>JAXCHB010000122.1:2455000-3655000 GCA_036926305.1 Uropetala carovei
AAAGGAGAGAGAGAGAGGAATAGAGTGTGGGTGCGTTGGAAAGAGGGACGGGGTGATAGAGAGAGAGAGAGAGAGAGAGAGAGAGAGAGAGAAAAGAGTAGGTTAAAAAAGGAACGGAAGCAGCGAGGCCCGCATTTCCGGTCGCCTAAGCCTGTGACGCCGAAAAACCGTAGCGGCTTCATTGATTGCCTGATAAACGGGTTCTAGAGAGATGGGGAGCGTGGAGGAAGAGTGGTTGGGGGCTTGGGATGAGGTGGGGTAAAGAGAGGGGGGGAGGGGGGAGGGGGAGAGGAAGGGAAATAGAGAAGGGAGGTTTTGAGGAGGGAAGAAAATTCTGCCACACGAACGGCGAAAAGAAACAAGTTCCCCTAATCAGTCTGCGAAATGGAGAGGGAATATGGAAGGAGGAGGTCGGGTATTTGAAGCGAGGAGAGAGAGAAGGAGAGGAAGAGTAGTGGAAGGAGATGTCTCTCCTCGGGGTGTGTTCTTCTCTCACTCCATTTCCCATCCCAGCGCACCTCTTCGAGTGGTGTTTGGCCCCCATACAGCTCCTACATCTCGGAAGGGAGTTTGTTGGAAGTGTGTGTGTACGAGGAAGCGGGGCGGGGGGGGAGGGGGGGGGGAGGAGGAAGAATGGGGGGGAGAGGAAGAATGGGGGGGAGAGGAAGAAAGGGAGGGGGGTAGGGCGGTGGAATGGAAGAAGGGGAGACGTGGGAGAGAGAGAGAAGATATATTAACGAGGTGATTCCGTGGCTCACACTTAAACATGGAAAAGGCGCGATTTTTTTCTGCTCCGCTCCGGGAATGCTCTCGCGTTCTTTTTTCTCCTCTCTCTCTCGCTCTCTCTCTCTCTCTCTCCGAGAGGAAACGAAAGGGATGGCTGGCTCGCAAAACAGCTGCGTGCCTCTTTTTTCTCTCTCTCTCTCCCTCCTAGTTCTCTTTCTCTCTTCGTTACCCGATCTCAGAACGCGTGCTCGAATCCCGAGTTTAATTGAAATAAAATACGAAATTAGTCGCCGAGATGTTACGCGCATTTTGTTGACAAATACCTTCTTTCTTTCATTTTTTTTTACGCGGAAAAAGTCGAAATGATCTCGTGAATTTTTTTAACGCCGCAAGAGTTTCTGCGCGGAATTATTAATCATTAAAAACGAATGTCATCTTCAATGCCCCCATGCCGAGTACTGAATTGCAACAAGAAACAATTGAAGCCGATCGACGAATCTGTTTAGTAAAAATAATCTTAACTATGCCAGCAATTTAGAATTTGTGATGTTATGCAGTCGTTAAAATAGCCAATATCGCAAGAATTAGAACGACTAAGCGATCTAAGCTCAGCATAAAATTTGCCCAGAAATCTGAACAAAATCATGACAGGCAATCAATCATATCAGACAATTACACTAGCCAGCCTTGAATGCTTAAATCATCCCAACGGCCTCCCATCGTCTTTCGTCTATCATCTTGTCCTCTTCACGAGCAAGATATTATCGGAGAATTAAAAAATACTTAAGATTCATAACTTATTAAAGTCTTCCGATTGGCTATTTTGAATAGAAGATCCATATGACACCTTTCCCGACCATTTCAATTTATTGATTATAATTTCCAGTTATCTAAACTAAGGACAGTATAAGAATAATCAAGTTAGGTTTCGTTTACGAACGGGTACCTGCATAAAGTCTAACCTAAACAATTTTTCCTCTGATTTTTATTCCAATGGACATCTTTATAGGATATAACAAAACTTTTTCCGATAAATGAACCATAAGTCCTTGTAAGCAACTCCATATAATCTATGTTAAGTTCAAAATTATGTTGGAACAGTGCATCTTTTCAATCGTTACTTGGAAAATATTCTCGGATAATAGCGGACTGACTACTCGTAATAAGAGGCAAAATATGAAGAGAATGGTGAGCGCTACATATTATAAATGGCATCTCCTAATTTAAGATAGCGGTAGCATGAATCTCGTGTCATTGCTTAAAACGTCATACATATTTTGAAGAGGAAAATACGAATTTCTTAATTGCTCCGAAACGAGTGCTGAATGCGAGTAAAGAAGAGATGAAAATATATTTTTGTAATGCTTAACAAATAAATGTGGTTTCAACAATAACTGATCCCTCTGACGAATATTTTCAAAATGCAATAATGAACTTAATGAGTCTTTCTGCTTTAAGAGTTAGTTTTACAGACAATTTATTGCAAGATGTGTCCATAACATTAAAATATTTCAATATGAAGACACCCTAATTTTATAATTAACTGCGGACAAACTATATGCGATCATTATATTCCCATAACAAGTGCGCTAAAGCAATGGCTTTAAAAAATAAAACTTATGTAATTCTTGTCTTCATGACGTTTATCGCAAATAAGAAATATTTGTTTATCTACTCGGAAACTCATAGACTTAGGGTGGAAGAAATATTTCTTCCGCTATTGAAATGGTCACAATGAGAGGATCCCCACCACTTGTAAATGAAAAGGAATATATTTACCACAAATTCCTCATAAGTAGGGGAAAAAATTCTTAGAATCTTATTCAGTACGCTGGGAATTATTCTGCTGGAACATCTCGAATTCCATGTTACAAAAAGCATTCCGCGAATCTTTTTCTAGAATTGTTAACAGAGCTGAGAGAATTGGTCTACGATCTTATCATAACCGAAACCGTTCGAATATTAATTCCATTTTTAAACCTACTACGAGAAATTATGCATAGGCATCCTTCGAAATAGAAGATTTTCAAATTAATCGCGACACAACGAACAAACCGAATCACGCACACGAGATTCGCAACTTGCTCATCTCTGCAACGAGTCGTGACAAAGGGATTCCCGAAGTAGAAGAGGCCGAGGAAGAGAAAAACGCCGTCAGGGAGAGGAGGAGGTGCTTCGAGGGAGTTGAAACGAGTAAAATAGGGGTTAGGCGGTGCGGAGGCGAGTGGGAGGAGGGAAGGGGGAGGACGAAGGAGGAGGGAGCGTTATCCCGGGAGAGCCACGCTCTCAACCACTTCCCCATATCCGTGCGCGCTCGGAAAGAAAATCTAGTTCACTCCTGGATTAGGAAAACTTCGATGTCGGTAATTTGGCAGCCAGACTGAGAAAGCGATAAGGAGTGGAGAGGGAGTGGGTAGGAGGAGGAGGGTGCGTAAAAGGAGGGGGGAGGAGGAGGAAGAAGCTCCCCACCGAGTTGCCTACTCCGTAATCTCTGGCCTTGCCCTTCTATCTACCCGACCTCAACCATTTAGCCCCCTTTCCCCTCGAGTTGCCTCTCACCCCCCTCCACGCGACGCCCTCTCCACACACCTCCCCCTACCCTCGTCCCATTTTCCTCCTCTAAATCACTTCCTCCCCGTGCGTTGCCGAAGCGATCCCGAACACCGAATGGAAACAAATTAATGCCCAGTGCGAGATAAAATGCGCCCGAAGTGCAGTTGAAGCCACAAATCAGTTCTCTTGAGGGAATATTAGCCCATCCTAACCAACTCCCTCTCTTCCCTACCTCTCCCCTTCTCTCTTTCGCCACGTTTTCCTCTTTCTGTCTCTTAAATGCCTTTTCTCACCATTCCTACATCTCATAACATATAAATTGCCTATTTGGAGCAGATAAAAAATTTTAAAAAGCCAATTATAAACAAAGAATATACATTTCCGTTAGCATTACGACGTTACTCATATTCAAACAGTTGAAATTTCGAAGCTTCGATTCCGAAAGCCAGGAACAGTAAACTATATTTATTTACGATGAAACAAATGTATATTGTAACTTTACTGAATGCTATCATTGTGGAAAATAATATAGGAAGATAGTATACGCGTCAGTAAAACTATAATCGGAAATCCAAAATATTTCAGCGAAATTTTATATTTTACGCGAGAGAAATGGGATATATGTATATTTTCCTAGATTTCGGTTTTGTTTATACAAATATTTCTAATGACTAATTGAGTGTGTGAGACAGGCAAATTCTGTATTTAAAAAGTAATCCATTCGTATTTGAGTTTACTGAGGATATTTACTCGGAAAGACATTCTCCTGAATCTTAACATACAATACAAAAGTCCGAAAATTTACGCTACCAATCTAAAATTAAGAAACCTAAAATGTTCTGTCTAATTGCGCATGATGTTCGCTCGTGCATTATGTGCACCATCTAAAAACTACATTCCAACTTTTTCCAGGAAATCATCGACAATGTAAAAAAATCTAACTAATATAAATATAAGATGATTAGCATTACATTCATAAGCAGTGAAAGAGAAAGTAGAAAAAAAGCAGAAAGACAAAAACGATGAAATTCTTTGGCCCAGCAATTAGCAGATTAAGTGTATTGAATATTAGATATGAACATGAAAATCAAAATTTTTTTCCGATGGCTATATCGAAATTTCTGACAAAACCTATTTTCACGAGCGCTAAAAAATATAATGGCTTTGGCCAATTAAATAATAATCCTTCATTAATTACGAAAATATTTATATCATCAAGGTGATCTTGAGAAGCAATCAAAAGTAAAAAATTCTACTTTTATAAGGTAGTTCAAAATACGCAGCTCGTGTAAAAAAATTAAGCACGGGAAATGAAAAATGTCAAGCATGTTAACCTGAGCCAAAGCAGAAAATAGATTTATAATTACAAATGCCATTCTGAAGGAAGATATCAGATTGAAAGCTTTTTTTCTTTTTAAGGCACTCATTTTGACGGAGAGTAAGGAGTAAATCTCCCACGTGCCCCACGTTGTAATCAGACCGACATCTGCGACTGGAGGAATGCACTAGGACTACTTTTTCTTACTATTTTTGCAGCAGGCATACGGGAACGGATGATGAAGGTACTTACTGCCTCGTTGCGGAATCTGCGCAGCTGAAATAAAAGAAATGAAACCAAGCGCTGATCTTTCGGTTGAAAAGATAAATTTCCTCTCCTCCAACATATAATATATATATATTCATATTCACAGTCACACAAACAAGCATACTCAACATTAAATCAAATCATCATACCATCCGGGAAATGTATCCCACACGCAAGAGGCACAGGGTAAAAGACACAAAACAGTTAGTTATAAAAAACACCATGACACATATATTTATATGTATATATACTATGTATTTATATGTCTATATATAAAGAGACACATAAAAGACTGCCTGGGTGAGAGTAACGCATCGGCTCTTGGCCGCTGGTTGGTTATGCACAACGTTCAAGGGATTAAGCATTCCAATGGGGTTTGACGCCCGTCCTCCCGACCCGGCCTCGCCCAAAACAAGGCGGAGTTTCCGAGGGTCAGAGAGGGGGTTGCGGGTCGTGCGAGGACAAGAGGAACAAAAGGGGGCGGCAGGGCGACGACTCCAGGTGCGTACTCACTCTAGGCATCCTTACTCGTCCAAACGATGGTGACTTCCACAAGACGTCCGACACGACTTCGACTTCCGGAAACGGCCATCTTCTTGGACCACGTCCCATACTTCTACCGACCAACGCAAGACAACTCGGCCGAGCGTGGATAGGGAGTGGGACGAGGATAAGGAAGGAGGATGGATATATATATATATATATATATATATATAAAGGAGTAGGTAAAGAGGAATTAAGGAGGCCTCCCATCTACTGCTTAAAGGGAGGGGGGATTGGGTGGGATATTATATAGGTGGCGGATTACTCACCTGACGCTGCCGACTCCGGATCCGACAAAGAAATAAGCCAAACGATCTAACGAGAGCGCATGAGGTTGACGGGTCATGTACTGTTACCAAAGATTCCAAACAAAGAGAGAGAAAAAACGAATATACGATATATATATATATAGAGAGAGAGAGAGAGATACAGAGAGATATATATAGACAGGAATGAGGATAGAGAGAGAGGGGGGAGGTAAAGGGTGGGAAGACTTCCTTCCGAGCAAGTGAAGTCAAAAAAAAAAAAAGAAAGCGGTCTTAGAAGTGTTTCGGGGAGATCTCGCGCACCCGCATATATAGGTAACGTAAAACTATTCTCTCTTACACTCAAAACGCTTTGCGCGACTAATTTGCCTGTCAATTTGAAGTTAACCTCTCAGGTTTAAGGTGAGACGCCTTCAAAGGAGTGCCGCTCAGTGCCTGGGGCCCACACCATCAGCTGCGGATGATGTTTAATTTGGCCAGACAAAGAGAGCGGCAATATAGATAGCAACGCCCAACTCTCAAGACATCCCGAGCATCGGTTTAGACTTTGTGGCCAACCTTTTCCATTCTCTTCCGTTTTTATCTCTCCTCCTTTACCGTGTTCTTTTTTTTTCTTTTGCCTCTCCCGTTTCGCTTTTGTTACTGACGGAGGGAGGCCCCGTGTGCGCGAGGAGACGGAAAGTAGCGGGCACGCGTGAGGCGGAGGAAGTCTTTGGTGGGTGGAGTCTCTCCTCTTTTTTTTGAGGGGTGGGGGAGGCGGAGTGGGTGACGTCGTGCGGGGAGGAGGGTGAGACGATGCGGGAGGGAAAGGGAGGCAAAGAGAGGTCGTGGGGGAGGGGAGAAATGAAGAATTTTTATATATTTTTGGCGTGCAAAGAAGGGGCGAAGAGTCCCGGAGGCTGTTCCCAGATTTGGAATTGATTATAACGCGAGCAGAAACCGTTTTTTTAAATTTATACTCCGATCTCTGCTCCGCTTCGTAGTGTAGGTTTATAAGGTCAACAAAAAAATGTTACCAGCCAGCCAGCACCCTCCACGCATTCCATTCATCTAGCAACACCTAATACGGAGACACATCGTGTATTCTGAACCACATAGGAATAAAAAAACGAACGAGCCAGCATCCAAAATTGCGACAAACAAGCAGAAACGTAAGGATAAATAAGGTACACCACATAACATGTACAGAATATGCTTGACGGATTGATCCATTTAAAAATCGTTCGGGGAGGGCGAGGGGGGGGGGAGATGGGGGACCGCGGGGCGGGAGGTGGGGGCAGCGGGAACTCGTCATGGAGAGTGGAGGGGGGAGATAGGAACGGGGTTGAAAGGGGGGGGGGACGGAATCCTACCATTTAGACCGGAGAAGGGGGGGGGGTTCCCATACGAAGGGGGAGGGGGCGGGTAACACATTTCTCATGCAAAAGCCACTGGACACCAAAGGCAAGACCGGAGATGCTGGGAGATATCTAAGCGAGACTGACTATGAGTTTGGCTAAGAGGAAACTGAGACTCACAAGCACGAAGAGGAGGGTGTTTTCCTTCGTTTCGAGTTGACTGCTCTCACGTTAACATTGCGCATCTGGCAGTCTGCAATGAGAACAGAGAGTAGTCAAAATTTAGACAACATCCGGGAGAAAAAAATTTCTTTAATGGGCAGAGAGAGAGAGAGAGATAGAAAGAGAATGACAGAGAGATAGAGAGAGAAAGAGACAGAGAGAAAGAGACAGAGAAAAAACGAGAGAGACAAAGAAATTCGAAGAGAGAGAGGGAAGGAGAGAGAGAGAGGAGACAGAGAGAGAAAGGGGTGAGAGAGGGGGAGAGAATGAAGTAGGATGAGGGAAAGAGGGGAGAGACGAAGAATGAGGGGAGAAAGAGGGAAAAGAGAGAGAGAAAAAGATGGAAGAGAGAGGTTGGAAAAAAGTTTATCACTGTTTGCTACGTATAGGAAATCCTCTCTGGGAATCCTCCTTCAAAATAAAAAAAGACAAAAAATGGGACAATCAGAACACGTCGTATGAATGGGCTGTAGACTCTGCATCTCCAGGCTAATGATCACCTTTCACGACCCTGCTGGGACAAAATGAGACACAGTCACACACTCTGGGGGAGGGGGGGGGGGAGAGAGAAGAGAAGATGGGGGAGGGGCGTAGTAGAACAGGCAAACCAACGGAGCGACACCAAATCGATTTCGGGAGAGCTCCAATATTTGCAGGGCGGGTTTTATTTATTTTTTCATTTATTTATTATTTTTTCCTCTCTCTCTCTTATTCCATCCGTCCAACAATTGTCGTTGTCCGTCAAGAGTGCCATAAATATATTGGCTGAGGAGCCTCCCTCAAGGGAAAGACCACGTAGTGTCCACCCCACGTTATATCCTCCTCCCCACGAAGAGAGACAGTCGACCACCACAGCCACCGAAGCCGTTGATAGATTCCTCCATTAAATCCAAGTCCGGCATCCTTCCGCTCTTTCTCCCTCTCTCCATCTCTCTCTCTCCGTCTCCCTCTCCTTTCCGCGAATCACCCTCTCAGCTCTCAGTTGTCCGCCCGGTTGGAGTGAGGCCGACTGCGAGAGAGGATCAATCACGTTCCCCGTTGGAGTTCATCGGATACGTTTTGGTTGTCCTCCCGCGGATGTGGAGTGGCGTCTCCCGATCTTCCCAGCAGCGTCTTCGCCGTGAATCGGGTAATTACGGCAGGTGAAGACTTTCTCCATCTTCGTGCCGCTTTTCCTCTCTCTGTCTCTCTCTCTCTCTCCGTTTATCTTCCGGCGCAGTTACGCGACCATATCCGAAGATTAATTTTCTTCAAAATCCAACATAAACCCAAAAATATTTTACTTCTTTACTCGTGAGGATAGGGAAGAGGATCCATTAAGGTACAGAAAATTTGGCAACTCATCTTCCCGTATGGGATGCATAGGTAATACCCTCTGATTATAACCTCTTCAATAAAAAAATGAAAATCAGGCGTTAATACGTGAATCAGCAGGTAGGCGTTAGTTGGAGAAGCGAAGAGACTTTTCCGGAAGCGGCTCCTCTATGCGCCTCATCTTCTCCGCCCGTCCTCATCCGCCTCCATCCACGGCATCCACGGAGCTTCCAAATCGCTCTCAGCCATTCTCTCCTCCAGCTGACGGCAACTCCAAGAACTGAGGTGGAAAATATTTCATTCAGTCTGAGGTGTCTTCGCGTCCTTCGATTGATTCTTCAACGATGCGATGCTTTCAGGAGCGTTGTTAATGGGGGTGTCATAGTCCGCTGACAGCGGAAGAGAGGGGCTGAGCTGGACAAAGGAAGAATGATATGAATGACCCTCGTAGGAAAGAGGCGAAGTGGTGTCCATCGTGAAACGCCCGGACTTCCTATGGAAAAAGAATCGCTTTACGCTCATGGAAACAGCTTTCAGGCATACGCAGTTTTGTAGGATACACAGGATTCAAAATGAAAACATCCAAAACAAAAAGAATCTGAATATTCCGCTTCGTTCCCGCGTAGCGCAAGTTGTGGAACTCCATCCGCCGATTTTCGCGTATTCCTTCGCTCCAGAAATGCATCCAGCGTCCCTGATGGATAGAATGTTAATTGGCATAATAGTTCAAAGGCAGTCGTTCAATGCTCTGAGGAATTCCTTGCCGCCAGCGATACAAATCGTGATCACCTATTACCAAAGAGAAGATGAATACCAATTCAGTAAATTCTGCTTTCTTATTGTCCTTTAGTAAGGAAAATTTCTGTTGAATGAATGTCTCTTATATCTCCATGAATTCATCAAATTGTAATGAATCTTTTTGTTCGGTCCCCTAGAGAACAAAAATCACTTTGTATCACATAAGATTTTAAAATTCTATCCAAGAATGTTTTTCAGAATGGTCCCATGTAGAAAAAAATTTTCTCCAAAAGCTTCTGGTATTTCACACCGATTGATACGGAGAAAAAAAACCAGGCACATACGAACCTATTTTTATCCAGTACGACAGTTGATGATCTTGCTCGCATTCCACGTCATTGAACAAGGTTTCCAAGTAGTAGACAGCTTCAACCGTGTCCGTCTCTTGCGCCGTTTTTTTTCTTTCAGCCAGCGGTGGTAATTGCGAAATCAATCCGAAGGACTCCATTTGACGACCGACCGACCATTAGACTCGCTGCCGCAATTCTTTTCTCTCCACCGACTGCAGTTTCAAGACGGGAGTGGCTCCAATAACGTCTCCGCGAAGCTGAGGAGAGGTTTCGGAGTGAGAGAGAGAGAGATATGGAGAAGAACAAGTAGGGCGTGAAGGAGGGTGATAGGAGGGAACTCATGGAACTGGTGGCGTGTAGAACAGCTTCGAGTCATTCAATGCGTACAATGAACAAGGCGACGGAGAATATCCCAACAGATAAAGAGAGGGAGAAAGACAAGGCGGTGAGACGGATGAAGGAGGAGGAGTTGGTAGTTAGGCCGTCCTGTGGCCGAGTCAAGAACTTTACCTCGATGACTGTTGCGCTCTCCTGCGAGTCAGCGTCCAAATTGCGCCGTGCTTGAAGCGGAACTCGGAGGTGTAATCGACTCGTTGTGAAGCTGAAGAGGGACACTCGGGAGTGGTGAAAGGCGGCGTAGGACATCGCGTTGACCGCTGGGAACGATCCGACGTCCAGAACGGGAGGCGCTTGAGACCGCGTCATCGGGAAAAACCGGAAAGGATGCTTGAGGTCTCTCCCATACACGTTTCAGTTTTCTTCTTGCGAGATAAACGCTCCCACGTCTTGCGGTTACGCGAGAAATTTTTCATATTTCTTCTCTCCTAGCCCATTACGGCGTGGTAGAGGTGATGAGGGTTACTTTCTCGGTTTTCCAATGGACGCCCTTCCGACGAAGACTCCGTTCTTCGCAGCGACGATGGAAATTTGAGAGACTTCGGCGAAAAGGCCACTCCACCGATGTCTAGACTTCTTTCTCGCTCTCTCCTTTCCTCTCTTTCCCTCTCTCTCAATTTGCGGGATACAATGAAGCAGATTTACTCATTTCTCAGTTATTAATGCCCCGCGAGATCGTATGAGAGGAGTTCCGCGAACGGCTCGATAGCGTGCCGCACCACAAGACGAAAATGACTGTAATATGACCAGCAAGAAATTGAACGACGATCTGCGCTTTCCTGTGCTAAAGGAAATAATTTGAGTGTGAGAGAGTTATTAAGATTTTAGAGACAAGAGAAATTTTTATTTTAGTATAATAGGTCGAAAATACGCAGGAAACGTAGGCGGTTTTTAATCTTGTTAACGCTGATAAGAGTTATGCGATCTCGTGCTGCACCTATTAAATAAATGTAGTCAGTGGAGTTTCATATACATTATTATCGCTTTTATTCCCAGCAACTCTAACTCATTTCAAATGGGCTATTTCTTTTTATTTTTTGTGCGCAAATAATGGGCCTTACGGCATTAAAAGGAATTAATAATATTAAAGGAAAACCAAATGCCATGACTCAACACAGCGTCCAGCAGTTTTTAAGGGTTGGATTCGTAAACGCAAATACAAATTCCAGTCGCTACTAAAACTAATAAAAACCTATCATTTGTCAGATGTGTTAAAGCAATGTGTTTAGGATTTTGTCTTGAAAAACGCAAGTATAAATTTCGATCGCTTCTAAGATACTGACAAATAGTTATTAGACGGAAGGAATGCATGTATTACAAGGAAAAACTATGGAAACTTGTGAAACGAAAGGTACGCTTCGTAGAATAATTCACAAAATTTGCCAATTTGCTCAATTTGAAAATATAAGAATACTTTCAAACCAACAGAGGAAAGAATCCCCAACCACTCACAAAATAATCCCATTAATTCCTCCGCGTACCAAAAAAAAAAGAAAAAACTCGATCGTACTTAATTGCACACATTGAGAGCATGGGTCCCTCAACAGTTTGCTCTTCATTTATCGCGGCATTATCATACAGATTGCCGCAAAGGTTTTAATAAATGCAGAAGCCGTAGAGTGGGGTGAGAGGAGGAGGAGGAGGAGAGGGTACGGCCACCTAAATCCCCACCCGGAAAGCTCTTTTATCAGTCGATAAAGAAGGGGCGAAAGGGAACAGGAATTCCGTATTCCGATGGTAACTAACCCACGCCGAGCGTTATGCCCGAGCCTTTTCCACCACAAACGCTATTCGAATCTCTCTGTGGTACGCCCTTTAACGTTTCCTCTAACCTCACTCCACTCTCCCACTCCCTTTCCACCTCCTTCCCACCCTCTTCACGACTTCTTGTTAGACGCCGAAGAAGTGGGCAGGAACCCTTGTCAAGAGTGGAGCATTCGCAAAAATTGAGATCAACTAGGTGGGAAGGAGGCAGGGAAAGTATCAGCGCCGGTGAGGGGAGAAAGGAGGCAGAAGAAAGGAGTGGAGCGGAGGCGGATTCTTCGAGAGGCGGAAGAAAAAAAAGTAGAGTGAGAAAGAGAGAGCCGTGTCAACGGGATTTGGGCTGCTTCTGTGACAGACGCCCGCACAATTAGGCCAATCCCCGAAACGAACACGACAATTACGCCGCAGACTTGCTGGCTAAGATTTTTGGAGAACCAAGCACTTTACACTTAGCTCTATAAGGATACGAGACGACGTCGGAGGTGGTAGAACAAGGAGGACAGCGATCGAAAAGAAACGATTCCTCGAGACCTTTGCCTTCTTGCACGACCTCTCTCGCACGCACGATCCTTGTCTTTCTCCTCCCACCCCCCCAACCTCCCCCTTCCGCCCCCGCGAGGGCCAAATGGGAGAAGGAAGAGGTAGTAGCATTGAGATTCCCTTCGGAAGACAGATTGAGAGAGGGAGGAATGGGAGCCTCGGAGGGATTTCGGGGGCGAGGCGAGAAAGGGTAGGGGCGGGAGGAGGTTTGGAAAGAGAAAAGAGGGATTTGGGAGCAGGGGTTGGAGGGGATAAGGTCGGGATCTAACTCGCAAGTCTCAAAAGGCAATTGTTGTGTCTGTCAAGTGGAGCATTGGAAGAAGGATATCGAGCACTCAAAGGATCCTTTCGGGAGGGTGGATTTTGGGGGATGGCAGATGAGGGAGGGAGGGAAGAAGAGAGTCTCTGTGATCGGGTCCGCAAGGAGCTTGCAGCTTAGCGGAAAGGCGGCTCGGGAGTCGCCCAGGAACGGAGTTTGACGATGCCGTAACGTCGAACGCTCGACGCTCACGACCCGCAGCGACGTCGAGTCGGAATCGCTTGCGATACCAATCTTTTTCTCGTGGTCCCAAAATTCGCGTGTTTTTATTTCCAGCGGGGAGATGATTCGATATGGTAATCCCGTGATTTAATTCGCTCTTATCGACGACAAAAGTGGCGGTGTTAAGCCTCGCGAATTATGATTCAGAGAAAAAAATACCCAGATATCTCAATGTAATCCATATCCGTTTTCTTGATTTACCGAAATCAGTGCGGATTTCAAGAAAACGCCAGGTGAAGGAAATGTCAACACGAAGAATTAACACGCTTTATCTTTATAAAATATAATCCATGATGTGATAAATTTCATTAAAACAGCAACAATCTATCAACATATCAGTTATTCTTGAAACTGCAGGCCGTACCACGTACAAACGATCTTATATTTCCATATGAAATCGAAGAAATGCCAAAATCCTTTTATCAAAAGCAGTCTAATCTTCCACTCAGTTCCAGAAATGAAAGGTTCCCAAAGTAAAGAAACAACAAGTTGCGCATCCCATACATTTCCAACCCCTGAAGAAAGGACATTAGCTCAGAGTAGACATCAAAAGAAACGGAATTAATTGAAATACTTACCATGCAAGAACTCTTAATATCTGTTTCTGTCAGGCCCTGGGGGTTGAAACAAATATCCGTAATTGAAAACGTAAATAACCTAGACTATAAAGCTCAAAATCGAGGAAAAAATAGATTATGATTCTTTGATTTGGGGAGAAAGAATCGACCATATTAATATAATGTTTGAAAGGGAAACTTAAAACTCAATGAATCGTAAGAAAAGATTGTTTCTGATATTTTACGATTCTTTTTTTATAACAGAATGGCACACGAATAAAAAATTATTGGAATATAAATAATTTATTGGAGGTGCTGAAACGGCCATTTAAAAAATCATACAATTCTATACGAACTAATAATCCAGGGAGGCGAGTTATTGGTTACGGTAAATTTAATGTCTCCAATCCGTTTTACAATAGGGACCGATAATTACAGCGCAATTTCCCACGCACCTCCGCAGTTTTACGGCAATAAACGCAGTTTTCAATTAAAACATGCTCGCATTTCAACGCTCTGTATAAATTCGAAACATATAAATAATCCTTCTAGAGACGCATTTTTGGAATTTTTTTCCGAGTTCCGTCAACGTGCTAGTAACAGGCTTTTATCGAGGCTTTCCCAACGATAAACACAAAAAAGTAGCCAAAGCGATCCAATAATCGTCACAAGGAGAAATCAACAATCGCACGCAAATCCCCTCAGACAAACATCCTGCTCCAAACATTTTCCTAATACGTCCTTGGCCACACAAACACCCGCGAAAATGGCTTACGGACTCCACCTCCTTCAATGGCCATCAATCTGTCAAATCCAACACCCACTCAGACTATCCTCCGCCATTTCCGCATCCCCTTTTGAGCCGGAAGAGCCAAATATCGAGGCGAGATTTCGGAAGGTCTTTTTTTACGAGGACAAGTGTGTGACAGGAAACTCGTCTGCTAATCGAAGGATGTTTACTCGGGAATGAGGTGAAAATGCTCTTAGAAGGGCGTGGATAGTGAGAGAGTCGCACGAGTGGAAGAGAGAAAGAGGGGGGAGGAAGAGAAAAGAGAGAGAGAGAGAGGAATAGAAGAGGAGAGAGAGAGAGTGCCAAGGAGGCTGGCAGTTCGCCGGAGAAGTGCGGCGTAAGATGGACGTTATAACGTCCCATCAATGGACTCGGAGACTCCATCTCGGATTCAGCGTATAGGAGAGGGGGAGGGGGTGGGGTGGACAAAAAGGGGCGGGCAAAGGTTTCCAAGGCCGTGGGGACCGTGTTCTGTGAAAAGGAGGCCGCAGGGAAAGAAGACCTTTGCTTTCACCGCTCTCCCCAACAACACGTGTCACTTAAAGCGTCAATCCCAGAAGAAAAGGGAAGGGAAAGAAGGGAGAGAAAGAGAGATTGAAGTGGGAGAATCGCCGTGAGGATAAGGAGAGCGAATCCCAAAGTTACTTACTCCCACGCGACGGAGGAGATACAGAGGAGGGAAAAAAAAGAAGATAAAAGTGTTGAGAAAAGCCGTCGGGAGGGAAATAGCAGGATTCATATGGCGTGATGCGCTCTCGCAGCCTACGGGGGCACTCCACTTTGCCACTCCCGGTATTGGCCACCCGGGGGGCAGGGCACGCGCGGGAGGGGTGAGGGATCTCGAGAGAGAGAGGGAGGTCGGGATGGATTCTGGATAGTAGGAGGGAGAGGTGGAAGGGTTTTCGGGGGAGGGGGAGGGAGGAATAGGAGGTGGATGGAGGAAATATCCCCAGGGATGGCCCAACAGAAACGCTCCGTCGGATGTAGCAAAGAAAAGTTAAGGTTGGGCAAATATTTTGCGCTCTCCTTCCCCCCCCCCCTCCCCCCATGCTTCCCGGAGAAACACCCATCGTTTCCGCCGCACCCCCACCGCGAAAAGCAGCTCATTCAATTTACCCCCAACGAGCAAACCGTGGAATTTAATAGCGAGGGAGCCGCCAGGTAACGAACACACTCCCCCTAATAATTACCGCATTCCACTGCAACTCTTCTTCGGGGGAAGGGAATTTCGTCACCCCGAGCGAGGGAAAACCCTTTCTCCTACGCACGCACTCCCTTCCCACGCAACCCACCGACCCTTCACTTCTCATTCTTCCCGCCTCACCAACCCTCAATCCTCCGGATACGCTTCCGAAGCCTCCCCTTCCCTCTCTCTCTCTCTCTCTTCTCGCGGCTCCATCCTCCGTCCTGCAACATCCACCCTCTTTCACCTGCTCATCTACGGCCGCTCCGGGGAATATTCCCTATCGGCCCTTCTCCAATATCGAACCGTTATCTTCGCCTCTCTTTGAAGGGATGTTACTCGATGGGAGGAGGGAATGGGGATTGGTGGGGCGTGGGAGGGGAGGAGAAGGGGGTGGGGGAAAGACTCCGGAGGACATTGCGTCTGGCAGATATGATGTGCAAACAAAGGGGAGGGGAGATGGATGGGAGGGGTAAAAGGCGCTGCCTTTCGGCACAAGGGAATCTTATTATCGGGCTTGCATCCTGATGGTTAACTCCTTGGCTGCATTCCCATTGTGGCCTTTTGCATTTTTTTATTCTGTCGCAAGCGCGCAATGAAGTATATTTTTCGAAGTTTTTAGCGAAAAAATATAAGCTCAAGGGGTAGTAACTGTCTTTATCATTGCAAAAATAAAAGGTTTTTTAGGATAATTTTATAATTAAAAATATATTTCCAAAGAATAATATTTACATCGACGGTGTAATTAGTTTCTAAACTCTAACCTTTTCTAATTTATTTTACCCTGTAATGAATGAAATGAATAAAATTCGATTTCTCACGGTGTTGTGGAAAAACAACTTCCTATAATTAATATGCAAGCCATTCTTATGATATTCCTATCATTTTTAACGAAATTTCTGATTAAGAGAGTAATATTCATGAACATTTAACATCATTCTATCAAAAAATTGGCGAATAACGCGGTACAACAGACTTTGACTACAAGACGGCAATGTGATGCACTTACAATCAACTCAAACGTCTTTTCTCTCCAGGAGGTAGAAAACTTGTATCAACAACAACAACCTCGACAATGACTGGCAGTAATTCGGGTTACTAATGACCACCCCAACTCAGAGACTGACAAAACATCACGGGAGCGAAGAAACTGCGAGAATTTTCTCGCGTAATTAATGTTTCGCCTTTGTCCAAAAGAGAAGCGAGTGACCATACACAGGCAGTTGACCGACGCATCATTCGGAAAGAAACCTCCTTCAAAACTTGCCACCGGTCGAACAGCCGCAGAAATGCGCGGCGGCCAAATTGGCACGGACATAAACGGCCATCCATCAAACCAAAAGGAGGGCGGGAGCAGAAAATCGGCTCGTCGTCTCCTCCCCCGTAGACTTCCACGCGCCATTCCTCTCTGCGGCCGACCCGAGGAAGAACACCGTCGTCCACGTGTACGGCCAAACTTCCCGCTTACTCCTTATGACCTAAACAGCAGCAACAACGAGGGCACCGAGTTTTCAGGAATCTGGTCCCGGAGTCGGGATGTTTGAGAGAGAGAGAGAGAGGGAAAGAGAGATAAAGAGAAAGGAAGAAGAGAGGAAGTTAATGGCAGCCTCGGACGCTTGATAAATGTTTGCCGGCAGCTCGTCAGACTCTGTGGATCAATAGCATTTGGCAGGTCATCAGGCAAATTAGCGCCTTTTAAGTCGGAGGAATGGGAAGGGAAAGCGGAGGAGTAGAAAGAGCGCTCAAAATATTTCCTCTTCACTCCCCCCCAAATTGAGCCTACTTAATGCACGAGCACTAAGAGCGGCATTTACGTTGTAAGAGCCAGACTGCGTGCGGAAGCCTTCAACGGGATGAGTTTTGAGAGCGGACTCCTAATTACAAGCTGTTAGCTCGTGTTTGCGCTGATGAGGAACCGGAGGGAGCGCGGAGGTAGGAAGCCGCGACGGACGATGGATGAGATGAGGGGTGAAAAGTGTTGGGAGGACGTTTGATGCGCTGTGGGACGAAGCAGGAAGAGGGATGAAGGGTTCGAGTGAAATTAAGGTACTCTCGGAGATTTCTCGAATCCTCGACAGAGGAGAGCGAGCGGCGAGTTGAAGACCGACGTGCGCCTGAAAAATCCGCAACCCGCTCGGCCCCCGTGACCTAGCGGGTTGCGTAAACGCCAGGGGCACGATACTCCTCCCGCCGTATAGGTACCCACTTCTTCGAGTTCAGAAATTATAAACAAGTATAAAATAGTCCCGGTCCGGAGAAGTGCGATACTAAGGAAAATATTCGAAATGATTTGTTGAAATAGTTTGTTCGAAGATGAAGGCGAAATGCTAATACGCGAGCAATGGGTCAACTCAGAAAATAAAAATGAATCGAAGACGTAAATCATCGTTAGCGAGGAAAAATGCCACAATTGACTCGATGATATAAATCAACCAAATTTATAAGAACACCATCAGTTATGAATTAAAATTTCATGGAAGAGCATAACAATCCAACAGCGCACGTTGATGTCACTTATCAATCAGGCGAGGCGCCGGTTCTGAAGCAAATATTTCCTACTTCTAAACCCATGGAAAAATAACCCACGAAACGTCTAGCAAAAAAATTAAACGTAAAACTATTATTAAAAAATGATTTTAACGCCATTAAGTAATTACATAATCAAAATTCACGCCATATCCATCCTGTTACACATAAACAATCGTCGCAATACCGAGTGAAACGAGAGCAACACGCCTAAAAATGCGATACATACAGCGGCAAAGATAGAGAGAGGTAAGGGAGGAATTTAATCGCTTGCTGAGGGAGACATTTGGGTCGAATCGGATGATAGAGGGAGGGAAGAGCGATCAACCCTTCCCCGCGTCACGGGGCGCTATCCCCTGAGAGCTCGGAACGGTAACGGACCAAACGAGTTTAAGGATTCAATTAATAACAGGGAAGCAATTGCCTCTCTAACCCCCTCCCCCAAAGAACCCAGCCGTGATCCACACCCATTAAAATCTACGCTTCCATTGCCTCCTTCCAGTTACTTCTCTCCAACGGCGCCCCCGAAATGGTAAAGGCAATTAACGCCATATTTGCTTGGATGGGGTGCCGCGGATTACGCAAATAAGGTTTAATTTTTTTTCCACCCTGATTCTCTTGCTGAAGCGATTGGTTGGTTCGGAGGATGAGGACGAGACTCGAATCCTCGACCTGATGCCCGCAAACGCGTCGATGCTGCGAAAACGGTTTCTGCGAGTAGTTATGGAAAGCCGACGGTACGTCCCTTGAAGCAAATCATAAGTGAGCGCCCAGATTATTATAAAATATTTATACCAGGGACCGTTTTGTTAACGGTACTCTAAATATTTTAAACTTGTAGAGAGTTTTAATGGAGCAAATATCGTGGAAGTTACAGAATTATTTTTCTGTGATTGTTTTGAAATAAAATAGGTAATAATAACTAATTTCGTGAAGGTTTTAAAACAACAGGTTTCCCATTCAAAACATGCGGTCGTCCAATTTTCGGATGAGACGGAATTAATTATAATATATAATTATATATATGTGTGTATATATATATATATAATTGTAGCCAACATAAATATAAAAATTCAGTATATCCACCTCACCATATTTTAATAAGGTGGATCTGAAAAATGCATCCAAAAACACGAAAACGCTTAAAGAGAGGTATATAATGAAGTAATCACATCATATTCATCCGAACATAAACGAACTCAAAAAACATGAAAAAAAACGTATAAATGACGTCGAATTCGTCACAATCCGATTAAGCGGTAATAAAAACCGTCACTTTATAAGATAACCCACAGAGGCAAAGAAAGGTGAGGACCCCATCCGCCAACGTAATTGCCAATGAACCTGAGAGGCGATCCGTGAAGCCCAATTTTGTTACCCGATCGACAGTCGGAGGGAACACATCCCGAATTATATTTCCGGGTGAACGAAAAAAAAAAGACGATCCGAACCGGTGGAGTTTTTTGAAAGATGAAAAAAGAAGAGTAAGATGTAAAGAATGGTATGAGTGGAAAAAGAATAGGTCACACCGGAGAAAGAGATAGAGAGGAGAGAAGGGCGCGTGGGCGAAGGTTAACCGGTCCAAAGGAGGGAAACGGAGGAAACTGGAGGGAAAAAAGAAATTCCATCAAACGAAGGGGAAGTTGGTCGCGAGGAGAAGCGAAAGGGGGGAGGAAGAAGGGGATAGGAGGGGGAGAGGGGTGAAGGGAGGAGGAAGGATACACGAGAAGGACCCCTAAAACGTGAGCGTCGGTTTTATTCGCCCCCTTCCACGCGGACATCCTCTTCCTTGTCCATCGGCCGATTAATTACGACGGAGGGGAGAACGGCACGTGGGTGGAGAGAGGAAGAGGTTCTGGGGGGGGAGGGGGAGTAAACGGAGGGTGGAAGAGGAGAAAACCGCAGAAAAAGGATACCGTTCTTCCACGATACCTCCCCCCCCCCTCCCCCCATCGGGTGATTGATTCACGTCACTTCCCGTGGAGAAACAATAAATCTCGGGGTCGAGAAATGGCTATCCTGCTCTTGCGCGACAATCCGCTCTGCCTCCAGTCACCCACTAAATTACTTTATCTATTCACAACTCATTCCGAGTGCCTGCCGCCTCACTACCCGAAACCTTTTTTTCCTTTCTCTCTCTCTCTCTCTTTCTCCCTCCCACGCAAAGTGGGGGGAAATAAAGGGCCGGAGAGAAAATCCTTCCACTCTCAAAAACCTCGTCTCAAGACACCCTCCTCAAGAGCATGCCGAGGAGCCCCTCAGAATTTCACTTAATCTTCCGTTTATCTGCAGATGCCAATAAAATGTATTGCTCGGTTCGAGAATTGGGAAGCCTCGATAAATCAGAGGAAGAGAGTGAAGGGAGCGAGAGAGGGCTACAGCCTAATTCGTGGCCGCGAGGAGGGCAAAAAGGGGAAGAAGGGAGGTGGAGGCGGAAGCCTCCACCTCCCCCTCCCACCACCTAAGACGAAGGCGTCACCCGTCCGAAGGAGCAAGGCCCTTCAACTCCCGCCGCCTCCTCCTCCACCTCGCACCCTTATTTTCCATCCCCTTGACAGACTACAGCTTCCCGTTTCGATTCGTCTTATCCCAGCCAAAAAAAAAAAAATAAGGGTACGCTCCTACACTCTCTTTCTCTCATCCGCCCGGGAAAAAAATCTCCGGGTTAAAAAAAAAAATCCCAGCTCCGTGTTGGGAAAGAGAGAGAGAGACTCCTCCCATCCTACTACCTAAGCCCTCATTTCTTCCCGCCATTTCCCTATTCATCCCTATCTTCCTCGTCATCTACTCCTAATCCCCTTCCGGATGGCTACTCGCACCTTCTCCGCCATTTTTCTCTCTCTCTCTTCCCTCCCACCCCCCCTCTCTCTCTCTCGCACTCCCCATCAAACAAACTCTAATCGCATCCTTCCTCCCCTTTCCTCCCCACCCATTTCCTCCCCACCTACACTCCTCCGAACACCCGATCTCTCTCTCCCACCACTCCTCGTAAAACCCCTTCATCTCGTTCTCTCGGCTGACTGAAGTGGAGGTAGCGATGCTGGTACCTGGCGTCATTTCGCGTTATTCCTGGACGTATCCGAGGAAGGGAGGAAAATGGAGAGGGAGAGAGAGGGGGAGGAAGAGGAGACTACTAACTGAGGGAGAAACCCACACCTTCCCTCTCAATCCATGGTTTCTTTCCTCTTCTCCCACCCCACCATAAACCTTCGCACACTTAATACGGGTTGGTCTCTTTGTAGATCTGCCGTAAAGGGAGAATGAGAGAGAGAGAGAGGAAAAGGTGGAGAGGAATGGGGGGGGGGGGTAAGAGGGAGAGACGGGAAGGAGGCGACGGAGGGAAGAAAAAGGGAAAGGAGGGCCTTTAAGGAGGTTAAAGAGGTCGGAACGGAACTGCGGACCTCTGCGGGACTCAAAAGTCTCGAGAGGCGGCATAAATACGTGTTGCGTCCAATTAGCGTGTTAAGATCCTGGACCTCGCACCCCGACGGCGATCCTATTGGAGGGAATGCGAGACACTTGGCGCCAAGCCACGGCCACTCGAGGAAACGAGAATTTTCGGTCCATCTTACGAGCGGCGAGTCTGGAAAAAGGAAAGGGTCCAATTGTTCCGGACGAACGATTTCGGAGGTCCGAGGATTTTTTTCCATCCCCTTCTATTCACCCGAAGCTTAATCTATGTCGGGCCGTGGCGTTAATTTTTACAGAATTCAACTTTTCTCATAAATCCGCGGACCGATATAAAGAATGGCGGTCGTCGATTTCTAGGGGGTTATGTCATCTTGCAATAATTTCCATATATTAGTGAATCGAAAGAATGCGATAATACAACAAACTTACAAGAATGACACGATAAGAACTAAAGAGAGTTTACTGACAAAATGACAAATAATCCTTTTTATGTCCGCCGATTTATAGAACAATGCAAGGACAAGTCGAATCGAAACGAAAGGACGCCGTAATTAGGTAAAATATTTTCCTTTCTCTTGACACAAACTCCGTTCTCAGGAACTACAGAGACCGTTCACTTCCGTTACCTCCTCGAGATAATGTTAAGGCAAACCAGTTTGGCCGTCTTCGCAACGAATTATTTCCTCATTATGATTCCGGAAAGAATAACTCATACAGCTAAACCCGTTTTCCATATCCTTCGATTGACGCATAAACCGCTACGCACGCATCCTACACAAAAAGACTGACAACTCCTCCCATCACACGGTATTACTGACAAGTAAGTATCGAAGCGTACGCGCGTTTTGTTTCCGTACGTAATAAAGGTCAACGAAGGGCAAGGCCGCGCAAGAGACGAAGGGTAAAAAAGAACGACGTTAAGAAATACGAGGATCGGGTCAATTAGGCAGGTATCCGACCGGGTTTATTCCTCCGACCCCTCCTCCAATCGAGCCCACCGCAATTCCATCCCGTTGGTGTCAACGAGATGAAGCGTCGAAAAGAGCAAGGCGCTACGCTTGATGGAGTGCCTTTACCCTCCCCCCGAGTTATATTCCGTCCGGAGGAACTGTGCCGCTTTCCCACGCTACATCACCTCCTCCTCTATGTCAGCCAACGCCGCCATCTCGCCCTCCTCCCCCACCCATCATCATTCTCTCTCACACACCCCTCCCCGCTACCCCCCTCGTCGCAATGAAACGCGTTGTAGCCGACCCCCGCGCGGACCCAACGGGCTGATTTATCGCCCTGTAGCGTTTCCCTGCGAGGGCAAGCTGCCCCTCACGAGCCCCACGCGCGCTCTATCCGCAAAGCGGTTTCTGTTATTGAGTCGTGTCATTTCGGAGCCGCCTGCTATTCTCTTTCCCCCCCCCCCCCCTTCTCCTACTCTTACTCTCCCTTCCTTCGTAACGGAAGGGGGCATCCCTCTGAGTTATGAACGAGTTACACGTCAGACCGTAGACTACCCATCTCCGCGTGACCACTCTCTCCAGGAATTCTCCCTTTACAAATGAGTATCCGTGGCAATGACTTCCGCACGCGTTGCGAAGGCGAGAGTGAAGGGGAGAAGGGAGGGGGAGAGAGGAAAAAATCGACTCCTTCCGAATCAATGTTTGAAGCGCTAAGACCCATGAATATATGTCTCTAATCTTCGTAAAGCGTCCTCCGGGAGTCGGCATACGACCCTGAGAGAGATTTAACGGGAGAGATATTGTCTCGCGCAACGGATACGATCATTTTTTACGGTTATTTTCTTCGGGGAATTGACGAAATTGAGCGCCGATCGGCGTACGTAGACGACCAAGCACGAGTAAATTAGGAATTACTTTGGCTACGCGAGACCGGCGAGACCACTGATCTAATATAAGGCGGCCGTTAAGAGGTAGTAACCGTGTAAAAGCACGTCGCGGGCAATTTTTTTTCGCTTCACGGGTTACTTGGCAGTTTTGGTGGAGTTTTAAATACGTGACTTAGTTCGACCTTCTCCCATGATTGCTTCAAAAGTACATTCTGAGAAATTTATGCCATTTTAGTTATCTTTGAGGCTAATTTAACGCTATCAGGGTGAGGGTCACGATTTATCAGTGAAAATGGTAAATATACTATATATTTGAATTGAAATAAACGCATAATTGGAACATATTTTACATTATATGTATTTCAAAAATTTAGTTTTTCATCGTATTTTTCCTTTAACATTAGCAAAGATCATCAAAGGTCAAAATAAAACCGCGACTAAGCATTTTCGTATTTTAGCGGCTTTTTACATCCCAAACTACTTGTAAGTTTGCTTCAAACACACATAATCAAAGCAACAACGTAATAGTCGTGTAGAACAGGATAAATTAAAGTCTCAAAAGGCCACCCATACAAAAGGGTCCAAGTACTGCCGCATAAGAGGTAAAAAAAAAAGTTATCGAGGAAACAACCACTAATTCTTTCCGAGAACGGCATTTCCCCAAGACCTTTAAGTACTATAGGGTCGTCGGAAGAAAATCGTCTTCCAAGCACCGACCAAATTGCGGGCAATCATTCTCCGGAGGTGAGAAAGCGATTTAGCCACTCAGCGTTCCATCGATAAGTGAACGCCACGAAACATTCCTCCCGATCCCTTTCAAAGTCATCTTCCTCCGCGCACCCACTCCAACTCCAATAGATTGAAAGGCGAAACTAAGCCAAAGGCCGCTCTTTCTCTCTCTCGAAACTCTCTCCCATCAACTTCCCTCTTGGAGGAGGGGAGGCGGGAGGTGGGGGGGGGGAGAGAGAGGAAGGAGGGTAAAACGTCTCCCGACTCAATGGTCCAGCGCAGTTTCCCGCCAAACAAAAGAGGAAGAATTGATCTCCTTCCCACGAAAGACACAATCCGGAGTGGGCAATCTGATCGGGATAGAAGCAAACGGAATCCCCTCTCTCTTTCTCTCTCTTTCCTCGCTATCCACCCTTCTCATCCTCCGATTCTCTTTTTTTTTCTCTGGCCGACCGCCTCAAATCCGATCCCCCCGTTGAAGTCTCTGATGCCTGGACTCCGATGATACCGTTTTCGAACGGGTCGATAGGGTTGGAAGTAGTCCCAAAAACGTAGAACCCACGTGTTTTCCTCCCTTTTCATCTCCTCTTACCCTTCGCCCTCATTTCCACCCTCTCCTATGCCCTCGGTTCCCATCTAGCATCGCTCTCCACCTGATTAGGGCGATCCGTTGCCACTGAAAAATCCGGTTCGGCCGCTGAGTGCTCTCATAAAACAACTGAAGAAGAGGAGGGCGTCGAATGAGCCCGAACGATACTGAGAAATAAAGTAAGACATAAAAAATACTTCCGACGAAAACCATTTGAAATTTGTCGCCGCTTCTAAAAAAACAAAACAAAAACAATATTTTTCCCCTGCTTTCCTCAAATTTTACTCTACAGAAATTGGTGAAATGATGGACATGGAAGCTAAGTGCGTCTATAGCGACTTAACGTAACTTTTAGATCCCACGATGCACCAATTACAAAATACCAGCCGTTCTACGTGCTTGAATAACCAGCGCCACAAAGGAACGGGTTAAATTCGCCAAAAACAGATAAACATAAGATAATTACCGAGCTCGTCTTATGGCTGAAAATAAATTCTAGATTAAGTCTTTAAAAGTATAAAAAATCGAAGAATCAAGTACTTGTATTAGTTATCTTCATTTAAACCTCGATTTGGCTAGTAGAGATATGAAGACATGCACCTGATTTTTAGATCTTTGATACTTAAGTGATTAATCTAGAAAGTCAGATATCTTACGTAAATCCAGAGTATGGAAAATTCTAAAAATATCGAAACAATTCATCGGACTCATTCTACGACTTTGACTCAATAGGTAACGAAGTCAACTCATTCAAAGCCTTGTTCATTTTGTGGGTATAAAAGTTTCTATCGTGATCCACGAAAAAAAACCGAGATTAAACACAATCGTAATCAACCCAACACACTTTTCCCACTAACAACGAAACTAATCGTCGAAACAAAACCAACCAACCAACCGCCGGAAAAGCCTCTCTCTCTCTCTCTCTCTCTTTCCTCGACGAATAAACCGCGGGGCTTGACATCCAAACGGCAACCTAAGTTCATTAGGTAAATTAGCGCCACGATGAAAAAGAGGTGTTCCTCGCGCGGGATTAAAACGTGTCCGCGAGATGGCGTCGCGGCGAATGGAATAGGAAATAAAAACTCCGACGTGAGTGGGAATAAAAAGGCGGAGGTGGGGGGGGGGGGGAGCGAAGGGGAGGGAGGGAACCGGGAAAACGAATGAGAGAGAGAGATGGGTTGGGGGGGAGGAAAGAGGGGGTAAGACGGGAAAGTGGCGGGGAGAGGGGGCAGAGATGGAGAAGAATTTGGAATCACTTCCGATCCAAACCCTCCCCCATCTCCCAACCGTATTGAGGAGCACTTCATCTTCGTATGTCAGATAACTTCAGAGGGGAGAGCAAGGCGGGTGTGAGACCGGGGTTTAAGAAGAGAGGGGCGTGCAAGGAGGAGATAGAAGTGATGTGGGGGAGGTTAAGAGGGAGAGAGAGAGAAAAGATGTTTTGGGAGGGGGGGGGGAGAGAGAGAGAGAGGTTTGAGGGGTTCCGACAAGGCTTCTTTTTTCCCTTCAAACTCTCCTTTCGAAACCATCCACTCCTTTTTTCCTCCCTCCTTAAAAGCCGCGAGGAAGGGGATGAATGACGGACGGTGAAAAGTACCCATCCCACCTGCCCACCCTCCCCCCTCCGCCCCCCCTCTCTCTCTTTCCTCCGTCGACTCCCACCACTCGCTACCTCCTCACTCCGCAAGCTCTCCCAATAACCTCTCACCTCCTCAAACTCACTTGCAAGCCTTAAAAAACATCCTCTTAAGACGCAGAAATCCTCGCGAGAAAGGTCCTCCCATCTTCAAAATTTCTCCAAAATTGTTGAATTTCCTTTTAAGTTAAAAAAAATCTCAAACCTTTCCATCCCCCTATTTCCTTCTTTTGTAAGACACGCGGCCACTGAAGAGTTTATATCATTATGATACGCCCACAGCCAAAGCAGGATGGATTAAACGACGAATGACTCGCGAGATAAAATGTTACTTCAATAAGATCACCAAATCGTCGTAAATGTTGTCAGAATTTTAAACTATAAGAATATAATTAACCCGTTGAAACATTATTTTTTGATACTGCTGTACTAACACGTTAAAATTACCGAACGATCGCGCCCATACGTTTCGAATATTTGAACCTTTTAAGCAGTAAGATAACAACGGCATTACGGCAGGATAATGCGATAGCATTTGTTTTCCATACAGTTAACTGAAAATTTTTTAAAAAGTTCCGCGAATTTATAAATTTTGTTCGGTAAACAGCACGTCGACGATTTATATTTTAAACCTTCACGTGACATTTTCCTTTATTATCACATACACCCATTTATGGGCGGGCGACTATTACCCTCCGAAGCCTTCCACGCATATAGAGAATGAAGCGAACCTTTCCTCGAATCACGCTCAAGTGATGAGGAGGCGAAATAAGCAATCTCTGAAGAAGAGGAGGAAGGGAGGGAGGAAGAGAGAGAAAGAGAGAGAGAGAGAGAGGGATAGCTTGGAAGGGAGAGTTTAGATAGAAGTGTTGCTTATATAGAGAAGGCCAAGGGCTTCGAAGATGAGGTAAAAGAAGAAGGAGAAGGGCATGGCAGGGAGACCTATCAATCTTGCGGCACGAGACAGTTCATTAATTGCGCGTATTAGCCTTCCACCTGCGCCCCATCTCTCTCTCTCTCTTCCCTCCTCCCACTTTCCCTTCTCATTGCTCCAGCCTCTTATAACTCCTCTTGGAACCTCGTTTCGCCCCACACTTTCCCCCCTCATCTCATTTCTCTGTAGCTCTCCCTCATTTTGCCTTCCTATAGCATCCAACATCTCAACGCTGCCTTTGTCAGACGCGAATCTCTCATATTCAAACATTGCAAGAGGTGTGCATAGCGGTAAACTGGTGCGGTTCCCACTTCCTTTCCTGTCTCGGCTAAACTATTTGGGTCAGTAAAAATTCCGTCACAAATATTCGACTTGATTCATCCCAAGCGTCGATACGGTTTCGAGATGACGCGAGATGTAATAACCGCAGGAATATACTCCCAAGGGAATGCGTTAGATACATTTTTCTATCAAATCATGCTTTGGCTTCGTATGTACACACACCTTATACCTCTGAAATATTCGTAGAATTCCTTATCTTCGGAGCCCCTACTTCTTTTATTATGGAAATATTTCTCAAGAAGCCAAATATAAGTATTTTGTTAATATTATGTCAGTATGTGTTGGCATCCATGGTAGTATCACATTGCTCATCGAATTCCTACTTACTTAATGTATGGTCACCATTAATAGGTAAGCATACTTGGATGCAATTTTAATCTGTCCAGAAGTAGGGCTCTGATTATTCAAATATTTCTTCATCGCTCTGCAAACATTTCAAAGTTAAACTGAGACTTAAATAAAGAGAGGAGAGGATTAGCGCATCCTGATAATTCGATAGCAAACACTTGAATAATAAATGACAAAATTTAGAAAACAAAAAACTCTCACGCGGTCACAACTCGAGGGATTTGTATAAGTGCCTAATGAAAGCACTAAAATATTTCAATAATAATTCATATCAGTCACAAATATCAGAAAGCATCATATCGAGGCAATAAAGAGCAAGAAAATATCGAAGAAAAGGTCAATTTAAATATAATTCTACATTATACGCCAGATAAAATACCATGAACAACCGTAGCGAATAAGTGACTGCCAACACTTTGTCAAAAAAGGCAGTTACTAAATTTGTACTTGTACTCGTCAAATGTCAAACACCAGCAGATATATATATGGTAGATCACAGGACAAAATAGAACTTATATCGAACATGTAAAGACTCCCAAACGATTCGAATAAAGAGACGCTTGCTCTTCACTACTATTTCAAGCGAAACTTTTTCCAACTAGCGAAAGAAGAAAATGATAAATTAAGTCAAATTTATTGTAGAAATATATCACACTACGAGTGTCGAAATTTTTTCCATTTAAAATAAGAATAAATGATATGAAGAGGAGATGAAAATATTCATCGATTTAAGCTCGTTACATCTCTCAACGTTGGAGACGAAAATACTAAACTATATCGAATCCGTTTATTAACTACAATAAAACGTCATATTGGCATAAGTATCGAATCGCCAACCACGAGGGTTACATACACCTTACCTGTCTTTTTCGCACACATTCGGAAAACGGAAGATTCGGGCATTTCTTCGGAAAAACATTGAACAAATCCACGACAGACAGCGTTGACTCCACCTATTCGAAAGGAAAATCGTACGAACGGGATGAAACAATACGAAATAACGCCGAGTCCATTAAACGCGGATCGTGTACGCGCTTATCCGCAAGAGTCCGAGCGAGGAGGCACGAACAACGGAATCTAAGGAAAGAATTCACTAGACACGATTAATTGAGGACGTTATTAGGAGCGTAGGTAGCGGGGAAAGAATGAGAGAGAGAGAGAGAGAAGAGCACTAGAGAGAAACAGGACGAACGAGGAATAGAGAGGAACGGAGGAAATGTAGCACCGAGGCCGGAAGAGGCATAAAGAAGAGGGAAAAGTGGATGGAGTGCAAAGCAGGTAGAGTGCGAAAGGACGACCTTGCCTTTTTCCAAATCCTTACACGGCCTATCGACACTCACCCCATCGTACCCGTGTCACAGACGGAAACTTCCTCCTCTCCAGGTTCCCCTTCCTTCTCCTTCCCAATCGCTCCCTCCGGCACAGCTGCTTTGTCCCAAGGGAGTGGCTACGAGGTGTCGAGAAAGGAGAGAGGTGGACATGAGAGAGTGAGAGTGAGAGAGAGAGAGAGATGGAGGGAGAGAGAGAGAGGGAAAGTGCGATAGAATGTGTATTCGGAATGGACAAAAGGCGAGCGAGCGAGAGGATCCCTCTGGTGGGGGGAAATGTAAATTGATTAGCGATGCGGAAAACTGCGACTTACGGATGCCAGGCGGCGAAACGTGCCTAAGCCATCGACGACCTATAAAAAAAAAAAAAAAAAAGAGCGAGAGCGTGCGCGATGGCAAAACGTGCACTCGGACCTTACCCGCGAGGCATCCGACGAGTCCGAAGCGACGGCGTTGTAAAACTTGGAAAGATTATTTTTTTAAACACCGTCTCGGGAACGAAAGAACGAAGCAGAAAACATCCGCGGAACGATAGGGGCGACTGAGCGTCGTGTCGTGCGAGGATAGCCTCCGGTGGGAACGTTAGAGAGTCGGGAAAAGGAAGAGGTTCGGATGGGGGGAAAATGTGTAAGAACGGGCGGCAAGCAAATCCTTCGCCGAGTGCACAACCAGAGATGCGCGAACGCTGTCGACCGTCCAGATTAGCCGACGGACGAAGGGAGCGAGCGCTCGCTGGGTCGGAATGGGGTGCCCCCGGAGAGGTGGGGGAGGGAAGAGAGATTGGGGGGAGGGAGGGAGGAAGACGGGAAAAAGAGAGGGAGAGAAGGAGTGGAGTGGAGGAACCGCTGAAAGCATCGTGGGAACCGCCCAACCTGCTACAAAAGCACGACCCCCCTCCTAGTCCATCGCATCCTCTCCTATCTTCCTCTCTCCCTCCCCCCTCACACACATACACACACCAAACAATCCTCCCCCGCCCTCCCTTTCCCATTCTGAATACCCTCTTTGGCTCGATGGCCTCCGGAAGATCTTCCTCGTGGATCTGAGGAAGAGACGACGAGTGAGTTCCTTGGAAGAGGACCAAGAGGCTACGCCGCTCCGTGGCCACCATTCCGCCTCGGCGAAAACTCGACCGGAGAGTGTCAGTTAGTCTCCTCTTGCATCGGCGATCGCCCTCGCCTCCCCTTTCCTCGTCCTACACCCCCGGTTCGCTACCCACCTCGCGACAAACGATACCCCCTAAAATCCCTAGAAGGGGCTTCCGCTATCGACCCGTTTGACCCATGCGTGACGGTCAAATCCATGATTGCAACCAGCCAAGTGTACAGTGGACAAGTGACGGGAGGAGGATGTGGGGAGAGAGAGAGAGAAAGAGAAGTTGAGAGAGATAAAAAAGGGTAACGATTTGAAAGAGTTTGTGTAAACAGATCCGGGATCCTGCAGGTGGTTCCTACTCCCACACTGAATGGCTTACGACTGAAAGAAAGGGAAAAACCGTAATGGGACGGGTGGGAGTCATATCACTGGAAAAGTGACGCTTCCTCGGAATGCTTCCCGTGAAATGTCCAGTCCATAAGCGTATACACATTGGATGAAAATTAAGGCTTTATTCAGTCTGTAAAAACTGGAGCATTCATGAATGGGGAGGAAAGCTTTCCCTGCGATCAACCTCTATAAATACTACCTCTCTGTCTCGTGCTATGCTGATATTCTTTTAGCTTGGTAAATCACAATACTTTTCATAGAATGACGACTTTTATGGGATCATGGGTCAAGGATGATTAACCCGCAAAGGAAAAAGTTTTTTCAAACAATTTCTCTTAAATGTAACTATTCTTGGTGTTTCTGGAGATTAACCTTTGTGAAAGCCGCAATAGAATATCTAAACATTCGTTTTCAGCGGTCTCCGGTGAAACTTTAGCAAATCCTAAACAGCAAATTTCCTTCTTCATTAGACCGTGAATTTAAAATAAACATTTCTTTGCGTCTACCGTATGCTGGTTATTATCAGTGACTCTCTAAGTTAATTCCCAACTAGCATTTAATGTACTTATTGTTTCCACTGCAAAGCTTTTAAGAAAGCTCTTTATTCGACATCGTTATAAAATCTTTCGTGCACAGATGAAAACGATTTACTTGTATTATATGCAGACATATTTATGGCGACCGCAGTAAACTGACGTAACTGAAAATTTTAATTTCACAAAATTGTTCGAGTTCGTATGAAACGGTTTACACTTTGGAAGAATCCCAAGGTAAGTTGTCGAAATTCTTTGTTATATCCTCGAAGACTCATACAATATATTATCTTAAATGTTTTAAGCAGTCACATATAAAATTCTGAAAAGGTTTTTTGCTATACTTTGCCTCATTTAAACGCGGCTCGATAACATCCGCGGCAATTTTCCCAATCATCGCTTGATGTCCCAGTTTTCAATAGGAAAATTATATTTTGGACGCTTAAAAATTCGCAATTATGATATCGAGTCACGTACTTGGCCAAAAGGCATTCACGTCAATGTATTATTCAAATTCATCTATTAGGTTCTCGCTGGTGGATTCTATTTTTCAATATTACTCAAGGATTCAAGAATCACTTCTTTATGTGACGATTCGTTCAAGTTGCAACTTTATTTGTCACTACTTTGGCAATCAAAGGTCAAATAATAGCATGTGCCTTTTCGAATTAATTCCGACTCTATTACTTCAAACCTCTTACAATGGTACCCATTATAAATTATACGAAACTACGTGGGGTATCTAACGCTAAGAATTGACACAATGGATACGAAATCCTTAACGTGTGGAACGCATCGCAAAATAACGTGAATTTATTTGGTTTTCCCATATTTTGATATAGGGACACCTAGAATCAGTTTAAAAAAAACAAAACAATAACTCAATCCGCGATTAAAGACGGATATTTTGCACAGAAGAAAAAACCTTTTTGCTCAGTGGGTTTATTTTCCGAGTACTTTCTTTGTGTAGAAGAATAGTAAACCATACCATAGGAAGCTAATAAATAAAACTAAGATCGGGTATTAAAAAATGCTTCTGCACCGAAACCACAATTTGGCGAGGAGCGAAATTCATTTTCGATTTTTTTCCCCGAATAATTACGTCGTCCAGGTATAATTGTGGAGGTGAAGCGACCGAAAAGAAAAGTATTTTCTTATCGCTCGTTTTCCAAACTAATCCGTTAGTTGATGAAGGTTTTTTCATCTAGTTCATTCTAATTCGCTAAGGAGAGATAATTAATCAATACAAAGGTATATCGATAAAGAAACCTAAGTTGCATAAAATACAAGTTCAGTGACTGTGAAGTTGTCTGTGAGGAAGGGAAATGGTCTCGTGAATTGTCATACACAAAACTACGTGCAGTGCAAAATATTATATTACCTCACATCGTGTACAATGTGTGTCTAAATAGTTTTTTAAAAAAATCAGTGGGAAATGGTGCGGTGTGCGTGGGTGAAAGTAACCTCCTGACGAAGTCACGTAAAACGTAGACATCGGCGAAGAAGATTCCCTAAAAAAAAACTCTCAAAAGCAAGGACACACTACGTTTTAAACGTGACCCCTGACTCACGCAGCGTTACTCTTTCAGCGTGCCGACGTGGAATCCGTGCTATTGCAAGTATTTTTTCCCCAGCAAAATCATTTTGCGGGTGGTGAAATTTTTGGGCGTGTGGTTTGGTTGAAAATAAAAATCAGTCCAAAAAACGTGGAAGTGCAAAGGTAACTGCAAATGAACTTACCGTTGGTTTCCGCCCATCTCTCACACTCCAACCCCAAAACGAGACGGGAGTTCCCGGGCGTGTATATATATGTATGTATATATATATATAAATCTCGCCTCCCGTTCCTAAGCCCCCTCCCCCCGCCGCGCTACCTACGCAAATCCCAAAAACCCTCCTTTCGCATTCCTCGGCAACGGTTCCAGGAACGCCTCGCGCCCCCCAGGCGATGCGCGCCCAAGAAAACTAAACCTCTAAACCGATATTCGCGTGGTTTTATTTTTTTCCTACCAAGTATTTATTCCCCTTCCATAAGCGCGTAATTAATAGCGAAATATCCGGCAGGGACCTCCGCCGTCGACGGTGAATGGAATTGCGCCGAAGGGAGAAGCCTCTTCGCTGGAAGAGAGATGCGGAAAGGGGCGGGAAGAAATATCAGCGAGGATCGTGACGCGGTTTCGTCCCCCTCCCCCCCCCCCCTCTCCCCCTCCCTCTAACCCACGCGAATTCCCGCTCCGCCCCCCTCCCTCCCTCCCCACCACCCTACTCTACTCCCCGAGGGCCCACCCGGCGCCGGCTCCCCCCATTGGCTCTCTCTCCGACGACCGCAGGCCTCGAAGTCATCCGAACGGGGCTCCGGCTGCCATGTTGCGCGTGTATTATGCATCCGAAAAAAAAAAGACGCAAATAAAAAAAAAGCACGCGCGCTTCGCGAGACGTGGCCGTCAAGGCGGATGGGTCGAAGTGGAGGGGAGCGGTTTGGGGGGAGGGGGAGGAAGATGGGAGAATGGTAGGAAGAGAAGGAGGGCAGCCCCGATCGGCCTCCGCCTCCTGGTTCGATCGGGAGGCGTAAAAGAGTGGAAGGGAAGGGTGGAGAGAAGATACGTTGAGACGGAAGGGAGGCGGAGGGACGCCCTTAGGCGTTCGATGCATCCTCCCGCCCCCACTTCCTCCCCCTCCCCACACCCCCTTCACCGACGTCGAAAGGCACGCGTAACTCTCCGAGGATGAACCCTAGCCACCCGATTTACCTTCTCTCGGGGGAGGGGGGGCGGCGGCGAAACGTGGGGTGGTGTTGTGGATGGAGGTGGTGTTGTTACGGGGAGGGAGCAACCCGGGGAGGCCGGAGACTACGGTTGTCCGGGAGACTCTCATTGCTCCTCCCGCACCCGACGTAAAAAAATCTCCGCTGTGGACGGAAGGGAGGAAACCCTTTTTTTTTCCACCATCTCGACAACCCCCAGCCCCGCCCCGCAAACATCCCACTCCCTTACTTTTTTTTGGCATACACACACACTCACACACCAGGCAGTCTTTTAGTGTCACTCCGCTCACGGCATGACTCTTATCCAAGTCACAAACCGGGCGAAAAATATACAATTAAATCTTATCAATAGGTACATGGAGGAGAGAATCTGAAACCTGAAGGAAGTTTAAAAAAAAAGTCTTATTAAATATAGAGAAGACTTTCGACATTATCCATACACGGGCTAGTGGCGCCAATACGTTTTTCGTTTGTAACGCCAGGCGAAAAAAGAGATAAGATACACTATAAAAAAGACAAAAAAGAGACGCATCAGTGAGACTCTTCACCAAGATGGTGAGCGTCATTCATGATCGTGATAAAAAATTAATTAGATAAGCGAAGTGAAATATTTTATGTTTCTTACCCTGCACATAGTTGAAGTCCATTGCGTGTACGTTCCATGGTGGGGTAGTGGAGTTCCACTTACCTGTAACGAAAACAATAAGGTCGTTTAGCATAAGGATATGGGCTCGTTAGACATTAAGAGGAGTTTGTCGCACGGGGGCTATTGAGGTTATATTTTTTTTTTTTGGGAGGGAACCTCCGACGGCAGCTAGGAGGACCACCGGCTGGAGGGCCACACGTCACCGCGGACTCCGGGGGCTGGGCGTGGTCCTCAGAAAGACGACTCCGGCTTCCCCTGATGGAGTTTTCGGACGCGGTGAAAGAAGAACAGGGAGAGAAGGGGAGGTTTGGATGGTCTGCGATCGGGCATTGCCCAAAAGCAACCCTCCCGGATGTGGGCAATTCTAAACTATGGGAAATAATCGGACACTGCGTTCACAAACCCACCTTTTTTATCGAGAGGAAACTATTTTTGATGGGCTGGTTCTAAAATTATAAAACAAACGCAAAACGGGGGAGGTAGAGAGGAAGGGAAAGAAGGTGCGGGACACGGAAGTAGGAAACATAAGAAGAAACGTGATAGCCTAAGGAAATCCGGATGGGACATCCTCTTTACGTTCGCCACGAGGAGTTTCGGAGGAAATAAAATCGGCGAGCAATTGGATTCCCCGGTTGAAATGAGCGCGGGAATGCGACTTAAAAAGGGACGTCATAACGTTTCGCCGTGGAAAGTTGGAGGAGAGAAAAAAAATCGAGCAAGGTAAATGAGAAAGTGGTTTAAGAAGGATCTGGAGAATATTAAGGAGGAGAGACGGTCGGGAGGGAGGGGGCGGGGGGAGGAGGGGAGGAGGAATGGGTGAGGGAGGTTGGGGGAGGGCGAGAGGAAGGGAGACAGGAAAGAGGGGAGGGCGAGACCGTAGGGTGGCCGTATTTCGCTATCTCCTTTCCCGGGCGACCAAGATGTTCGTGAGCGGCGGCGGAGAATCGGCGATGGTTTGGACGGAGGAGAAAAAGAGAAGGGAACCCTTAGGGTTCATCCCACGACGTCGATACGACAATCATCTCACCCTTCCCCTCCCCTCCAACTCACCCCCCCCTTCCCCCCCCCCCCACATCCTCCTCCTCGGCACGCACACATACCGCACCCACCGTTCGCCGTAAATAATGCATAGCCCTCCAAAAAACTAAATCCTCGGAAAGGATCCATAAAACAGTAAAAGTAACACCCAACTTTCTAATCCCGAATTTAGATGAGCATAAAGCCCGTACTACGGGCGGGCGGAGGGGGGAGAAAGGGAAAGGAGGTGCATTGATTATCGGACGACATATTAAAATTTGTAATGTATACAAGAAGAGAGCGCGAGGAGAGAAGCGCGTCGATATAAAGAACGGAATTCCCAGAGTTCCCGACCTCCCTTCCCTCTCCCGCCCCTCCTTTCAGCCCCACCCCCTCCCACCCCCAAAAACCTCCCCGTCTTTCTTCCATCCATCCTCGTCCCACCTCAGCCACCCCACGGGTTTTCCCACCCCCGTAACTCTCTCTCTCATCCCAATCTCTCCCACCCCCCTCCCCCCACCTTCCCACCCCCGAAACGAGAGAGGCGTCATCCGTGGGGGTTGGAGAAACGAGGAATGAGGCGGAGAATGAAGAGGAGGCTGGGAAAAAATTTCGTGGGATGGAGAGGAAAATGGAGTCGGGACAGGAATCACCCGAGACGCCTCAACCGGCGCAAAAAAAAAACTCGTCCTCCCCCCCCTCCCCCATCCCCCGCCCCAACTCCCACCTTCAAGAAAAAAAGGACCCCTCTCTCTCTCCGCCAAAATCCCAACACAAACCTCGGGCCCACGCGAGGAAAATTCTTACGACCCACGCGCCTTTCCCTCCCCCCCTCCACCCTCTCCCCGCCCCGCTCCCAAAAAAACGAAACGGTCCCCGAACCGCGTCCCCTCTTCGGATGAACCCATCTGGTCCGCGCGGGGAGAACGACTATCCTCATCCCCAGAGAGAGAGAGGGAGAGAGAAAACAAAAGGTTTTCCGTCCGGGACATCCGAAAGAGGAGACAAACACGGTTTTCCACCCTCCCTCCGACGCACGCTACTTTCCGCCCCGCGACCGAAAAGAATGACTTCTCCGGAGAGGACAAGACCAATCATGAATTTGCATCTCATAAACGATGCTACGCTCGAAAGTCATCAACCTGTTGTGTGTGCCGAGAGATTTTGGAGGAGTCTTGATTGGTTGGTTTGGATTAATCTGAGGAAGAAGGAGTCAGAACAAGAGAAAGAGAGAGAGAGACGGTTGAGTTGGTTGTTGCTTTGAGTCGGATGGGAGTGGGATGGGAAGGGGGAAGGAAGAAGGTTGTGAGTCGGTTGTTGGTTTGATTCGGAGGTTAGGGATGGGATTTTGACGGAAGGAATAGGAAAAGGAGTTGTCGAGGGATTTGGACAAACTTGCCAAGGAGTTTGGAGACGCCTCATTAAGTGCGTGCTTCCGTGATTGAATTAGAAGAGGGTCGGGGGAGGGAAGAAAGTGGATATAACGGGAAAGGTCCGAACCTTAGGACTCTCTAGCGAAGGGCCCCTTTATCCCAAAATCCGACACCTCCCCACCCTTTCACCCCTTTCTTCATCTTTCGCCACTCTTCAAACGGTACAAATCAGATTTGGAAGGGCAAAACCAAGAAATCCTTTCCGACGATTATGAATATGGATTCACCCATCAGACGAAACGTCGTAGACTTCCCCTCCCGTCAGTCCGTTTCCCACCCTCACTCACCCATGTTAAACCCTCCCATTCGAATCTCCGAAACGGTTTTCCTATTCCTCTTTATACCCTCCCCCCTCCCTAAAAACCCTTTCCATCCCTTCGAACCACGTTCAAAGAACATTCCTTCCCCCCCCTTAGCGATTTAGTTAATCGCGACGGAAATACCGCGGACACCTTGAAATATCCTCCGTCGTCATATGCAAAACGCGGATCCCCCCCCACAAAAAAGAGAATCCATCGGAATTTTAAGTTTAATTAAAAGAGGGGGGGATTTTATGAACTCTGAACTCGATATTAATTATTTAAGCGAGACGAGAATGGAATATGACGGAGTGCTCGTGCGAGACTTGAACGCGGAATGCTACCGTAAAAAAATAATGAAACAAAGGAAGGCGGAGGAGCGAAACCAGGAAGGGAGGAGAAAAAAAATTGAAGTCGAGGACGGAAGCGGAAAACCGATTGAGGGAAACGCAATTTCTTCCCGTCTTTAAATGTGTGACTCGGGAGTTTTGGGAGAAGAAACTCGATGCATATTCATGCTATGTACACATCTTCCTTCGTTTTCTCGAAGGCTGCGGTCCGTCTAAACGTTATTCACTTCCGTCAGACAATTCGGGACCCGTTGGAAGTTTTAATCACCGAATTACTATAGCCGCCTTCCCGGGATGGAAATTGTATCGGACTGAGTACATAAACAGGCGCCGCCGCGTACCTATTCTCGATATTAATTCCGGAAAACAAACACAAATCTTACGACTAATGAAAACCATAAGCAAATTACATCGATTTTTTGATAATTCCCCGTCAAAACTCCGGTAAAGGCGAGGGAAGTTCCACCCTCAAAATTAAGTAAGAATCCGGAATTCGGGCAAAGAATGTTACACCCACAACAATCCGTGAATTTTATTCATCCAATTCATTGCACTACAGAAGTCCCGCCCTCTAATAATTGGACCGACGACAAAGCTAATATCGGCAAAAGAAGCGTACACAGTGTGTGTCGCGCTTTTTACCTCGTGAGGAGATTAATGCGTTTTAAATACTCCCAGAAATATATGAGAGCCGACCACTGGTTATTACTTCAAGCGTGTGCTAGTTTTTATCTATCCTATAAGATAATTATTACCAATACAACAATCAGTGATATTTCAAGACAAATAAGCTGAAAGCTGCACGTAACGCCTCCTTTGCGTATATTCAAAGTGACAGCGGATTTGCGAATTGATAAATGAACCATTCCATGTTACCCCAAAATTATTCCGTACAGACTAATTGCTGTAGGCAGTGTTTTTCTACAATCCTAACAAACTATCCCAGAACATTTACGTGAAGTGTAACTGATCGCATCCTAACAATCCTAACATCCGACACTTTCAGACGGCGAGTACAGTCCCCCGAAACGATACATTCGTAGCATTTCTGTAAGAAATCCTAGTTCGCCTGCATTCTTCAAAGAAATCCTAACAAGCCTATCGTTATTTTTTGGAACTGAGTCCAATAAAATTTCCTTCCAACCCCACTTAATTCCTCCCCTCCCCCTTTTCATGTTGCCACGAGGATCGGGAGTCGGTGAGGAGCAGCTTTAGCCGCGTCCGCCTCCGTCGCCACCAGCACCAGTCGGCTCCTCCTCGGCCGCTCTCCTGGTGGGACAGGTCCAGCACCTATGCAGACGCCGGCCAGTCGACCCGTTCCCTTCCAATGCCTTACCTTCTTCGCCCCACCCAATAAACTTCCATCCCCCCTTCTCGACAACGAAAACGGACCGAAAAAAAACCATAACCCAACCCCTCCCGCTTTCCACCACCTCACGCCTCCTCTTCTATAGATGCGAATAAGCTGATTACCGGAGGGAAAGAGAGGGGGTGCCTGTGTGTAAGTCGAGGGTACGAGGGAAGCCGGGAACCGAGCGGAAGGTGGGACTGTGCGAGAGAGAATTAATGGAATTTTGATGTCGGCACGGCGATCCATACACGGTCGGACAACCACCCAAACCATCCTGACCCTTCCCACCCCCCCGTCCACCACCACCTCCCTCTTCCCCCCCCCCCCCCCCTGGGCATCGCGTGGTCTTAGAAGGGACACCCGACGGCTTTAAAATCCTCCGACGGAATTATATCGTCAGCGCGAGAGAATTGGTCCCCCTGAAACGTAGGTGGCGCGCACACACACACATACACACACACACCCCCTTCCCAATAAGCTCCTCTTTACGCGCGGACGTTCTCTCATTCGCGTAGTAAACTGCCGAGCCGCGCGTTAAAACAAAAAAAAAAGTCGCGCGGTTTCTTCGTCGAACCTCCCTGGGAGGTTAAAAATAAGACAAAAGAGGAGGCCGTGGAGGCGGATTTATGGTCAACTCCCCCTTACGTTGTTGCCGTTGTTTTTTATCCGTTCCCGTCCTCCTAACTCCCAGTACCCTTATTTCCCTTCACGAGACCTACACCCTTTTGAGAAAAATCCTCTTCCTTGAGACCCACCTCCGTCATCGCCCACACACTCCTCTCGATAGTCCTCTCCTCCTCCATGGCCGTAGGTGGGTATAGGAGGAATCCTTCTCCCGAATACGGGTCCCACTCCCTCTGAATGAAAGGAACACCATTCATATTTATGATTATTTCCAGGAACTAATTTGAATCCATCAATGAAACATTTACAACCACTGATGAATTCAAGGGTTTTTTTTTCAAAAAAAAATCCCCATCTTTTTATTCTTTCAAATTTCCAATTGCAAAAAAATTTATATTTACGGAATTTTTTTTCCATTTCATCTACTATGTTCATCAGACTGTTAAGTGCTTAATTTTCAAAAAAAAATATATATAAATATATATTTATTTACTTATGAGCATTTGTCTTTCTTTCAGGCAAAATTACAAAAAAAAACACCTCAACGGCGAAAAAATTGTTAGAAATCACTAGGGAATTGTTTTTGGTTTTGTTTTATAATTTAAAATGGTGGGAAAAATAGAACCCAGTACGCCAATAATACCAGACAGCGCGTGCTGTTATATCTTCGGCGATTTCATACAAGAGGTAAACATCATGCGGATGGCGGGCAAGAAGAAACCCTTAATGAGAAAACCGCATGCATAAGAGGAGACGAGATTTGCGCGAGGAGTTTTTGAGGAGGGTGGGGGAGGAGGGGGCACACTTTCCATCCCGTCCTACCCCTCTTCCCTCCACCCCCAAAGGAAAAAAAAACCACTCCAATTACTCCGCTTCGTATCCACCGAAAAGGCATCGGCGTGATGGGGACTCCATTTGCCACGCCCTTGCTCCTCATAGCCGTGACCCTCCCTCCCACCGCCCCCATTCTTACCGACCCCGCCCCAATAGACGTCCCCATCCGCCTCTCTTCCTTCCATCCTCCTCTCTCCCTCTCTCTTTCTCTCTCTCTCTCTCTCTCTCTCTCCAGAACATCTTTTGACCTCGATGGAGCTTGCTCTCCCCCACTTGAGATGCTGGTAATTACTCCCATCCTCCTCCTTCTACACCCCCACTTTCTCTCCCACCATTTCGCCAACTCCCCCACCCCCCTTTCCACCCAACCTTCAACGCCGCACCCTCTCTCTCCCTCACACTCTTTTTCTCTCTCTCTCTCTCTTCCCTCTCTGAACATCACCCTCCACTACCCAAAGCAGAGGGCCCATTAGGTGCGGCACATTAGACGTAACTGCCCGGCGGTCCGCGAACTCCACCGAACAAAGTGTACTGAAATTATGACTCCTTGTCAACGACTGCAAAATTACTGGAATTATCCATTTTTTAGAGAAAATTATACCTTAATTTTAGGTCTTTTCATAGCTCTCCCCTCCCCCCCCCCCGTTCCCCGTGCCTGGTGAAGGGGGAATGGGGAGGGGGTTGGAGAAGCCCCATCTCCTAGCTCTTCTCTCTCTCTCTTTCTCTCTCTTTCTCTCTCCGAGTGAAGTTGACTGGAAATTTCGACGTCGCGAAAAAAAAATGGGGTAGGGAAAAGAGGCTGAAAATGGGGTTCTGGGGAGGAGGTTGAACGGGGCGAGGGAAGAAGAGACGAAGGACGACTCGCAGTCGACAATCGGGGCTGCACTTGGGAAGGGTAGGGAGAAAGAGAGAGGGGGGCTAAGTGCAGGCATTTTCCAGACTTATTTCGCAGTTATTTCCGTAATACCATTGTGTCCCAGAAAGCGCGTTACTTCCGCGTCACTGGCGGAGCTCAAGTGATGTGCACAGTCTTTTCTTACAGGACTTCTTTTTTTCCCCTCTATCTCTCGAAACCCCTTCTTTCTCCCCAACCCATCCCTAAAAATCAAAACGATTTCAATTACGCATTCAGAGTCCCTACCCCCAATTTCAACCTCTTTCTCTCTCCCTCTCTCTCCCCAAAATCGGATCCATATCCCTCCTCCCCCTCTCTCTACTCCCCGAAACCCTCTCTATTCCCCTTCCTTCCCTCGCGCGCTATTTCCAACCATCTCCACTAACCTTTCTTTCATCTAACGCTAAACTCTCTTTCCCGCATTGCTCCCTCTTTTTTTTCCCCCTCCCTTCCAATCTTCTCCCCCTCCATTCCTTCTCAAAGATTTGTCACTCTTCTTTGATCTCGAAACTCTTTAAGCTTTTATGTATATTTTTTTTTGTTCCAAAGTGGATGAGAAAGTACCGAATGCGAGGCCTCCTAGTTCGTGCTTCTTAAACTGTAACATAGCTCTCCCCATTCCTTTTATTCGTAAAATTTATTTTTAGGCGGACCCTCGTGGTAAAAAAAAATCAACCCTAAACGATATAAGTACAACCTCCACTCCGCCGCAATATTTTGTTAATTTTATTTTGCAGAATTTTGTTACGCCTTGTTAATTTTTTTTTGTATTTTGATCAAGTCGATGCGGATTACAAATATCTCCCCGGAGAAGGTTAATAAAAAAAACGTTAATACACCCTTGTGGACTCTTGCGAGAAAACCTCTCTTAACAAAGCCAAATCAGCAGTCCATTTATGCCAAGCAAGGCTGAAAATACCTTCCCATTAATCAAGCAATACGGGCAGCCAAGGTGTATTTTTGCGTAAACCGCTAGCCAATTCAAAGGAAAAAGAGAAGCATCATCGTTAAGGGGAGGATAAGGGAGGAGAGAGAGAGAGAGAGAGAGAGAAAGCCAGCCGCCACATAAGCATCAAATATGAGGATGAGAAGGGGAGAGAGGGATGAAGGGGGGGGGGGGGTGAGGAAATTTGCGCTGTTTTCCTTGCAGCAGGACGAAGCAGCAAGAGTGGACCCTTTCGTCCCTAAACCTCTTCCTCTCTCCACACCTCTCACCCCTACCCCATTCCCTCGTACGTACACCCTCTATTTACCCGCAGGGTTGGGTCCATTCATTCCGGACTCCGGAAGAGACCGAGAATATGTTTGGGGCGGGCGCTGATACAGCGGTGAGCACTTTCCCTTCCCGATCTACGCTTCTCATACCTTCCTCCATCCTTTCCTCAGCACGCCTTGCCTCCCACCCCCTCTCTCCACACACGACCCCCCCCACCCCCTCTTATTCCCGACCCTTTAACACCACCCGCACTCACCCAAACTCCCAGGACCCACTCACATTCTCACCGGCTACCGCGATTTGCTGAACAACTCAGCACATTTTCCGGGAGCCGCTCTCGTTAGGACCATTATTAAAATGCTCCCGTGTGGGGAAGGAGGGAGGTGGAGGAGGGCGGGAGGTGGGAGTGAGCCAGAGGAGGCGGCGATGGCGTTGACTGGGAGGTAAGGGTGCCGCGTAGGTTGGAGGGGAGAGGGTGGGGAGGTAGGGGGATCGGCGGTCGGCTCGGAGGTTAAGGGGCTACACGGAGAGGTTTTCGGTAGTGGGGAGGAAGCGGTTCCAGTCCTGTTGGTTTAATGGCTCCGATAAATTAAGCCAATCTCCCCGTCTTCCCCAAAAACCTCCCATCCAAAACCTTCCTCCTCCAACGCCACCCTTAACTCTCGCCTCCCCCTTCCGCCCCAACACCCATCGTGCCCCTTCCACGCGCTTCCTGTCCTATCCCCTTCCCCTCCATCCTCACCTCCAACTTACCCTTAAAACCCTACTCCCGAAACCCTCCAATGCGCATTAAACCTGCCACCTTTGAACTTGACCGCATCGGTTTGCAATTAACGCGGCGAAAATCAATGGATAGAGTCAATTCTTCATCCCCCTCTTCCCTCGACACCTCTGTACTCCTTCCCTCTGAAGCCCCCCTTCCCGACAAGCGGTTCCTCCCCTTTCGGCACATTGCCGCCCCGGGGCGCTCCTTCGGGACCCTCTGGAGTAGGTCGGAGGCGACGTTGGAGAGGGGGGGAGGGAGGAGGAAGGGGCAAGGGAGGCCGCAAGTGGCAAAACTCTCTTAAATGCCTCCAAGCTGCCGGGCCGGGGTCTCCTCCCCTTTGCCTGTCTTCCTTCCCGCCACCCAAATCCCCGGAGATAGCAGTGAGGATAGGAAAGGAAGACAGAGAGATATACATAAAGAGGATGCGTAAGAATAAAATGCTTAGGGAGGATAAGAGGGAGATTGATTTGAGGTTATGATTCTCCTTTTCATCTTCCTTTAAAAAAAAACAGCTCCATTGATTAGGAAGTGCGATGATCGTAGAGGGTTTTTTAGTCCGGGGGTGGTGGTGTGGGGGGAGGACGGGTGGGAGTGTGGCAGGGGGTGTTAAACTCCGGCCGTCCACTCGTCGGAATGCGGTCTCGAGAGGGGCGGAAGCGGAAGGGGTGGGAGCGGTTCCTGCTCCGGAGTGCGCCGTGGGAACAAACGCCGGACTCCGCATCTTCACGCGCCGAGTGGTTCGGCCAGTGAAACCTCTTCTCCCTGGCCGCGTGGCGACGAGCGTCGCGAGGGAAAGGAATTATGACGAATATCCGGATGGAGAGGGGTCTTTTTTGTCGAATTTTGTTTTATTTTTTAGTCGTTCGAAACGAGTCGTCGCTTATTTTTTCGTCGCATATCCACGAATACAGTTTGGGGATAACGCGCGGTTCGAGTTTTACGCGTCAGTATTCGGAAGTAAAGTTTACCGTTATATCACAAGAGTTATTTCGTCTAAAGACGGTATTTCCCCTTCGGACGGAAAGGGGAGAGAGATATGGTTGAACCGCTTATCATCCTAATGGAAGACAAAAAAATCGAGATTTATAACTTCAAGGCGAATTATGGGAATACGAACAGGAAAATGTCTTTTCTTCGAATTGACGAAAAATCGAGTTATAAAGGTTCGGATATGTATTTATAAATTTGCTACATATTTAGCCAAAATCATTTACGTAACCAACATATTACCTATAAAACCAATCAAATTTACTAAACTCCTTTTTGTTGCGCAGTTTATTAAAATGGTGAAAGTTTTTAGGTGAATTCTTTCATTAATATTAAATCGCCTAAAGGTTTTAGACTATTCGACTTCATAAGATGTGTTGTACGCCAAAACCTTCCAAAGTTAATTTTCTTTTAACAACTATCTCGGTTTTAATATACGTGATATTTCGAGCGTTTAACGAAAACCAACCTATAGAGTTTTAACTCGATGGAAATGGTAAGAATCCTATTAAAAGACTTTCAATCAAATCTAAGCATTCTACGAGAGAGGAATTTGAATATATTTTACTCACCTGTAATATTTTCTCAACGCAATTACATTCACCGCATAGCATTAGCATATAATTTATTTATCCTCATTCTCAAAATAGCATGTTTCCCACTATCTACACATAAGATGGTAAAACACGGTCACGACAAATAAAATGACAGCGGGTATCCCGATAAATACCATCTTTACACGAATTCGTCATCGAGAAAATCCCGAATAACCATAACACTTTTAAAACGTTTATATTTCCCGGATACCCGGGATTATAAAATTAAAAATAAATACCTTTCGGTATCCAAAAAAAAAAACCTAACGATTATCTCTCCATTTTCACCGCGAATTCTCAATTCTCTCCCTCTTCAAAATAACCGACCGATTTCTCGCCCAATGATTTCCTTCGTTGGCATTTTTATCTCCTCGTTAAAAAAGGTCGACTCAAAAGTCTCCCTCACACTCCGACTGCATAAAGATTCCACCACTCCTCCTACCCCCTCTCTTTCCACGCCACGAGAAGAATTCTCCCTTCGATCATGAAGCCTATTAACTACTAGTCGATTCGCTCTATAAACTCCTATTTGAGTGACGCGTAATAAGTATACGGGACGGAGGTGTCGGGAACGACGGCGAAAGGGAAAACTTTCTCTAGTTGCTCGGTTGAGTGGCGAGCGAAAGAAGAAGAGGTGGTGGTAAACCGAAGAGAGGCAAACCACTCCACACAACCACCAGAGAGTGAGGGACGCCTTCCTATTGCGCTCCTTGCCGAATCAATGGCCGCGAAAGGCGGCACGCAAACCTCCTCCTTCTTACACCCCATCTCCTCCTCTACCACCACCACCACGCCCCCGCCACGCCGTCCTCTTTCCATCGAGCCCCAATCAGCATTTCTTATACAAAGAAGCAGTCAATCCGGTAAATGGAACAATATCTCCTCCTCCCCCCCACCCTCGCTCCTCCCTCCCACCTTCGCCTCCCCAACCCACTCTCACCTCCTTCCCCCAACCACTCCTCGGCGAATCGTGATTGATTTTCTATTAAAATGCCATTAATCGTGGCTGCGGGTATAACCGCTAATCGGTAGTTTCTCACCCGACCCCACTCACACCTCCGTTCCTTCGCGGCGATCTCCCGCCTACCCACCCCGCTACGCCTCCCTCCGTTTCCTCACCTTAAGCCTCCTCATCCTCCTCAACCTCCGCCTTCCCTCCCCCCCCCTCCCTCCGCCAGAAACCCTCCCCACGCCCTTCCGCAAATGGGCAACCGACTCTTCATACGACGACGTCTCTTCGAGACTTTCTGATCGCTACAAATTAATGATTCCGAAGCACATAAATCACTCGGCCTTCGGGCGGAATGCGGTGGAAAGACGCCCTCCATTACGTTAATTGAATGCATTATTAATAAAAAGAAAACCGGGCAGGTTTCGCGAGTAGAAGGAAGAAAGCGAGGGAGAGGGGGGGTAGCGTCCATTAACCTCTTCGGGTAAAACCTCTAAGAAGTTAGGCTGTCGGCTTATGGAGGCAAAAAAAAAAGAGAGTTGGGATGGGACGAAACTGCATGAAACCACGCCACTTTCACGTATCGAAGGAACATTAGGAGAGGCACGCGGCCCACTACCCTGAGCGAAGATTGCGAACAGAACCGAAGGAGCGGGGACGTAGACGTTGCCGCGAAAACAAGAGCCGAGCGCGCCTTGTACTCCCTTAGCGTTCGCCGCCGAAAGTGAAGAACTTCGGTCGGAGCGTTGCCGTTCTCAAACCGATAAGCGAGTTTTTCGAGACGAACACAAGGAATATCTTTAAAAATGAAATGAAATGTTTGGCGTGGAGTAAAATCTCCTAAACTAGTGTGTGTGTGTGTGAGTACTTTCCTTCCTAAAATATTTTTATGGTTCTCCATTCATCTTCATGAAACCCTTGTGTTATGAAAGGCCGAATAAACGCCTCCTATAGACAATGCATATTGCGAATTACGATTTGAAACATTCAACGGAGAACGCGTTGCCATTTTTTTTTCAAGGATTAAACTGCACATCGTCGTCTAGATTCATTTAATCTGGGATTTTTTCCGGGTCAGTCTTGTGATAAGAAGGGAAAAATCGTCGGGAATATCAGCCAGGAATTTCCCACGCCATTTCCCAGTAAATTATCGAGGTAGGATCTCATTCGGTGTCCAATAAGGATAAAATATTAGATACCGGGTTATGCTAATTATGAGAGATAATCTGACGGAACGTAAAAAAAATCGGAAATAATAAATTCTTTGCGGGATATATCGTAAAGAATTCTCCCAAAACTCGGAATAATAAAGGTAAAAAGCGTTGAGAATTTCGTGTCGCGCTTATTTAAAACAAACGCAAAAAATGATTTTAACGCTTGAACTGACGGATCGGGCCATTGAAATACTTCTTTAACCCGTTAAATTTCGCCCGCCGTGCGCAAAACGATCTCCACGATCACAAAAAAATTGAATAATTTATCGCGAACTACAACACAAATTAAACCTCGAATCACCCTGATACAATTATTACGGCCACAGTTGAGGTAGTGAAAACGTTACTACGCCGTAGAACAAACTCTCTCCTTCTCACTCTCTCCCACAAGAGGGAAATATATGTAAATTTCCCTTCGCCTTTCCTTATCAACGATTCCATCGATGACGAAATAAAAAAAAACAGATTGGTGCTACAAATGATATTTTTAAGAGCTCTACACCGCAGATAAAAAAGTTGTGGCACGCGATCCTGAAGGGGAAAGTTGGGAAACAGAAATAGTCCCTCTGAGATCGAGCCAATCATTTCGCTTTCGGAAGTAAAAAACCGAACGGATTCGATTGGTGACGCCAAAGATGAACCGTGAAAATATAAAAATGCACCTATCGAGAGTTTGAAAAATAATTTTGCGGTATTTGATCCCCTAATATCTTGCTGTCACGTTACTTCTAGTGAAGGCGTTTAATTAACCGAACTCGTAAATGAACTCGACGTTTTGCGCATTTGGTGCTATCCGTGTTATATCGCTCGACATAAAATTACGAAATGAAATAGTTGTCTGTAGGTTAACCGACGGCGAAACGTATCAGAATAAGTTCGCAGTGTGCATACACGCGTAGCTAAAATATTTTTCTCTCATAAATAAATATTGAATTCTCTAAGAATAACAATAATTGCCTGAGATCGAAGAAACGCAATCAGTTACTATGCTAAGAGAAGTTTCCTACTAATTATTTATTATTGAAGTTACCAAAAGAATAGCCAAAATTTTCAATTACAAAGGAAATGTTACGGCTAATGCGTTTGCAAATAATCCATTACCGGCTTACCTTCCGAGTCTTGACATTTTCTAATCCATTGCCTTCCATAATCAACTATCTACTATGTAATCCTTTCATTTAATTAATTTCCGAGTCTGTTTTATTATGCCCATTACTGTTATTGTTAATATTGTTGTGTCGCTTTGTAATATATTTCATATTTATAATATTGTTATATTATTATGTTGCTATTATACGTTTCAATGTAATTGGCCTCTGTGGTGTTTTTGGAACTTTATAATAAATAAATAACCTCGCTAGTTTCGACGTTAAACAGCGCTATCTGGCTAATGTCGCCATTGCCCAAGTAGACCAGGCTAATATTGTTTCTTTTATATATAACTTGAGATAATTTTTCGATTTCAGCCGTCTGAACCACACTTAAAAAGCTACTAAACCCAGAATTCAAAGAGAGACATTTCCGAAGAAAACTCCAATACTACAACTCTAATGCAGCAACACAGGTCTTTCAAGCTTCTTTTTACAGACAAAATTGCGAGTAAAGAATCAACGCATGAGGATTTTTATTAGTCATAACCACACGGTTGACGTTGACATTAGCCAGGTTTCACTCGGGTAAGGTCAAAATTAGCCACAGTGCTGATAATAGAAGTGACATAAGCGCACGAAGAGAAGAAAAATCACCAATTTTAAGACAGGTAAACTTATGTTTCGTTTTTACTGTCATAGAGGCCTTCAAAGTGGGCATTTTTACCTATGCGACCGAAAAACAAACGGAAACTATCGAAATTTTATATTTTGAAACATGAAAGTCATCTTCTACAAAAATGTAAAAAAACAAACGTCAAAACATCCCTTTAAATAACTCGCGGAACCGATTATTTGCCTCATAACTACTCGAATCTTTCAAAAACATAATAAAAAAACTAGCGAAATAAAATATACGGCTAATTCATTCCAGAATCTCATTCCGTGCTCCCACTCCATACACCCATTGGACGGAAGAACAATCCGACTCGGAGGAAAAAAAAACAAAACAAATGAGTGGGGATTCTAAACCGAGCGAGATTCCCTTCTTTCCCGACCAAAAGGAGCCCAAACGAAAATCCAAGAACGCAAAAAATAAATAGTTTCGGACAGGAAAAAATAAGAGAAAACACCGAGTGAGAGAGAGAGAGAGAAACAAGAAGAACGATTTGGAAGGCATGCATTAAAATAAATGCTTCTTTCCTACCGTTAGACATATGCCGAGGAAAATCCCTCGAAAAAAATGGATGGAGAGTGTGAGAGAGAAAGAGGAGCGGGAGAGAGAGACAGGGAAAAAGAGGTACCAAACAACTTCTTCTCGAAGGACCAAGGACAGCAGCAGAAGCACTCCGAGACAAGACTCCGATGTTAAAAACATCCTCCCGGAGGCTTTCTTAGGAGTGTGAGAGAGAGAGAGAGAAGGACAGATAGGAGAGGGAAAGAGGTATAACAACCCTCGAGGCATACGAGTGTGTGAGCGAGGAACCTCCGTCGAATCGGAGTGAGAGAGAGGGAGAGAGAGAAAGAGGGTAAACCTGGAGCAATCTCACTCTCCGTAGCTCCGTGGAAGGGACGAACAATCGCCGATTAGGCCAGGCACTCCTCCGACCCCAGCCGACCCTATCCAGAGGAGGCTCATTTTCAGCCTCCTATCCTCCGCCTCCCTCCCCCTCCCCCCCCCCCAAACCTACCGACTCCCAGCTATTTTTCTCTCCTCATCCCATCAGTCGCAATGGCAATGCATTGCAGAGGAAAAAATCTCGCGGTATCTGGAATCTGGCGGGTTGCGGGACGGTGAGGAAGGAGGCCCAAGGCAAGCGGGAAGAAGGGTAGCTGGTAGCCCCGAGGGAATGTCGCAAAGAAGGAAGGAATGAGGTGGGGGAGAGAGAGGTAAGAGGGAGGGAGGAAAAGAGGAGGAATGGCGAGGGAGAGGGAGAATGGGGGTTGAGTCCGGAGGACGCCGTCTGATCAGTTTAAATTATTCCTGGAGGCACCGTTCTCTCCTCACGACTTCATTAGCTCCCAAACCTCGAGACATGAAAAGAAGTACTTCCCAGCCCAGCATCCTTCTCAAATTAGCTTCCCGTCTCCACAATAGGTTAATTTATTCCAAAGTTGAGCATCCTTCCCCTCCTCAGCCGGGCGTGTATTGTTGTAAACTCCTGTGCCGTACCCCATTCCACCCCCCCCCCCCACCCAACGTCGCCATACCCCCCTCTTACTCCCCTTCTTCATTCCTTTCCTCCAGCACCCGGCCCTACCCCCGTCCAGACCGCCTACTCCGTCCACAGATTTTGTGTATAGTTTGCTTTCAGCTGGAAGGTACTAAATGTCAGTTATAATAGAGGGCGGGATGGGAACGGTCGCAGGGAGGGAGAGAGTGAGATTGCCTGCTATGACTCCCTCCTGAATTCTTTTCCATACGCCCCCCAATCCATCCACTACCCTTCCTCCTCACCCTTTTTTACCCTGTCCCCCCCCCCACCTCCCTCCCTCTCTCTCCCGTACCCCCGTCTCTTCAATCCACAAATCTGTTCGAATGAGGTCTACGTAAGAATATTGTGGTCCGATCGAGGGAGACGATAGCAGGATATTAAACGAGAAGTTTTTCAAAGGAACGTTTTTTTTTTCGAGCGAAATCCGCGGGTGGAGGCGAACAGTCCCCAAGTAATCCCCAGGACACGGGAGTCCGGAATCCCTCAACACGGGGCCCCGCGGAATCTCCGGGTCTCTCGACCCCTAGGGGGGGAGGGGGAGGAAAAGGGGAGGATGGATTGGAGGAGGAGGTAGGATGGGGAAAGGGGGGGGAGGGGAGATCGAGTAAAGAAAATTCTCCCGGGGGTGGGGGGGGGCGGAGTTTTTTTTTTTTTTTGTGGGGGCACGAGGATGAGGAGGGTGGGGGAGGTGTATGAATTCAAAATATATTCGAGAGGGTATTTAGGATCCAAACTAGAATTGAGGGCTGTTTACCATTATCGTTATTGTAACCCGAAGCGTCATTATTACACGCAATATTATTATTATTATTATACGGAAATCCTACTTATACTACCGGAGAGCGCTTGCCTTATGCGGCCCTACTCCCCCCTCCCCTTCTACCCCACCCCCCCTTCCCTCGGGACTGGGATCTCGGAATACTTAAGGAACTCCAAGAAAGCGACATCCATGGATTGTGGGGAGCAGCCGCCTCATAAACCACGAAAGGAGTTTTTTTTTAGTCCGGCGAGGCAACGGAGCGAACAAATCCATTGGAAGAACATTGGATTTGTCGATTCCACTCCTGGAATGGCTGCTGTAAAACATTTCTTCGCTTTCGATGACACGGAAAATGCCGATACAATAAAAAAGGCATTTGGAAATATTTTAAATCCAGAATCGAGGTGACTCAAAGAGAAATTTCGCGAATTTTTTAAATTTCGTTTAATGTTAAGCGGTAACCGTTATTTTTAAGCGAATTCTTAATTGGTAGATCGTTTTTAAGGAGTAAAATTCAGTATTTCCTCAAAAATTTCCAATAGTAAAGAGGATATTGCATCGCTTAAAACCAATATTAGCTTGAGTGGATGGTGGATTTATTATTTATTCTTCTTATTCGTATACCGAAATGCGTACATTTCATATTTTTTATCCCGAAATTATATTTGAGCGAAAACTGGGTCATAAAATGAGTGGAAATAGAATTACCGAAATGGATATTTAATTATTAATAAAAATACGAATTTTGTACATATCAACACACTTCAAAGCCCTAAGAGAATCATTTTAATTATGACAAAAACGCATTTTACAATTCCATTGTAATAACATTAAGTTTTGTGAAAATTTTCATGCATTAATATTACTTACAAATTCCTCGATCCAAATGATAGTTCGAAAAGGCGAGAAAAATCTCATTTCAAGTGCTAACTCATCGTTTCAGTATAGGAGAAACTGCTGTTAAATAATTGGTGAGCTTGCCTTTACCTATAATTAATTTTTACTATATATGGTGCTTTCTCTTAAACAATATTCATATTACGCTTTCCCGAACAAATGCGTCTTGTAACCCGAATATGAGTTAAATTAGAGAAAATAAATTTTTATTTGAACTTAAAATGACAATCGATAAATATTAGCGAGTACAATAGAATGACAAACATTTTTTCGCAAATAGGACCCATTGGGCGATCACAAGTGCATCGGATCCGTCGTTTATTTTATATAAATCCTTTCACCATACCCTTGCCGCTTTGCAAAAAAAACAACCGTACGGTACACCAGTGAAAATACTCCAAAACTCTGGAAACCGAGAGACTGAACGTCAGTGTTGTACCATCCGTGAATGCAATCACCGCCCCTAAGTGGGCAAAGCAGAAACTCGCGAGAGCAACCTGTCCCGCGAAGGGAGCGATCGCCCACGTTCCATTGTGTTAGAGAGAGCGACGGAGAGAGAGAAAGGGAAGAGAGTGGGGCGAATAGGAGGAGAAGGGGATGAGAGGCCACCCTCTCCGTGACGGATGGCAGCTCCCTCACACGTCACCAAAGACTACTCACCCCCCTCCCCAACCCACTCCCCCTTTTTTTTTTAGCTTCCCCGGAAGGAGTCATTACGGAACGCCGGAGATGTAAGGACACACAAGTCATAGTCTCCGCAGAAGGATGAGGGGAAAGGGAGAGGGGGATGGAAGGGGGGTTAAGGGAGGAGAAGAGGGGAGGGGATGGGAATGTGTGGACAGGAGGAGGAGGAGTAGAGGAAGGAAAATCCCAGCGGCAGCAAAACTCAACCTGCACACACACACACACACACACACACACACACACGGGACACTCACCTCCGCACCCACTCCACGCTACACTCGCTCTTTCCCCTCACACCAACCCTACTCACACACATACGAATGCACGCGACTCCGTTCCCAGCAAACCACCCTCCTTTCCTAACCCACCTCCTCCCCTTACCTCTCCCCCCCCCCCCCCCGCCCCAACCCCACTCCTACCCTCCTCCAATCCCCGGCAGCCTAACTCCCTAAAGACTCACGAAAATTGGCTTCGTTGTGTTTTGTAGCGCGTTAATGCCGTGTTCCCAGGCCACATCGACCAACAGGGGGAGAGAGGGGCGGGGGGTGGCATACCTCGCTCTTACACCCACCCCATCCCCCCCTCTTACAGCCTCCCGCTGCCTCCCCCTCCCTCCTTAAAACACCGAAAGGCATCTCACGAGCCGTACCCAACCCTCCCACGCCAAATCACCCCTCGCCAAACCTCCCCCAAAATCGAACTCCCCCCACCCTCCCACATCCTCCATCTCACTCCCACATCTTCAACGCTCTTCTCGCCGTTGCCTCTTTTGGTTCAACAGGGTTTTCCAGGCGCCAAAGATACATTATACCATCGTTAGGCTTATGTTTTGGCTTCTCCCCGCAACCCCAGGAGATGATCGTTTTCGCTTAGTCAAATGATGTATAAATTTTGATAACGTCCTCGCATTGCTTTTTAACAGCGAGCAGATAAAGTGGAGGCGGAAGGAGAGGGTTTGGGGGAGGAAAAGGAAGGATAGAGGGCCCCCCTCCCGCCCCTTAACACGGCTCTCCTTTTCCTTCCCCCTTTACCAGAACATTAAGGGAAGGATAAAGGGTGAGCGAGGGTGTGGGGAGGCGTGCTGGTTCGGCCAGAGAGCGGGAAGACGAAGAAACCGCGCTCGGACGAGGAAAGCCGCGAAAGAAACGCACGCATCGGCTCGAAGACGCCGAAGATGACGCGTCTCTCCTTATTAGAGGATGCAAATGAAGCGTCGATGACACAAAAGGAAGTAGGAAGGAAGAAGGGTGATGGGGATGGGATGGGGGAGGATGGGGGGGGGGTAGAGGGAGTAAGGAGTTTTGCCTCTCCAGGGAGATGAAGGAGACAAAAAAGAGAAAGAACGGAGGGAGATTAGGGAGAAGGGATTTCGGGGGAGATTTCCCCGGCGCGTGGTGTCGCAAGGCGAAAGGCGGCGACGCGAACACGGGGGAAGGAGATACGGAATATGATGGAAGGAGGTTAGTCGAGGCGGCCAACAATGGCCTTTTCTCAGCCAAACCCGCGATTTCCCCTTCTCCCGATCGCTCCTCTCTTAAGAACCTTCATCCCATCCCCTCTTCAAACCTCCCCATCCGAAAACCTCTCGAAGTCCCGCGGTTCTTCTCCCATCCTCCCCCCCCCCCCCCCCCCACTTCGGTCTCCATAAACCTCGAGATAGAGGAAAACAAAGACAACATTATCGGTTTTATGCTAGATTAATTATTTAAAGTCGGTGTGATGGACTAACGCCTGCTGTTGCCTTATCGGTTCGGATGAGGCAGGCGTACCACTCTTCCCCCATCCCCTTAACTTCTCCAAAAACCCCTTTACGACCCCTTAATGGATCCACCGACGTCTATATCTCGCTTCTCGGAAGGACCTGTCAGGTCTTCCGACAATTGCCGCCTAGAAGGAATGACACCGTTTTGAGGAAACCAATCACGGCTTTTCTTCGTCCGTCTTAACGAGACAACTCCTTCGAAAGTTCATAAAACGATGGGTAATACATTTCGAGTAGCTTTCAAACGTCGTCTCTCTCTAGAAAAAACGCGTATCCCGTGAAGGATGAAAACTCGACGAGGTTATATTAAGTATTTCTTCGAGTCACTTGGCGGCACACGACCAAATGTGGGAGAGGGAGTGAGATAAAGGAGTTTGTAAGGATGGCGTAGTCAAGCGGAACGGCGATATTACGCAAGAAGCGATGAATCGCATCGTCATTTGTAACTTTATTTTCTTTATCGGCTCTCTTCCGATGAAACGAATAGGAAATTATTTATGCTTTATTGCGAGGATATTTTTTTTAAGGTCGTTCGCTATACCGCCAGATTATTGCGTAGAGTCGGCAGGAATTTCTTACGAATGGCAGTCAAGTAGGAACGGTTGTGGAGAAGCGTTTGTCTAGAGACATTAAAGGTCGCTGGTTTGACTCCCGATGAATAACTGAGTTAATAAAGTACGCCACCTCCATATTACGTTACGAATTTAAAAAAAGTGAAGTCCCTATCCGAAACAAAATTGATGGGTTAAAATTCGGTTCACGTGAAAGTGTATAATTCTAATGGGAAAGGCTGTTATTCATAAGCGCATCCGACGCAGTTACAGAATTTCAACTTCTCCCGTATTTACACTGCGCTTTCATTTGGCGGAATGTATAAATATAAAATACATAGAAATAGACTTTGAAATTTTCAATTACATCTAAATTAAATGCGTTACTCTGGAGGCGGCTAAATTCACGTGTTCAATAAGCAAAATATGACCGAAAATAATTACCTCAAGTACTGCGTACCGCGTAATTCATTTCTACCGTTTTATAAAAACAATACTTGTATGCCAAAATTTAGAAATCGACGCCAAAAAAAGATTTTATTTTTTACCTAACTAATCTCCGAAAGTACTTTTCACCGGGTTCAATTCGTTTTCAGTTCACTTTTCAAGTACCCTACAACATTTCAAAAAACTTAACACGAATTTCCTTCATAATAAATTAGACGCAAAGTCACGCCTGACTCAATTAATTATATACGAATTTCCTTCGCCGTAACCTTTTATCAAATGATTCATTTCGTTTTCGAAACAGATTATCGTTAACCTTTAATTAGTGAGGTATAATCATGATCAATATACGCATCCCAGACCGCTATAGTTTTTCATAATTAGTTACTCTCTATCTATATTCACAGATTTTTCACATTTATTAGTATGTCATGAGGTTTAAGACGTAAATTTAAATAAAAATTCTTAATATTCATTGTATTTCTTTGTAAAATGTAAACTAACGGAAGTTATGGTAGCGGGATAATTATCAGGGCTGGCTATACCATATAGAATGCATATAGGGCACAAATTCGTTATGGCGCCTCTTTTGCATTGTAATTTTTATTTTATTTATTACTATATAATATACAAAATTTAAATTTAACTTGATTTTACAATCAAAATGTAAATACAATATTTTCTGCAAATTTACAAGCGTTAGATTTTCCGAAGGTAGCTCTTTCCTAGGGCGTCAAATTCCTAGAGCCGGCACTGATAATTAGACATTATAACTTAGGTAGCGTCTCACAGGCTGCACCTTATTTGTTAAAGGGTAACCCAATCTAGCAATTCGTTTATTTGCGATGACATTTTGCATCACTTCGCAAAGTAGTGGAAGCGTTTGAGTCATACAATTAGTATCGTCGAATGTTTCGAGTTATCGTTTCCAGGTACTGATACGCTCTGTGCTTGGCAAAGCTTTGAGATAAGTTTAAGAGAAACACGAAGAGCATACTTCCCGGGAACCCATCAGAAACAACAACAGACTCCCGGATCCCACTTGGGGCGATATGATCCAAGCTACACGCACTCCTTTTTGATTCGAGTTTCGCAATGGAATATTTTTTTTTGTTTTCAACCGTTCAAGTTCCAAACTTTACTCCAACAAGGTTATATTCGCAATCAGTCTTCCAAGGGACTAACTTCGCTCCATTTTTGTCATTTTACTCTCTCACATATGCCTAATATAGAAGGTGAACCGCGGCCGCGAAAGGAGAAGATCTCGAGATTTTAACGGTGGAGTGTGTTTCAAGTAAAGCCGATTTCGGGAAAATAATTTTGAAATTCCATCCCCTACATGTTTGTCTGTTCAATTCTAATCTGTTTAGTAAAATACGTACAGAGGGAGTTTTAGACCGAGACAGTATCCCTGTAAATGTGAAGGTACCTCAAATTAACGGCCATTCATGTGAATGTAGCGATGCATACAAAAAAGGATCAAACGGTTGTAACACTATAAGCATGAAATTAATAGGTTTCGCCGTTCACTTTGTGGGAATCCATAACTCTGAACAAATTCCACTCATTCTTGCATCATCGTCTCAAATAACACTGCCGAAGCCAAATGTCCCAATGATTAAATTTATACAGGAGATTTTCCTTTTCTTTGCGCCATATGCGTTCGCGTTGTGATCTAATGGCGTTTTTAAGGAAAAAAATTCAGTAAAAATCTTTGGCGAGGATTTAACTGGGAAACCTTATTAATAAGCCGCTATCGCTTCTGTGATGATGCGATCTTTAGTCGAATACTTAACTAATGGGCGAGTTCAACTTACCGTATTTACTCGTGCAATTGCCTCCATGGCGTAATTTCCCCGCCCGAATTATGAGAAAATTATCCTTTTGAAGCGCGTAATTTCATCTATTTTACCATGACAGGATTTTTATTTTGGCGCTAAATAAGTCCAAATGTCGAGTTTGCATTCCATTTTAAAGAAATTGAAAAAGGATAATCTCGCCCTTATCACGCAGAAAGAGAATTTAAATCATTCTGTAACAACTTCCCCCCCTCCTTTAATTTGACATGATGGTTATCGTTGCTTACGCTGCGTGACTAGCTTGAAGACATAGTCAAGTTACGATAAAATAAAATGTTTTTATAAACCAGTTTGTGGGGGAGCAAATGCCGGTAAATGTCTTTAATTGCATTAGCGGCATACTTCATTCTGAAAAGGTTACATACTTATAATAAGGGAAAAATCGAGTATTTTTTCCACCCTTGTTTTGGCGTAAGAAAACTCTTGTGGAAAAGTGGGGCAATCATGAGAGTAAATACGGTATTTCTCAAATAAATCTCAAGTTTTCCGTGTAAATATTTCTCGAAGTTTGTATATTGCTACCAGTTAAGAATGCCAGATATTTGACTCACTTTCAAATCATGGAATTCGAGAGTCTGCTGCTTATACTCCGATATTTTATATTAGCTAGAAATGTAATGCAGTCTCAAATTTGAATAAATGCGAAATTGATTTTATAATGGCTCTCATGACACTTCAATCAAATGTTTTGAAATATATCAACATGTTGACATAATACTTAAAATGAATCTAGTAAGTCTTTCAATAAATCCCCAATAATAAATGAATCACGGAGTTCTTTTCCTATTAGTTAAGTCATACTTTTTGTTTTCAATAGAAAATTCTTTTCTTTACAAGGAGCACTGCTAAGCTCCAAAAATAATCGAGGTAGCAGTCAAATCTTTAAAACGAACAACATGCAGGGGCTCATTTGCCGCCCTTTTTAGGATTTATTTACATAAATTAAATAAAACGCCTTATGGTTTGATAAATTTCCGTAGCCAATAAATATGAAAGAATATACGGCACATTATAATAAAATCCGCATTACTGTTAAAAATACTCTACGTGCCTGACGATAAATCAGCCGCCCGTGTGCGTCGCACGCATCATACCCCTGACAACATGTAACATGAATTACATCAGCATTTCCCAAACTTAATTCATCGCGACCCCATGAATCCTATCAATCGACGTATGAGTTTAAAATGTAATGCTAGCTTTAAAATATTACAAATATTTATTGCATTTGCGTAAAAATCAATGTTAATCTAAATATGGTGGTCATAACGTTGAAAGTAAAGCAAAAAATCGGTCTTCGCGACCACTACTGAGAATTTTCCGCCATTCTCCTCTGGTCGCAAACTCCCAGTTGAAGAACCACTAAATATGGTGATACATTCTATATAATTCAATGAGACAATCTTATCAATGAATTTCAATGACGAATTTCATATAAAATTCACAATAAGTTTGAGCTACAGGTTATATTCGATCGTTATTACCCTAATGTGGACACTTATTAATTCATAAAAATGACAGAATATGTAACAAATTCTCCGAATAACGAAAAAGTATTTCAACGCTATGACAAAATTTGCGCTAGTTATTAACAGTTAAACTTTAGGAGTTATGCAAGAAAAAAAATCACGAAATATTCGAAGACAAAAGCAGTGCACTATTTAACATATATATCCAACCATTTTGCAAAACTTAAACCTTGAAAATTGCACCGAATTTTATGAACAGCCTGTTAAAAATCGTGCGTGTATTCCGCGAAGAACCGACTATAAAGCAAAATGATTATAATTTCAACTAAGCAAATTATATAAGCATTCCAATATCGTTTTTAAATATGTATCACCAAACGAAAGGATAGTTCGGTTCAATCTTCTACTCAACTGAAGACCAAGAAATTTGTCTCCCAGTTTTCAGAGAACTACAAATAAGACCGATAAATATAATAAATCGTCCACTAGCATTTTGAAACTAATCACAGAAACGAAATAAAAGGAACAAAAGAGAAGATGTGTTTACCACACCGATTAAAAATGTTCCCAAAGTTCTTCAGACGATATGAACACTTTTTTTTCCTTCAAACCATTACCGTAACGCTAAAAGGACGGCATCTTCACATCAGAATCGCTCCAAAACAATCTTCTCCGCCGTGAATCGTCTCGAATTTCCGATAAGAAAGATTCCTCTCTTCAGATTACCTCTCTTAAGGATTCCGAAAGAGAGGTAAGAGACTGAGCAAAAAAAAAAAGAAAATGAATCGTCCTCGTTAACCGTTAACAATTGGCTTTGAGATTTGAATATCCTAATCCAAAATCCCGATAGCAATTTAAAAATGACACACTTCATTTGAGTGGAGTTTACACGGTTGGGTGGAAAAATGGGCAACGGACTTCACCAAACACTCGGCACATTCTCTCTCTCTCGCAGGCCTCTCCCGTGTACTAATGGAACTCAATCGCACGGAAGTAGGAGCCCGCATTTGAGCCGGATGACGATACGATGCACATCAAAGGCATGGCCCACTATCGGCTCACTCGAGCTTATTCGTGGAGCGTACGCCCGACGGCAGAGGGCGCCATAGGACGTCTAACGGGCCCTGCGCACCAGCCAAAGTGTGAGCGGACGCCGGATAACGTTTTTAAGTTCCCGTCGCGGGACTCTCTCTCTCTCTCTCCGCTTTCGTTTTTTTGGTTTTCCGCTCCGATGTTCTTATTACGTGTAGGAATACTCAATTTAGGCCAATAACTCGCTGAGAAATGTAAATACATAAAGCGAGTTTAAATCTTTTCGCGTCACGGAACTCCAAAAACTCTACAAACTTCGAAAGGTTTTTTCCGTTTTCTGCAAAGTAGCTAACTGTTACTTGTTATGATTATTGCGGCCAGTGTCACATTCACTACTTTCGACTGGTAATAAAGAAACTTAAAAACGTGCATCCCAATCATAGGACATAGTTCTATGAATTATGAGGAAATCCACGGAGTATTAATACCCAACTTTTATGTATATTCAGCGGGAAAATCTAAGAAATCTTCAAATTTATGTAATTCAAGAAAAGCTTCCGATTTGCAATCGCACGTGATAATTTCTTACAATAAGATAAAATGCCTATTTTACAAACAATTTTTAAATAAGATATGTAATGGTTACTTGCTTGTGCGTATTTTACTTCCATATTCCGTTCGCTAACAATTTCAGCATATTAGGAATCGCCGAAATCCTTGAAATTATTAATGAATTACGATGCTTACTTTTTATCTTCAATGCAAACTATAGCGCAAAGACCTAGGACCGCCAAGCATTCATTTTCTTTACGAGGTAGGATTTGAGAATAATACAACCAATGCTGATTTGTTTCTGTACGAAAAAACAATCTTTGCATAAAATATTATTGCCAGAAGGTCTACATTTTACGATTTTAGGGAAAGAACAATCGAGAAAGGCGTTCGCAGTTGCCTTTATTAGGAAAATGCCATAACGTACTTGCTACGGCAGATAACAATGTGTTTTCCGTGAACATACCAATAAAATGTTCGTGTTATTATAACTCAATCAACATAAAAAATCTCAATAACGATGTTTTGCGTTCTTGTGAGATAAATGAAAGCACCAATTGAGCCGGTCAGAGTGAAAGTGGTTTAAGTCAAGCTGATATGCAAAAGCAAAGAAGCTATGAATGAAGCCCAATTCATATTCATATGAAATGAAAATTTTGAATTTTCTGAGTATATTTCTGTAGATTACATTGCTGTGCATAATAAACAGATTTTTCCATTTTACTCTATGCAAAACCTTCCATGCCGCAAAACCAAACATTATATCACTTTCGTTTTTCCAATATGAAGCAATATTACCACGTGAGAAATATCAGGTAAACTAGAAATACCCGACATACATAAATAAACGCATTTTGTAAACTTTTCACTCTTTTTGAAACGTAAAAATTGTAATGCTTAACTTCAGCGCGTTTCTTTGCGAGTATCAGCCGCAATATTCTAATATCACTCACAATAAATCATGATATTACTTCCTTCGTAGCAAATTTCTACAGTGAACATCTAACTAAGCAACAATTATAATTATGGACCAACCTATTTGGGTAATAAATTTCCTTTTTCTATTAGCAAAAATAAAACCTCAAAATTAACCAAATCATCAGTTTCTGCAGTCTATCGCTCAAAATTCTGGAATAAATGGCGACACAAGCGTTTCCTGTACCTATAAGGAGGGAGAAGTTATATATATATTATTCCAACTTGAGCACATTTTCGTGACATTCGTAAAAGTGACTGTCAAATTAATTTTTAATTCACCCTACTCATTCCGTCCGTTTTCTTTCTCTATACCAATATCCATCCGCACGCCTTGATGTTTTACCCGGCGCCGCCACAATATTTCGCCGGCCTTTCCGTAGAATTCACCGCAAAAATATCTAATCAACCTTATAAAAAAAAAAAAACTTCACGCTCTGATAATTTATCGCATCACATCTCCTCTTAATTCCTCCGCATAACGTACGTTTATACCGATATTCTCCCATTTTTTATAGCTCCGGACACATATATACGACTATTTCGTCCTTTCGCGGAAAGAATAACGACGTGCATTCTCTCCACGAATTACACGTCTTAACGTGGCAAAGGACAAAAATGTCTCACCGAAAAGCGTGGAAGGGTGGCCGCTGTAGCGGTGGGAACGGGAGCACGTGCTGTTAGCGCGGCGGGAAGCTCTTTTTATTTCCCACGGCGCGGCCGGAGGCAGGACCGCCGCTTTTGTCAGCGGTTCCCTCGGCCTCTCCTCTACCTTCTTCCCACCGACGTCGCATTGTTAGACGCCCTTACTTCCGGGGCGATCCACGGTCAAGCGAAAATCTCCCCGCCTCTCCCATCAGAACACGACGCAAAAGCGTCCCAGATACGGATGACTAATGAGCGCAAAGTGTAACAAATTTTGTAATGGAATAGAGCGACCTTGAAGCGGCTAACAAGAGCGGTAATAACCGGAAAAAAATATTCGAGGTTAAAGTAAACGGAATGCGCTTCGTTAAGGGATGTAATATATTTACAGCCGAGGACGAGCTAATCGCCGAATTAATTTCAGGGGAAACATAATTCGAAGAATGTGATAATTAGATGGAGTGATGAATATGTATTCCCACCTACGATTTATGTATGCTCGACGGTTACTAAATGATCGCCGAATTAAAACTGAAAGATTCTAGTTTTCTGGACAGTTTTATAACCCGAGCAAAGAGTTCGCTGTGTTAATATACATATTCATTTACATTATAAAAGCGAGAGAATAAAATGCGCCAAAGAAGATAATAAAATCATTCGATTAAAAATTCCGTCCTAAAAACTTTTTTAAAATATGGCGATACTGGCTCTCAGAATGAAAATATTTATAACATATCTTTCAAAATTACCCGAAACCAACGAAACGGTTGTAGTCCTTGGTTGGCCACTGGAGAGTAAATATAATTTCAGTGCAAATTCATTTTTTTTAAATTGCGCTGTGAATATTAATCATTCCGATTTTTTGTTTGCTCTCGGAAAACTCTTATAAGGTCGCGTTACGAATCAGATCGGTAAATAGCCATTACTGAGTGGGTTTCCGAGGCAGGGAATTTTAACGCAGCAATTTCTCAGACACGAACTTTTACCCAGCGAGGGGTTAAAGGAGGATGCGTAAAATTAAAAAAACACAACTAATGGCGTGATAAGTAAAAAAGAAAAGAATAAGTCATCGTCATAATGGATGGAGCATTATTCGCTAAAAAAAAAACTCGTCCTTCCTCCCTCCATTTTACTCCCTCTTAATTTCTCCGGCTAAGATACACAAGATGCACTCCAATCCCTTTCAACGAGTGCAAGAGGCACTTCCACTCAGTCGAGCTATTTCCACCCCCTCCCATTTCGAACATCACCGCAACCCCTCCCGACCCCACACCCCTTACCCTCTCAATCTCGTTCCTATCATAAGACACTCCTCACAAACCTCGCAGACAAAAAAAAAAGACATTTTTATTCCAAAAAGGACCTGCGACTCTCGATGCAATCCCGTCGCCCCGTCCAATTTTTTATGTATATATAAATATAACGCGACCCTTACTAAATGGCGGAAGAAAACTATTCACGAGATTTAAACTAAGGAGTCAGATGAGAAAATATATATATATATACACACACCAACCGGGGCTTAAGTCACGCGAAGGCTCCGCAATCGAAGATTAAAAAGCAACCGATCAAGAGGTCTAAGGAAAATAGAGGAACCCTTGGCTTCATATTGGGAGTATTAAAATGAATCGGGGTGTGTGTAGGGGGGGGGGGGGAAGTAAGAAGGAAGAGGGCTTGTTCCCGGACTCCTTAACCCTCCCCCTATTTTTTTCCACACACCCTTCGCTCACATTGGGTTGTTGGATGGGAGAGAAGTGAAGGAGGAGGAAGGGGGGAGTGAAGGGTGCAAACCCTCGGCATTTCGCCCATACCAGAGTCACTTTCTTTTGCCTTGATGGATACGTAACTAATGAGCCGACTCCCCAACGGTATTCCCTCCACCTACGGCCGATCGGCCCCATCCCCCCATCCCACCCTCCTGCCCTCCTTAATTACTTCGCCTGAAAACTGATTCTGGGGAGGGGTCGGGTGGAAATGAAGTGAAGCAAGGAGCGAAGGGGACTCTCTTTTTCCTCTCACCCCCCCTCCCTCTCCCTCTCTCCCTTCGAGTGTATCTCGAAAAGGAGGGGGGGGGGCAAAAGGGGGGAAGAGGAAGGGAGAGAGAGAGAGAGAGGAAGAGCGGGCTCCTTGCGACGCCTCCCTCTTTTGCCGATCGACCCCGTGTACCGCCGCCCCTTCACCCACACCTGGCTTGCGCGGACTAGAGGCCGCTCCGGGATTGGCGTTCCTCGGATGGAGGGGGCGGGGTCGAACCGAGGACATGGGCGGAGTCTTAACGGGACGCACGTGGGTGGTGATCGATGGGGGCGGGGGGGCACGTGGCCGCGGTTTGGTCGCGACACTCCTCCGCCCCGCCGCCCTGCTCCCTCCCCCCCCCCCATCCACCCCTCCGAAAAACCCTTCCCTCCCGAAAGGAGATGGAGTGGGGGCAAAAAAAAAAATTGAACCGTTACTCGATAACGGGAATCCTTCGGTATTCCACGCAGTGCCGGAGTCGTAGGCGTGCGCACGGGAGACGGAGGCGTAGGGGCGGAAGGGAAGGGGGACAGGCAGAAGGAGGCGGAAGGTGACGAGAGTGGAGGTATGCGCCTCCGACCGTGGGGTGCTGATCGACGTAGGGGCATCGGATCCTCGCGCCGAGTTCTCGGTTAGAGCGACGGGGTTTCCCCGGCGACCTCTGCCAGAGACCCCGGACAAACGGGAGGGTGGAAACGACGCCTCGGTTCGTGGAATTGGGGGAAAGTAAGATCGCTCTATCGACGAAGATCGGAGGGAAGAATTTCTCCCGCTGCTCGAGGCGAAAAGCGAACATACTGCCGAATTAAAACGTCCCTGATAAGATATAGGCCGTAGCAATTACCACGCAATGATTTTATTCTGAACGTGCTTATTCGTTAGGTTGTGGGATATTAAAACTCGTGAAATACCTCCAGTTATTATTCTTTTCCTTTGCCTTCTTCAATTAAAAACGATATTGGATGGAATGACTGTTCAGTATCCAAACTCCCAATGTTTTAATAAAATAGTTGGTCAAATGAATATCTAAGGTAACGATGCCACGAATTTTCCCAAAAAAATAAAAACATTATTTTACAATTAAAACGGCGCTTGTAAGGCATAGCCGAAGAGATATGAACCAAACTATTCCTTGAACAATGTAATTACTTATTCGTAATCCTATTTGATACCAAGAGCACATACAGATCGTGCTACGATTAAATAGAAAACGAGACGACTAAAGGAATTTTCCCGAAATGCTCGTAAAAACAACGTATATAACAGCATTAACACTTTCCCAATTTTAAAAGAATTATCAATTGCAACGCAAGCGATAAGTAAAATTTATCAACTACGACGGCTTTCAAAAATGCTTCCCTAACCCCAAATTCACATTAAAAGTTTGGGATCCGTGGAACAATTAAAATTTTGGCGCTGTCGAAGTAACTTTCAAGCATAAACATACTTTGTTACTTGCCCATTTTAGAAAATTTATAGCTAACCCGTAATTCATTTAGTTCGGCAAATATATAAGTGCATTCCCGCAAATAATTAAAGAAATTATAATAATTTACAGAAATATTTTACGCGTTTCATGAAATATACATTTTATTTTTAACACCAACAAAATATAATGTTAATAAATGATCCATATTTTAAGTGAAATTAATGACTTTTTCCCGTTATAAATAATACTTTCCACCAATAACACCTTTACTAACAAAGGGTGTTTATTCCATTTAATTGATATTTTAGTAAGAACTGTATCATTATGGGTAATGACAGCAGTTACTGATATTATAAAAGAAAACTTTAGATGTAATTTATTCGTCTCATTTAATTAGGTCGGTTTAATTTTTTAAATATTAAAAGTAAAGTTCTTTATTTGCACGTTAATTTTGCCTAATTAAAGATTACAATGTATTTGATTATCGTATTATTAGTATAAGTGAAAGAGCCAGGTTAAAAACTAACCCTTCTTACATACATTAAAATGCGCGTACAAATACTCCAACAGAACGTGAACGCATTTATTGAGTTGTAATTGGTTTTTCACGCTAGAACACTAGATGCTTTTTTTGAAATAATTTTCATCTTAGAACAAGTCGTCGATAAGAATTTTGAGCAACACAGTTATTAGCGAGCTTGATTAAAGCCGATCAAACTGCGATATTCATTAGTTATTCACAATTTACATAAATATAAACACAGAAGAAAATAATTACAAGCTAAACTTACCTCGATTTGTGTTACCTGAAAAGAAAAATACTGCCCTGAAGGCAGTGGTTTCATTAATGTTAAAAGTAAGGCATGCACCTAAACAATAATGCTAAGTAACTGAGAAGCTCAAAACCTTACCACACGCGTGAAATATTTCTAGCATATACGAATGACATAATAATCTAACACCATCGCTGAACTCAATCAAATGCGCTCATTTAAAAAATAACTGAGGATGTCGTTATTTAGTTTCAACAATTACTTCTGTAGGCAAAGATAACGGCAAAACTTTATTAGACTCACTTTTATAATTAACGACCGAGAAAAGTTTTGCTAAAAATTGTAACCGTCCAACGGAAATGGATGAATTACTAGCAATGATCGTTGATTAGCTTATTTATAAAAATAGTAATCATTTACATAAATTATGGAGAATGTGAATAATTAAACGATGATGAATTTGTTTAGCATAGTAGCTGAACAAATTTACATTTACGGAAATAACAGTTATATTTTTAAAATTAGATTTTAAATCATATTTTCGATTAAACTTATGCTTTCCAAATATATAAAGATCAAGCAAGTAATATCGATAAATAAAGGTTGAAAAACGTTAGACTTTTGCATAAAATAAAAACAAACGAATAAACACTTCTTATATTATAAGTGTAACGTTACTATAAAAGAAAAAATCTTCTCAGCAAAGGTATTAAGATGTTTTACTATTTCTGAAATATTCATTTATATATATATATATATATATATATGATTCCGAAGTAACCATCGCATTTATAAAACGTGCGCTAGACTATTAAAATGAAAATGCCGCATGAAACATGATCGCCGCAAAAATTTCGTCAACGCAATGAGATTGGATAAATTCCGAATCTATAACAAGAATTCGCAATGTACAAAATTACCGCTGCCAATGAAATTTGACATTTCACGTGGCAAGGCCTTCGAAGAATGAAAATCATCCCTGCTATGCGCAGATCTTGTTTTTAGAGCACTGTTTTAGTAAAAACTACAATATTAAATTCGATAAAAGTAAAGACTGAAGAAATATAACTATGTTCTGAACAGTCATACCAACCAGCAGGAGATATAAATCGAAGAATTTCGGTGGAAACTCTTGTTACGCCATATTTTTTGCCGCTATATGACCCAATCGTTCTGACCTCCTCAACTTACTTAGTCCAGAAAACTATCACTCTGTACATCGTAACCGACGAAATGATAAAATAACGATTTAAAAATTCGTTTAATTTAATTACGCCAATTTAAGCAAAGTGAAAGGTGCAAATAATCGTTTCTCTCATCCGAAATCGTTGAATAAAACAGATAACATAGAAATTTTTATGTTGAAACGAGCCATTAAAACTGCCAGTGAACAAGGAATAATTCAATAGAACGAAATTTATCCGCGTAATAATATAGAAAAACTAAGAAAAATTATTACTAAAAGAACACGAAATGTTTTAGCTGAATTACTTAGAGATGGAAGATATTTTCAAAAACGAGTAGAAATTTCGACTAAAGGAAATTATTTCAAATTCCAATACAAAAACTATTTTAATACAAATGCGCGAGTGTAATCATCATGTAGAAAGAAAATGGTACGGACTATCATATTCATCAGTATTTTTTTGGCCAAAAAATCTCGTGCTAACTAAACGAGCATTGCCATTTTAAACCGAAAATTAAGTTCAAATATATATATATATATATATATATATATATATATATATATACACAATCATTTATCATGTTTAATCTCTTGAGCGCAATGGAATTTTCACGACAGCGAAGTGGTTTCACGTACGTATTCCTTTCACCGAAGCGAAAAGCGTGACAATACACATTTTACGTTTGGTTATATTTCCCTATAACAAGGTAGCGTCCGCGTACCGCAAAAATCTCACGAAGACCCGGAGACTTTAATCAGCGGAGGATAAAAAGGTCCTTATGGCGTGGGAAGGCGTGGGCACATAGCCGAACGCTATGGAACGCTACGGGGGTGGTTAAGCACCAACGTTCCAACGAAATCCTCCGAAACGCAAACTCTCGGAGATGGCACGAACTATACGGCCCGAAGGGACACAAAATTCGACTCCACCTCACCAATCGTCTGGAGGAACATCTTCCGTCCCTCCTCTCTCCCTCTTTCCCCATATCCTCTCATAACATACACCAGTTATTCGATGCAACCCCCCCCCCCACACCTCTCCCTTCCCATACACCCGAGTGCCTAACCCCAAACTACCCATCCAAGGAAAAGAAAGAGAGCACTCCTCAAAACGACGCCCTCTTCGGGATAAAAAGACTGTCGCGCACCAACAAGGCGAATTCCCATTCCTCCGACTCATGCAACTCCTCCTTCCCCCAATTCTTCTCCTCCTCCTCGAGGGAGGGAGGGAGAGAGAGAGAGAGCGTCCTACGGAGAGAGACTCGATCTAAAATTCATGCGGACGAAGTAGCCTTTGCTTATTCAGCGGCCGGAACTTAACAGGAGACTGTCAATGTGCAGATAACGCGAGTGGCCGGTCGGGGGAGCTTGTGTTTACCTAGTGGAGAAGAGGGAGGGAGAGAGAGAGAGAAGAGGAATGAGAAAGAGAAGGGAGGAAGAGGAGAAGATGTCGAGTTGGGGGTGGGGGAGGGGAGAATAAGAGGGGGAAACGGACGAAAACCCTTCCCATGTCACTTGGAACGTGCTAGAAAAGACCCTTCCACGCTGTCCCACGCTCTCCAGAGTCACCAACGCTCTCCACTCGAACCAACGATGCCCTCTTCCTCCTCCATATCCTCCCCCCCCCACCCCCTCCTCCCCTTCCCCAACTCCTCTCCTCCCCTCCCACCCCTTCTCCTCCCCTTCCCCAACTCCTCTCCTCCCCTCCTACCCCTTCTCCTCCCCTCCCACCCCACCGAAAGGGGGAAGAGAGGTCAATCAGCCATCCAACCAGAATATTTCGTTTTTACCCTCCTTTCAAAGGATGGTATTAATTTTTCATTCGAAAAACGCGGTCGTTTGTCAAGCTTTGTCCGTCGAGTTTCTCCCTAGACAAATGAAGGCGTTACATATTTTAAGAATTCATTGGGTCAACATGTTTTTTTCCAAAAAAAATATATGCCTCCGCGGGATAAAAGCGCATCGAGAAGAATTAAAAGCATCTTGCGATGCTGGGTAATGGTGGGTAAACTGCATTTTGACGTCCTCTTCGAACGTACCTTTAGCCGTTCAAAGACTTAGGCGTCATGATCGAGTCACCAGTAAAATTTCACACATTGGACGTGTCACAGACGGTCATATCGAAATGAAAGATGACAGGGAGAAAATTACATAAAGGGAAAAAGTATAATCGGAGGAAACCGTGCAAGGGTTGGCTAAATGAGGTTTACTCAAACTTACCTGGAAGCGCTTGAGAAAGATTCCCTGAAATTCCGCAGGTACGAAGTAAAGTGACCCGACGTCAAAGAAACTTGGTTATCGAACTCATTTTTATGGGGGAATACGCGAAAAGGAAACGCGGCAAAGCGACAAAGAGAACATAACTTCATTCGAGCGCTTCACAAGCTTAAAAAAAACAGAATGACTCATAAGTCGCCCGCGAATTACAAAACAGCACAATCGAAACGCGTCGGAATACGCCGGCAGAAACTGAACTCGCTCTTTCTTGAGTTATAAGTGACAGCATTAAAATTGACTCCAACATTTACTTCCAGAAAAAAAGCACATCATCCAAAGAGAGCGGTCTGACGGACGCTTGTTCGTCTCAGGGATTATAAAAGAAAGAAAAATTTCACCAAGGTAAAAGCGGGTAAAGAATGGCGTCGGCGGAGCTCATTGTTTTGCTTAGGAAACAAGGCGTCGGAAGGGTGTCGAGGCGGCAGGCCGCAAGCAAAAGGTCTCGGGCCACAAGAGAGAGAGGAAGGGATAGGGAGGGCGAGGGGGAGAAAGCGGCAAAGGACCCAGAGAACGAGGGGAGAGAAGGCCCTTCTCAAAAGCCCTACCCCTTCCTATCTCATCCGGTCACTCTCTTCTAACCTCCCCCACCTCACACGCTGCCGTCCGCTGATAGGGGCCACCCACCCCCCTCTGCCCTCCTCCCTAACCCTACGCCAACCCGCCCCTCTGCCTATACCACCCTTCCCCATCCTTACAGGAAAGAGAGGAAGTCCTCCCCCACTGAACACACACCCACGCAAGACCCCCCCCCCCTCCTCCTCCCCATTCCTCACCCCATCCATATTCCCACGTTTTGAAAATTGCATAAGGAAGGCCGTGAAAGGTGGCGGGCAGGTCTTGAGGGAAGGTAAGACGAAAAGGAACGAGAGAACACCTCGTCAATGAGTAAGACGATTTCCCTTCCTTTCCTCCTCCTCCCAACTCTTCGCTTCCCACCCACCTCCTCCTTCCCTCCCCCTTCATCTTTTTACAACTCGTGGCTATCACGCTACCCCTTCTCCCTTTACCATACCTCCCCCCGCTCCCTCCCTCTCCCAACGCCGCGAGCATTCCCTCAACAAACCGCGTTTCCATGGAAACCTTCCACAACAGTGTGAACTGAGGGAGAGGGAGAGAGAGAGGAGAGAGAGGTGGAAGGTGGAAAGAGGAGGGCGTCGTAGGTGGAAGGCGGGGAACGGTTAATTCCCTCCATGAATCAGACACGATGAATACTACTGTTCGGTCGCGGGTCGGCAAAACAACAATGGATCGGGCGAAGAAACCTCAAACCGAATTGGGGCCCTTATACGTCAGTTCGACCTACGGACCGGTCGGATCATCCTCGGGACCGTTTCCCATCGTTTTAAGTGAGTCACTGTCCACTCTACCTGGAAAAGGACTGCGAGGGAATCGCGTGGACTTCACGAGGGCCACTATCCCTCGTTTCCTTTATCGATTTTCTCGGTTAACGAGCACTCGATCGCTTAGAAGTAGACGTTATACGCCTTAGTAAAATCGTCATGGAGGGAAACCACTCGTGCACCCGTCCTCTCCCGTCCCCTATTTTCTCCCACCGATATCTCTCTATCTCGCTGTCTCTCTCTCTCTCTCTTATGACCGACCTGTTTTGTCGCGGAGATTGGCACAAATCGATTAATAGTTTAATCCTCCGCCTGAATGCTTTCCGATCTATGCCGAATATTCGCCTTACTACCCTAATTACTCTAGAGGTTGATTACCGAAGCCATAAAACGGTCGAGTAAACCATACGCGCATGCCAGTCACAAAGTAGTCATATTCAGTAGCAACGAGCCGAGTAACGTAACGAGCACTAACTATAGGGGAGACTCAAAGATTAATGTTTCTATTTTTTTCATACTTATATTTTCCGTTATAGGGTTTGATGGTAATATTTTCGCAATTCTTTTTATTAGACGCAAAAACAATCGCGTAATTCGCTATATTTCATGTAACAGCTTTTCATTCTATGTATAATTCATGGATGTCTTTCAGTCAAGTACTTCAAAGAAAGGCGAAGGTGGAAAAGGCTATTTATTATTATAAACATAAAATAATAAGTAACATTAGCGAAGATCCTCGCACGATATTCGATTCAGAATTCTAACAGATTTTTCTCTTTAAAGAAAAAGCATTCATTCGCCATCCGCGAACAAAAAAGACGATTACATTTTCTTTATTATTGGTCGGTTAAAGCGTAAACAAACCCATTTAAACCATCAATAGAGTTGATGAGACTTCCAATTAACAACTCGAAATTCAACTTTCAAAGAGATCCAACAGGTGAGAGAGCTGTTAACTTATAAATTAACGCACATTGCCGTCAGTCTTTTGTTTCGTGGCCGAGCAGCATTCGTGAAAGCCCTTTCAATACCGCTTCCTCCCTCCCTCTCTCTCTCTCCCTCACTCTCTCGCCCGCTCCTCCATCTCAATCATGGAGATATGTGTTAGCAGCAAGTGGATGAAGGGGCTGTTCGCTGCTCCCACCCGCCACCATCCCTCACCGCTCACAATGACGGTTTGCATGAGTACGCACGCCACGAGAGGGCGTATTCGGGTAGGTGAGGGAGGTATGGGATTGGGTGGTATGTTACCCAGAAAGCGGGAATTAAGGGGATATAGAGGATCGCGAGGAAGGGAGAGAGAGGGAGAGAGAGGATGGATGGAGGGAGGAGTGAGGAGAGCAAGAAAGGAGGGAGAATCAAGGATTGGAGAGAGGGAAAAAGGGAGGAGGAAGGGAGAGAGAGGAAAAGAGGGAGGAAGGTGAGAAAGGGAGAGAGAGAAAGAGGGAGGAAGGGAAAGAGGGAGGAAGGGAAAGAGGGAGAGAGATGAAGGGATGGAGAGGGGAAGTAGGGAAAGGGGGAGGTAGGGAAAGGGGGAGGTAGGGAAAGGGGGAGGTAGGGAAAGGGGGAGGTAGGGAAAGGGGGAGGTAGGGAAAGAGGGAGGTAGGGAAAGGGGGAGGTAGGGAAAGAGAGGTAGGAAAAGAGGGAGGTAAGGAAAAAGGGAGGTTGGGAAAAAGGGAGGTTGGGAAAGAGGGAGGTTGGGAAAGAGGGAGGTTGGGAAAGAGGGAGGTTGGGTAAGAGGGAGGTTGGGAAAGAGGGAGGTAGGGAAAGAGGGAGGTAGGGAAAGAGGGAGAGAGAGATGGGGGAGAGAAAAATGGAAGAGGAGGGAGTTTGTGAGGGAAAGGGAGGTTGGGCGAAAGATAAGGAGGTTGGGAGAGAAGAAACAGGGAGGTTTGTAAGGAGAAAGGAGGAAGGGATGCAGACGGAAGGTAAGAAGAGAGAGAAGAAAGGGAGCAGGATAAATCAAGAGGAGAAAAGCAAAAGGAGGAAGAGAGGAAGGAAGGAAGACGGAAAACTGAGTGAAGGAAAAATAAAAGAAATAAGGAAAAATATAGGTAAGAAAGTGAAAGAGGTGTTAGGTAGGAACACGAGAAATTTTCCGGAAAAAAGCGTAAAGTTGGTTCGAGGAAAGAAAGAGGAAGAGAGTGGAGTATGATAGAACGAAGAGAGGGGGAGGGGTGAGAGAGGGGGGAGAGATGGAAGAAACTTCATTCCCGCAAAGCGAATGCCTCCTGAGGGACGTTAATCCTCTTCGACAAGTGAGAGCATTTCACTCAAGCGAACAGGGAAAAACAGAATCTTTCAAATATCGGAGGGGGTGGGGGAGGGAGGGAGGGAGGGAGGGGAGGGGTCTCTCCATCCGATAATGATTCGAGCCGATCTCGAATACACCTCCGCGAATGAAATTCCTCGCAGGAGGGTGAGGAAGCAGATCTGAGTTTTGCGATGAGGGATTACTGCGAAAAGTTAATGGAACAAATGCATTGTAAACGACGGCGTGAGTTCCCCTCACGTGCATTAGTTCGCGAGTAAATAGATATTGAAGAACCCTTTTTTTTCTCTCAAAAAAGTCTTAATGTATTCGCACGGTGAGTTGAACATTAAGCGATAACTATCGGGGAAGTAACGGGACACTTAGGTCAAAACATTTCCCAGAAAATAAAGGCTAATAACGCGTCGCACACATGCAGCCATCTGCTGAAACAATGGATCACGATAAGAGAAATATGTCGGCTATTATTCCAGCTCGCAGTTCTAATGCGCTTAGTAGAAATGCATTTCAAACGCATTTCACTCCGGACCTCGTTTTCTTGATGACCTAGCTGCGAAGCTTTTGTTACATAATTACACTTACTGTAAGCTACCGTAGCTTTAATTTTTTTTATTATTTTATCACGTGTTTACAACTTTGATATCACTCCTAAAATGTATTCAAACTAGTGACACACACATTTAATGAAAACAAGTTTGTAACCTTGACTGAATTAATGCGCGAACTTACAAACTACAGTTGGGTGTCCAACTTGAACCCTTGACAACCGAGAAGAATTAGAGGGGAGGACTTGTCAAATCAATCAACCATCGAACAACAATGTTGCCACATCGTGCACATCCAGTGCACCTGCCATTCCCTTCGGTTCTATCTCGCGCGCCATTCGGCAACGCCGTTCACTATGTCAGAGCTCAAGTTAGGCACGTCGGAGTCGCTTTGGTGGATGAACGCGCTCTTAATTATTCTATTCTTAATGAATATTTCAAGATGCGAGACCGAGTTAGCTCGGTTGTATACCTTTAATTATAAAGATCCGTATAAACAGCAGGGAATGCCTGTAAACTGCGTGAAATGTGCGCATAACCTACGGGTATATAGAGAAACACGAATTTTGCGAAGAATTACCTCCGGTGCTTAAATGCGAGAGGGAATATCGTGTAGAAAAAGAAAAAAGAAGCAAAAAAATAATAAATCCCCGACCCCTCCTATATATACACGCGAGAGTTGGCATTCCTTTTCTTCAAACACGTTTCCTCATCAGTTCTTAGAAATTCTTTCCTTCCTTCCTCCCTCGACCCACACTCTCTCCCCCTCTTCTTCACCTTTCGCCGAAAAGAATAAAATAAAAATGGAAAGTCAAAACTAGGAGAGACAGTCAAGTGTTGTCCTGGCACCCTGAATTGATTGGGGATCAATAAAAACGCGAAGGGAGGGGGAGGTGAGGAAGGGAAGGAGGAGGGATAGTTAGGAAGGCGGGAGGGAAGCGAGCGGTTATTTTTAAGGGCTTTACCGAAGATGCTCCGAAAAAAGAGGCGCGCTACAGAATTTGGAATATTCATTTCCTCCGTAACTCAATTCTCCATCGTCGAACTATGCGGTTTTAGTCGTCAAGCGGACCACCCAACGATTTCCGGGTGCAGCACGTTCAGGGAAATGTACGCGCCGCGTCGCGCGATTCTAATGCTTAGCTCTTTAGGTCTGTTCATCTCGCAACTTCCATGTTAACGTTTACCAACTGGTCTAGCAAAGGCGGGGCAGAAATAATACGATATGATTCACGGTTTTTTTTCGCATAGCTACGCGAAAATAGGAGTTTTGACACTTTTGCGTTACGGTCAGACTGCTCGGTCGCGGTCGCCAAGCGTAAATATTAGATCCACGATTTCAAATACACGCGGCTAGATTGTCACTGATAGCTAAGCGTTTAGCGCCCACGCGTTAAGGGTCAGAGTACAAACATGCTTAATATTTTAGCGTCGTGATGAGCGGCAGGTCAGGCAAGAGAAACGGGAGAGCCGGTTGGCCGACCGGGGTGCTAAAAGTTAAAGGGCGCCATACCGACAATCAGTTTCTATATATATATATAATATTGGAAGGTTTCCTATCCTTTATCAGTCATAGCACCCGATGTAAGCCATTTTAGAGAAAATGGATTTAAAAAATATGGAATTCCAGATCGACGGAAATATTTCCCTCCGCACATCCGCTAACATGACTTTTTCCTACTTGTTCTACACCTTTCTATTCAGATGTCTTCGCAGCTCTTTATTAAGACAATGAAGCTCTCAATACTCTTATCGACATCTATTAATTGGGCAAATTCTCACAGTTTTCCTATTTATGACGAAGAACCTGCTTCGGAGATAGGAATTTTCTATTAGTAACGCAACAAGAAACTCCTTCGACGAAGCCATGATTTCAAACGAACCACGACGTTTGACTCTTAACATCTATCCGTTCCCTTATTCCTCCTGCGTTTTGCCGCAGATATAATTCCGCAATAAAATGTACGGATTTTCTACCATTAAATCGTGAAAAAATCGCCGACTACATGTTTCACCGCCTCGCGCCTCCTGAGATATTAAAGAAATTTGACGCCCGCGCACGAAACATTGATAAGTAAACATATCTCACGAGGTTACGAGGATTAATTTTCCCTAAACGTGTGGTCATTGTCGTTGCGTGGTAACATCTCGCACGTACCGTTTACCACTAAGCGAGGGGTCGTGGAGAATGGAGGTAAGGAGTGGAGAGATGGGAGGAGGAGGAGGAAGGATAGCGGTATGGCCGTTAGTATTATCGCTGGGGCGGCTAATGTGATATCGGCCGTCCTACGGCCTCCTCGGACCGTCGACCCGGTACTTCACGGGAGAGTGGACCCAAAATTTCATTTGGCGCGTCTTTTCGCGGCCAAAGGGAAACAACGGACCCTTCGCCCCCAACCCACCCCCCCTTCCCTTTACCCCTTCCCACCCACGCACTTGCCGGTGCCGCCGCGTACGACGTTGACACGGACCGGACCGAGATCGCTGACTGCGAAAAACGAAGAGGTGGTGTGCGAGGCTCAGACTCTGCCGCCGCCGGGGGTAATGCAAAGCAAACACGGCCTAAAATAACAGTCACTGCCCTAGATATTTTACGCTGAAGACAAATATTTTGATGAATTTCCTCGCGGGTGGGAAAAGGATGTAAGGGAAAGAGGAGTATGTGAGAATACTAGGGTGTTATGGTACGAGAGGGAATGGAGTGAAGAGGGAGGAGGAAGTGTGGGAGGGGGAGAGAGAATCGGGGAGGAAATAAGAGGTGACTTACTCCAAAATGTAAGACTTCTTTAATAAACAAACCGAGCCATGCATTACAGCGCTGTGAAAAAATGCCACCATCCGCAAGCAATAGACTCCCTCGCTTGTCACAAAATTTTCAAAATAATACCGTATATCTTTTCGTTAGATATTTATAAGCGGAAGACATTTTTTTTTTAATTCTTAAATAATTCACGAAAATAGGTTTTTAACATGAAACGAATGATAAATTATTAGCTAAACACAAAAATAAAGACAGGGAAATCAACGAAATGTTTTAGAATTTCACTTCATTCTAAATCAACCTGATACTCGTGATAAATCCGAGAAAAAAATCCAAAATCTCTCGATCGAATATTAATTGCATATGTAACACTGAAATCCTTACAAAATAGGCCAATGTTTATGAATACGTTAACCGACAAGTTAAGGTCAATGAAAAGAAGAGATTTAGGTGGTAGAGATGACCATACAAGCCTGAACGAAACAAGAGAGGAACCTCATCAAAATAAGCCCAAACTTAAACTAATCCCCGTCTCTTCAGTTCACGTTTTGGTTTACGCTAATTTCCAATTCCAGGCGGGAGTTACGGTCGGCTATAAGCCGATTTTACCTATAGCTACCATAGGAGCATGAAGCTGCTACAGGGTCAACGGATGCCAAAGGATAGATATGGTAATTCGGAAGGCAGTCCGACGAAGGAAGATCGAGAGAGAGGAAGAGGGAGAAAGAGCAGCAGCTAGAAGGTAACAGCATTTGGAGCGGAAGATAATTAGCAATCATAAATAAGACAGACCAGTGCTTTCAATTACGATGGGAAATCTCCGGGTAAAAACCGCAAGACGAACGCGAATGAATAATAAACGAGGAAACGAATGGTTCTCAAATGAAGAAGAGACAAATCGGCGCAGATGCAATCCACCCTGCAAACGCCGTCCTTTCCTTCGTGACGGTAACTGAAAACAAAATCCAGAAGAGCCGCGGAGAAGGATACACACACACGCGCGCGGTACCATACAGGTTTATGAAAAATTCAACTCGACGGTTAATTCTTCCGGAAAGACACTCCGTTGCATGCAAGGTTAGAAGAAGGCGACTCGACTCCCTCTGGCGGAGGGCGGACGAAGTATTCCATCCACGGTCCTTCACACCGGAGGCCACGGAACCCTCTCTAACGCCGCATTCTCAGTTCTCTGGTCCGATCACCGCGGACGAGGATTAGAGAGGATTATTTATCGAGGGCGCACCGTGAGAGAAGCTGGACTGGATCTACCCCCGGGCTCTCGGAACAAAGCGCCCTCCTACATCCCCTTACTCCAACACATTTACCTTCTCCCTTAGCGCGGGTGAGGAAATGACAACAAAACCTGCCGCCTCCGCGCTGTTTCCCGGTTGAGTTCCCCTCTTCCTCCCCCCTGCACCTGCACCAACAGCACACGCACCCCGATGCCTCCGCAATAACATTTAATATAGAATATACATAACGAGATCAATAATCCACTGGTAACGGCCATCAAATGCCGAAGCATCTTCATTGCATTAACAACGGATGTAGAATTCCTTAATGGTTAAAAACTATTTCATTGAAAAGCTAACGATTTTCGCACAAATGTACTATGGACAGTTCGCATTCCAGCATTTGCGTCATATCACGTGTGGATTTTTCTACACGCTTATTCGCCGGGTTTAGCGGATAAACGAAAATGCCGAAAAAATCAAAATTCGGGGAATAATAATAATTATGAACGCATTGTGAATGGAGTATGATGTGTGAAATAGTAAAGAGATGTTTTCAATATCTAAATTGGACTCTACGAGGAAAGGCTTCGCGTCAACTTCTGTGCCAAAGAATCTTACTGTTATGAAAATATAAGCAATGAAAAACAGTTTTCCCTCAGATCGCTCACTTAAGAGATCATTCAACGATATAAATTTGAGGTAAAGTAACAGAAAAATTGATGACCGGCACATATAAATATTTCTGTAGATATTACAAAGTAGTTTTGTTTTTCATATCCAAAAAGAACTACTTATGCCTCCGTTTACAGTTACATGATAATTTCATATTTTCAATAAATATAATTTTCTAAGAGTAATTTCTAAGTTGAGTGATAGATAATATACCATTGAAAATTAATCCTATTCTGGGTCTAATGCAATTAAATTAACCACCTTTTACAGTTATATTTTCTAAGACTGCTTTTAGAATAAATGCATAATAGATTTCATTGTAAGAGGATAACTTTCATTTAGAGTATGTGAGTTCGATGATTATGATCTATGTTCAATCGCGGGATTGTTAAAATGAAAACAACTCACAGAATGGCGAGTATTCTATTACTGGTCATGAACTTTGACATTTACAACATTTCTCGAATAAAATTTTTTTTCTCGGATATCGTATAACTACATTTTGAATAGGACTTTTATTTCGCACAGATTCACGTTGGACAGGCAATAAAATTCCGTTAACATAATCAACTTCTAATTCCTCCCTCTTTCTTGACGCCACGAGATCTTTATTGCGTCGAATAACACTCTATGAATAAAAAAAAATCGCGCATTTAAAAATATAATATCCACCAAAAACTCGCAAAGAAAGGCACAAAATATTTGGACACATTGAAGTTTTTGGGGGTTGGCGTAAAAAAACCCGACGCGTAAACGATTATCTTTTCTACTACAAGAGAGAGAGGTGGCGTTAAATAGATAACTAAGGCAAAGAGCGGACATGAATACAATCGACCTTCGCATCGAAATATTCGGGAGATGGCAGCGAAGCCGCACGCGGGCAATAAAATATCCCGCCCTAAACTCCCTCGTAAGGTATTGAATGGATGGGGAGAGGAGTTAAGGCGCCTCAGGGTGCGGGGATACAAGGGTAACGGTAGGCCCTGGGGGATGGGGAGGAAGCGGCGAGTGGATATCCGAGAGCTACTAGCATATACAAGGAGCTAGGGCACCTCTCCCTCTTCCTCGTGTGACAGACAAACCGACGATCAAAGAAGATGGGCACAAGAGAGAGAGGGAGAGGGTGGCGAAGGGCAAATTGCTCCCCGTGAGGTTGAAAATGGCGGGGGCGGGAGAGATGGGGGCGGGAGGGTGGAAAAAAAGCAGAGGGACCGAAATGAGAATAAGAAAAGAAGGAACAAACAAAGTCGGACGGGTGAACGAGAGAAGAGGGAGAGGGAATTAGGGGGAGGGAGGGGGGGTGCGAGCGGGAGGTGGCATAAAAGGGTGGTAAAAACGAAAATTCGAAAAAATACGGGCGGGAAAAAAAAGAACTCCGCCAGGTCTATAATTCTGCACCAAAATAAGCCGGAGGGAGGGAGTTGGGAGGGAGGGTGGCAGGTTGCGAGGAGAGGGAGAGGTGAAAGGGAGGGGTAGGAGAGAGAGAGGGGTGGGAGGGGGCGCCGAACGGGGCGTCGGGGAAATAAATGGTAGCTGCGGAGTGAATCACATGGGTTTCCATGGCAACACATAAACACACACTAATGGATGGGTGGCGGGGAGCGGCGTGCCGGAAATGATATTAACGCGGAGACAGCGACGTCACAATAAGGCGGTTGCGAAGAGGTAAGTCCAAGGAGTGTAAAGGTTTGGCGACGATGAGGAAGAGAGGGAAGTAATTGGTAGAATACGGCGGGGGAAAGGGAGAGAGTGGAATGGGGTTTGGGGGAAAGGTTGATAGGGTAAGGGGTTGGGAACGCCCCTCACGCTCATTTTGCTCCGTCATATTTCCTAATTGCCGGACCGGGGATGCCTACCAAACTTGCTCTCGCATGGACAAGGTCCCACCACGGCGAGCAGGCGCTCAAAATACATAACTATGTACGCATAAATGTATATATGTACATGCATTTATAAACGCACACACGTTCGAACTGGGGTGATATGGAGCTCAGATAACTCGTGGGAGATAAAACAATTCATTTTCCGTTAACTAAAATGGATTTGGACCTTGCTTAGTTTGGTGTCGTAAACATTGGGCTGTTTGTGTGTGTATATGCCTGTATGTCCACCCACACATACATGCATATGCATACGAAAGGTGATCGGAAAGTAACAGAACTGAGGGGTAAACGTAATTAATGCAATTGTATTTGTAAAATTTGTTTATCCCCTTCCAAATACTCTCCATCCACTGCAATACACATCCCATTTTATAAAAGTCATTGTTTGATAGTTTATTGAGTATAATCTTAGCAATATTGTATAACTCATTATCAGGCTCAAAATGGCGATCTCACAGTTCTTTTTTAACACCCGGGAAGATAAAAAAATCGCAGAGCACTAGTTCTGGTGGATAAGCCATGATCTCGAACCCCAATTCTTCTACGGTTTGTTGGAAAACCTGAGTGTGTAGCGCAGGCGCGTTGTCGTACAAGATTCAACTATGCTCAACAAGATGAGAATGTTTTTCCTTGAACTATGCTAATAGCGGACCTCTCAGCACATTGGAATACTATTCGCCCTTTACTCCTTTACGCTTGTTACCGAGTGACAATAAGTAGCTTCAACCTCTTCATGGAAAACAATATGCGTGACTTTTCCAGTACTTAGACAAAACGTCGCTTTCTACGGTTGGAAACTCCCTGGTTGTGGGGAAACCACGACTCGTCACAAATAGCATTCTTGTCCAAAAATGTTAAATCGCGTGATGTTACTTGCAGTGCTCCCAAACCGGTGTGCCGCGAGGAAGGCACCAGTGTGCCGCATACTCTGAGGATATTTAATTTTCATAAAAGCGTTTGGAATTTATCCTGAAACTACCAGAGAAATTGATAGATCTTAGTAACGATAATGCTACTTAACATTAGCATGGTACCTTTAAATGTATTATGGTTAAAAGTCAAAGGTGAATATACTTCAATATCTGATTATCCCATCGATATAACGTTCCAAATTCAACAACGTATTTATGCGAATTTAGTTGTTTGTCAACGGCCGATATTAACAATATTAAAAGTGCATGTTTAAAGAGCCTAGAAGATGTTCTTGTAGCTCTTTCTATTATTGAGCCAAATATAAAGCGTCTTTGTACCAAAAAGGAAAGCCTAAATTTTCCGTCGAAGAGCGTAACAATTTTACACGTTGAATTAAGTATGTTCTTAATTTACAATAAAATTATACAATTATTTGAATATTAATTTATCAATCATAACAATCTAATATCATTGCGACTTTTACTTGTTTTATGTTTTCTTTTAAAATGTGTATTTACGCAGTGAAATTAATTAGGGATGGCTTGGTTTGCCGCGATGATTTTAAGCATGCATGAAGGTGTGCCGTGGAGCAAAAACGGTTGGGGATCACTTACTGCATGTTTTCAGGATCACGCGTGAAGGTTGAATTGTATAAGTTTAAGGAGCCGCCGGTGTATGTATGGCAGTATGATTCAGAGACAAACTAATAGAGGCTGGGTGGGATAAAATTATAGGGGGGGGGACAATTAATTTAAGTTTAATGGCATACGTCGCAGGGGCTGCTAATTGTAAGTTGGGTGTCATCAAATCAGGGGCAGCTGGTGTTAGTTGGTAGTATATGAGTCAGGGGCAAGCGACGTCGTGTGTGTTGCATCGAATCAGGGGCTGTTAGTGTACGTTGGGTTGTATAAGTCCTGGGGGCAGTGTACTGTGTGTTGCATCGAATCAGGGGCTCCTCGCGTAAATTTGGTGTTATGCATTTCCGGGGCAATTAAATGAGGGTTGCGTCAAAACAGAGGCAGCTGCTTAAGTTTGGTGGTATAAGTTTTATGGGTATACGAAGTAAAGTGGGTGGAATCAAATCAGGGGACAGTTGTTTTAAGTTGGGTACTATATGCTTTAAAGGCGAACCAATATAATGTTGGTGGCATAAAATTATGGGGTATTTGCTGTTGTTAGTGTATCTTTCAGATGTAAAACTACATTGGTAGGTTTAAGATATGATTCGGTATTCGTTTGGTGTTATATATTTTTGGGGTAAGAGTTGTTATGTATACCTATATATGAAAAACATTATCGCATAGCGTACTTCTACTCGTAAATCCTTGATAGTTATGTTAAACATCAATTCATTCTACCAGCGTTGTCTAGAAACTGACAAGAATACCATTGGCCCACTGAACTTGTAATGTAGTGACATATTACGACTTGCAGCAGTTCAGTATCTGGCGCTACTCTGGTAATAAAAATTCAGTCCTATTAATTTTCGATCACCCCTCGCGTGTATATAAACTTTTATCAAAACAAACGGACATTCTTGGATACGAACTTATACGCGCGCGCCCGTACTAACATAAACGTATATGCACTTATGACCACCGCTGATCATTTTTAAGAACGTTAAAAACACTTTTTCACAAACGCATTTGTTCTAATCGGGCCGCTTCGACTCGAGAATACGTCGCATGAATGATGAGCACGGTATTAAAAAAGAATCCCTTCCCCCCTCGAAATGGTGTTCGAACCCCAAACGCCCGAGGAGGAATCCGTATCGCTCTTGTAAATGGCGATCCCTTGGAACGGGACGGGTTCCCCTCTGAGTCGAAAGCGGTCATCCTGACTAGTAAAAATATTTCGTGAAGTTTTTTTATCATTTTTTCCGGAGTGTAATGCGGTCTCCCACTATATCCTCCGCGATTCCCTCGTCCTCCCCCACTCCTCCCCCCCTCCCACACACTCCCCGACCACCTACCCCATCCCATCTTCCCTACACTTCCTTCTCCCTCCCCTACCTTCCTTTTAGCCCTCCCCTCTTACTCTCTCCTACACACACCCTCTCTCGAATTGACTCATTAATAACGGGCGGGGATCAATAATTCCCCGAGGCTTACCCCTTGGACGAGAGAGTGAGGGGATGGGAGAGAGAGGGAGAGCGCGGGAGAGAGAGAGAGGGAGGGAGGGGGGAGGAGGAGGCAGGGGCAGATAGAGGGGGAGAGAGAGAGAGAGAAGGGAAAGGAGAAGTTATAAAGGAAACGAAACTGATGTTGGGGAGCTGCGCTTTTCTCTGTTTTATTCTCCTTCCTTTTATTTGTCTCCATTCTCTCTCTCTCCTCCTACCACCCTCTCTCTCTCTCTACCTCTCTCTGCCTCTTTTTCCTAACTCTCCCTCCTTCAGCCCCCCTCTCTCTCTCTCATCTCTCGGAGGTGGGGAAAGGTTTGAAGCCCGGCTTCTCCTTTCTCATGCTCTCAGTTGAACACTAGCACGACGGATGTTTTTCGCCGAAGAATTTTTTTTATTTTTTATTTTTATTTTTATTTTAAGGGAGAAGGGGTAAAGTAGATGAAGAGAGAAAGAGAGGGAGAAAGGAGAGAGCGAGAGTGTGCGTGTTGCGACGAGAAGGGTGACAAAGAAGGGATTTCTTTGTGCACGCGCCGCGGGGAAAATGCCCTCACGATGGTTTCGCTATGGATAACCGGAGGCTGTGGCGTATCTCACCCTATGGGGGGGGGGAATTATTACCTATCCCTAAGTAAGGGGGGTTAGGGTAGGGTAAAGCGTGTTGGAAGCGACTTTCCTTCAGATGAACGCTGATGACGTTGTCAAGATAATGACAGAATTACAAAAGGTTAAAGCAAATAGAGTTCGGTTAAAATGGCAAACAAAGCATTAGGAGAAATGTCCCAAATTCCTCCGTGATGTTTTATATAATTCGGAGTGAATTAAAATTTTAAGGAATATATCCAGTATTGCCCATTTTATTATATGCGGTTACTGTGAAAAACAGACACAAAAGTCAGTTTTTTATGTCTAGGTTTTAAAGTTCGAAATTTACTGATATAATGAATTTTTCTATAATTTTAGATATAATTAGTGTCATCCTGAGTTAATTCACCTGTGGTTACGATAAAATAGCTCATAAATTCCTAAAGATAAAACGATTCCAAACAATCGATAAATATTTAGAAAGGAGCTCAATAAATATATGTGGTTCACAGGTTGAATAAGCGAGATTTGATCGTTTTAATTTTAATTCGATAATTGCGACATGCTATTACAGTAAGGGATTGATGAATACTATCGGTGAATGGCTAATCATAAAAATACATTCATCGAGAAAATTACCTAAAAATCGTATTCAATTCCGTGATGTAAAAAAATTCCATCAATCGTTTCAACCACGGATATTTAGAATAATCCCGTGCCACAACATTTGTTTTTCTGAGAATACTAAAACATAATCCTCTCCAAAAATAGATATAATAATTTTAAATTCTATTAGCAATATATATCCGCATTCCAACTTTAAAATGCTGCCAATGCATTTCAAAGGAATCGAAGAGAGTTGCATCTAAACAGGTAGCGTATAAAAATGGAATATTTGCTTATTTTCGTGCTACTACATATGGGGAAATATACGAGATGACGGCGTGGAAGAAAAGAAATGGGATTAAAGAAACCAACGTCGAAGGAAAAATTTTGAACGACGGAGCCATAAGAAAAGAAAGCAACACCCGAAGCCAAAGTTTCCTCAACCCCACACCACATGAAATAATACCACCACCAACTCTTTATTTTCCAAATATTCACTCGTACCATTTAAACCAGAACTGAAAATCTCTACTCCGTCGAGAAAAACCAAGCGCAGTGTTCGTTAGTAACCAACGCAAAGGCCGAACTTATTCAACATTTAAGAGTATGAGAAATTCTGAAACCCTGAATTTACCATTCCTATATCCCCTCCTCCTTCCCACCCTTTACGTCCTTAATCAATCCCTTCGTTGGCTTTAGGGAAGCGGTAATCCTGCGGCCCTTGCAGCCTCACGTTCTCTCCCTCATCCCTTCGACCCTCTCCGATCTCCATGACCCCCTTCCATCTTCCTCCTCCTCCACCTGCTTCCATTTCGGTTCCTCTTACCCTCCTCCCCTTTCTCCCTTTTGCCTCCTTATCCCTCCCTCCACCCTCTTTCCCCTCCTACCCCTCGTCCGCCGTTCCCCTTCAACCAAAACCAGACAGAGACAGCTTTGTTTCCGTGTATTTGCATAAATGAAAGATGAGGTTCGCAAGGATAGTAAATGGACAACTCACGGTCTTCGTAATTTAATTAGAAAGGATTTCGTCAAAACATGGAAAAGGCTATTACGGATATCTTTCTCCGAGTCCAGCTTGAGTGAAGATGTCATAAACCCGAGGATTTAAAGTAATCGCCCTCTCTCAATATTGTTCAGCGATAGGGAGGAGATTTTCTTTGCCGGAATTCGTCAAGGCGTACTCTTAAGAGAATAAGGCCTCCCTTTAAAAAAACTATAGCATCGTAATTTATTGCCGCTGAGTCTGGAGAGATTCTTTAGAGAGAGATGGGAGGGATTTTTATTGCGCTAAGATTTTACCATTACTCGGTTTGAAGAATATGCCGTATTTCGGAAAGATTTCGAGCGCGTGAAGAAGATCCGACACCTTTCAAAACTTAATATTCTTCCCGAAAATTTACCACTGTTCTTCAATCCAAAGTTCCCCAATTCTCTACCTGCTATTAAGTAACCCAAAAAACATTTATCAAGCGAGCGAATGCCACCGCAACGAATATCTAACGTAATTAACTTCGGCTACCTCTTAATTTTTGTGGAACATTTCAAAGAATAACTATCTTCCTTCCGTGTACCTCCGCAAAATTAAATCAGATTACGTTAACCTTATAAACCAAGGGATATTTTTACATAAATTAATGAAAAATCCAATTATAAGACGATTTTAGGAGTATTAAAACTGGACTTTTCTTCCTAAAGAATGTAATAAAGTCCACTCTAATAAAAACGACCATTTTAATATTTTTGATCGTTCGGTTTTGGACGCAGTCAAAATATTTTGGATGTAATTACGTATGTCCAACTCTCGATACCAAAAGGGGCATTGAAATCAATGTTTATTAGCGTCGACCATCTCTTTACCTCCTCTGTTGGATGTTCCGGAAAAAAACTTAAATCTCCGGAACGCCATCAAAACCCGGGATATACGTACAAGAACCATTTTGGCGCCAATTTCCGCCCTATTTCAAAAATCTTAACGGCAAGCCCTAATCCGTTCTCAGATGCGCGCGCTCCCTTTCCACCCCCGCGGCTTCAAGAACTGCTCTTCACTCCCACACCAGCAGGCACACGTGCCGTCCACCCACACAAGGACCAATTAAGAGATCAATCAGCGAAAATCGTGGAGGAAGGCAAACAAGAAAATTACATCGACATCGGAAGATCATCCGGTCCGACTAATACCCTTCACACGCGCTTCCCCATTCTCATCGAACGACAAAAGGGGTGCCAATAATAACGACAAATACGTCCTTCCTCACGTCCACGTCCAACTCCATATGACCCTTTACCTCTTCTCAACCCTCCGTTCACAACCTGGGGAACTTCCGTCCTCCCCACCGTCCGAAGGGGGAGTGGAGGCTGCCCCACCCTTTCCTCCGAAAGAGGAATGCTCAAAAAGAGACTGGTAGCGTGGGAAGGGAAAGGATGCCACCTCCGAAACGCACTACCCCATCCCTTCTACATCCTCCCCACCGCCCACACACACACACACACACACACACAGAAACCCTCTCTCTGTAATGCCGGAATGCGGAGGTCGCGACAAAGCGTTCCTCGCGACTTCAAACGGACCACCCCTTCGCCCCGCCCGACTCGGTCCATACCAGCGACTCCCGGGCCCTCCCTCGACCGCCCTAAACCGCCTTCCTTCCCCCCTCTTGGCCGTTCACTCCCTCCCACCTTTCCCTCCCACCTCCGCTCGCCGTCCGGACGGCTGCAACATGTTGGACCCAACAAAGGTGTGCGCATAACGAACGGAGCGAGCAACAAAAGCACGGGGGAATATAAGTCTCGGTATAATCGCTTCCGAGCTGTAGAAGTTACTCGCGGAAAACAATTCCGCCTCAACCCGAAGGGGCAGCGGCGGTGACCAAATCATCCGTAGATCCTCCTCCGCTTCCGCCCCCGCCAGGATCACCCCGCCCCGATAACCTCCATCCCCTCTCCCCCCTTCCCAACGCCCTCCGTGCCCAAGAAGAACTCGGGGGAGTACCCGAGAGACGTGTCACACGGCCCCACGACTCATCTTGAATACATCGTCTCCGAGACTTACATTTCACCTCGAGCCTGCGTTATGGGATCCGATCCCGGCGCATTTACGTGTAATCATCGGGATGCGGAACTTTCATTTGGTGGCGGGAGCGGGAGGGGGAGCGGGAGGAGGCGGAGATGAGAGGGGCGGGAGGCAGTGGGCTCGGAGGAAAACGGGAGGCGAGCATACGAGATGCGGCGAGGGAGGGAAGCGAAAGGGAGGCTGACGGGGGATGGGGGAGAAGGAGGCAGGAAAGGACGGGGGTCAGCGTGCTACGTCGGGTGCACGCACGGGGCGCGAAGGGGGAGGCGGGGAGGAGCGTGACGTCGGAGGTCGGTTCCCTCGCCGGCAGAGGAGGCGGATGGATCTGGGGGGAGGGAGGCGGTCGGTCGGACAGGCGGAGGCGTGGGGGAGGCGGACGGGTCGGGAGGCGGCTTCGCGAGGCTCGGCTAGGCGGCGCGAGCGGGGCCGGGCGGGAGGCGGTGAGCACGCGGAGGATCGGGAGAGAGAGAGAGAGGGAGGGAGGGAGGGAAAGGGGGGGGAAAGAGGGAGGGGGTGGGGAGGGGAGGTGGGAGGAGGGGGGTGCGGAGTGAGAGAAAGGCAGTGATTTCCGGCGAGATGACGGAGAGGCACCTTCCTGTCGCGAACAAAGAATCGGGATTAATCTCGCTCTCTTTGTGTCTTCCCATCCCAACTTCCCAGATTTGCAAGTCGTTCCCTTAATGAGAGTCGCTTTGCTATTGTCGCTCCTCGCACCTCGGAAATGAGGTGCACCGAAACAGCTCCCCCCTCCCCTTAAACCTCCCTCCCTTCCCCTCTACGCCCTCCTCCCTTCCGCCCTCTTCCCTTCGTCGCCTCCCACCCCCGACCGTCACCGCCGCCGCTCCGAAACCCACTCCCTCCCGCCACCCTCCTCCTCCCCCCAGGCGACAAGAAACACACGAACTCTTCTCAATGGAGCTTTGGCAACGTTGGGAAAGCACTTCTTCTTAATTAATGCATGTTTTTGCAGGCGGGGTTAATATTTGTCTGGATTACAATAACAGAAAAGAGTTGAAAGCCATATATGCTCTTTCTATAGTAAATGTGTCAAAGATTCACACACAAAAAACGCGTTGCCTAAGGCTTTAAGGCTCTACTACCCTCCCGCCCCCTTGCGCCCTCTCCTTCTCCCTTTCTCCCCCTTCTCACTCCCACCCACCCTTTTTCTTTCCCTACTCCCTCACCCTCCCGCTCCTTCAAGAACCAACTCCCATCTCATCCCATCTAAACGCACACATGGAGTCCCTCCCGAGTTCCAGTGTGGGATTCCCGCCCCCTTTCGCTGCCCATTCCCGCCTCCGACTCCTCTCTTCCCTTCTCTTTCACGCCCTACGCGCCTCACTTCCTCCTTCCATCCGACGCCCCCATCCCCCTCCGTCTCACGCCGCCTCCCCCTGCCCCATACCCTCCAAAACCCACCCCTTCCGTCCCTTGTTGATCTTAACTCCCGAGACTGGTTCAACCTCCTCCGCATCGACCCACCCACCCGTCTCCGCCCACTCCCATCCTCTTCTTCTCTTTCGCAGAAAAGAATGCCGGCTTATTTCAGATGAGTCTCTGAGAGAAAGTTCTCACCATTCCAAACCCTGATATTTCAAAATGTCACCAAAGAAATGACAGTTGAAACTTCTTGGGAGCAGTCGGGCAGACGTTAAAACTATTGTTTCGAGAGGAAAGCGCGGGTCTTTTTGTCAGGCGTGGCGGGGAGTATGGGTTCGCGAAAGGGTAAAAGGGGGTTGCGTGGGTGGGGCGGGGAGATAGGGGGAGTCGGGGTGCGGGTGGAAAAAGGGACGAGTGAGGCGGTCCCGGAGAGGAGGGAACGTTACTAGATTGGTTGCGTGGATGGTTTTTGGCGTTTCGGAGATCGTAGAGAGAGAGAGAAATAAAATGAGAGAGAGAGAGTTTTAAATGATACGCGCGGGACACCGGAACGCAATTAACCGTCACGTGCACACCCACTCGCCGTTTCCCGCCACGGTCCTTTTCTCGCCTCTGATCCATCCACTGTTCCCGCTTCCTGAATGCGTTTCTTCCGCATCAACACTCGGTAGCCCTTTCGAGCTCCGATTAAAACGGAAATCTAGAACTCTCCGCACTTTATCAAAGGGAAGTGAATACTTTAGGCTACCCTACGAGCGGGTTTTCTCCGTAGAAAAAAAATCAAAAAAAAATCCGAATATTTAATTCCCGATCTCTGAATGTTTGAAAGGATTTACGATGAACGTAACCTTCTAAATCGCCTTCCTTTCGTTTCACCCATGGACGAAAAGTATGATTTTCCTCTCGAAAATATTCGAGAATGTCGATGCCCAAAAAGTGGGTCGACGCATTTACAAAGAAAGAGTCGCATTCGAAAGAGACGCGAGAATCTAACTGAATCTACTATATATGAATACCACTGATGGTAGCCAAAATACGCATATGATTTTTCATAACAACTATATGGCTGGTAAATAGATAGTAATTACTCAGTTGGTCGATCTGAGATTTTTAAGAAAATATTTTTTCAATTCAATTCATTAATATGCACAATAAATTGTTATTTAATAGAAAAAGACGCGAATAAAAACGGCATATTTTTTCAACACGAGGTCGTCCGATTTTTAAATCACCAACAGAAGCTTTCCCGAATCAAGATATCAGCAATAATTCACACTTCATCGATTTTTAGGGGGTTAATATTCTATTTCGCCAGCTTTCCAAAGTGACACTCCTCTCACCGAACGATTTTCAACGGGACTTACATCAGCCGATCGCGGCTCAAAAAATAATTCAAACTCGAAGATAAATTAGATCCCTCGATCTCCGCCGAATAAAACGACATAATGAAGTTTCTATAGAGCCTTCCTCGGGAAGAACAAACTATAAAATTAACGGAAAATAGGAAATTACTCCTATAAAATAAACCTCCACCTTCCATAAATGAGCCAATACCGATAACAAACACGTAATTATACTTAATAGATCGCTAGAGAAAGAATCGAATGGAAACGCGACGTTCTATTTGACCTTCTGAAGCGAAAACAGGATATTAGGTTTCGCTCATTTGCCGCACCTGAATCGAAATTGAAAATCCTCTCCTGAGTGAAACCCCTTCCTCCATCATCCCCTCTCACTCTTTCCCTCCCTCACTCCCAACCAATCTCATACTTCGGGTGCACCTTATCGAGACAAGGAAGTGAAAAAGAATTGAGTGGTCGGAGAGTTCAGTATGGACGAAGGTAAAAGCATGGAGTATGTTAGAGGAGTGGAGCAGGGATGCGGTAAGTATGGGGAAGAGAAACATAGGGAGGCAGAGAGTTTGTGAGGCGGAATTCCATCAAAGCCGGTGCTCCTCCCCTCTCTCTCTCTCTTCCGCCTCCTCCCTCTCCGAACCTCGAAACGACGTGCCTCCTCGCCGGACTTTGCATTATTTCCCCGCAAGTTATTCGCATGAATTTCCTGCCGCGGGAATATGCGAGAGACAAACCCGAAATAGAGCAAAACCAACGGTATATTCCTATAAATGAACAGAAGCGATATTCCCACAAATGAACAGACGCAATTTCCCGACGAAATAAAAGAAATCGACGGCGTTTTCCGATCGCACTCATCTCCGACTTGTACCCTACGCGACGAATGGAGTCCTTTTTAATTTTTCGAGATAAAAATGAAACGCCGGAAGATAAGAGTTCGGCGAAAAAAAAATGCGAAGCGAAAAAAAATCTCCTTATCGCAAGATGACTGCAAACATTTATCGGCTTTTCCGAACCTTAAGCCCTTTCGATACCTCTCCTCCTCTGGTACGCTCTCCAATCATTCCTCAAAATAAACTGCGACCCCGCTCTCCATTCTCCAAATTGGCAATTAACGAACCGCCGCCAAGAAGAGAAAAAGAGCCCACCTTATCCCTTCCACCTACCTTACTTCCCGTCCCATTTTGCTGAAAGGGAGAATAAGGGAAGCTAAATGGGGAATCTCCGGCCGTGCGTCTACGTGCGCGCGACTTCGTAAGGCCGTGTGTGGCATTATGTGACCGTATGTGGTCGTACATTAGGGTGGACAACCGTCCACAAATTGGAGCCACAGTCACTTCATTTTATCAGCTTTCCCGATTTTGAAATATCGTGATTTATATCCTAAATTGTCATTTAAACCAGTGTACCTCAACCGGCGAGGCATGAAGATTCGAAAATAATTATTATAACACTTTTCTCAACAAAATAGTGCAATATTTAAGGTCCTTAAAAATTAACATTAATGATTAACATAATACCAAATTGCGTTATATTTCTTGGAAAATATGGACCACTGGTTTTATCATGGTGGAACCTGCTTTTTTTCGAAAAAATGTTTGGTGTGACGTAAGGTGCAAAAGATTGAGAATCGCTGACTAAAACCATCCAGAAACACCCTCCCTGGTCACACCAAGCTATCCGGTATCTGTTACATCTATCTAAGGCTGATTCATTAATGAATGCAACCTAAATACCCCATTATAATATTAATATTTGGTAAATATTTGAAAATATCCCTCCTTACCTATCTGAAATATTGTCCCCTTATCGTGTGTGACCATATCTGGTCGTGTGTGATCGCATGTGGTCATGTGTGATCGTGTGCAATTGAATGTGACCGCGTGCGATCGTGTGCGATAGTGCGTTGGTGGTTGTTCATGTGACTACGTGTGTAATGCATGTGTATGCCATGGCGTTTCTGTGATTGCATAATGACCAGTGCGAACGCGCGAGTGATTTCGTGGGCGAGTTTTTGTCAACCCGAGGGAGGATTTGTGAGAGGCTTAACATGTGCGCGTGATATTCTCGGATGCATTCCTCCCAACTTGAAGCTTATTCAGCATAAATCGTTAACGATGTTTATCCGTCCCGTTAACGCGATGAATATTAATAACCTCTAATAATTAGATCGAGCGGCTGAACGGGTTTGCGTATTTTTGAATTTTCTATTAAATTCCACGGATACTAACAGAAACGTTTTTTTTTCCTTTTCCATATTAACACGACTGTACATTTCCACGAAGTTAAGCCTCATCCATTTAACTATATATATATATATATATATAAAATAAAACAAATCCTTATACCTTAGGAACGATAACGTTGCCGGTCTCACCCTACAGATTTTTAAAGTTTATCCAAAACGGTGGCGGACGATATCTGCGTGTGGGAATTTGTAGAGAAGGCGGCCATATTACGCCGAAGGAATTTAGGGAGAGGGAAACTTTGGAAGAGATTAAGTTCTAAAAAATAAAAGTCGAGTGATTACAAGTAAAAGTTGAGAGGTGAGGAATAAACGAGTATTTCCACACATTTAAGGCGGATTTCTGGTAATAGTAAGAGGGATCCGCCTGGTGATCCGGATTTGCTCGAGGCTACCGTTTATTCCGTTTTCGAGTTAATTCCCGCTAATCTATTCTCCAGGTATCCGCGGATGTTTCCATTAACCGTGGACAATGAAACGAAACGACACCCGGGCTTATAATTATAACGATTTTGAAGAATTAGGCTTTTTAACGAGGTTTTCCGTTTGTTTTTCTTTCCGTTAGCGATGTTTTCGGTTGCATAAATTTCATCGAACCGATTATATGCAGCGAAGCGGCATTTTTTCTTCTAAATTCACAAGACTATGTTCGTAGAAGTGTGGCAGGGATATTTTCAGTTTGATCCCATTTATAAGAACCGTGTTAGGTGTATAATAGCGATCGATCGAAACGCAAACTAAGACGAGTTAATGTTTCGCGCTGACTTTCATCCAGTTAGGATAACGGAGAGAGATATTTTTGCGAATTTTTAGAAATTACGTCGCGAGACCAATCAGAAAATTAACAGAGGGGATATTACATATAAGGTTTCATCAAGGAAAAAGCCAAGCGAAATGCCTTAGGAATTACTTTTCATCTAAAAAGCACTTTAACGAGTTGAAATAGTAAAAATATAATTTTAAGTACCCGGACACTGTCACAAACGATAAGTTTCTTGTCCGAATTTTATTTATATGTCCAAGTTGAGACTCTTTCTTCGTATGTATCCTAATCATAGACACTTAAGTTTTAATGAGCTTGTCTTATAGTACTGGTAGCCACGTATCACGCCGCTGGAATTATTTGTAACCAGGAGAAAAAAATGCCGAACCTGAGTCTTTTACTTACCGGGTGGATATTCCACCACTGTACTATCTTAGCAGACTAATTCTCCCGTTTCAGAACGCGGATGCCACGCCACGTGTATTTTTCTTATTGTCGATTGTTTTAATAAAAATTTCTTTAAAACTCGGCTAATTTCGTGTGGAAAACGAGACGCGTTAATTTAATTGTTGCGCCGACCTATCGGGTGAAAGTCTCGAACTCGAGATGCACGCTCATTACTTTGACAGTGTCCTAACTATCCATTCCCCTGTCATTTCTAGAGGTATCCTTAAGATGATCTTATACTACCCGAATCATGATTGAAACGCCTTCCTAGAAAACCAGTACAACGGTGCAGGGCCGGCTAAACAATACAAGCAGACCAAGCGACCGCTTGGGGAGCCGAATTTTTAGGGGCGCCAAATTTTCCTGACAAAATTTTCCATATGGTTTTCCATTGATATCTATATCTACAGTTCACCCTGCAAGCCATCGCAATGGTGTGTGGCAGGGGGTGCAATAGCACCAAGGTAAAGCGCATAATAATGTATAGTATCACTCTACGTCGGCTGATTTCTTTTCGTAACTTCTGTTCTGCTCAGCTACCGTTCTAGGGAAAAACGAGCCTTTATACCTCTCAGTCCTACAGGCTATCTCTCTTATTTTACGAGGATGGTCCATTCTACCAATATAAGTTGGCGCTCTTATTATTTCTTCGACATCGCTGGAGAATATATGCGTTCTAAATCTTTCAAGAAGTTTTAACCTAGAGCGTGATCGGCGCTCAGTTAGTGATTCCCATCCTAAGTCCTGTATCAAGCCTGTAACGCTTTTGTTTCTTTCGTAACAATTTTTGACGAATCTAGCGGCTTTTCGCTGCACTCTTTCTAGCTCTGAAATTGATCCTTTCTCGTACGGATCCCATATGCTCGACGCGTACTCTAATAGCGGTCTTACTAAAGAGAAGTAACATGTCTCTTTGACTTTTTCCTCACCTTTACCTACTATGCGTTTGATGAATCCTAGTTTCTGTTTAGCCTTCCCGCATATATTTCGTATGTGCATATCCCATGAGAGGTTGCTTGTTAAGGTAACGCCTAAGTATTTGACGGAATCGGCTAGTTTTAGCTGGACGCCTTCAACAGTGTAATTCGTCGTGTCAATGTTTTTGTTTCCCCAGAATCTCATAAAGGAACACTTTACTAAGTTCAATTCTAACTGCCAAACTTTACACCACTCTAGAATTGCATTTAAGTCGTCAGAAAGTAATAATTGATCATTAGGACTGTTAATCTCTCTGTAAACTATTGTATCATCCGCGAATAACTTGATTTTACTTTTAATAACCTTGTCTAAGTCGTTTATATATAAAAGGAATAGTAGGGGGCCGATTACACTTCCCCGTGGAACGCCTGAGGCTACGCTGACTGAATGTGATTTAAATCCATCTATAACTATGATTTGTTCACGGTCATTAAGAAAGTCCCTGATCCACTCGATTATCTTTCGATTTATTCCACAGTCATTTAATTTCTTCACTAACTTACTGTGCGGGACTTTATCGAAAGCCTTCTTGAAGTCGAGGAAAACCACATCTGAGTCTTACGGTCTCCTGATCTTAGTTTATCGTGAACGAACAGAGCGAGCTGTGTTTCACAAGATCTCGTCTTCCTGAAGCCATGCTGATATTTACTTAGCAAGTTCTGACTATCTAAGAAGTCCATCACGGAGCTAACGATAATCTGCTCGAGAACCTTGCAAGATAGGGAGGTAAGCGAAATTGGCCTGTAATTTTCTCTGTCGTCTTTTTTCCCACCTTTGTGTAACGGCGGTATAAAGGCTAATTTCCATTCCTTAGGTACAACAGCATGACTAAGAGACTTACTGAAAACTATTTCGAGATAAGGTGCTATTTCCAGTGCTAACTCTTTGAATACTCTAGCTGGTATCTCTTCTGGACCCGGAGATTTATTTCACTTGATATGTTTAAGCTGTTGAGCTATCCCTTTCGCTAAAATGACTATATCGTTCATTTTTTCCTTGCCTGGTTCGGGCGCCACGACCTTCGTTCTCACGTCTTCGGTAGTAAATAAATACGCTCTGAAAAAATAAGTTTAACAAATTTCCTTTATCTGTGCTATCGCTAATTACCTCTGCTTGGTCGTTTATTAACGGGGCTACGGTTGGGCGTCGACCTTGAACTTCTCTAACATATAACCAAAAGCATTTGGGATATGTTTAGTGTTTGCAGCTGGCGAATAAATGTGAAAATGTGGCTTCAAATGAATGTTCAGGGGCAGCTCTACTCCGAATGGTAAAGTAGTATTTCCGAAAGCGGTTTCCGAGAAACCTACCGAATACAGATGTCTGGATGTGGTTTTTCCATTTTATTGCTGTTACGTGCCGGGGATCTTTGTCGACCGGGTGAAAGCAGTTCTCACCGCCCCTAATATTTCTAGCTGACTCGAAAGCGGCTTATCAACGCTCTTGTCCTTCCACACCTCGATTACTGCGGTACGGTTTATCATGATCTTTCCAACGAGCTATCTTTAAAATTCCAGCGTGCCCAAAATTCCTGCGTAAGATTCGTTTTTGATCTAAAAAAGAGTGACCATGTCACTCAATCTCTTCATAAGTTAGGCTGGCTTCGCACTGAATCTCGCAGGCGTCTTCACCTCCTCTCGTTATTTTACCAAATTGCAACTCTTCAAAACCCACAATATTTGTATTCCAAATTTACCCAAATGATCTCTGTACTCCAAGCCAACATCTCTTCGTGATTCCTCATCATAAGACTTAGCTCTATAATTTCACAGCTTGCAGACTATGGAATGCCCTACCTACCGACATCCAAAACGCAGCATCTCTCCACATCTTCAAACATAAATATTTTAAATTACTGTTCTCTGCCCAAAACTAATGTTAGCCGTAACATATTCTTCCTATACTTTACGATATAGCAGCCTTAATTCCTCCTTCCTTAATCAACATTAATTTATTTCTTTAAAGGATATCGATTTTCTCACAGTGTGCGCCACTATCGACTATGTTACCTTTTAATTGCCTAGTGTCCACTATGTTATATTGCTTATATTCATTATTGTTTTATACTAAATTAAATTATTGTTTTATTTTATACTATGTCATTTTTTTCCCTCCTCTGTTCCATTGTATGTTTCATGTATATTTCCTTTTATCCTGCCATATTTTTGTATATATCTTGTAAATATTATGTCTATATCTTTATATGTATTGTGATGACGGTATACAGTGTGATTGTATTCAAGTTTTCTCCTACTTTACATACTATTTAATGTTTTACTTTTATATTTAGGGTGGGTGCACTTAATATGAGATAGTCCCTAATATGAGACACTTTAATATCTCGTCAAGTAGGTGCTGAACTATAACGACAGCTAGTGGCACTAGTGTCGGGAAGCCAGAAGGCAGTCATATGTACTGCTGAGCGTAGTCCGATCAACACGCGGTGAGCCATTTCGATTTTTCTGAAATTGATTTTCGCGAAAATTGTGCATACGAAGAAATACATTAGTATCACTGAGTCATGGTAAGTCCAATAATGTTTCTATTGCATACGTTAGCTTCGTAAGCATGCTATTGTTGTTGCTTTATGGTAATATTGGCATTCCCAGTCATGCTGCCGGCACAAAAAAAATGTTTTTGTAATGGCAAATTGGCACCTAATATGAGATATGTATCTTATATTGGGTGACTATCTCATATTAGGAACCGTATGATCTCACATTTGATACCTCGCTCTAGCGAGGACGACCAGGATGACAATGTGGATTTCCTATTCTGTGGGTGTTCCTTCAAAGAGGATAATAATGGACAGAAATGGGTTCAGTGCACAGTGTGTCACCGCTGGGCACACGAAGACTGTGGTACTCGTGACCCATGTTTTATTTGCCCAACATGTCGACGGAGGAGAATGTCATAAAAATTAATCATATAATTAATTTTTTTTTATTTTTGACATAATGTAAAATTTACATATTTTTAATAAAATGTAACACTTTGGACCGTATAAGTAACGTTATTTTGGTTTCCGTAAGTTTATAAGGTATCTCATATTAGGTGCACTTTTTTTGAAATCACGATTTTCACTTTTTTTTACTTTTCGCATTATAATTCGTAATTTATTTAATTTTCTTTACTTTAAGCTATGACGCCTTATTTTTAAATGATTTTTTAATCATTCTAAGCGAAGAGAAAGTTAAAATTTGCATTCCTCTTTTTTTAATCTCAATTTAAAAAAAGCTATCTCATATTCGGGCCACTTACCCTACTATCTAGGGGTTTCGCAGGTTTTTCACACTCCCCTTCTCAGTGAGTGTTTTCCTGCATGGGTCTTACTAGTTAAGACAAGCATGTTCTTATCTAGGTTTTCCCCACAAATCTAAATAAATTATACTTACCACTTCTTCTTATGTTCGAATTTTATACCGTTCTCTATTACTGTAATACTGACGATAGGTTAAATGTTCGGACCTTACGGTCTAAATTTCGCCCGAATAAAGACGCTTATCTGTCTCTCTCTGTGATTTGCCGTCCCCGGGGGTTTCTGTCCGGGTACAATGCACCCCTTGCACCAAAGGCATGAAGAGAGAAGCATTCCCTTAAGTTGGAGGGGGGAGAAAGGTCATGCCCCCGCCTTACTATCCTCTGCAGCCTCATCAGAAGTTGGTCAACGGGAAACATTTGCAAGGATGCCCATGAACAAGGAAATCTTTAGAAAGTCCGAGGAGGATACGGGATATCGCAAGACCCTCCCTCCTGCGGTTCATCTTTGTTTCCACGTGCATTCATTCAAGCACATTCAAAATACTCGGTTGATTGGTTGCGGGTCCTGTTTGAGGACGAAATATATATCTTTTGGGCTTCTTCTTCTTAGTAATTGCTACGCTGTATTAGGGTGTGTGAGGACGGGGTACACCACTGTTTTCAATCCCTTCTCCTTCAACATTTCCTTCTCCCTCGCATTTTGCATTGGTGCCATCGAAAAAGATCTATTTGTCCTCATTAGTTCCAATACGTCCATCGTTGTGGAAACGTCAGCCGAGTGGTGTGCGTCTTTTAGTGTTTGAAGAATCTGTTATCAAGTTATAGAAGGTTAGTTTTCCTTGGGCATAATTGATATGTTTTTGTCTTTGCTGAAGAAGAGACGTCAATATTTAGTGTAAATATTATTTTTTCCATTGATAAGAGCGGGTGTTTAACCCTGAGATTGAAGCTATACCTAGTCTACGATCAACGAAGATTTTCTAAACCAGAAATTTAGTATATACATGTTTTATTCGATCTTTTTATATACCGTATTTAATCGATTGTAAGCCGACTCCTATTTCTCACAAGGGCACGCGAGGAAAATTCCATGTTGGGTGTACAGACATCCTAGTCTTCCGGGATTTGTCGCGAAAAAATACCGAAAAGTATGAATGCCCCGGTATTTTCAATTCGTAATTAAATAAAAAAGGTACCAACTAAAATTACGACAACAAAAATTACATACCTTATATTCAAGCATTCAATACAATTTTTACTAAATATAATCTGTCCTGGTTATGTCCCAGATTCTTAATCTTGCAAAAAAAATATCCCGGTTTCTCTCTTTGTCTTCTCCAACGTCTCACATTCGACTCATCAATCCCGTGCACCATTGTGCAGCAAGATTTGATGTTTCTTCCGCATATGCTATCACTTTTCTCTTAAAGTCTGCAGAATAATGCGTTTGTCCCATTATGGGATTATGTATTAAGAAAAACTGAAAAACGTCAATGTAAATGACAAAAATTTACGCGTGCTAAGGAACGAGGAAATTGACTGACTCAGGGAATCCTAAGATTACGCGCGCGCCCATACTAGAGATGGCTCAGGAGTGAATTTATCGAAACATTTATTTCAATTTTTAATACTCAATTCTAAGCCAAGTGGCAATTTTTAAGGCGGTAAAAAGGTAAAAAAAGGGTCGGCTTACAATCCATTAAATACGGTATATCTTTCACGTTGTACGGTTAAATTATTTTTTAGTTTATTTCAAATAAGGTTGTTGCTTTTATACTCTTTCTTGAACCAACCTTTGATAAAAGTTTAATGTAGAGGTTTTTCTCTTTATAATTTGAGGTAATTAACTCTATTATTGGGCAATTTTATTTCCTTTTAAGAAATTCATCCTGAAGGTCGTTTTTAATTTTCAATTTTAAATTGGTAACAAATTCGTAAGCTGCTTTTGTAACGAAAGTTGTCTTTTGTTGTAATGATTCCAAGCAATAGACGATGTTCATCTTGCTGTTGAAGTTCGAAATCAGTCAAAGTTGGAGTCTCATTTATTCACGATACATCTCGCTTTTCATCCCAACCCATATTTTTTTAATCATTTTTTTCGGAACTTCCAATATAAGGCTTGATTCCATTCGCTTCGTCGCTTCTTTTTTCCCTGCATCCTTCCTTTGCAGTATTCACTGACTCCCAAGTGCATTTTGCAATCAAGAATCAATTTCATCCTTTCTATTTCATTCAAAGAGCAATTTGTACCATCAGCTTTAGATAAGTTCGTCACTGCCTTCATTCATGCGTTTTGCAACACGTGCTTGTCTATGAATAAGGCAATGCGTCGATATTGAATTTTTTATGCCTTCTTTATGAAAATTATGCACCAGCAAGTTTGACAACCGTTGATTGAGCCCCATCTGTGCATAGGTATATCGATGCAATAGTTCCAATCAATCTTATTGTCACTGAAATGAGTATAACACAATTTATAATTTATTTGTGACATTTCAAATTTATTTTTTTGTGAATAAAACCTTGTTTTTTTATTAAACTGTTTATTCATAAACACACACAAAATTTCAAAATAATTATATCCTATTATACTACTAAACTACCTAATTTTAATGTAAAATTTATGTATCGATGGGGCACCATATTTGAAATCTGCTTGGGGCGCCAAAATGTCTTGACCCGACCCTGAGTACCACGTCAAAAGGATTTTCCCATATATGCCACTGCACGTCCGAAGTCGCGCGTCCATCCTGATTGCAACACGAACGCTCAAGCGACGACTTCAAATTTCGACGGAATTTGGCGAATCGAACCGAAAACATCCCCGACCGTTAAGAAATTTTAAACAAACGACTTCTCGCCTCCACAAAAGTTAATCTTCTCGATCGCGGCACCGGCGAAAAATGCGAAAACGGAAGGACGTAAAAATAAAACGCGGCAGAAAACGGACCGAAGCGAAAAAAAAAAAAAGGACCGAGACGAGTCTGTACGCGAAAAAAAAACACTGATTACGGCGAGGAATTGTTTGCCGGAGACGTGATTTTTTTTCTATATTTTTTCTCACGGACCAAGCGTCGCATTTTCATTCCTTCGGTGACATCGGGATTCCGCGTTACACAAGTGGGCACGGCGATACCTCCGTCTCCCTCTTTCTCTCGACAACACTTTTTTTCCGCCATGTCTCTAAATGGAAATAAACGGGGGATGGGGACGAGCCGCGGATGAAAGAGGGGAACTGGGAGGAGGCGTACCGGTTGGGAAGATTATATATATATATATATATATATATATATATATATATATAGAGGGAGAGAGAGAGAGAGAGAGAGAGAGAGACAGAGAGAGAGGGGGGTGGGGGAGACGGGTTGCCTCGGAGAGAGAAGACCGTTAGGAAATGGGAGGCGAAGCGGGGTGGGAAATACTCCTCTTTCCTCTACCGACCAACCTCCCTCTCCCCTTACCGCCTCCCTCCGCGAGTTGCGGGGAGGGGGATGCTGGAAAAAAGGAGGGATTGTGGAGAGGAGGAGCCGGAGCCGAGCGAGTGAGCGAGGATGAATCTGGATTAGATGGAAGTGAGCGAGTACTTCGAGAGATTGGGAGAAATCGCGTTTTCTTACTAATCTGAGAGACTGTGCACGGATCGTGAGGAGGAGAAGAGAGAGAGAGAGAGAGCGGCGAGGAAATTACACGAAAGAAAATAATGACTCGTCGCTCCACTCTCTCGAGCTACGGGAATTAAAAGTACTCGAGGACTAAGTCCGGGACAAAGGAAGAGTTCTTGATAAATGTAAACGCAACGAAGAAAGCGCTGAGAAATGTCTCCTTTTCCTCTCTTTTTTCTCCCCCCCTCTAACCGTTCTCACACCCCCCTCCCGCAGTCCGGCATCCTCCTCCTGTCGTCCGGATAAACGCGACGGATGCGCAGGGGACGTTCAGACGAAACGTTTCAACACCATCTCACAAACTCGCTACATGCAAATTACGCCGTTCGCGAATATAGTCGCGATGAAGGCCACTACGAAAGCGATTTTTCCCGATTATGAACCGACTAAGGGAACGATTAGATTTTTTTTGTTAATTGCGCCCATCTCGAGCCCTATCGTTATCCCGTACCGTTTAAAAAGGTCGGAAAATACGTCTCTTGTGACCCCAGGCAAAGTTGAAATTACGAGTTAAAAGTTCGATGTAGGGAAATCGACGTAGTTTTACGAAAAAAAAATGAGGCAATTACCAGACAACGTTGATGTAATGTGACGCAACTACGAGCAGAAGGGCCCGCGGCGAAACATCATTCGTGGTCCCTCTCTCCTTGCCTCCTAAACCAGCGGTGCCCAAACTAAGGCCCGCGGGCCGGATGTGGCCCGCGAAGGGTTTTTGTACGGCCCGCGAAGCCATGATGAAAAACAATCCGAAAAATTTAACAAACAAATTCCTATATTTTTATGAAAACTTTCATAATGAAACTTTTATTACCGGAATGGTTACTATAAAAACCTCTTTTAGAATATACTTTCACTTAAATGGAACCTTAGAATATATAGATAATTTCCTATTTAAACTCTAATCCGGTCCGCAGAAGAATTGGCAACACTCAATGCGGCCCGCCAAAGGATTCAAAACCACCGATGCGGCCCGCCATGTAGAAAAGGTTGGACACCACTGTCCTAAACCAACAAATACGTATGTTCAATTAAAACAGAAACCCTCTGCAAAGCTTATCATGTTGCACTTATTAATCAATTGTCATGAATATGCTTTATAACGTTAGGCTTAAAAAATCACTCCATCAAAAAAATAATGATAACGAGCGCCATTCAGAAATTAAGATAAAAAAAAGAAATCGTTAGAAAATCTTAATTTCTTCTATATTCAGATAAATTCGAGGGCCCACCAGAGGCCTCCCGGGCCTCTGGGACCATGGTTGTTGGTAAACCACGCCACCCTATTGTTACTCTACGGGTAATTTGTCATTTCGCATGAAAATCGAATCGACTTATTCTTTTATTATTCGCACTTTTCGATGAATAATTTTTTATAGATTAATCTCGGTGAATTTACCCGTTTTTATTACTCCGTTAAAGCAATAGAAAATATCCCTCTCTGACCCATCCGCACACAATGCCCACGCGCGCGCGCGCGCGCACACACACACACACACAGACACCCACACACACACACACACACACACCCACGTACACAAAAACGTATTCACGTTCTATTTTCCACCGCGAAAAAAAAACCGTCTATTAATTTGGCGATCAAAAGAAATATAAAAGCGAAAAACAAAAGACGAAAAAAAACGCGTTTATCACGCGGCTCGTGTTTTTTCTTAAAAAGAAATCCTTTTTGGCTACTGAAACGTGCAACGAAAATAAAAAGAAACGAATCCGGGGAAACGGGATATTCAATTCGAAAGTTTTTCCGAGTTTGGTGTATCTGGCGCGTGGAACGAACTTACGGTTTTCTGCTTACCCGCGATCCGAGGAATATAAAAACCCACTCCAAGCGACGGAAAGAGAAAGAGAGCGATGGAGAGAGAGAGAAAGAGAAAGAGAGATATATAGAGATGGGACGTAGGGACTGTTCGACGAAGGGTGAAATATGTACACGTGAGCATCGTGAGTCAATATCCAATCGAGCTGAACGCCATGTGAGGGACGAGCAGGAGGGGAGGGAGGAGAGGGGGCAAGGGGGAGGAGGGGGGTAGTGAGGGATAGAGGGGGATGGGGAAACGTTCCGCCGCACTACACCCGTTCACGTTCGGAGGGAATAATAAAAAAAACAATAAGAAAAACAAGTTAGGAAAGTGTACAACGTATCACAAATGGGCGCGTTCCGCGCAATGGAGTATTAGAAAGAAATTATATACCTGTACGTAAGGAAAATAGCGTTTTTAAAGTTCTTTCCTTCATCATAAATAATCCATTTTCTTCCTATTTAAAAACAGTGCATGCACACGTAAGTAAATTAAACGTTTCTTTGTGAGATTGTTTATGTTAGCAACAATGAAGAAGTAACCATGCAAGAAATTTTCTAAGTTCAACTCCATTTAAGACTTTCTTGTTCGATTTTACGGATAACGGCTACTTCTACGATAAAAATGTATAGGAAAATAAATACTCTAATTTATTAGGTCTACGAGTTTTAATTGAAAAATATTTTGATATGAGCGATACTTTACGAGATATGACGGAAAGTTGATTTTTTATCACCAGTAAAGTGGTACCCCTGATTGGCTTACGTGATTCATTTATGCGATTTTCTTATTATATTTTATTGTGTCCTTAATATCAAATTTCATGAAAATCCGTTCGGTAGAAGCCGAGAACGAACATACGGACGGACGGACAGACTGACGATAATAGGCGCTCACGCTGGAAGTGAAACGCGCCTAAAAAGGAAGGGAGCGAGAGATATGAGGATGGGAGTATGATAAAAAATAAGAGAAGTCAAATAAAATACGTGACGTTTCGAATTAAACAATGTCGCGCAGGATTGTTAACGTGTACGATATACTCAATCCCCACGTTAACTTGTTTTGATGGCGGTTTCGGTAAAAAAAAACAAGGTTGCTTAAGCACCTCCGACAGCACGAGTAGCTCCTTCCGTGAGCTTTTTCAAAAAGAAATCTCTCCGTGACGATTCTTTGGTATGTGAGATGTTTTATAACGGCTATTTTGTTGAAAAAAACAGTCACCTTCGGATCGATCCGCGCCGAAGCATGAGTAGTATTTTCTACCCCCACCTCCCCCCCCCCAAAATGGTAAACGTTAAAATAATACGCTATGAATTTAGGAGATTGAACGAAACGCAAATATCCATTTATCCGCTAATTAACTGCGGTAAACGTAATACCAGTTAGGTTCCGACGGAAAATCACACAAACCCTGCGCCAGTATAACTCCATCGTATAAGATTATTGAATAAAACTAATGCGAAGAAGTGCAATTCATTCATCCAATGCTTTTTTCTCGATAATAATGCGCCGTGATCATCATTTCTACTCCTTAAAATCATTCACGCTCGATTCTTCGTCGTATTCTTTAACCAATCCGATAAAGCATCCCCTCTTAAACTCTTTGCCATTTGTCACGTCAGAAAATATCTTTTATGTACCACTTCTAGCCGTTATAATTTTCACCTCATTTCCTCGCTGCCTTTTGGAAAAAAATATCAAATTGTCGCTTCAAAGCTATGCACCGCTAAATGGAGATATTTAAGTTCAAGATCTTTTCAAAGCCAAAAACTAGGAATCACTTAAGGACATCAAGTACACGCCGTACGATTATCCCTTCTAAAACAAGCATTAGGTAACTCAAAACGTGCTCGACCGTCTTAGACCTATTATATCTCAGCTTCACTACGGGACGAATAGAGAAGGATAGGCAGTCCCCCAAGAGACGCGAGATTAAAAATTCAATACACCGTAAGATATTGATCCTGGAGACTACTTCCTTCACGCTATTAATCTCCTCCGAGTGTTTTCTTTTCAAAGTCCCTCACGACCTTCGCGACGGGGAACGAGAAGGGGGAGGAAAAAACCGTCAACTTCTAAAGTCAAGAGCCTCAATCAAAAACCCCTTACCGATCTATCGGAATCTCTTAAGATGTACATTTCCTCAAAAAAAAAAAAAACGAAAAGGAAACCCCAAAACGAGGGAGGAAAAACATCGTAAATAAAATTTCTCGAGTCAAAATCTCGGATAATGCCATTCCCTTGATGAGGCGCCCGAAAAGAGAGGCGAGTCTTCCTCTTTTTTTTGCCCCGCGATTCTTTTAAATAAAAAATAGACAGAAAGAAAACTGCGACACCGGGGATTCCGCTCGTATCCTACGGAACAGAAAACCAATGGGTCGAAAACTTGCGAAAGGGGTGTGAGGAAGCAACGCGGAATCATAATTTATATTGAATTTTAAGTTCGGCTCCCGGAGCCAAAGGGGGAGATAGAGAGAGAGGGAGTCTGGGAAGAAAAAAGGAGGGTTGAGCGAGGAGGAAGTGGAAGCGAGGAGGGGCGGAAAAGGGATTAGGGGGTTGCAGAAGAATGCGGGAGAGGCTGTGAGAGGGGGGAGGAAGAGGGGAAGAGAAGATAAAAGAAAGAAAAAGAGGAAGGGAAAGAGATGGAAAGGGATTTGCAAACCCCCAACACTCCTTGGGGTGAAGGGAAGATCCGCTCCGAACGCATTAGACACGGCGATTAGTTAACACCAGTCATTTCTTACGCCTCCAAGATGTAAACAAGACAAAATAGGCTCACTAAATAACCCGAATCTTTCCCATGCCTCAACCTCTTCGTTCCCCGCCTCCCCCACCCTCTCACTCCCATCCTCCCTATAAGCGCGATCTCATTATCCGGGATCCGAAAATGAAAAAATAATGACGAAGAGAAGGCGTGGTCGAAGGGGAGAAGATAGTGGTAGGACTCAAATGTTATATACATACATATATATATATGTATATATATGTATATATATATATATATATATATACACACACACACAAAAGGGTTGGGTGAATTTTCTTCGAGGGGGATTAGATGTGTTGTTCGAGTAACAAACTACCTTGCTATCAATGGGAATCAAGTTAGGAGGCTTCTCTTTTCCATCCGAGTGGATTGTTTTTTTTTTTTACGGGATGCTGTTTTTGGAGGGGTGGGAAAGGAAGAGAACTGGAGGTTGGGGAAGGGTATGAGGCGCGAGGAATCTCTATCTCTCTCTCTCGTCCAGCCAATCCTTAAACGCGTTCTCGAGTCATGCGTCATTTGAAAATGTCCGCGGCTGGAGAAATATTCCCGGTAACCTCACCACGCGGAGAGTAATTTCTTTCCGCGATCGCTTTAAGGCTTCGATCGAATTAAGTCCCTCGTATACGGTTTCGCGATTTCTACGAAATCATAATGCGACTTCTCGAAAACTCAAATTTCGGATGCCTGCCCATGAAAATAATTCCGGGTAATTTGTTCTCTTATATTATCCAAGAAGCGAGAAGCTACGGTTGTCATGGCAGCCTATTTGAAAATTAGTCTTTACTGAGAAATTTCTGTGGGAAATATTTTTACCATGGCAATCAGCGATCAAATTGCTCGCGTTCGTGAAGCAAATAAGTTAAATTAATATCACAGCTAAAACGCGTAATACATTATCAAATTCACGCTTGGAAACTATTTTTAACAGTTTAAAATGGCTCTCGCCCTATAATTCGGTCCACGAATCGGTGATTGCTATGTGATTTATTCTTTCAGAGACATTTCAATTTTAATTTATAAATTTTTACTAATTAATGATATGCTAATATCCTAACAATTTAATCAATAACATTCACTCCTATTTCAGGAAAAATTATCTAGCTCAACTCACGGGTGAAAACAAATTTTCAAAACAATTATTCTCTAATATCCGTTAAAAAACAGTGAATCGCCATTGGCGGCTTATATGCAGTCGAAGTACGTATCTGACTTTCCCAACAATTTAATGGCTATCTTATAAACATATTAACGTTTATGTTATGTTAAATAAAAATATATTCATAAAATTATGGGAAACGTATTTTCAAACATAAAGTTGATGGTTTTGGTAGATTGTTCGTTGAATGACAATTTTTGAAAAAAGCTACATCGTTTCATTATTAAATAAATGCTGCCTCTATTATACCGCTTTAATAGTCGTCGTAGATTCGCAATATTTTGGGAAATCCCGAGTTTGATGGCGGTGCGAACCAAAAAACATTCCCTTTACTCACGAATTACGTACATTTAAAAAACAATTTCCGAAAAAACAGCATTCAAAACATCCACAGCGGGAGATAAAAAGTCGCTTTATTTATTGAAATTCACAGTTAAAAACTTTCCCGAAGCGTAAACATTCCCGCATACACACACCGGCCCCCGCGATTTTCCAAGCCGGACTTTCCCCGGGAAATGGAGCGTCGAAAACTTTAGCGCGGATAAAATATGACCGGAGCTGGTCTGACATGACGTGGTCGCCAAAGTCTGCGGCTGACTCACGAAAGCCAGTCAACCCTTTATCTCGGATCTTATATTAGAGCTCTCGAATTCCACGATAACCAGGAGCGGAGTGAAAGACCGCGTCCATCGGTAAGGAGACATCTCGCTACTCAGGAACACACACAAGAACGGGTCACAAGACGATGTTTGAGATAGAGAGAGGGAGAGACAGAGAATCGCCCACGTCCTCCCCCACCCCAACTCCCACCCCCACCCACCAGCACCGCGGAGGAAGAAGCATTGGGCGGCATTTTGAACCGGCTCCAGCAAGGAAATTAATCCGAGTGCATCAGCATGGAAAACTCGATGAAGCCTAAAGCCTCAGATGCGCGATAACAACCTTTCCGTTCGTGGACGAGGGGAAGGGAAGCAGGAGCGTTAGAAGAAGAAGAAAAAAACATTCGTATAAAAAACTCCTCCGGGATCGTCTCCGTGGCGTTTTCCGTCCCTCCCGTAACCTCTGACCTCCGGCTCGGAAAGGAGAAAGGTGAAGAGGCGAGAGGGAAAGGGAGGAGGAAGGATAAAGAAGGAAGGGGGAGGGAGAGATGGGTCTTTTCCATCTTCCCGCCGCTCGCAGAGGACCGCGCACTATCGCAGTCGTCATCAAACCATTCCAGCGGCAAAAAGGAGGGACCCCCCTTTCCACGGGGAAACCTAGGTTGATTACGTGGCAGGAGCAGTAGGACGAAGAAGGGCGAGGCGGAGGGTGGCGGGGAGAGGCGAGGCGGGTGGCGGGTCTGGGAGAGCCGTGTGGGTGACACTTAGCCGGGGTGGGGGTGGTGTTGAAGGGGAGGCGGAAAGGGGGGAGGAAGTCACTCCATTCGTTGGCAACCTCCGGGGCCCCCGTCCCTCCCACTTTCCCTCTCTCTCTCTCTCTCCTACACCCTCTCTCTCTCCAGCCCACGCCATCCAAACCAACTTTCCCGTCGCGTGCGACGACGCACGACCACCACCGATGCATTTCCGAAGCCAAAACTATTGCGACATTCGGGACCCTGTTAAAACCCTCCTCTCGCAACCCACGGACTCGCATTAGCGACCCCCGCGCCATCCCGTCCCCCACCGCCACACCCCTCACGCACCATAAAAAAAAATCCCACGACGGATCTCCGTAGGCCCCTTCCTCGCACGCTCCCCTATTCCTCGAGGCGGCTTTTCGGGGCGGGGGTAAGGGAGAGGGAGGGAATGAGGAGGGGAGGTCTTTGGAGACGTTTAAGAGCGGGGATTCGAACTTATCCATCAATCTTCGGTTGACAAGTGTGCGAAGTCAAAGTAGAGAGGCTTCGTCGAAATCCGTCAAAATACTCGGGCACTAGTAAAAGCACTTACCGACGAATTTCCTTTTTCCGTGTACTCGGGAAAGTTTTTTTCCCTCCCCTTAACATCTCTCTCACTCTCCCGAGTCCCGCTTCTATCGGTGTGGATTTACGATCCCGATTCAAAAGTAGCAGCTTTTTTTTTTATATACATGCATCCTGGAGCGAGGGGGAGCCCATTTTGTCATATTTCACCCATAATCACCCGTAAAACGCGTGCCGAAGTTTATCAATGATAATCTGTTAGCGGTTAATGAACACATCGCTGGTAATTACCGCCATTTAAATCCGGTAAATTGAGTGAGAAATCAAGAGAGTTGCCTCCGTCACACATTTTCATTAACGGAAACGCACTAGTCAATGCTCTTTTGTGGTGTTTGAACTCAATAGGCATGACTGATATTGATCACGCTAATTCGACTTCGTTGAAAAAAATCACACCCCTCCGCCACAAAATTAATTGCCGATAATTGCTTAAATTAAGTGAATGAATCCGAGTAGAATTAAAGACTAACTCGTATTATATCGCATCCGTCTATAATCATCTTCCTGCAACGCACGCGTTAAGTTTATGATTCATTATCAAAGATGGAGCTCGCTAGAAATAATTTTCAAATGAAAGCAGGAAATCAGCCTAAATTTTACATCCAAGTAAAAACAGTACAAAAGGGAAAATATTGGTTTGCGAATTGTTTTCCAATGAAAATAATTCTGTATACATTCGACTTAAAAAGTGATGCACTGGGTCAATGAATATTTTCAGCCAACATCGTTTACTCTCTCCACAAAAAAAAATTCGTGCGTGTTATTCTACGCCAGGTGGCGATAAACAATTCTTAGACTAGGGATTTCAAGAAAACGAACTCTAGAAGCCAATCAAAAAAAGAGAAAAAAATAGTTCAAATATACACTAAACCTTTACTTAAAGGTTAAATTGTTTGACCTGGATTTCAAAGACACGTTTCCGATGCCGTTTTGTAATTCCCTTTGAACTTCGAACCGCCAAGCCATAAGGCCATCGCATCATTCTTTTACAGACCTGTCGCCGTTTTCCTCCTCTTTAAACGTATGGCACGAGAGATATTACGGGAATGCCCTTTACCCCTCTCCTTAACACACGCTCGCCTAAGTCTTCTTATGAAAAATTAAAACGAGTGACGTATCGGACCCGCATGACCCTTCCCGCACATCGCCGGTGCATCAGCACGTATTACATGTCCATATGCGTTTGGACACGGCTGGACGAGAAAAGAGGAGAGAGAAACGGAGGTGGGGGGGGCAGCGGGTAATGCTGAGGTGGACAAGGGGAAGGGGGGATAGGGGGGAAGGGGGGATAGGGGGGAAGGGGGATAGGGGGGAAGGGGGGGGGAGGGAGCGGAAGTCGGAAGTGAGGAAGGTTTTCGAGAAGGTGAAGTGTCGGAGGAAGATGCGGGGGTGGGGATGATGGCGGTGAGGCGGGATGGGGGAGGCAGTAGGCAGCAGGGTGGCAAAGGAGTGGAGAGGGGAAGGGTGGAGGAGAAGGGGGAGAGAGAGGGGAGGGGTGACCCTCGAGACAATGGGTGGTGCTTCAAGGGTGAAGGGACAGAGCAATTCGAGGGAACTCCAACGGGTGGGGAAGGAAGATTGTATGGAACACTTAGCCCGGCAACGATCTGGCCGCAATTTTCGTAGGAAGGAGGGAAAGAGGAAAAGAGGGAAAGGATATGGAGGGAAGAGAGAAAGAGAGAGAAAGATGAGAGGGTAGATGGAAGAGAGGAGGAGGAGGCGTCGTCAGCTGCGGAATTAACATACCCTACAGAAAAATATCAATCTGGTCAGGTTTCAAATACGGTCGTCATCAAACTTCTCGAGGAAAATTCCGGAAGCGTGAGAAATTCGAGGGAGTGGGAGGGGGAGGACGCGGGGGTGGGGGGGGGAGAAAGATGGGGAGGAGGGGGTGGAGGGTTAGTTCTCAAATAAAGCTGGGAATCATCAGCGTAATGCCTGGCATGGAGTCATTGTTGCCTTTGCATATACGGCGATTGCTAAGAAAGAGGGGGAAAGAGCCTCTTCCAGGCCGTGTTTGAACTAAGAATACGCCACGACCCACCGACGCCTTATTCCCTCCTCCACCTCCCTCTCTCACTCCCCCCCCCCTCTCTCTCTCCTCCACCTCCAATTAAACCGACTCTCGTCTGCATTTTTCCCTCTCTCTCATTTTTAAGTTATTGCGACCGCTGCCAGGGTGATAAAAAAGACAGCTCTTGTTATTTCCTAGAAAAGCCAAGGACTATTATCTGCACGCAATGCGAAAAAAGAAACCAAATGCAGTTACTATTTAACAGTGTGCTGTTTTATGAAAAAATGTCGAACATACCTCAGGAATTATGGAGTAACACCACCACGGAGGCTATTTGAGAGGGTTTAGGGCCAATTATATCGAAGCAACGGTTTCTTCGAGGGATGCTACGAAGTCCAATGCAGTAAAAAGGTCGGAAAAAACAACTCCCTGACAAGAAATAATCGATCCTCTAAAAAACAAGAGAGCGGAAAACGTAACTCACTATATATCGATATGAAATGAAGGAAAAATTTACGCAAATGAAAAAGATAAATTATTCTCTAAATAACTGTGAATGCATCATTCGTTCGACAGAGAATTTATAGAGCTTTGTGGTTAAAGTCGCTTTGAAACAATTATCTTTCCAATATCCATAAAAATACGAGGAAAATCAGACGCGTATTTCAGCTGCAAAGCAGCCGTCATTGGTGCTGATTCGCCGATAGATGATTCTAATAAAAGTCTTTATTAGAATCTGTTAACGGTGTCTCGCAACTGATGTAGGCTGCTTCGTAGCCGAGATGCGCATCTGGTTTTCCTAGACTTTTTTCCCCGCCACTGGAGAGACATACTTCACCAATGAGGTACAAAGTATTGTTAACGTCCCAAAAACCCAAATAAAATTCTCTATTTTTTCCATATTTCGGTTAAACCCCGAAGATTGTCCCCACTTCAAATCTCAATTATGCATGCTTTGGCGCACTTCATCAACTCCTTTCGTATTCCCTCCCTTCATTTCCTTCCACGTTAATACGGACGCTTATTCCAATCTCTAAGCTCGGCTGGAATCACCGGCATGAAAATAGAATCGGTTTGGGACAATTGTTAGGCAGAAATAGCGAGGAGCGAGAAGGGATTTCGAGGCAACGTAATTGGAACGATTGAGCCGCAATTTGAATAACAGATAGAATATCTTAGACTCCGTTTCCCCCGGGAAACGAAACCAACAATGTCAATCAATCGATCGATAATTACGTTTCTACAATCTAGGTCAACCTCGGGGGTATCTCCTGTCGTGAGAACGAAAACACGATACCTACCTTTTCGTGGTAGAAAGAGAGGGGAAAAAATCGCTTTCTCCCTCTAAACGACAGGATCAACAACCGAATTCAACCTTTGAGAAAAAAAATCGGTTCTAGAGAGGAAATAAATGGAAGTTAAAACCGATTTCTTGGATATCCACCTCCGTCGTTCCAACACCTCACGGAATTCCGAAATATATTTTTTTTTATAACACTCCTATCTGAACGACGACTCCACGCTTCGCGACTGTTTCTTCGTGTTTTTTTTTACTGCTCTAAACCGTTGAGAGGGAGAGAATTGCGATAATTGCGCGAAAGAAACGAAGAATCTGTTCAATTTCCAGGGAAAATACGAAAAGGACGGCCTCTAACGAAGAGAGGGATGATTGTTGTTTGTCGCCATGAAAGTGACGGATTACCTTTATCTTATCGAGAAAGCGACTCTCTCTGCTTATTTATTTACTACGAATGCTGCTACCTCAACGACCGCACGCGGGCGACATCTGGCGCCCGCGAGGCCGAAATACAAGCTCGTTAAAACCAGCAACGTCTATTTGCCTTTCCGTTTGTAAATTTAGGATTTTTTTTCTTTTTTTTCCAAAAAGGGAAACTAAAGGCTATGGTCTCACGCTTGGTTGAACGTTTTTAATTTCGAGAACAGCTGGCAGAATATCAAATCTACCCCGCTACTCCCCTCCCGACCACCTCCCCCCCTCTCCCGTAACAAAAGTAAGCTTCGCGAGTGATTTACGAGTAAAGGGACGGTATATCTAAACTTTATTATTCTCTTGTAGAGGTATTTAATATACTTCGATTCGGGGGCTAGTTCGAGGCTAAAGTGATGTTCTCCACCTACCTTGGACGCCGAGGAGGTTTGCGTGACTCATTTATAACACGTTCCGGGTTCGAATTTAGGCTATAATATGAAAAAAAAACCCTAAATATCACCCAAATGCCTCGGTGGGTGCGCGAAAAGATTTATTCGACCGAAAAAAAGCTCACTAAAATGAGACGATTATATTTCACCTCGAAGAAGATGATTTAAATGATCCGAAGCGTATCAAGCCGCATGTTTGATTGAAATGTCTCGTTTTAATTAAAGTAATATTTGTAGTTCGCGGGATTTTTGCGCTACAAAATAGTAAAATGTATAAATTCGTCATTTTCCGCTTTACACACACACACACACACACACACATACACACACACACACGACAATGCCTCGGTTCCCCTTATCTTAAAAGTATCACTCATCCTTCGGTCACATTCAATACTCCCAAATAAAAAGACGAATTGTTCTTCAATTCGGCAATTTAACGCTGTTAATTTCTATTACAATTAACCAGTTTTTAGTTTTATTACCGGAATGCCTAAAAATGCCGCGTGTAATGAAAATATCGAACAGACGATATATCCGACGATAAGACGAAGTACCGCGAGAAAGTGGTCAGACCGAACGAAACTTGAGGTAAAATACGAGGAGAAGAATAGGTTTCGCGAGTTCAAACTGTAAACTCTTCTTAAATACCGAGCTTTACGAACGAATTAAATAATAACACACCCGTTCGATTCGTTATTTATCCGAAATCGAAAAACAATAACTTCACGGACATTTTTATGCGTCGCGCATTTTGTACAACCGACAATGGATTAATTATTCTCTGCTAGCGCGAAAAAACATCCGCACGATATTATAAAAAATTTACCGAATCGAAAAATATAAAGGAAATTTATGGCAAGATATGCGGCGCAACGCATTATAAAGTCAAGTAATGGATGTGACTTAATCTTGTTACGCGACTGATTTAATAAAAAGTCACCCCTTAAGCGCTACTTCTATCCCTTCCTTCCCTCCCACCTTTTCCCCTCGTAACGGAAAATTCCCAGAACGTCATACTACAATCCATCCGAACTTCGCTTTCTGCTTTTTTTAATTTCACCGCAACCCACGCGACACTAGTATTACGCCCGTACAACTAACCCACGCATGAAACCGCGAATCCTTTCGGCCATTAAACGTATTAAAAAAACGTCGGTGGCGTCCTCTTTACGTAATCCTTAACGTGTATCAACGGTATGGGTGGTATTCGACGCATGGTATTCCTTCGCCCCGATCCATTCGTTTGAGTAGGTCTAGAGTTTTGAAAGAGAGGGAGAGAGAGGGGAGAGGGAGAGAGAGGGGAGGGAGAGAGGGAGGGAGAGAGGGAGAGAGAGAGGGAGAGAGAGAGAGGGAGAGAGAGGGGGGAGAGGGGGGGAGGGGAGAGAGAGGGGAGAGAGGGGGGAGAGAGAGGGAGGGAGGGAGGGAGAGAGGAAGGGAGAGGGAGGGAGAGGGAGGGAGAGGGAGGGAGAGGGAGGGAGAGGGAGGGAGAGGGAGGGAGGGAGGGAGAGGGAGGGAGAGGGAGGGAGGGAGGGAGAGAGGAAGGGAGAGGGAGGGAGAGAGGAAGGGAGAGGGAGGGAGAGAGGGAGGGGAGAGGGAGGGAGAGAGGGAGGGGGAGAGGGAGGGAGAGAGGGAGGGAGAGAGAGAGAGGGAGAGAGAGAGAGGGAGAAAGAGGGAAAGAGAGGGAGGGAGGGAGGGAGGGAGAGAGGGAGGGAGAGAGAGAGGGAGAAAGAGGGAAAGAGAGGGAGGGAGGGAGAGAGGAGGGAGAGAGGGAGGGAGAGAGGGAGGGAGAGAGGGAGGGAGAGAGAGGGAGGGAGTGAGAGGGAGGGAGGGAGGGAGAGAGAGAGAGAGAGAGAGAGAAAGACCGCTCACGCCTTCCTCGTCGAGTAGTTTCGGTTGAGCGAGAAAAAAGAGCGGGAGAGTGTTTAGAAGGCTTCTTTTTTACCCGCCCCGCTTTGGGGCTCTCTTGGACCCCTCTCTACCTCTCCCTCCCTCTCCTCGCGAGACTTCATCCGGTCGACGTCGGCCGCAGAACAAAAGGCGAGCTGAACATAAAGAGGCAGAGAGAGAGGAGAGAGAGAGAAAGGAAGTGAGAGGGATGGAAAGTGGGAGAGGAAGTGAGAGGGGAGAGAGAGCGAAAGAGAGGAGTTAGGCAGACCAGCAGAAGGGATATGAGGAGAGAGGGGAGGAAGTGAGCAACTCCAGGTGCTCCCTCCGCTTAGCAGTCCAGGTGGCTACAACGCCTACTAGATCAAGAGGTACCGCGGCAAAAATGGAAGGGCGAGGAAAGAGAGCGAAGGCCGTCCCTGACACACTAGATAAGAGGAACACTGATTTCGGGAGGGAAAAAAATCCTCGCCTCTCAAAGACAGATGCGTCCTCTTAGAGGAGAGGGAAACGGAAAGAAATAACTAATTCGCGGGAAATGCTCCCTTTAATAAGACTCGAAGTATGTGCTGACGAGAAGAAGGGCGGTGAGTAGGAGGAAGGTGAGTAGGAGGAAGGTGAGTGGGAGGGAGGTGAGGTGGAGGGAGGTGAGGAGAGGGAGAGTAGAAGTGGGAGAGAGGTGAATGGGAAGAATATGATTAGGAGGGAGGCGAGTAGGAAAGAGGTGAGTAGGAAAGAGGTGAGTAGGAAAGAGGTGAGTAGGAAAGGGGTGAGTAGGAGTGAGGTGAGTAGGAGTGATGTGAGTAGGAAAGAGGTGAGTAGGAGTGATGTGTGTAGGAAAGAGGTGAGTAGGAGTGATGTGTGTAGGAAAGAGGTGAGTAGGAGTGATGTGTGTAGGAAAGAGGTGTGTATGAGAGGGAGGCGTGAAGGAGGGAGGCGTGCAGGAGGGAGGCGAGCAGGAAGGAGGTGAGTAGGAGAGAGTGTAAGAGGGGGAGGTGAGGAGGGAGAAATGATAGGTGAGGGAGGTGAGGAGGGAGAGATGTTAGGTGGGGGTGATGAGGTGGGGAGAGAGCGATGAGTTGAGGAGGGGGATGTGGAGGAGAGGTTGTGAGGCGCGCTCCCTCCTCCCTCTAACCCTCCAACCGGCTCAAAAAAACCTCCCATCATTCCTTCATTCCCTCCTTACTTAAAGAGCCACGCTCTTTGGACCTTTCCTTCTTTCATACCGATAAGCAGCAATCGAAAAAGGAACCTTCCCGATTGCTTAAAAAATATATAATAAAAAAAACTTTTTAATAACGCTCCCTATTAAGATTTCTGCCCGGGTGGACAGATATTGGATGTGACACTGGTGGAAATAAAGAAGGAAAGAAACCTAGGAGACAAACGAATCGGAATAACGATGCTCGAGTTATATATAGAGGAGAAGAAACAGAGACGAGGGTTGTAGACGGAGGCATTACGAGAGAGATAGAGAGAGAGAGATGTGTGACCGACTCGACTTTGTCGATGAAAAAGCTACGAAACGGCGTGAGAAGTGGAGATGGTTATGAGAGAGACAGAGAGGGGGAAAGAGTGAAAGAGAGAAGAAGATGAAGAGAGGGATCGTTCATCCAACCCAGAGACGATGTTCCCGATTTTCCAGGTAACTCCGGTGGTAGGAGGTTGCAGGGAGGGGATCGAAGCCCCACCCTCTCCATCCCACCCCCACACTCGAAGGAAGTCTCTCTTCTCTCTACCCGATCTTTCTCCCGCTCTCTCTCTCTCTCTCTCTCTCCACCCTCCCGCCCCCTGCGGCCGCTTCATAAAGCTCCCCCGAAAAAAGAGGGGGTGAGCCGTGAGGTGGGTGTGGGAGGCGGTGGGAGGAAGTCGGTAGGATGGAGCGAGGGTGGAACTATAGGGAACGGTAGAGAAGAGTGGCGAGGCATGTTGGTCCCGGCGGTAGTCACATAATTTTATCACAGATCCTTGTATGATATTAAAATATTTTTGGGGCCAGGTGCGGCTTTGTTGAAAGGAAACTAATTAATATCTGCCTGCCAATCATTACGGGGGGGGGAGAGAGAGAGACGGTGGGAGGGGGGAGATGGATGGGGAGAGGGGGAGGGAGAGGACGAGAGAGGGAGGTTTTATGGCGGTGAGTTATCAGGACGGGGGCGGAAAAGGAAGAGAGAATTTGAGCGGCCCCTACCATCCCTGCCCCTCTCTCTCTCTCCACCTCCCCCACAGACTACACAGGTAACGGGATCCAGTTTTAATATAACTTTTCAACTCGCCATTCCTGCTAAAATATGTTTGGCATTTGCTTTTACGGTGAAAGAAGAATGCACATAATCCGATTCGAAGCTCGCCAGCCATTCCGGTGGCATGGCCCAAGGCAGTCCGTGGGGAGGAAAAAGGGGGACAGGTTTGCGGAGGAGGAGGGGGGTCGATGGAAATGGGTTGTAGGAGAGAAGGCGGAGGAGGAAGGGAGGGAGGGAGAGGGGAACAGAGAGAGAGAGATAGACGTGGAAAGCGGGAGTGAAGGAGCGGAGGGCGAGGATGAAGGGTGGGAGAGGTTGAATCAATCCGCCTGCCCCAGCCTACACGCTGCTGCTTGCGGTTTTGCAAGCACGAATGACAAAGGTAGATTGCCCACCCCAGGGCAAGTCAGCCTCGAAGAACCCTCTCTTCCTCCCTTCCCCCTTTCCTAGCCTCTCTCTCTCTCTCCCTCCAGCAGCCTCACCTGCCTTCTCCGACAAACTCCCCGCCCATCCCTCTCGCATTCCTCACCGCCGATTGCCATAAAGTCGCCGCACATCCTCCTCCGACCCCGAGCACACACACGCGCGCGCGCACACACACACCTTTCCATCTCCTCTATCCTCCCTCTCTATCCTCACTGCCTCTCTCGCAAAACTCCTTTCGCCCACTCTCCATCGCACCCACTGCCACTCACCCGGTCCTACTACGCGAAGAATATGAGGGAGGGGAGGGGTTTGGGTTGGAGATGGAGAGATAGGCAAGTGTTTTTGAGTATCGCGGCCATATTACCGCGCGACCACCACCGCCCAAAAGTCTTCTCCTTCCGGTTATTATACGAAAAGTATGCAAGTGCGGAAGACAACGCACTTCTAATCCCGCGAATTCTCTTCATCGCTTCGTTTTGACCAATTTTATTTCCTGACGACTCCTTTCCGCGGCTCGATCGCTATGATAATAGACGAGAAATTAGAATAAGTGAGTAAAACGGAACCACGACCGCGAAAATAACAGTTTCGCAAACCCTGCACACTACAATCCGCCTAAATAAATAATGGAGGAGTAATATGACATAATAATATGTATGAAGAGTTTAAGCCTAGAAATTGTTTTCTATTGCCGTTAAAAATGACGCATGAGAATGACAAAAACTCCGCTTAACAAATAATTTACTTTATATATTACAAGGGGTTATTAAAAATCTTGGGCGAGACACCGATTTAGAATTGCTGCTTTAAACACATCTAAGCAAATACGTACCAACTTCGCTTACAATGGCGTCGAATAAACCCTGCCATTGAAGTTATTTTCCTCTTATCCAGTTATGACCTCAGCTTCCGTAAATATCTAACCGAGAATTTTTCCTCTAGTTTACATTTGTTTACAAAAGTGCACGCTGATGGAACCATGTTACGAAAGGCATCGAAATCGGAATGTCATTAATAAAATTTTTAACCTGACCGCAACACTCGCTAATCTCTATAAATAAAATTCTGATGTCTGTCTGTACATTAGTTTTTTTCAGAATTTCACTTTTATTGTGCATTTCGTGTGAAATGACGATGATTACAGCAATTTACGGACGGCGTCTGTTTGTTTGTCTGCCTGTATGTTTGTTCCATCACCACGCCAAAACGGACAGTCGGATTTTCATGAAACTTGGAACCTATCCTTAGGTCAGCCCAACTTAGAATCCAGGGTGTATGGTATCCGGAGATTCTTGACGGGAAGGGGGGTTGTGAGGTGGCCCCAACAATAAAATTCACAAAATCTCGCTTACTATTTCTTTTAAAGCAAAAATGCACATAACAAAAGTTGTTGTAAATTAGATTTTGGATCGTTTTTGTTCTATATAAATTTTTGATAGGACGAACAGTTACTGAGATATCGACAAAAAACGAGATCGGGAGAAGGGAGTGTAGTCTAGGTTGTGAGACGTTTCCGATCAACGACGGGTACTTTCAGCTAGTCTATGTATGTTATAAAAATGACTTCATCCGTGGGAAATCGGAACTCTGTAATGCTATTTTTAACAAACTTTCCGAGTAGTTAGAAGATTGACATTTGGTAGGAATGTTCGGTTCTTAAAGTAGAAGCCATTTACGAAAAAGAATTCCAAAATCGACCCGGGTTCGATCCCCGAGAATGATTTCCATTACTCATAAGATAACATGGAAAAATCGATATTTCGACCTGCAACCTTATTTTATTTTTCTTATTAAAATTCACATATTTGACCTACGATTTTCGGACTTGGACTCTATTAAAGAAAAATAAAAGCAGTTTCTTATCGTCTTTTATCGCTTTCGAATCTAAATCTTTCGAATTTAACGTTTTAATATCAAATTTTGGCAAAATTTAGCGTTTTTAACGTGAGTTGCCTTGCCAACCGATTACATTGTTAAACTCGAAATCCTATTACTCTCACGTATGCTCAAGTTCTATGCGGACCTCCATGAACCTTCCCGGCCCAATTCATAGATATCAGAGATATCTCAGAATTAGTTTTTACTTTCTCCAATATACGTAGTTAGTAGAGAGAAAGTATTGTTTTCATGAAAAAATTCGAAATCGAGATTTCAACGGAAATACACGTTTTGAGGTGCGCAAATGAAGAAATGATTGTATTACCATATAATACATAATTTTATTCGCCAAAGACGTCTGGCATAACCCGGGCATCGCCGGGTACTTTCGGCTAGTTCTGGATAAATATTTTGTCGTCGCGGATAAATTTCCGAGAAACTTTAACCCCGATGAATTCACACGAGGAGTAATAAAGCTATCCGCATTTATTGCGAATTCAGCTGCGGAATTTTCCCAATTGCGACTCTCCCGATGACAGCAAACGAAGCCCGTCATATTTCGAAACGTTTTAAATTGCGACGGATATTTTCAGTATAAATTTATCACCCCCAAATCAAATAAAAGCTTTTTATCATATTAAATTCTTAGATACACTTTCTATCCTTCAATCACCACCGGTTTATAACTCCTCTGATAAAACACACCGCAGTTTTTTCTGCCTCTTTAACAAATCAAATTTCTCGCATATCCCTAAACGTTTCCATTTTGAACACCTCCAGCAATAACTACGGCGTGGTAATTTCAAATGCGTTTGACTTCATAGACTACTACGTCGTAACCTGTACGTCGTATATCTACCCGAAATAACCAACAAGGGGGCGGAAAACGACACTATCGTACACGAGGGCGGCAACGCCACATCAAAGGTTCAGCTCGATCACAAAAGAACGCATAGTGCGCCACGTTATTTGATACCGACCCACGCCGCCCTCTGCGTTCATTTCCTTACCTTACTATCGCTCTGGGGACCGCAACGATCAATAAATCTATTTTTGTATACTTTTAATTCTAACTGCATTCCTCGTTTCTCATATACAAAGCCCCGAACCTTATTACTCATATCGAGAGGCAGGAATCGATTATCGGCTTAGCCAAACGAAATTTTTCGGATAAAACTCTATGCAATGTTTAACATCGACAACATACTCCGGGATTATACGAGCCGATGTGAATCACCACGTTAAATTTTCAATTTATACAAAAGGGAGGAAGTCACACTCGCTGCTAAGAATTTAAATCATAACCTGTTTTTAATTAATTCCATTACGCAATTAGCAAACGCTAGAATTAAGAATATTTCGGTGCTCAAAAAAAATAATGAGCGGAAAGCTTGCGAAATACAGTCAGGTAAACTATAAAAGCTCGTAAAATATTTACTGATTCATTTCCTAAAAATTAAATACCAAACAATATGACATCGCGCGTCTAAGAAATTAGAAAAGAATATAGAGGCATCAATTTACAAACTATGTCACTCCAACGCCAATAAAAAGTCAGAGAACACTAGATAATCATTTAGACTACTAAGCAATCGTCATCAGCGGTCATACCGTTCTTAGATTATAAACAAACTCCTAATTAATAGACAAAACAGCCTTCATCCGTAGCGATTAAACGGCATTAACTCTAAAAAAATGTTACTTTTTCGAATTTAATATCGGCATATCGCCAGTGATGAAGGCTGTTGCGTAGGCGAAATTCCTTTATTGCGGCTACCGGAGGGAGAGAGGTTGCCAAATGAATTTCAGCTATATGGCAAGCCGGAAATTTCTCTCTTGAATTGAGAGTAAACTGTTTTCCGTGGAAATAAGCAATTCGTTAGGTTCTGTCCCATTAAAAAGCATGTAAAGAAAACTGCCCGCTGACGTCACATCGAATGAAAAATAAACATGAATATATAAAATGTCAGTAGAGCAAACTTTATGTTCCACCCAGCCACAGGAAAAAATACCAAAAAATATATTTATAGCTATAAATCACCTCCGTCATATTGATCGCGAATTGTATTCGAGTCGTCTTTCTATTTCGTTTCTATAACCACTGATTTCTGAATGGTTTTGATAACGATAAAAATAAAAAATCGGTACAACATACATTGTACAAACTTCCTCATATACTAATGCGTCGTTTAGTTATCTTTAGAAAACGAAAATCGTATGAGCCTGTTTTTAGAAAATCCAATTTTTGTTAAAGTTGCCCAAGGATAAACTAGCCTTATATTCATTCATTGAGAAAAATAAAATACCTAGTATTATTGTAGATGTATACTCAAGTAACTGTACGAAATTTGATCAAAATCGTTAGAGCCGTTATTGAGAAAATCGAATTATAGTTAAAGTTGCCTAGAATAAACTATCCTTATATTCATTTTTTGAGAAATATGAACTATACATTATTATTGAAGACGTAAACTCAAGTGACTGCGAAATTTGATCAAAATCGTTAGAGCCGTTTTTGAGAAAATCGAATCATTGTTAAAGTTGCCTAGAATAAATTAGCCTTATATTCATTTTTTGAGAAATATGAACTATACATTATTATTGAAGACGTAAATTCCAGTAACTGTACGAAATTTGATCAAAATCGTTAGAGCCGTTTTTGAGAAAATCGAATCATTGTTAAAGTTGCCTAGAATAAATTAGCCTTATATTCATTTTTTGAGAAATATGAACTATACATATTATTGAAGACGTAAATTCCAGTAACTGTACGAAATTTGATCAAAATCGTTAGAGCCGTTTTTGAGAAAATCGAATCATTGTTAAAGTTGCCTAGAATAAATTAGCCTTATATTCATTTTTTGAGAAATATGAACTATACATTATTATTGAAGACGTAAACTCAAGTGACTGCGAAATTTGATCAAAATCGTTAGAGCCGTTTTTGAGAAAATCGAATCATTGTTAAAGTTGCCTAGAATAAATTAGCCTTATATTCATTTTTTGAGAAATATGAACTATACATTATTATTGAAGACGTAAATTCCAGTAACTGTACGAAATTTGATCAAAATCGTTAGAGCCGTTTTTGAGAAAATCGAATCATTGTTAAAGTTGCCTAGAATAAATTAGCCTTATATTCATTTTTTGAGAAATATGAACTATACATATTATTGAAGACGTAAATTCCAGTAACTGTACGAAATTTGATCAAAATCGTTAGAGCCGTTTTTGAGAAAATCGAATCATTGTTAAAGTTGCCTAGAATAAATTAGCCTTATATTCATTTTTTGAGAAATATGAACTATACATTATTATTGAAGACGTAAACTCAAGTGACTGCGAAATTTGATCAAAATCGTTACAGCCGTTTTCGAGAAAATCGGATTGTTGTTAAAAATGCGTAGAATAAACTACTCTTAACTATTGATCAATGCGAACCATTTGTACGTATACTCTGCTCAGTATGATAAAATGCCTAAGTACGAGATTTCATTCATTTTCGTTCTTCCGTCTAGGCTCCAGAGCCAGTAACAGACAGACAGACAGACGGCATTGCGAAAACCACTTTTCAGCGACACCTAAAACGTGTGTTTTCGTAAAAATCTCGAGGTCCAATTTTTTCGCGAAAACAATACTTTCTCGATACTTCGTATGAGAAAGTAAAAAAGTCTGCTTACAACTGAGACTTTATTAAATAATAAATATAACACATTTGTATTCTTCCCAGTGTTTTTGCTAATCATACTGCAAAACTTAAATGATGATATTGTAACCTACGTTTAAAAACAACAGTCACAGATGCAGAGGGCGTTAAAGTTTCGTTAAAGTGGCACCAGATAGATAAACGCCACCGAAAGCTTAGGATAGATACAGACATACGTATATGCGCAGTCTCGTAAAACAGAATCGAAAGCTTGATGGAATAATATTAGAACATACGGATATTACAGCTCGCTTGGAGTAGCTAAAAAGTTAATGACTATATTGTTACAGTTCTCCAAAAAGTTTATTGCATTTACGGATAGCGACGCGGCTATTCAACTATTATTGGTGCAATTCCACTTATGTTCTCCGCATCCCCTACCAAGAGGTTTAACATTTTTTCACATAAGAAAAACATCCAATTATTTATCTATACATCAACCGGAGGATATAAAAAATCCCACCTTAGAGCTATGATTGTATTTCATCACCAAAAGCCCCCACGCGAACCATACTCTCTAAACCTAAACTTCACCATCGTACCGCCCTAACTCAATCCACCCGAAACCTTAACCATCACCTCCACCACCCTTAACTTCCTTCACGGTGTCCCTCATAGCCAACTCTTAACACCAACCCACCCACACCCTCCCCCCAAAACACTCATCCCCCCCCCCCCCCCCGCGACCGAAAGGGGTGGCAGCCGCGGGGCAAAGAGAAGTAGGGCGCCTAGGGACGTGTCTGACGCCGCTGCAGTGAGGAAGCGGGGGAGGGGAACAAAGGAAGGAAAGAACGTTAGGCGGTAGAAGGTAGCAGGAAGGGGCAGCAACGGGGCAGAAGAGGGCCAGGCACGATAGAATAGGGTGCGGAACGGGGCAGTCGAAACGGGGAGGCAGTTGTGTGGGGGGGGGGGGAGTGGAGAGGAGTAGGAAAGGTGGTAACGGGGGACGGAAAGAGTAGAAGGACGGCGGATGTGTTTCTAAGAGGAGGGGTGGGCATTTCGCGCCAGAGAAAGGCATGAGTCAACGGGGAGCGTGCGATCGCCGCCGGATCATTTGCGAGGTGCTCGTCGAAGGATAAAGGGGAAGAGAGAGGTGGAGGAAGACGAATCGAGGTAGGGGTGTAGTTGGAGAAAGAGGGGGAGGGAAGCTGGGAGACGAGGGGGGAGGGACAGGAAGAGAGGCGAGGACGAGAGAGAACGCCTCGGTGCCTTGTAAGCGCCCTCTAGAACGCTGTACAGTGACGCCGAGTGCAGGAGAGTAGGAGAGACAGCGAGATAGACATAGAGAGAGAGAGGCAGAGTGCGGTAGGGAGGTAGAGAGGGGAGGGGAGGCGGCCTCACTCCGTGGCGGAAGAGGTGCGGAAGTCGAGGTACACGTGGGTGAGGCTCGGAGTAAGGAGGAAGAGAGAAGGGGATAAAGAGATGAAGTGAGAGGGGGGGAGTAAGGGGGGAGGAACGGAAGGGAAAAAGAGAGGGATGGGGAGGGAGGGGGGAGGGAAAGAAGGGTGAAAAAAGGAGAGAAAAAGGTTGTTAAAAATTCGGAAAATTCGAGTCGCGGATGGAATGGCTTCATTTCCCTCCCAACCTCGTTCCCGCGAGAGAGAGAGAGAGAGAGAATAATCCTTAGCGGGATTAGGAGTCTGGGATCCCGTATATTCATTAATCTTGAGTTGTTTCTTTTTTTCCTCTCTCTCTCTCTCTCTCTCTCTCCCCCGACAATCATGAATTGTCGAATGTGAACATTTGTGAGAGACAGGCCTTGAGGAAAATACACAGAAAAGAGACGCTCTTGATGAGTTCGGCGGAAATCGGCATGGGATTTCATCAAACGCGCCCCACGGTTTATTTTTCTCCGATTCTTTTCGTAAGGATACGTGTTAAAAAAAACACCTTCCCTCCCCCCTTATACCCCGCCGCTCCAAAACTCCTCCCTGATTTATTAATTTTCAAGTGACCTCGTTTTCAATAATTACAACATTGAGATTTCGCTGGAGCGATTTTTTTTAGGTTAACGACGTCTTCCGGAGAAATAAACACGTTCGAAAATCCACTCGAAGAAATGTAAGCCGTTCTTGTAGTCGGGAGGAATTGTTAATTCCTGCTCTGAAAAAAATTAACAACGTCCCCAGACTTTTAACCTAGAGTGCGCGGAATGCAGCGGGGAAATTTTATACGGAGAAAAATAAAGCCTACAAATAAAACCGCGCGTTCTCCATAAATAATCTCCCGTTAAGCCAGCTCCTCGCGAGGAAACATCTGAAAGCGAATTTCGAGGAATCTCTCCCGAAGTATTAACACGGATCGGAACGCGTCGATTTCTAAACACGCGTATATAAACGAAAAGCGACGAATCGTTGGGAAGCGGGCAAGAGGTACACAAATCAAAGGAAACGGCATCAAATTTATTTTCAAAAATACCGGAAGATTGGTACATTTCGAAATTCCCGGTATTTTCCTGGAAACGCCTATTAGTTTTCATCTGCGCGTAAAATAAACGCCGTCGTCTATTTTTCTGCACGGTTTACCACCGTTAACGAAAGCGGATTTTTTTCCGAATGAAAAATAAAACGTACTTCTTCGAAACGATTCCACGGTAGCCGACACTTCGCGAACGGTGTTTTTTACGAGTTCTTTTTTTTTCCTTCCAAAACCTTAAAAAATTCAAACGCGAGACCAGTCGTCCGAGTATCGGCCATCTTTAGCGGGTCCCACAATACCATCGCGTGCTGAAGTTTCACCGCATAGTAGAAGGGTTCGATGGGGATGGGAAGGTGAAGTCAGGAGCTAGAGCGTGAGGCCTGGCGAGCAAAGGGGACCGTGGAGGGGCGAAAGGCAGGGGCGGAAAAGGAGGCGAGAGTGGAATGGGAAGGACGGGAATAAAGGGAAGGGAAGCGTACCCTACCTTCTCGGGCTTACATGCTATGCTATTAGGGCGGACGACTCAAAACGACTTGTTTCCCAGCCTACCATTGAAAGAAAAGATAAAGAACATTTAACACCGTCGAACCAAACAGCGGTGCCAGCGGGAATGATATACCATACTGTCCGTTCCCCCTCCTCGTCACTGAATCCTCTTTCCCCCTCCCCTTCCCTTCTTTTTAACGAGAAGATGATGAGGATAGAAGGAATCCGGACCCTTTTCCTATTACCACACCTCTCCTTCCTCTTATCGTTCGCTTTCTACCTCTCTGAAGAGCCTAGCACGAGTCTAGGAAGGGTTCCGAGGAAATGAACATCGGTCGAATCTATTTTACCGCTATCGCCGTGGTTATAGGAGATGTAGCATAGCGCCTTCCTCGATTTCAACGCTCAATCTCTATGCGACGGTGTAGATCGATGGCTCCCAATAACTTCTCGGTTCGACACATCTTCAAAGATAAATCGTATTTCGGGACGCACCACCTCAAAAACTAGACAGCATATTTATTAAGTTGGGTGAATTCATTTGCTGATGCTGCGTAATTATCTATTACCGGGGGAATATGTTTTACCAAAAGACGGCAACATTTGTAAATCGTTGGCTTATATACGTTCATTTAACGTTTTCCGCGACACCCAGGAGAATAAGCCGCGTCACTCAGTCTGGGGCCCGCTGGAGTAGACCGGTGGTCTTCAAACGGGGGTACATGTACCCCTGGGAGTACATGAGGACTTTCCGAGGGGTACGCGGAGAGTTCCAAGGTGGGTTTTCTGATTTTGCCATCGGCTGTGGATGCGTTTATTGCAAGCCGCCCTCGCATTACTGGTTCGTAGCACCTACTTAAGAAAATGGAAGGGGGTAACTGGGAACACCAGCACACCCGCTGACATGGGTATCCCCATGTCGTTAATTTCTTTGATAAGTCTTGGTAAAGCCTTTTTGGTATACTTTCCAGAAATTGAGAAAGTGGATGGCTCTAATGAATGCGTAACAAATCCTTTTGCAAGTCAAGCGGTCTCCAATTCTTCACTTTCAACAAAATTGAAGGAGGACCTAATCGAGTTGTCAGCTGACTGATCACTAAAAATAATTTTTGATGGTAGCTTACTATGTGATATTTGGCATATGTCTCGGAAGGAGTTAAAAGAATTGAGTGGCATTGCTATAACAACACTTTCCATTCCCATCTACTTATTTATGTGAACAAGGTTTTTCAGCGCTTACATCTATAAAAACGAAAAATAGAAATAGAATTGAAGCTGGGCCCTGTCTCATTCTAGCAATAAGTAACATTCATCCACGGATGGAGGAACTAATTGAAAAAAACAGTCCCATCCATCTCATTAAGGGACGTATTTCAAATAAAACTTTGATTTTGATTTATAACAATTGTTTAATCAAATTTGTAGTATATAAATATTGTTTTCATGCCGTATAATAAAATGCCAGATAACAAAGCTTTTGCTGTATGTAGAAGTGCATCATAGAATGAAATTTCTGTTTCCAGGATACATCATTTGATCGCCAAGTAGCATTTCTTTTATTTAAAAATGTCAACATTTATAATACGCCGGAAATTATATCCTTTATAATTATTTTAACTTACGATGAATATGTAAATAAACATACTCATTGAAGGATAATCATAATATAAAAGTGTACAAAACCATAATATACCTATTACTACATAGGTACCTATTAATGACAAAAATGTTGGATGTTAACTTCAAAATGTACCAGGGGGTACATAGCTTTTCAAAATTCTTTTAGGAGGTACACGGGCGAAAAAGTTTGAAGACCACTGGAGTAGACGATCCTGCGGCCTTGGCGTATCGAAGAAATTTGGGCTCGATGATAAAGAATCAGATGAAAAAGGAGGTGGACGTAAAAAAATTAGTAATTACGGGAAACTCGCCGACTATTGGGCAGATAATAAAATCTCATTCATGTAATTTGAGCGCAATTCTGATACATGTAATTATCGGAGTTTGAGAAGGTTATATCGCGCAGTCTTTTCCTTCATATACTTGATGAGAAATGGAGATATGTCTCCTCGTCAGATAAGCTTTTCTAGCTAGCTCGTTGCTAACAAATTACGTGAACGAGATCTAAACGGGCAATAGTTTGCACGATTTTAGATTTTTTCGAATCGAGCAAAAAAGGTAACAACTGATACGATGAAAACAATACTAGTTATACCGGTCGTAATTTATATCAAGAAATTAGCACGGGAATTGGAGGCATTGCGAGAGTTCAATGCAAGACAGCGTCGTATTAAGGTATATACCCAATAAAGTTGAACAGAATCAACTGAAAATAATCTCAAACATTAAATAATAAGCGAAAAATGAAAGATTATTACGAAACTGTCGCAGGCAAAGAACCTTCGGAGACCAGCATCAAAATCGGCATATAAGTACGTACAGTGACTCGCATTAATATTCGGTCAGCTTTTTATTTTTTCAGTTTAGGGGCTTTATATCAACATTTGAAATACGAAGAAAACGAAATAATATTTCCAGCTTTACATAAATATATATTATACAATGGAGCGAAGAATCGTAGCTTCAAACCTTAATGTATGTCATATAATTACCACTTGAGAGTGAAAAATGGCATAATACCACGCCACGTTAATATTCGGTCAGTTCCTCGTATGGCCCTTTCTTTGTGTTCGCCTTCTCATTAAGAACATCGCAGGGTGGAAGAATGTACCATGCCCTAGTTAACTTCCTACTGTAGAGCAGTTCAGTCGTGTGGTGGAATGCTAACTACAGTTTCCAGTGAAATGGGACGCAAAGGAAAACATTCTACATTTGAACAGCGACAACTTGTTATATTTCATCATGCAAAGGGGCGATCGCACAGAGAAATTGCTAAATTGTTAAATATGTGTGGAAGTACAGTAGGCGACATAATAAGGAGATATGAAAGGGAAGACAGAATTCAATCTGTGCCACAAAGAGGACGACCAAAAAAAAACTAAGTGAACGAGAAAAACGTTTGAAATTAGAAAAATTAAGGAGAACCCCAGAATAAGTGCGCCCAAAATTGCGTCAGAGCTGCTACAGGAGTCAGGTAAGAATGTACATCCAGAAACAGTTCGTAGAGTTATCAGAAAGGAAGGGTACAATGGCAGAGTAGCTAGGAAAAAACCAGATATTAATGAAGTGAATAGAAAGAAAAGGCTTCTGTTTGCCCAAAACCATATTGATAAAGAAGTCAACTGGTGGGAAGATGTTATATTTGCCGATGAAAGCAAATTTAATATTTTCGGTACAGATGGGAGGGCGATTGTGTGGCTCAAGCCGAATGAAGAGAGAAAAATTAAAAACTTGCAACCAACTGTAAAGCATGGTGGGGGTAATGTTATGGTTTGGGGCTGCATATCGAGTGCTAGAGTGGGAAAGATGGTATTTATCGAGGAAACCATGAATAAAGGCAAATTTACGGAGAAGTGCAGAAAAGTTAGGGATATTAGAGACTTTCAAATTCTATTAAGATAACGACCCCAAACGTAAATCATTCCTCGTGAGAGAATGGCTGCTCTACAACTGCCCAAAAGTCTTAGAAACACCACCTCAATCACCCGACCTGAACCCCATTAAAAATCTATGGAATGAGCTCAAGCGAAAAATAAAAACAGCACCAATCAGCTAAAAAGAAGAATTGAAAAGGAGGTTGAAAGGAGGAGTGGGGCCGTAATGCTCCGAATATACGAAAAAAATAATTGCTAACATGCCAAGGCGCTTACAGGAGGTCATTAGGCAAAAAGGGCATCCTACCAAATATTAAATTATTGTTGATTTTGTTTTGTTTGAAGATTATACTTTTCTTTGTTGATGACCGAATATTAAATTGACTATTATAATATGGCATAATTGTATGAAATGCTGTGTAATTATTTGAGTTACATTACGTTTGAGGCAATACACTTTTGTTATATTATATGTTATGTATAAATATTTTATTTTATCCAACCTATTCCTTTCGATTTAAATATTTAGTATATGAGTCTCGGAACTGTGAAAGTGAGAGCTGACCGAATAATAAAGTGGCGTGGTATTATGCCATTTTTCACTCCAAGTGGTAATTATTTGACATACTTACATTAAGGTTTGAAGCTATGATTCTTTGCTCCATTGTATAATATATATTTATGTAAAGCTGGAAATATTATTTCGTTTTCTTCGTATTTCAAATGTCGATATAAAGTCCCTAAACTGAAAAAGTAAAAGCTGACCGAATATTAATGTGAGTATTTGTGTATATTCGAGTACAATGAATGCTTGATCAATCGTTCTCCTACATATCTTTTTCCCTGATATATCGTTTATTTTGTTTAGTCCATATAAAGTCCGAATATTAACAATTTAAAATTATATCGCATTCATTGTACGTCGGAGTATCGCCATCAATCGCTAGAAAATTCTTGGTCCTGTTCTATAATTTACCTCCATGGATACTCATCTCCCCCTCTTCTGTCAGTTTCCACTAAAAAAACGTAGCCTCAAACGCTTCTCCTTGATTGTTTTGGAATATAAATCAATATAAGCGAATTAAAACATTTCTAAGAACAATTTTATAAAATACAATAACCGTCCATTCTACAGAATCTATCGACTTTACTTAAATCGTATAAAAGGCATTAATCTTTTCTCAGACGACATTTCCAGCTGGGAAAGGAGTTGTATCGAGCTTGTCGCTTCGTGGCCCAGCATGTTATCCCGAGTTATTTTGGAGGTGACAGAGAAAGTGTTAATAGCAAGCATGTTTCGTCGCCCCAACTCTAGACCACCAACCTCGGAGAAAGGCAGAGTGAAAGATGGGAATCTCATTCATTTTGATTCGATGCGAGTGGTTCACTCTTACGGCTCGTTCCGTTCCCCTAGTTACGCTGTACGATTCGGTATCAAGTAGTTTTAACTTCATAATTCAAGAAAGAAATATCGAGCTTACCTTATGGGTGATATAAAAATTGAAAAAATATTTTTCTCCAATAGCTACGAATAGGATGCATATTTCGGCAACATAAGTGGTGATTCACACACAGCGTATTCTGAAAAATCGGATGTGTCCAGCATATTATTTTCTCCACACATAAAAACGAATGATTGCAATAGTACTAACGAGCTAATATCGAACCAAGCGTCCACAAGAATAACTATCGGAAATTTTACACTCGTGAATTATTTTTAAACAATTAGAATACTTTTATCAATGAAAAATTCAGTACGAATTTCCAAATCCGGCTGTCCAAAATCCGGAATGATCCGAAATCCGGACATTTTTACAAAAGTTTTTCATTAAAAAATTCAAATTTCCAAACAAATTCACTTGAATCCGGCACCGGATCTGTTTTGTGACTAACCTCTTAAGGTCTGAGCAGCTTTGTGTCTGTGGGGAGAAAAATGTACACATAAGGGATAAACAGTCCAAACCCAAACAAATGGATCAAATTACTCTAGAGTGATTTGTAAGTGATGCCTATATTGAAAATTTCGCCTTACTCTAAATCAGGGATTCCCAAACGTTTTGAAGCCACGGAACCTTTATATTCAAATATTTTTCTCGCGGAATCCTAACTAAGAGGTGATAAGCCAAATCACAATAAAATTAACTTTAAAATCATTGTAATGTTTATTTGCATAGCTTATGTATATTACAGTATACAGTTTACAAGTGGGGCTCATGTTTCCTGCAGTAAGATAAGGAAGAGCGTATCGGATCTCTCCCTCTCTCTGTCTATCACGGAAACCCATTTAGCTGGGGTCCGCGAAAAACAGTTTGGGAAACCCTGCTCTATAGAATAAAGAAGTTTACAAACACTAGTAAACGGTTTAGACCATGGGTGAGCAAAATGTTGCCCACCCCTGCATTAGAGCTACGGGGAATAACATTTCTATTTACTAGCAACGCTACTCAGTGTTCCTTGAGATTCGGCTGTGTTCGGGCGTGCATAGCGTAATACGGTGCATAGTGACTTTTTTCGTTTATGTGTATAAATATTACATTTAATATGTGTATATATATAAATGACCAAAAATCCAGAAAAATCCAGAATCCGGAAATCTTTAAGTCCCGAGATTTTGGACTTCGTACTGTACTTCGAATCACCTTTCACAATCAAAAAACAAGTATACAAAATTGTTGTGTTGCTACGGATAACAAAACATTGATCACTGTTAGCAGCGTTGGCTATCAACAATTATAAAATATTATCAAGCTGTCACCTACCGACGTTCTGTGTGTTGAACATTAATTCAAATGAATAATCAAAATGTCTCCGAAATAAACCGTTCTACAAAAAGTGTTTCGCAAAAAAATTATAGAAAATTATATTGCCTACAACTTTTATAATGACAAATGTTAGCATTAATTATGCCCTAAAAGTGATATTTGGCAAAAACGGAAAAATAACAGTAAACCTGTTTCCAGTTGGCTTATCTCAACCAAAATTTTATCGGACCTGGAATGTTTATTACAAATCATAGCTATATAATTTTGTGTTGATCTGATTAATAGTTTTTGAGATAGATCACCCACAAAATTCTTTTCAGGCAGAGAAAATACTGAAAACGTATTCAGAAGATCTTAAAACGTATTTCCTTTGAAACTCGAATTCGATATTTCAATAAAATGATACTTTCTTTATACTGTGCATGGAGAAAGTAAAAACAACACTATTTTTTGAGATAGAGAAAATTTTATCTACTCGCATAGTATCGGACGAAAAATGCGTAACACTGAAAGGTCACTTTTTGATTTAAAAGGTTAATCTATGTGAAATAGATGATAAATATTTCTTTGAGAAGAAATGGAGAAATACTGCACATAAAATTGTTTGCTGGGCTGTGTACTTTCGGGTTATCCCCAGTAAATTTTAAATCTAAGCGGGATAACCCGAAAGTAGATGACAAGCACCCGCGAAAGCTTTAATCAATCGTAAAATTGTTTTTTTATTTATATGCACAGTAATATAGCTTGATAATATACAATTTTCATCGTAGACATTTTTCGTTGTTCTCGGGCTTTTGAATTTTAAAATCCTTTTCTACAGCCATCGGTTTTCCGTTTTCATTTCCTTCTATTCTAGATCCCTTAAAAAACGATATACGAGGTTACACAGCATTTGAATATTTGACCTTACGTACTATACCTTCGTAATATGGTCATATTTAAAGGATTTTGCCTCGTGAATGGAATTCATTTGAGGTATAGAGGGAAGGAAAATGAAAAGCTTAATAACTGGCTAAGATTTTTAACAAAGGCATGCGTTGGTAATGGCATAATAATTGGCCGGTTGGCTGATTTTATTCCTAGTTAAGCCACAGGTCGAATGTCTTGGCTCGCTGAAATGCTTCCAGGAAAAGTATTAGGTAGTACAGAAAAACCTCAGTTTGTAAGGAAAAACCAATATAATGAGAAGTGAGTTTGGGAATCTTTAGAGAAGTTGAAAGAAAGGCTTCGGTTCATAAAAAAATGTGTGGCCATATATAAATGATTCTAAGAATCCTTTAACTCCCTAAACGGAACATAAAAATGATCAAATGTTCAAAATAAATCAACTGTAGAGCAGCGCAAGGTTCTTATTTCTTCTAAGGATAGCCACAGCTAATTGGAACTTTTTAGCAATCATTATCATTAGGCAGGCCGGTAAAATCCATATTTTCAGCTACATATATAGAAGCGTTTCCTAAACCTAATGAATTTGCTCTTAAGGCAGCAGACCATGCCGCGACTCCCTTAATCCCATTCATCTACCAATAAATATAAAATGTAACGTTAAGTTTTTAAAAAATTTTGTCTATTTTATTTGCTTAAAAATTAATTTCATTCTAAAATTACCGTAGGTAAAATTATTTTTTTTTTAAATTCCGTCTTCGCGACCCCCTGAAAACCTTTCTCGACCCCCGAGAGGGTCGAAACCCCCATTTTGGGAACCATTACTATAGATAATTATTTTAAATCTACACATTCTCCGGAGAATAAAACTCTATTTATAAATCATTTGCTTTTTAATGTCTTTTTAATTTCAAGTGCTGGAATAATGTACTCAATTATCCCTAAATATTCAAATACGCATGTCTCTCTTATTCCGATTATAAACAACGGACCTAGGAAAAAAATGAACTTGTGTATCCCTCTGCTTAACAATCGATCTCACGTATTACGCCTTCGTAGCCCACCATTCTTATAAAAAGTGAGACTTTCAGTGGTCCCTAAAACCTCTCCATATTATCTCTTGAACATATGCTTCACTAAAATCCCTCATTTGACCTTTATTCCGCATCCCTCGAGGGATCCAAATATAATCCTGTTTTGTAATTTTGCCCCCAACTTTTCCCAATTTGTGAATCTTCTCCGGCGAATCACGTATAATAGGCGACATTCCATCAGCGCCCTATTGAGACATGAGCAGGATCCTTCCGGTATGAACCTAACACTTAACAGAATTCATATTTTCCTTCAATTACAGAGATAAAATCTCTATTTTTTCAGAAGTAAATAAGGCACCAGGTATTCATTATCTTCCCCATAACAGATCGTATGTACAAAAAAATCGTCCGCAACGAGCACAATCTTGCAATTGACTACCGAGCAGATGCCATTTAGGTACAAGAAGAAGAACAACGAATCAAAAAATTGTGGAACATCAACTGAATGTTGACATTTCATATAAGTGTTTTCTCACTACTCGCTATTTAATGTCGTATTTTTATAAATTTCGATTTCTTCTGAGGCACCTTTCCGAAAACCTTCCGTAATACGATAAAAACCTCATCAACCTTAACATCACGACAAATTTCATCGTTAAACGAATGACCGACTAGATTTTTTTTTACTAGATTTACACTCCCTGAAACCGTAGCGACATCTGTTTAACTGAGATAGGCTTCCTAAAAAGGGCATTTTTAGATTTAAAATAATACGCTACCATCTTCTCGCATACAACGCTTAGTCTGTCTGTGCAACGATTTGAACGTGTTTTAACATGCTCTCTGGCTATGTAGAAGATTGAAATTTGGCAGAAATGCTTCAATGACGCATTAAAAGTTAATGACGAAAAAAGACCCTGGTTAGACCCTAGGATATAAATTTTGTTTCTGGTAAGATAACACGTAAAATGCGATTTTTTGACCTGCAGGCTTTCATTCCTATCCGAATTAAAATTAGAAAAAAATGACCATTGATTATTGGTTTAGAACATTTTAATTTATGTCCCGTCATTTTATTCTAGTATACGGTGACTCTTAACGAGATCGGCCAATGATTTCCAAAGTTCACTCTGGCAGTAACTTTATGGATGGGTGTAGTGCTCGCTAATTTCCACACGTGGGGAACTCTACTCTCCACGAAGTTTATTTTGCGAATATTATATCATATCATTGAACTATATTTTGTATCATTATTCGATTTTATATAACGTTATCAGCATATTTAATAAGGCAGTTTAATGAAAATATTTTAGTTTGCTCTAATTTTTGTTAAAGAAATGTTATTAATAGTGTTGGCATTTCATAGTAAGATTTTGAAATCTTACGTAAGTTCTAACGTTGACAAGCATTAATTCTTGTACTAACATCATTAAAGTCGCAGAATAAAACAAGTCAGATTTCATTCGAAATTCAGTCTATTTTTAAAAACACATGATTTTCTCTCACGATTTCGGTCGTTATTAACTTATTTTCGAGAAAGGAAAGATGTTAAGAAAAAATACCGTTCACTTTTAGAGAACCCTCGCATCAGCAACTCAACTGACCAAAAACAAGACTCGACTTCTATAAACCAATGCATTCGGCGCTATAAAAATCTAAACTTTCCCTAACCAAGGTATAGCAGGGTATACTGGTACATCATACATACAAATACACACACAAATATATCTCTTCTAAGACGCACACCTTTCTCCCTCTCTCGCTAAGAACGGACCAATCTCCCTCCTTTCCTAAGATCCATCACTTCTTTCCTCGCCACCGCATCCCCTCCCCCCCCCCCCACAACCCCCGCGACCCCTCCCCGCGGCCACACCACTCCCGTTCTCATCTCTCTCGCGCCGCCTGAATAGGCGCTGCGCATTGTTTCACCTCGAGAGAGAGAGAGAGAGAAAGAGAGGGCGTGACGTCATGGGCTCGTCTCTCAAGGATACCTCTTTCCGCGCCGAGCCACTCACCCTCCTCCTACTCCATCGTCACCCCCCCCCCTCGCCCCCTCCCTCCCCTCCCCTCCCCCTCTCCCCTCCCTCCACGGGTCCCATTGTTTCCACCTCGCTGCTTTGACCCACTCCGCCCCAGTCCTCAATACGGGGGCCACGAGTGGCGGCGGGGGATGGCGAAGGAGGGGCGGGAGGAGAAGAGGGGTCGGGGGGCGGATAGGTGGTTTAGAGGAGGGCAGGTGGGCGAGCGTTTGGAGAGGGACACGCAGAACAGGGAGACGGACGGAAAGGTGGGAGAGGGGAGAGAGGAGGAAGAGAGAAAGGAGGAAGAGAGAGAGAGAAGAGAACCGGGGAGCGGAGAGGAGAAAGTGCGGGAGAGAGAAGACATGAGAGATATAAATGAAAGAGATGGAGGGAGATAAGATAGATAAACGTCTTTATTTGGGGGAGATTGAGACTAGACAGTCCCTTCTTCCGCATAAAGCGGGGAGAGGAGTGGGAGAGGCGCGTGGGCAAGGATAGAGAAAGATACAATAAAGCTAGGATAACTCGAACATTGAGGAAAGACAGAAAAATTCGATTTATCGAAACTTTATTATGGTATTCACGTGAAAACGAAGGCGGAAAATATCCGCTTCGAAACGTCGAAAATCCGAGTTTCGCAAAGTTCGAATTGCGCAAATTTCGAATTGCGCAAAGTTCGAATTACGGAAGTTCGAATTATCGAGGCTCGACTGTATAAAGGTAGAAATGGAGGAACGTATAAACCAGAGACAAAGAGACAAAACCGACTGAGTGAGAGGAAAGAGAGGCGGAGAGAGAGAGAGAGATTGGAGAGGTGTAAAGAGAGAAGCGGAAAAAAATACGGAGGGATAGAGAGGCGGATTGGCAGAGAGACAGAGACGCAGAGGTGTAGAGGGAGAGAGAGAGGCACAGAAGAGAGACGGGGAGAGAGAGAGAGCTTTCCTCGCATGAGCCGTGCTTCGGAAGGGCGTACGGAAACCTGCCTCCCACTCCTCCCTCCGCCTCACTCCCTCCTCCGCCTCCCCCTCTTGCCCCGGGGTCACTCGCAATTGAAAGGCCTTCGAGGGAAGGCGAGTGCGCCGTCGATGGAGAGAGAGAGAGAGAGAGAGAGAGAGAGAGAGAGAGAGAGAGAGAGAGAGAGAGAGAGAGAGAGAGAGAGAGAGAGAGAAGAGAGAGGAGAGATAGAGAGAGGAGAGGTAAAGGAGAGATAGAGAGAGGAGAGAGAGAGAGGAGGGGGAGAGAGAGAGAGGAGAGGAGAGGAGAGGAGAGAGAGAGGAGAGAGAGAGAGGAGAGAGAGAGAGAGGAGAGAGGAGAGAGAGAGAGAGAGAGAGAGAGAGAAATAAAGAGCGGAATACCCCGTGGGCAGCTCTGATCGCTCGAAATGGTAGGTCACAGATAACAAATGAGCGGCGAGGAATTATAAACATAGACGAAAGTATTTCCGGAAGTCGCGAAAATGAAGCCCGACCGAAAATGGAGTGCATTGAGATGCCGTTCTCGTGGCGATCGTATTAAATAGCAAGACGATGTTATTCGCTTTCGCTCTATCTATCATTGCCGTAATGATATAGGTACGTGGTTATTCGCTCAAGATATCGCGAAGTTAAATATTATCCAGCCATAAATAAGTCAGAAAGGTTTAGGAATACCTAGACAGCGTTTATCATTCCAAATCTTACTAAGTTCTAAAAAAACATAGCATAGATAAACCTAAGATTCCAAGCGTAATGTAATTAAAAACAATAAATAAACAGAAAAAAATGAATGCTTATTGTCGTAATTCCTTTTAGGACAAAATTAAACTAATATATTTATCAACTACCTGTAATATTTTCAACTTAAAAAAATCTGGTCGGTTTCTTTTAACGACTTTATTTTTGAATATCCCTTTTCGCAACATAAAAAAAGCGGATTTGTAGTCGGATGAAACGAAATTACAAACCTTCCCGCTAAGTAACATGCTAGACATATCGAATCTTCTACGTTCCATTTCCCAACCTTCCAACAATTTCCCATCTTCGGTAACTCACCTTTTGAGATGGGATCCGGGAATGCTACGGAGAAAATGGATAACATCCACCTCCTATACATTTTACGCCGTAGGATACTAGATATGAAAGAACTTGAGAGAATAAGTGCCCTCATAGGTTCGAGGGAAATAAATTATCCGCCACCCTTCCAACGGCTCGTTTAATTCGATATCATGTTCGAGAGGATCGATTTATCACGTGCATATCTTTACTTCGTAAACAACGGTATCCTCCTTTTTTTGTCCTTTCCCCTAGGATATTTTATTTTTGTTTATTTTTAAGAACCGAAAGTGAGCGTCTTGTTTTACTTTATTTCCCTTTTTGTTGTTTTTCGCTTACAAACGCTTCGATCCCTAGCGCGTAGATGCGATTCTCTCGAAACCGCGATTAAACGCTTAATTTCTATAAGCCCGTAAGATTCTTTTTCTGCGTTTAACTTTTTAACCGTTCCACGAAGTATAGTCCCGATTCTCTCCCTAGACGAGACCGGTTATTTTCAACTTTTTAAAAGAATTCATTTTGCAAAAGATTTGCTTGGAAAACTACAGTTCGTTTCCTATGCTGTCTATCCACGAAATTCGCTCGTTATACCATCCGTTTTTGTCTCCTTTCCAATTTCAGATATGTCATTTCTAAAGGGGTAATTTTTAAAAATTCTATACGATCCATTACATCCTTCAAATCCCATTTTGTTTTCCTTCTATAAGTTTCATTACTACGATTCCTATGCAGCGGCGGCCCGAGGAATTTTGGCGCCCCGGGCGAGATAATACTCTAAGGACCCCCTACGTACATGTTTGTCGAGATAATTACATAGGACATGTTAATTTATTCATCGTCCGTAAATATTATAAATTAAGAAAAGAACAGAATGAATGCCATAAAGATTCCAGCCTGTTCGGCGATATAAATCAGTATCCAATATTTATTCATTGGCAAGTAACGCATAGATTGATGGTTGGAATAGCGCCCCCAAGATTTTGGCGCCTCGGGCAGCCGCCCGGTTCCTACGAAATATGTTCGACTCCCTCAAGAAAATTCATTCAAAATGTAACATTTCTAAGATTTCCCCTATACCATCACTCCCAGCTACCTCATTAGGAATGTTTCATTCCTCTACACTTGACGAAATCCACGTTATTCCCAACACGTCTACGTCACGCACAGTTCTAAGAAGCAGAATCTACTTTCTCCGTCGGTATCCCTGCGTAGGCGCGTAATAATTGCGGCTTTTTACACGAACGTACGTGACCATGGGACGTAATTCCCTCACCCCTTGCGCACGCAGATAACGTACGTTACGTGCCGCACTTCTCGCGAGCATTAAAGCCAAAACGTTCCCCACGCCAACGTCTCCGGGGAATAAAAGGTGCCGTCGATTCTCCACTGGAGAAAAAGGAGGAGATAGGAAAGGCGAGAGAGAGAAGGGGGCGATGGGGGAGAGGATGAGGAGGAGGAAAGGGAGACGGTGCGGGGGGGAGGGGGGGGGGGATGGCTGAGTTACGATAGGGAGGAGGTAGACGGGTGTCCGCGGATGTCGTTGGATATCCTCCGGTTGGAGTGAGGGGATGGGGGAGGGCGTCGGATTGGGGAGGAAAGGTTTGGAAAAAGGCGCGTGTTCTGGGAAGGCGGAGGAGCGGGAGAGACGCGGAAGGACGTCGTGGCAGAAGAGGGAAGGGACATCCTGAAGCGCGAGAAGGGACTCTGCTTGGGCAGTTTCCCGATATCTCCTCCGTCCGGAATCAATGCCTCATTACGCTGCAAGAGGGCGCGCGCGTCGCAGAGGAGGAAACGGCAGGCCCATTTGCATGCGAGGGAACGCAGCCGTAGGAACAATAGCGGCCCACTCGCTCCGCCAGTGTAAAAACCAGACTCCTTTTTACCCGCCAGGGGAGAAAACATTTCTGAGCGGCCGTTCCCAACGTCTGCCAGATAGAGAGAGAAAGCGGGGTGGGGGGTGCCTTGGTGAGACAAAGAGTTCCTCCGAATCTGGCCAAATTGTTTCCGCCGAGAATCAAACCGCGGTGCTAGTGGGAGGACTCTCTCTGTGTTTCTCTCTCCTCTCTCTCTCCCTCTCTTATAAATCCCTCTTTCTCTCTATCTCTCCTTTTTGAGGGGACTCCGATACAAGAAGCAACTCCGTGAGCGGGACCATTGTCGAAGTCCCCGTTTTACGAAGGCTCGATTGGTATTTTAAAGTCTCGCAAGGCGCTCCAGGGCCACGAGCGACCTCGCTTCATTTTGCATCATCTTCAAATGTCGATGAAAGAGAAGGGCCCCCTAATGAGAGGCAGAAAGCGGGGAATACACGCCCAAGGAAAGATGCGTCGGGGGCTGGGGAGTCAGAGAGAGAGAGACGTGCACTCCGAAGGATGCCCATTTAGCCCCGCGGGGGGAGGGGGGAAACTAACATTTGGCGCGCTGAGAATATTCCCTCCGATAGCTATCTGCGCGATAACAACTTCGCTAAATCAATACAGACGTAAACTCGATACCATGTTTCGCCTCGAGATTTGTTAAGTAGAGAGGGTGGATGAGGGAGGAGTAGCGAGCGAGGGATGAGGTGCGATTTGGAGTTATTTTTTAAAAAATGTTTATTCTGGGGAAAAAACAAAAGGTCGCACGACGAACGATTTACTATTAAACGAGAGATAGTTGGAGGCCGCACGAATTTTTGTTATGTTTTTGGGATTCGTCGTGAGATGTTATTTTGTTAGATCAATCGAATAATTTTCATTGGTAATTGATATAATTTTTATGAATGAATGAACTCGGCGCAAAACTAATGCCTGCCATAATCTTCCATTTGAGGTTTAACTTTGAGGAACACAGAAAAATTACTGTAACTTCCTTGAAAATGTTTTATTAAAATCGCGACCGTTAATAATAATCCAATAATTTATCGGTCTTGTAATTGCTCTGTCACCTACGATCGTAGCGAAACCGATCTTGTTTTTAAAATAAACTATTCGTGGAAGTTGCAGTTATAATTTCCGTGGTTATCACCAGTAGATTCCACAAAGTTGAACTTGAATTAATTGACGTGATTTAAGCAACTTTTAGTTAAAATTTAGCAGTCATTGGAAATTTTAAAAATTATAACTCAGCATTCACTTGACTTTCCTGTAGAACAGGAAAACCAGCCGTTAATTAAATAAAGCTAGCGCGGTTCCAAAAAGTTATCTTATAATTTCCAATCGTCTGCCAATAAAATCGTAAGAAGCCGCAATTACATCGCTGAAACGATATTTGGGAAAAGAAACGGAATTCGAATTGCGAGCTAGAGTACTTTAAACAGGTATCGATTTTAGATAGCTTTCACCACCGTACCTATAGCTTATAAGCGTATTCCTTGACGACTATGAACGCTTTCATGACAAAAAAAACCGCAAGCAAATAATTACTAAGATAACCTCCGACGCAGTGCCGTCCCAAGGCGTGGGCAAAGTGGGCAAAGTGGGCAAAAGCCACAGGCGGCCGGTCGGAGGGGCGGCCATCCGGCGACTTATTGCGAATATGGAAAGGGAACGGCGCGGAAATTCCGTTGCTGAAATTTTTCTATCTGTCCAACTACCGATATGATTTTTCCCATGTCGTTGGACTCTTGTTTTGGAAAGGGCGTCGAAGAAAAGTTGAGGGTGCAATTAAGTGCGAGAGCAAGAAAATGGCATCGTTCTTTGGCGTCTGTGCCGCGTGCCGTCCGCTGAATTATGACCAGTTGAGCTCTTTCCGCGAGGGCTGATATCCTATGGTGCTTCTCTCCCGCTCAGATGGGTTTTCCCGAATTGTTCTATCCTTCTCGGGGGTTGGGCGTCTTGGCTCTTGTAAACGAAAGACTTACCTTTCGTTTCTCTCATGAAGGTAAATGACATCAAAAGGAAGAAGTACCGCCCCCCGGTTGAGATTACCCCTACCCCATGTCGACTCCTCTCCTGCTCCCATTTTCGGCCTCTCCAACGACCTTTCCAACAGTAGGACAATGGCGAACGCGCATCGTTACCCTTTACAACCCGGGTTGCAGATTTCTGCAGTGATCAGCGGAAGAGGCTCTGTTTCTTTTTCGGAGGAGGTATTTCTCCTTCATCTCGGTTCTAGTGCAAGTGCCTCGTGGAGCTGCACATTCTTTGAAAGGTAAAGTCCACCATGTTCGCGATTTCGGAAAGGGTTTTCCCTAAAATAATAGAAAGTTCCTCCTCACTCCTCCTATAGGACATTTTAGATACAGTAGTTTTAAAATCTTACGTGACATGGAGGGGAATGGTCAGGGAGGGAGAAGTTTAAGGGGAAAGTGAGCTACATGATTTCCCGCTTGCCAGTGTCGCCGACCTAAGGAAGTAATACTCGGTCGTTTATCTACAACAGGTCGTGGTAACACCATTTTGAAACGGAATTAATATGATACCCGTAATTTAATGGTAAGACAACTACGACAGAGGAAAGAATTTCCAAAAGTGAATATTTTACAGAATTTTTTTATTACATTCACATTGAGATACATTTTCATGAATATTTTTTTATTCAGATTCATCTTCCTTCATCAAGAACTTTATCACATTATGAATTATCTCCTGCGCCTGGCTGTGAATGGTGTTATTCCCCAGCTTGGAGGATGATGGAGGGGTATCCATGTTGGCCATACACGAGTTTAACAAAACGAAAACAAAGAAACAAAAACGATATAACAGAAAATCAAAATCAAAATATTCAAAACAAAAATGAAAAATAACAATAACATAAATAACAGTATAAAGCGCAATGTTAGAAAATATGGCTTTTAGAGGTTCAAATGACACAATTTTTACAAAAAACAATGGTATTTTTTAAAAAAATAGTCGAACTATTAGCCGAATTTGACGAAGTTATGAAGGGGCACCTCAATAGGATTAAAACCAAAGAAACTCACTCTTCTTACCTAGGCAAAACAGTTCAAAACGAAATCATAAACTTATTAGGAAATAAAAGTAAGGAGAGTATTTTGAATGAGATAGAAAAAGCAAAATATTTTTCGATTATAGTAGATAGTACCTCAGATGTCTCCCATGTAGAGTAAATTACTTTAATAATAATATATGTGAATATACAAGAAAAAATACAGACACGTGAAATGGTAAAAATAGAAGAAAGATTTATAAATTGTGTAAATATTCAAAATTTCGCGGGTGAAGGAATGACAGCTGTTTTAAAAAAGATCGAAGAGCTGAATTTAAATTTGAATGACATGCGCGGACAGGGGTATGATAATATGAGAGGGAAAAAGTGTGGAGTTCAAATTCCTATTAGGAAGATATACCCACGAGCATTCTTTGTGCCATGTAGCATCCATTCATTAAATTTAGTCCTTAATGATGCTGCCAACTGCAATATGGAATCTCTAGATTTTTTTGATACAATTCAACATATTTTTTCGACTTACCGCTGGGACGTTCTTTTAAAGCACGTTTAAGATTTTACTGTCAAACCGCTTAGTGGAACACGCTGGGAAAATCGTGTGGATGCAGTTAAAGCTGTTAGATTTGAAATTGTTAGCATTTACGATGCCCTAACATCTGTTGCTGATGACAATACACTATTGGGATAGATGGAACTAAAATCAGGGTTGAGGCAAAAGGTATCGCTAGGAAAATACGTAGTTTTAAATTTATTTGCAGCATTGTAATTTGATACAAGATTTTGTACGAAGTTAATATTTCCAGTAAGCTTCTGCAATTGATATCAAATGATGCCGTTGTAGTATTAACGTCATTAAGTCAAACAAAATCTTTTTTAGCGTCTTATCGGTCAGAGGACAATTTTCTAAAGATGAAAGAAACTGCTGGAAAATTGGCAGAAAATCCTAATTTAACAGCAGATTTTCCCCAAGAAGAAAATGTAAGAAATCGCCACAAAAAAAAAACAGTTCGTGTATGAGACATCAGAAGATCCAATTAATAATCCTGAAAAGCAATTTAGGGTCGACTTCTTCAATGCCATTCTCGACACAGCAATCTCAACAGTCACTGAAAGATTTAAGCAATTACAAGAATATAATTCGGTATTTGGTTTCCTTTTTGACTTACAATTAGAGGGAATCAGTAACAGCTAACGGCGAGTTTCCTTCCTGGGAAACAGAGCTATCGGGAAGACTTGGTAAAATATTAACATAATATATTGTGTATGCGCGTGCTTGTAATGACTAAGAAAATAAAAGTAATTATCACAACATTTATGGTGATTATAGATGTTTTTCTTCAAAAATATATCAAAATTAGCCGTATTAAATAAAATTTTCATTGGAAAATAATGACTGTTCCCCTGAAATAGCGTATTCTCAAAATTTTATAGGGTGTTGGTAAGACGATATAGAGGCATACATACCTATGTATATTTCGCTAACCGTGGATACTATAAACCGCGGTTGGTAAAGAATTCCTTTATTATGGGCGGCCAAATAAATTCTTGCCCACACTCGTAAAAAGGCTTGGGCCGGCACTGCTCCGACGGGCCGCAAAAAAATTACATTTGAAAGCGGGTGAGTATACAAAAATCCCATTGATTCGCGCAGAATGAAATAAACGAGGAAAAATATTTGTTAAAAATATCTTTCTCGAGGAAAACGATGTTTTTCAGTCGCCGTTCTTTCGAATAGTTTGAATAAACAGCCTTTTCGAATTGATTCCAGTGAATGTTAGCTTTCGAATCCGCAACCCGTGCATTTGTTTCCATTCCTGGACATATTTACGACAAACTAAACAAAAGCGAATCTCCGAACTCGTGTCACAACGATTATTTTTAATACCTATCACGTTTCCCGTACAAATATCCTGATTTTTCCCCCGCGCGAGGTGGAATACGCATCGAACCTCGATCGAAATAGACGTGACTTTTCCACGTGAAAACATAATACGCGTGATGTCCGACAAAATTTCGAAATCACCGATCGGTCACGTGAAGGTCGACGTTTCTCGATATTTTCACGTGGCTTCTTTGAAACAAAAGCGCCCAATCCGACGGGAATAGGTTTATTTAAAAATAAACACATCCAACTCTCTTCGGCAAAAGGTTAGCTCGCTGAAAAAGAATTGCGCATCGCTCTGCTTTATTATTTATCAATTGCAAGCCATGAGCGATGTATCTCTCTCTCTTTCGTAACTGTTTCAACATTGATAAAAAAAATCAGCCATGAATTGATCGGGAATGGACGCCGAACGATGTATCGCACAGACGGAAAAAAACGACGATTATTTTCGACGTTTCGAGAAGAGGATGATGGCCCAACTAGAAGAGGGACTTCTAAAAGGCTTCTTCCTCAAACGAAAGCGGTCGGGAGATGATAGACGAATTTCTTCCGAAGATGAGCGTTAAGATTAGACCGAAACGCGATTTCTTGTTCAACCGAGCTCGGCAATTTATACGGACGCGGTTCATAAACGCGGGGGATATTTTTTTTCCTCGATCTCTCTCGTAATCGTTTCGTTTCTCTAAGATGAACTGCCCTCGAAGGAAATAATAATGGCTACAGGAAAGCATTTTGGATTCGACAGACGTTTTGACTCGTTTTCATCGGTGGAGAATTTCGCTTTCTAAAAAATAATAACCGTCGACGTAATATACGAGAGAAGTTTTAAAAATGTTACGGTAATCGTACTCGATTCGTCGACTTGTACATAAATTGTTTAAAAGCTATGTTAGCTAGCTTAAAACTTTACCGAAGTCTGTCATTCATATTTGAAAAATCGCTTGTTTCGACGGTTAAGTTCACTCTTAATTCTTCAAATATGTTTGAGTCTATGTAAGTACAAATATACATTTATTTAATACACCTAAATAAAAAATAAAACAACGCAAAGGGAATAATACTTTAAAATTTTCTGCGTTTAGAAAGTTATTCTCTATAATAAAAAAGGTGTTCTGTAAGGAACGCAAGATGGCCGACAGCGAAATGTAGTTCTTATTCTGCCCGATAGGTCGGCGCCACATGTACGTCAATAACTCACCTTTCTTTCTGCGAAAACGACTGGAATATATAATAAACACTTGTTTATGTAACGGTTTCTACGATAAACAATTAGTTTATTTTTTTGTCAATAAGGTCTCCAATACAATGATCCATTTAATCGTCAAGAGAACAGTTTACAATGTTGAAATAAATTGGTGACTTGTTTTTGTTCAGACAGTATTCAAAGAAATTATTCCACTGATTGATTAATTAGTTAGTTTTTAATTTTAAAGAGTTTTATTTACATAACGACGGAGAACATTATTGAGGATTCGAGTAAGCTTTCTTTCTCCGTAAGTATAAAGTACAATTTTAAAACAATCATAACGTTAAGTGCACGAAATTTAATTATTTTCCCTACGTTATATATGTATACATATAATTATTTCCCTGTCTTTGCACACCGACAATTATATGTAGCATTGACGAGAACAAGGTGGGCGAAGAATATCAGAATTTTATAGCCGAAAATAAAAACCAAAGGCATTTACTAAACGACAACAGAATATTCACTAGAAATGTAATATATGACGAAATATTTCATATGTAATAGTGTGCTATTAATTATTTTAAATGCAAATATTAATAATCAATCTCTCTATAATTCTTCCGTTGATATTTCTACGGAAATTACACTAGTTACAAAATATTAATACATACAAAAATTCATTGCATATTCAGAAACCACGAACATAAAAACACAGGAATGAACCATTGATTAAAACACAGTTTACATATTTTCAAGAAAACATATTAAAAAGCTGATTTATGCCAAAAAAATCAAACTACGAATGCAGCGTGCGCAAAGTTACCACAACGCTAGGCGTTGCAATTAGAATATCAAAGTACGTTTAACTTAATCGAAACAAAAAATTACTACCAATAAAACTTTAACTACAAAAGAAGCGCTCGACTTTCCAAATCTTAGCAAACTCCACATCTCTACGCTTTCACTACGACTGCAAAAACGGCAAATTACTCTCGCTTGATTGGTCGGACACCTTTGCTCAAAAGGAAACGATATTATTATTCCTTATGCCATTACTGATACCCACGCCATCTTGTAACTCGATCAAACCAAAGACCAACCGGTAATAAAGAAAACCTTTCCGCCTTTATCGGGTGTAAGGTAAGAGATCCGTGCTATATCAATGAATCATTAGAGGAATCGAGAATCTACGTAGATACGAAACACGATAAGGATTTGCTCCCCTCCGCTCCAGTCTCATCGAGCCAATTAGGAATCTGCGAGAGGGATGTGATGCGGGCTTCGCGGTGGCCTCTGATGACGACTTCCAGGGTCCGGCAAAAGGGGGAGGGTGGCGGAAGGAAGAGGAGGAGTGGGAGTTGGACGGAGGAAAGATGAGCGAAGGCAAGTCCGAACCCCTCGTTCGGGGGAACTGTAATCAACAAAGGTAACAAAGGGAATCTCTCTCTTTTTTTAACAGGAAGAAAACAACGTCTTAAGCCAAAAAGTAAATAATCTTTCTATTCTCTTTGTGAATGAGGGAATTCCAGTTACGTGTCTTACCGGAAGGTGGTTTCGTGCTGCAGAAAATGTGAGCGCTCGCGGAAATTATCGCCAGCTCTCGCAAAACGAGTGGATGGGGAGAAAAAAAGGGCACGTGCCAAATGTAAGGTTAGCTGCGAGTGTGTGTGTACATAAGTTTCCATGGAAACCAGTCAATGAGCTCACTCGGCAGTATAACTGCATCGACATGAAATTCAAAAGAGGAAAATAAAGCGTAAGTGCTTTGTGTAAACGAACTCAAAAGGACGCTCTATGACAATTTTTTTTCTAGATCTAGATGAGCCGACGTTGATACGAGCGACATAAACAAGCCCCGATTCTCTTTATTCAATACGCGAAATTTTAAATGCATATATTTCATTAATCAACGGGTTAAAAAATTCGCATTTGACTCGGTGACCTTCAAAACTGAAAATAGTAACCGCGAGGCAACGAATGGGAAACCTAAATCGTCGAATCAATTGACAAACATACGGACTCCTGAGAACTGTATCGGGATTTAATGAATTCCCACGTGCCGCAAAGTGTATCCGATGAATCTGACATTGTCTTTTGTTTGATAACGATTAATATTCAGTAAATTAGACGAGAAAATAATAAAGGCTGTTAATTAGCTTTAACACGCATATTCACGCACGTGTCCGCTATAATTGTCAAGTTCGAGATATCGCACCAACATAAACATTCCACTTTTTATCTCTATTCCGATACGATTTCATCTACTTTGCCCTCAACTATATGATTAAGAACGAGATAAGCGTAACGTACATCTGTCATTTGAAATACAAAAAATACAATAATAAGTTCTTTAATGGAATTGCCTGAGGCGCATATTGCGCGGTTTCAAACTTCCCAGAAGAAATAATTGTTTCGCCATTATTAAGTTTTAAGAGGCGCGGTTATCTAAATCAAATCTTTTATAAAAAATTTCAGTAATGCGCTTTTTTGTAGTAAACACTCCCGATGATTGAGTAAGTGAATAATCTCACATCAAACGAAAGTTAACTTTTTCTCGATAAAATAAAGCTAATTCCTATCCAATAACATAACCACGAAACGTCAATGATGTTTTTTCCCAAATGAGACAGGTCAATTAGATAATGAAATTAGTGGGATAACTAAAAGTAAGACAATTATTTCCATTGCTCGGGTTAGTAAATTGAAATCCACTTATTGAAATAAAGCGGGCGATCCATTTTAACCAACTTTTAAATTCAGTGATGAATGAACCGCAGACAGGATTTAAAAAAAAAACGAACAAACTGGCTGCAAAAGCATCGCATGTTAAATATAATTTAGGAAAACGTAATAATTTTTTAAGTGAAAAATTTCTCGTCGTCCGTTAATCCTGCAAAAGAATTTTTTTTAAAATACCCCGCAAAAGAAATTTAAAAAAAATAATGCGGGAAATTTCTGGCGGTGGTGGGGGGGGTAATCATTTTGCAAAAAGAGCGAAGTTCGCAAAATTGATATCAATTCAATTCAGGTAGCAACGGATCATTTGACGAACCGCAGAGGACATCATGTATTATATATTTTTTTCATTCCGTAATATAATCCGAAAATATTAAACTCTTTTATAGGATCAGTGTGATTAAGGTCTTCAAATCAGATTGAAAATTTCGCTAAACAAGTACCAGCCGATAACAGTGATAACCACCGGCGTTGGAGTATCCGGAGACAAGAAATCTGCGAGAGATAAACCGCTTTGCTCCCCTTCGACCTCGCGTCCCCGACAGCGAACATCACGTTCGGGAACTAAATCCATCCCTTACGTAGACATTTCGATGCAGTTAATGTCGAAAGATACCGAAACACAGACTCGTGACGTCATAATAATTCTTTCCCGAAGAAATACTTCCGCATGTTTTTTTTTGCGGGGTTTAAAAAAGATCCCCTAATATAATTATTTGTCCGTCACACTTCCGGCCAACAACTTCTACACCGTTCAAGTTAGAGCAGGTATCTCAAACTCGCGGTCCGGGGGCCGCATGAGGCCCGTGTAGTGCATTTATGCGGCCCGCGAAGTAATTTATTTTATACCGCACGACCAATATATATATCTCAAACGTATATCTTCTAAAATATTTCACGTAAATATTTGGATATAATCTATAAAGTGTATGAAATCAGTACTTATAAAACATCAGCAGGATATTCCTCATTCCTATTTATAACAGACTGCATAGTTGAGTTACTGAAGAATGTTTCTCCTACTGCCAGCGTGTTCCTTTCGAATCCGAAAGACTTAAAACCATTGACGACGAATGTAGTATTTTTGTAATGTCTGCGTTCAAGATCGTATTACAGGGAGTTTTTCCTTCTTGTGGAAGGGGAGAGCGAATCTCCAAAGAATACGAAAAGGTGTAAGGACAGGGAAAGTATGGAAAGTGCGGCCCGCGAATTTGGAGGAGAGCCAGTGAGTTTGAAACCCCTGAGTTAGAACAACCAAATTTCGAGGGATCTTTCATAGCCGCATGTTCTTCCCACCGTCGAAATTTGGATGACATCAGGGGTAGCCTAATGGGTGTATTTTGTATTTTTTTTTAAATACCTCCCTTAATATCCGATTCGTCAGATCTTGCTTGTTTTATTTTTATCGAACCGTGTCGTTAACGCGTATTTCACTCGCACATCCACCCGTAAAAGAGGAGGAGAAAATCTCGTAAAAGAATACCCTCGACCGCATCGGATACGCAGGGGGAAAAATGATCGCGGAATTTCGCAAAACCGCAAAGTGAAATTCGCAGAAATTTCATCGCGAGGGGGGGAGGGTGGAAGGGGGGGGGAAATTGTCTTTTTACCCCACACCCCAAACCGCCTGCCGAACAAATACATAACGCTGCGCCCGCGCGCGCAAACACGCACGCGTCGGATTGGTATGGGAGAAATCCGATGACCTGGACGGTCGGGAAAGCTGTTATGCCCACAAGGGGATGCGACGGAAAAAGTGAGGGGCACACTGTTTCTCTCTGTAACTCTCTCTTTCTCTATCTCTCTCTCTCTCTCTCTCTCACTCCATTCAATGTGAGAGGTACGAAGCGGATTCATCGAGAGAGGATGAAAGGGTGGAATCAGAACACATATTCTCCAAAGGGCTGTGAGCAGTGAAAGCCACGAGGGCGTCGGACCGTGCATGACTTTTATCCGTTGAACCTGAAGATGAATGGGACTCGGAAAAAGATTACGTGAGGTGTAAAATCTGATAGAACTATAACCCCAAAAAATAACAGGCATGACCAACTCACGTTCGGTTCCACTGAACTGATTCATTTTGCAAAGGAAGAGTTTCGATGACAAAAAAATAACCGTGGGGAGGAGGGGTTAGAAGGATATGGAATTTTTTTTAATTACATCAAACTATCCACCATACCATATATAATAGCACTATTAACTAACTCGGGTCTGACAAAGTAAATTACTCTTTGTTCTCAAGTTATGCGTACTCGGGGGATATCTTACGCGGTATGACCTACTATGATTTTTTTTTATTATATATACGATGTGAATTTTTTACTTCTCTTTCGGATATACGTACATCGAATTGGGGTGCACCTTGTTTTTGTGGGACTAAAGCGCTGAAATGAAACGAGATTTCTTTTAACGTATCAACTTCGAAAATACGCCTAAAATATTGAAATTAAACTTCTGCAAAACTGAAGTTTTCAAAGCGAATAATTCTGATTACCATTTAGCGATCTAATTAAAATATTTTGAAACGTTCGTCTATCTGTGCAAAAGTACCACACGGTAAACGGCCACTGTTATTAAACAATCGAAAAATTCGTTATAGAAGGAGAATTGGAATCTGGGCGATTTGACTGCATTTATTGGAATGATTACGACTGCATCCATTTGTCATAATCAACATATTTTTGAACCGCAAAGACTTTTAGTGAAAATTACATCGCAAATATATCGATATCAATGTATATTTTTAATGGAAAACTGCTTTTATTCACCTCCAATCACCAAAAAGTAAACCAACAATTTTATACCCCTACCAAAGTACCATTCAGTGCATATTATACGGTCTTAGAGTCTTCATTTAAAGTTTCTCCAATCGAGCCGCTCTAAAATCGCACTAGACGGCCATTACGGGGACATACACTTCCAGGAGTGAAAATTTACCGTCCAAACGCACATATACCATTCCAAATGTAACAAAGGAAGTAAGGCCATGTAGATGCTTGGGGCTAGCGTCGTTAAGATAGGCCAAATAATTTCCATTTCGAACGATACTGAGAAGTTGAGTGGGAGTTTGTTCCCCCAAAGTTTTCAAGTTTTGGATTCGAAAGGAAGGAGAAGGGAGGAGGGGGGAAGAGTGGATGAAGCAAATGGAAGAGTGAAGCAAAAGAGAAGGGGCTTAAAAAAAAGTGGTCGGAAGGACAGGGCGAGGAGAGAAGGGATGCAGCACACGGCCTCGGGAGACGAAATCTTCAAATTCCCTCCCAAAATACGCACCCGAAAAACATAAGATAACCTCCGGTATGGTTCCTGCCACCTCCTGGATATTCCAGCCACCTCTACGGAGGATTCGTTGGTGCTCCACTGGCTTTACCTGCCCTCTGTCTGCTGGCTCGGGAAGCTGGAGAGCAGAGCATGCGGCCCACCCTTCTAGCCCAACAACGCCACGAGGCTTCCCCAACCCTGGCGGCTCACTCGCACCCCCTCTGGCCAGCAATCAATAGCGTAGGGAGTGGGGGGAGAACGGTAGAGACAAGCACGAGGGTGGACTGGCGGTGTACGGCAGAGTGGGGAGGAGGGGGGAGGCAGAGTAGGCGGCAGAGCGCGCGCGGGCGGGTGTGTGGGCGGAGGGGGGGAGTGGGGGGAGGAAGGACGGGGAAGTGGAGGACACTGGGAAAAGTGTACAGCAGAGGGCACTCGCAGAGTGGTGCCCATGAGGCCGAAGAAAGAAAGGAGGAAGAAGGGCAGAATGGAGAGATTACAAGAGGACGAATTAAAAGGTTCGAGAAAAGGAGAAAATACGAGAGAAGAGACTGGGAAGATGGAGAGAAAGATAGAGAGAGGTGAAAATGGGGAGAGGTTGAGGGAAATGAGAGGGGTTGAGAGGAGAAAGTAAGGGTGGACGAATGGGGAGGGATAGAGAAAGTCAGAGAATGGAGAGAGAAAGAGAGCGGAGAGAGGGAATGAGAGAGGTATGGAAGGGATAGAGGGAGAGACAGAGGAAGGGAGAGGGAAATGTAAGGTGTGGGAGGGAGGGAGTCGGAGGGAAACAGAAATGTAGATAGGAATGGAAGAAAAAGAGGAAGAGAGAGAGAGGAATGGAAGGAGAGAGGAGGCAGGGCGAGAGGGAGGTAGGGAGAGAGGGAGGCTCAGAGAGGGAGGGAGTCACAGAGAGAGGGAGGGAATTGGAGAGGGGGAAAGGGAAAGTGACAGAGAAGAAGAGGAAGAGGAGGGAAAGAGGGGAGATATAGAGAAAGGAGAGGGATGTAGTTGTGATGTAGAGTGAAGAAGATGATTGAAAGTCGAGAGAGATTGATAGAAAGGAGTAGGAAGAGAGGAGGAGAGGAGGGAGTGGGGGAGAGAGAGGGGGTGGATGGGAGGGTATGAAGGAAAAAGATAGAGGGATGGTGAGGTAAAGAAATGATGGGAGAGGCGGAGAAGGAAGAGAAAGAACGATAAAGAGAGATAATATATGAAAGATTAGAAGAGTGATGTGTAGGGCTGTGAGAGGGGGGAGAGAGGGGGGGGAGGGGGGACAGAGAGTGAGATTACGAGAGTTGTCTAAGGAGTGAGAAATAGGCCGAGTGGTGCTAGAAGAGGAAGGAGAGAGAGAGAGAGAGAGAGAGAAACGGAAAGAGACAATAACATAGGGGAGATGTGATGGTGAATCGTTTGTAGGAGTTGGGAAAATCCGCCGGGAGAAAGTTCGAGCAATACAAACAGAGAGAAACAGGGAAAAAAGGGGATAATTATGAGTTTTAGAGGGGGAGGGGAAGGGAGGAGAGAGAGAGGGGGGGGAAAGGGTAGAGAGAGGGAGAGAGAGAGAGCTGATGGCGGAAAGTCACGGAAATAGGGGGGAGAGAGGGTTGCGTGGAGGGAAAGGACGGTGGTGATAGGGAGGAGAAAGAGGGAAGGGGGTGGGCGGCGTGAGGGTTGCATGAGGACGGAGTTGAAAGGGTAGGAAGGAGCGAGGAGAAGGAAAAGGAAGTAGAGGGAACGAGGACAATGCGTAGGGAAAAAAAGGTGGCGGTACAAAATGAAACGCCATACTATGTGGAAGAGGGAAGTGGCCGTAAAAAAGAGTACCGAGGTAAAAATTCGCGAGAGGCGTGGGAAAGCAAAGGGTAAAACTTGAAAAAAAAAATGGGAACAAAAACGGGGTCTTACGGGATAGAGAAAAAAGAGAGAGTGATAAAGATGAAAAATGTGGGAGGTAGAAAGAACGAGGCGAGAAAGACGATAAATGTCACGAAAGCGATAAACGTGACGGACATAAATGCGAAGGTGATGAATGCGATGAAGGATACGAATATGATGAAAAAACGCGATTAAAGTGACGAAGGTGACCCGAGAGGTAGAAAAATTGCCTTGGAATGAATGAAAGGGTAGACAGAGTGAGAGAGAAAACCGCAGAATATAACAGGTAAGGATGAGATAAATAAGAAAGATGGAAGGATGAATGAGCAAAGATATAACGCATAGGAAACGCACAAAAGGATAGGGAGAGACAGGCAATTAAGGAGAAAATTAAGAAGGAAATAGGTAGGAAGAAATAGTGAGGACAAAAGAAAGGAAGGAAAAGTAAGAATGTACATTTAAACATGGAGTTAATAGGAAAGATAGGTTAGGTACGCAAATCAGGGTTGGGGAAAGGAGTAAAATTACAACTGGAGGTATCAGCATTAAAGTACATGCGGTGAATACCAGAGCCCTCGGATAAGGATATAGATAATAAACAAATTTTTACTACACGAAACGAAGGGTAATGAAGATTGTTATAAATGGACGTGGGAGGGAATCGAATGTAAAAACTGAGAGAAACAGCAAACGATGTAAGGATAAAGGATGCAAAGGTTGGTTGGTGAAGATTAAAACAAGGCAATTTCACATGATTTTGGCAAAGAAATAACAGTATATTTACTAAAACAATATACTCCAAATAAAATATTAAAATATGGAAACCAAGTTTTAAATTTAAAAATATATGTATAAGTTCTTTTACACACCATTCAATAGAGAAGTATATGCAATGATTGGAAAAACTTTGCCACTACAATGGCTCTCAAATAATATTCCATGATTTGTGTGTCAAGCTTAGATCTTAATAAACGATTCTAAACTACGATATTTTATATAAAAACATGTTTAATTTTACTTTAAATCCTACAGTGGCAATCAAATATGTGAATCGTTCTTATATGCAAAATAATCATGAATTTTAATTGATTGCTAATAGATCATAAAAATGGCATTAATGATGCTGATGAGATTATATTAATTCAAACAGTAAATAAAATGTTTAATAAGATCCATAAGTGAATAAGATAAATTTAAAACTCCATCTAGATTTCAACACATTCAAATAAATACGAGTAATGGCAAAATGTTCGACATACTGCAGTTCATTGCAAAAATTTCAGTGGATTTGGACATTTAATTCTCTGAAGGAACATTGGTCAGCTTTCGGTTGGAGTTGAAGGCGAATTATGGAAGGGGAAACTCGTACAGAGAGAGAGAGAGACAGAGAGGAAAAGGAAGGTTTGAAACATAGTGTGACTGATAAAGAAGCACTTGCGTGATGAAGAGAAAGAGGTGGGGGTGCGTGGGAGGCAGTCATACGAGAAAAGCATGTGGTATGAAAGTGACACGAAGGTGAGAAAGCTGGAAGCACGTTGGGAGATGGAAAATGAATGGAGAGAGGCGAAATAGGAGAGGAAGCGGTTAAAAGAAAGAAAGAAAGAAAAATGCGTTTAAGTATATGAAAAAGAAAAGAATTTTATGACGAGAATTTTTTAATACCGGGAAAGTATGTACAGAAACAATATGGTCGAGAAATTGTTGCAAAAATCGAGGAAGCTTTTAATGAAAAAGAAAAACTTAAATTTGTAAAATTAACGTAAATCAACACAATCTTGCGGATAATCGCACCAAAAATATAGAATAAAACACAGAACTCGTGCTGGCAAAAGAGAGAAACATAAATCAAGACCGCCACGTTCCCTCGCACGTGAAATGAATTATTTCTTTTTCACACGGCAAAAAAAATAGACGAACATAAAAACAAAATCAATTTCGTCTTCTTAACGGCCACCGGATTCCCCATTCCCGCGATATTTTTCTCCGCCGACTTTGAGAAAAAAAAGTTTGTTTGCGCCTGTTTCTATCATGTTTACGACACGATCCGGATCGGTGGGAATTTGAGGGGAAAAAGCGTCTCCCGGTTTTAGGCGATGACGGAGGAGCTTGAAGCGATCGGACCTCTTTACAGAGAAAGCGCGTGAGAGGGTGGGAGAGAAAAGGTGGATGAGAGGAAGAGTGGAAAACGAAAATAACGGAGGTTGCGGGGGCGAAAGCGAACTTTGGAGGGCGGTCGGGGGCGGTGGGGGAGATGTTTTGGAGAGAGAGAAATTCGTCCGCCCCACGGATGAGCGACGATATTTTCCCGCCGCCGCCCACGTGAGGCGACGCGGCCGCCGAGCGATTTGAAGTCCCGCTTTTATCGACTTGCGCACGTGGCCGTAAGGGATTCCCCAACGTCCGCGTGGCCCGATATAAACACAAAAACCACATGGCCCGCCTCTTCCCGCGGCACGCGCTCCCCCCCTCCTCTTCCAAAAAGATTTTTTTTAATATACGCTCCACGCGTAGTCGTTTTAAGGGGATTCAAATTGCTCGCGAAAAAAAAACAATTTTTTGATTCAGGAATCACAACCGGATGGGAACGAAAAAAATGAAATGAATGGATGAGGATCGTTTTGTTTTATTTAACTCGTGGATTGGGATCAGCAAAGAAATGGGAAAGGTTCGAACACATGTGATAAGTGGATGAATATGCGGGATGAAACAAAAGAATCAAGCGATTTTTTTTCCAAGGAGTCGTGACCCGTCTCAAAATGAAAATAATTCGGAAAATGTTGGTATTTTTCTGTGATTAAAAGGGTCCACGACTATGGTTTTCACCCACCTGCTAGTCTGAGGGCCGACATCCTCTGGAACTCGGGTTCCTGAAGCCATTTCCACATGCGGCGGAATGTCTCGCGGCCCGACTTGAGCTTGGACCACGGTTTTGGGTTGCGAAGCAGATCGGAGAGAGTGCCCTGCGATCTGCAGAGCACTCGTTGGGCGAAGATCGCCTGAGGGATGCTGTACCTCTTCAGCTCTGCGCTGATTCTCTGAGCGAGCTCTTTCGTGTTTATTTCTTCCACCTCGGCTGCAGCCGCCGCGACGGCGCTGCCAGAGGCCGGGGCCTTAATTGCCACCGGAGTGCTCTGCGGAGGGACCTGCACCTGCTGTTGAGGTGGTGCCGGGGGAGGCTGCGGTGCCTGCTGTTGAGCAGACGATTGCTGCGGGGGCGTGTGTTGGTGTTGGGGCTGCGGCGGTGGGGGAGGCGGCGGCGGCGGCGCCTGCTGCTGTTGCTGCTGCGACTGCGGCGGCGGTTGCTGAGGCGCCTGAGGCTGCTGCTGTTGTTGCTGTTGGGGTGGCGGATGGGACTGCTGCGGGGGAGGGGCGTGGGTCGGAGGGCCCACGTGTGCGGCGGCGGCTGCCGAGAGAGGGAGGGAGGCAGGGGCCGGAGGCGAAGGCGATGCCACGGCCACCGCGACGGCCTCCCTCGGAGGCGGGAGAGGCGGGCCCGAACCCGCCGACATGCCGGGGGAGTGGTGTGGGGATACGGCGTGTGGGGCGAGGGACGCTAGCCCGTTTAGGGACGGGAGACCCGCGGCCGCCGCCGCCGCCCCGAATCCTCCGACCATGGTGTTAGGCGGCGAGTGAAGGGAGGCCGACGGCGGGCTGAGGGTCGGACTCTGTGGTAAAGCCCTCGCGAGGTCGCGCCCCGCATAGGGAGAATCGTATCCCGTGGGCGACATAGACTTCTGCGGTGAGTGAAGCCCGCCGTTTTGGCTGTACGAGCTCTGCGGCGAGAGTGGCGAGTGCTGCTGAGGAATGCCCAAACCTCCGAGGCCGTTGTTCGGTGAAGCGTAATGCGGCGGAGACATTCCCATCGATGGCAATTTATCGTAGCCGTAAGGAGAGTTGACTCCCATGCCGAGCCCGAGATTTCCGAGGCCGTTATTCTGCATGACCGTAAAAGAACCAGACACGTTGCCCGCGTGGCCGTAGGCGAACTTGTCTGACATCGTGGATATGGGAGGCAAAGGTTGAAGGGGCGTGAGGGTCGCATAGGAAGAGCTGGGGCTGAAGCCTGGAGGCGACATCCTTCCGTTCACGGAGGTGAGCGTCTGGTAGGTCGGCTCCGGTTGGAGGGCACGGAAGTCTGAAGCGTCGATCATGCTGGCGACACTCACCGAAATCCCTGAAGTGGGCGACAATTTCCCAGGACTTAGTAGTTCAGAGTCATGAGAATCGTCGTTGGCCGGTACGATGACCGACAGCGGTTGCTCCGATTCGTGCTCCGCGTCGTGGTCCTGCTCGTGGGAGGCTTCGGTCGCCTCTGCTTCCGGTTTGCTGTCACTTGCCAAACTCACCCCCTCTGCGGCGGAAAGGTCCTCTTCTTCCTCCTCTTCTTCCTCCTCCTCGTCCTCTTCGTCGGGATCCGGATCGGCGTCGGCGGCGGCGGGCGGTGCTGCTGCTGCTGACGAGACGGCGGTAGAAGTGACGACGACGACGGTCGTCGAGGCAGAGTCCGTAGGCGCCGGCGTCGAAGAAGGCGCCGAGCTAGAGGCAGGCGCGGAGGCGGAGGAAGGGGCAGATGAGACGGCGGCGCAAGGCAGCTGATCCTCCTTGATCTGAATGCCGATGCCCGCCTGCTCCCCGCCGACCGACTCCGCCAACGACTCGTGGGAAGTGGCCACTGACCCGGGGACGGCAGAGCGTGAAATACTCGGGCTGAGCTCGCTCGGCGACATCAGGTCGGCATGCGTAGACGCCGCTGGCGAATCGACCGACTCCCCCGGCAAGGGTTCACTCAAACTCGCTTGGTCACCGATCTCCCCCATTTTATTCATAACTAATCACTCGGTCCTCTTGGCTAACGTCACTAACAAAGTCTCCAATGTTTATCCCATTCACAAACACCAATATACCACCTTCATTTAGCCCCCACTCAATAATTTAACCGTTGTAAATGTCCCATACACACCATTTTGGGCAGCCTTCGAACGTCCATGTTTGCGAGAAACGCCGACGCGCATCCAATTGCGCACCTATGACTGTCGAGATGGAATAAACGTGGCTGCGCATCTCACCGGTGCTTTGTGTTTGGCACGTGCCTCTCTCATCGCCCGCATGTCGCCATGGAGACCTTAGGGGAGCAGCTGCCTGTGGCTTACCCTCGCTCGCCTACCTTACCCCCACCGACTAAATTCGTATCCCGCCTCGTATGGAAGCACTATATGAGCTTCATTCCCTCTCGACAGTCACCAGCTGCGAGAGCAATGGCTCCCGTTTCGTCGTAGTAGACTGCTATTCTATTGTCTGACATTTCGTGCGTTGAAGAAACACAATGGCCGTGTACGTTCACGCTACGCGGCTCGCCCATGACATATTAATATTTTACCACCAATTCCATGAACTGTCATACCCTCATTGCAATTTTTTATCCATATTTTGGGAGTCTAACCGAGAAGCACATGGCAAAGGCATGGATATTGATTCAAGGCAGACGAAATTCCGATAATTTTGATGTCTCCGAATCAATAATAATTACCATGTGGTCTCAGAACAGCGTGGTGCGGGATAGCGCGAGGACTCTACGACGTATCTCTCTATAAGTTTTCTCTTAAAATACAGTTTTTTGGGATTTCGAGTCGGTGGTTGGTGAAAGGACGTTTCCATTGAGAGTCAAAATGTCCATCTTCATTATTTCACGAGTAAGTCATATGTAGTATATCGCAACGGGCGTTTGTGTGGTTAAGAGGCGTGTTTAAGGTGCATTAATGTTATTATCTTAACGCAATATGGTTTTATACGAGCGTTTTGTTTATCATGAGCGTTATAATATGTCGAAATGTTTCGCAGAAATGTTCCATATTTAGTTATCAGTGGCGTATTGTGGGGGCGGAAGAAAGCCTTTCAATACACGTATATTCTACCGTCGCATGTTTTACCTAATGGTTATTAATTTCCAAGGCGTGCGAATGTGATAATCATGTGATCATAGTGCCATTAAAATTACGAGAGATGGAGATATCGCTTAGGTCACGTTGTTCACACGTGAGTGAATCACGCGCTGTGAAATATATTCGCCATAACGAGAGGATAAGAGACGACTTAAAAGGTGGGAATATTTTATTATTATTAATATTATTTCAACTAACGTGTTTGCATGGCGTATTGAAATATAAAGGGATAATTTTTACGGGAATAATTTTAACTCACGTTTAATCGCCGTGTTCAAAGATTTCACGGATTTTGTCGAGAATAAGCTTGGCGTCTTCCGTGATGTTATGGAAGATATGAAGTCGGTGAATTCGGGTTGGCAGATGAGGTCGCCGCGGTGGCAATCCAAGACAACCACCCGTAGGGACCAAGTGTGGAGAAAACAACACGTAATCGCCAAAGAGTCGGAGGCGAAGTTAGCGTCACTGATTTCCCATCACGAAGCGGAGACGAGACATCTGAGGGCCGACCAATGGCGTCTTATGGAGTACTACCTGAAAAGGGGGAGGCCACGGAAGCGGAGGTTTGATGCCGTCGCGAAAGAGGAGGAAGAGGATGAGGAGGCAGTCGGAACACCTGTCCCCGAGATTCCGGAGGCCCCTCTTTCAATGGTAATGCCTCAAGAGCTCCGTGATCTGATAGCGGCCCTAACGTCACTCGAGACTAACACTAACAAGCGGTGGAATGTGAAGGCGAGTTCTAACAGCGACACCCGACCTGTGAGACCAATTGTGTTTCGCATGTAAACCATATGTTTACGTTTGTGCAAGCTGCAGATGTTTATTTCTTTGTATTTGCATTTGTCTCGCGGAAATTTCCGCGTTAACTGCGTCACGAAATGTTTTCCAAGCGTGAAATGAGGTCGAACGCATTCAGAGGTGCTTATATAGAGATAAGTATTTTCAAAAGTTGCGTTGTGTTCTCCATATAGTTTTTCTTGATAATAGAAATTGTGTACTTTTCGTTTCCTGTTACGTAGCGCAGCTATGATCATTTTTAATATAAAGCTCTTAAAAATATTTGTCTGCTTGGATAATGTATTGATATTAACGTAATGTTTTGATTCAGAGATATCAATTGCCACTACTAAAAATAGAATGAGCCAAATTATTCCAAGGCTTTGTTAAATGACATGTATTTTTTATGTTTTGCTTGTTAATTAAATCATAATATATAAATAATCATTTATTTTTATTTATAATTCCTTGTTTAAAACAAAAACTTTGAAGAAGTTATTTGATGAGAAAATCTACCGTGCATAAGAGTTCTAAACTCAAAATGTTTTTAACAGAAGTGCTTATTGCTCACATGATAAAATCTCTCTTTGCTTGTAACTAACTGATGTTTGCCAAATTAAATCCAATTTCAAATTTAAGAACCCATTACCAAACTATATTGCATAATTTGTATGGAGACGCATACATTTTGTTTTTTCTTGCTTTTTGTCCTCTAATACACGTATGATTATTTTTAGTTTTTATATCATTTCTCAAATTCAATAAATATACAAACATTTTTGGTTATACATTTCTAATTGTTTTGCACTACTTTAAAATTTTCTAAGTCAAATATCTTTCACAACAGTAGTAACAGAAATGTATTTAGTAAATTGTTTTAATTTTTATGAATGAATCATATTCTTAAATATGCCATAATTAAAGCATAACCTCGAAATTGTTAACAATATAGATAATTTTTGTCAGATTTAATGTAAAGTATATAAATAAATTTAGCCATAGCCTAAGAGCATCAATCCAGATATCAGTATCGTTATTTTATTGGTGTAGGAAAAGGATTAATCGTACATAAAGGTTTCATATCCCTTTTGTCTGCTGAAGCCAAAAAAAGACACAAGAACGCCTATTTATAGCAACCCTAAGAAATTTTATAATGGTTTCACAAATTGAGAATGATTTTCAATGAAATTCACTTTTTAATGCAACTCATCCTACACACTACGGGCAGAATTATTTATACAGGAAAATTATTACATATTTCTAGCGCAGTTTCTATGATTATGGACAATAATACCCGTATATTATATGAGAAGATATTTTGCACATAGGGATGCTATTGGAAGTCTCAAGTGAATATTTCCTCAATCTCAAATAACATAATATATAAGATATTTAATCCCACATATGAAATTCAAAATATAATAATAAAACGAAATTCATCTCACTCTTTTTCTGAAAAAATTGAATTTTGATTTCAAAAAGAGTAGATAACTGCTTAAAAATTTATATAATTATCAGAACTTTGGAGAAAATTCAAGGAAATACTGTTTTGCTGGATTATGAATTTTATTAATCAAGTTAAACTGATGAAAAATATTGCTACTGAATCATACGTGGGTATAGCATTAACTTTACGTGTTAATTTGCTAAGAAAGATATAATATATTAATTTTCGAAACAGTGAATCAACTTGTTTATTTATATATAAAAACTAAATATTTTTATATACAAAACCTGGTTGAAAATTTTAGTATTATTGTGCGATTTCGACGCTATTTTCATTTTTATCATATTAGATTTTAAAAGGATAAAAGTGGGCTCTCTATTAAAATTTTCCCTTATTTCTCTAAAAAAAACCAACAGGGCAATCCTTTGATTGCATATATATTTTTATTGGAACGTTAGAAAAAAATGGAATAATGGAGACACGCGATTAAAATTTATATAATAAACTTTAGACTTCAAACAACCGAACCATGTTAAAAAGTAAAGGATTCAATTCCGTATAAACAAAGAAGGTGACTAAATGGCTTTTAATCATAAGACTAAGCAACGTAAATAAAGTTCGTTACATTCATATCCATTGCATAATAAGGAGGTATATAATTTGCAGCATTTCTTAGCAAGTAAATAAATCTGGCTTCTTCATACAAGCTATACAATTTTGCGAATTTTTTTTCTATTGATATTCACACCATGATTCAATGAAGGAAAAAACACTTTGAAGCACATGTAAAGGTAATCACGTTTAATAAAAAGAATTCACATTAAATTTCGGTAAGAATGAATGATGGTTATTAGGAAAAAAATAAAAATCATTCAGTTGGTGAGCATAATTAAAGCTCAAAAATAATCTTAAAATTGGGCCAATGAACAAAATCACTTTAGCGGATTAAGTTGTGCGTATTCTGTACAAAAATATAACATTTGATTTTGCATTACTGGGCTAAAAGATAAGATTCTATGTTAGTAATTTCGGGAATAGAACAATTATTCTCACACACCCTTTCTTAATAAATTTATGGTTAAGTTTTTCAGCTGTTAAATGGCAGGCTTTTTTCTCCTTCAGTGTAAGCCAAAATGAACGAATGAATGAAATATAAATGTAATTAACAAATTTTTGTGCCATTTAACATATCTTCTACGATAACAGACCATTTTTTCTGTTTCATATGGAAAAGCTATCTTAGATTCATGCATGAGATGAAAACTTACGAACCACCAACTTAATTTTAATTACTTTCGACAGAAACTTTTTAAGATATGCATTTATTATGACGGGCATTCTATACATTTTTATAATTTACGTGATATTGCGACAAATTGATTCTCATACTTTCATAGTTCACATTGCGATTAATTCAGAAATATAGTTTGCTTTCATTACCTAATTAAGACCATAATTTGATCAAATTTGTTACCAGCTATTCATAAACGATACACTGAATATTAAAAATAAGCTACCTTACCAGCGATAGATCGCAATGCAATAACCGGTTCAAATTGCATTAACCCTCCCTTGCTCAAGGTATTTTGCATCTTCAGGAGCCCAAGAGGGTAGTTCAAATACCTCATGATAAATTTACCGTTCCTTCCAGTTGTAGGCATGATATCGTATTCTACTCTTTTAATCGAAGTAATATAACATGTTTCATTTTTATTAATTATAATAATCAGTTGAAAAGTTCTTTATTAGTGAAAATAGCATAACGCTAACAATATTCCTCGTATCTGAAATGGGAATTTTGTACAAATTCTTCACTTAATGATAATATATTGTATGCAACTGTCACATGTTAAAATTACTTATGAACGATAATACAAAAATTTGTATAAAGCATTTTTAAAGGACAATTAGTCAATTTAACTATAACAGTGCCCTTTATATTGAGATTTCAGACAGGCTACTTGCATAGTGCGCAAGAAAACATAGTTTTTATGTCCTCCTTCCTGGTGCATAAATCACATCTAAGTGGAGAGAGCAATTTGCTTGGTTCATTTGTGTTTTCCAAACTAGAATCAGTAAGGACAACACCACATGCTTTCATGACTTCGATGATGCTTGAGCGAAGACCGGGTTTTGACTGTACAGAATATAGTCGATGAAGTAGGAAACTTTTTTATGTAATGAGGCTATTATATCAAGGGTTTCACTACTTAAGCAGAAAAAGAAGGATTGGAGAGCTCCTCCCTCCATGGGTAAAAATGGCACAGTAGAAAAACGAGTCCATGTTTAAGAAAAAAGATCCCAATTCTCACTACCCCAAAAAAACATTTTCCTGGCTCTTTGTTTTCTAAAGAACACATATATGTTACGATTTCATTTTATTTAATCAGATAATAAAATGATAGCAAAAAAGCTATTGTTCCATGCTATGTTTACCATTAACATTTAGACGAGATGAAAACAAAATTTTTCATATACAGAAAGAAAACCGAAGGCAGCTTTCCAATTTTAAAATGAAGTTAATAGTATATTAAATTACATTAATGTTGATCGGGCTTAAATTTATTCGAAAATTGGCACTGATGAATTATTCTGTGTGTATTAATATAAGTCATCGGCGATTAATGACATTAAATTTCACAAATTTAGCGGCATACCTTGCAATCCCCCCTAAGTGGAAAATGCACATATGCTTGGTGAAAAATTATTCCAAAAATTAAGGTCGTGGAGCTGGCGATTACGCACACAGTCAGTGTTTAGTCTTAGACCACCTAATTAAACCGGTGACAAATATAGAGACTATATGCTTTGTTTTTACAAATTTTCGGATAACTCTAATTGCAAGCGATATAATTTTTAGAGGAATAGGAACATTTTCCAGTTGACAAAAATTTCATCGCCATCTTTAGGTAGGAAGAATTTTTAAGTATTTATATTTATGAAATTGATTTATTCTGGTTAACGAAACGCGCAACACTTATGGCAATGCAGGATTTCTCAAAAACTGCTAATGCCAAGAATACGATTCTTATTGAAATCGTTTACAGATTTCCCCCCGACATTTAGCCCCTCTCGGAGAGCATTTGTTTGATTACAAGAGTGTTTTTTTTCTTTTGCCTGGCATGGAAAATAGTGCATGATATTTTGAATGAGCATTTTTTAATAATTCGAGCTAATAACTCGGGGCTTGAAAATCTGTATGACCCAAAGAGCGAATCATATTTTTTTTGGCGAGAGAATTACACGCCTTTCCATATTACCTACGCAAAAATGGATTTTAATAAAAAATACGCAGCCTTTTAACCATGGCAACGTTTAGTTACCATGCTTGCAAATTGTTGTCTCGTCTCAGCCGCCGTTATGAATACTATTTTGGCAATAGAGACGAGCGAATCGAGATTCTCTTAAACATAAATAGGAAATAGAGAGTTTTAATCGAAAGATATAATAATTTGATGAAATAAGACTCGGAATATATCGTTTTAATTAGTATCAGTCACAAACGGAGGATCAAAATCGCAACTGGGAAATATGATATTTTGCATGCTCGCTCCACTCAATAAATACGTGAGAAATTAGAATATAAGGTTAAAATTGATGAGGTTTATAGTTCGGATGAGTTAACGATGGAAGATTACGGCTAAAGATCGCGCTCCGACGGACCCCGCGAGCGAACTCCGCGTTTGAATTGGAGAGCGGCCGATCGTCGTTCTCCCAAGATTCCGCGCCAGTCGCCGTGTTATGAATACGTTCTCCGCTATTTCCTGATCGCTACGTTCCTTTCAAATTTAAATGAAAACGCTGGATCGCCCATTTAATGAAGTCACGCCAACCTAAGACTGCGTCCGTCACGTGGCTAAAGCGAGATTACTATTAATGCCTCGCGCTTGGTAAAATAAACCTTGAGGTGGAAGTTTCTTTCCGTTTTCGCGAAGGCGTTGATATAAATATTTCCGAACTACGCAAGAATTTCGTCAGAAATTTTTCTCAATGACAAGCGAATCTAAAGTCCTTGAAAGCGTGGAAAATAATTTAGGGGATGTTTAGGAATTTTCGTTCATATGCGGAAATTGTTGTCCAATATTTTATAAAAAGGCGGTTTTGAGTCTAGTGAAAGTATTTTTCGCAACGAAATAATTTCATACATAATAATAAAATCTTATGCCCAAAGGAAATTCCATATTATTCTAAGAGAAAATATATTTCTATATAGACATTTTTGCCGTTATTCACGTTAATTATAGGTTAAAAGATACTTTACAAAAATTTAAACACAGAAATTAAGGAAAACGTGGAAACAGGTGAAAAAATCTGCTATGACCGGGAATCGAACCGGATCTAAGTGGAATATCCGGGTTCGATTCCCGGTCATAGCAAATTTTTTCACCTGTTTCCACATTTTCCATCATCACAGATTATACCTGTCGCATAAGGATCAATCATTCTCATCAATTTATACAGAAATTAAGTTTATGAAATTAAGCTTGATATCGACAAATCTTTAAATAACCATAATATAATCATTTTTAGAATAAAATTATCTCTCTTTAGACGGTTTTATTTTGAATAATTATGTAACCTCAATTATTATCACAATTATTACCAAAAGATATCAAAGGAGATCGCTGCATTTTTTACGTTTCCGTATGCTTTACATCCTTCCTTTTGGCGTGATTCTTTTATTGGAAAACCCTCCAGGTTGAAGGATTATTTCGTTTATTGAATTCTAGAATTTAACATGAAAAGTTCGCTTACACCATTAAGTGAGTTATTATTCTGCGTCAACGGTTAGAAATACCGCAGAGAAGATTTTTCTCGGTATATTAAACGCGTGGAAAAGTAACCGGAATTTTATCGCACTGTACTAAAAGTGTTTGTCTGGATTGGAAAATTGACGTTATATAGGAAAAAGTGCATCTTTCCGAGGGTGATAATGCGGTGAACGTTATCAAGTATTGTTTCTATAAACGTGAAGTTTTTACATAGGTATTCGGAATTTAAACGTGCGTATATTCTAAGGAACAAGGTTAATATAACTCGCTTGGAAAATGTTAACGCGTTGGGAAAACTTTTTGTCTGCAATTTGAGAAGCGCATTTTCAACGATAAATTATTTAACTATAAAACTGTATATTTCTTGTATGCTCGGCCGTTGGCAATTTATACCATTTTAACATTTAAATAACGCATGAATCTTGACGTAATCGACTGCAATAATATTTAGGAACTTTCTTTTGTTGAATTTGCGTTGCTGATCGTTCCAGCAAAATATTTAAAGGAGTCTTTCATTGAAAGGATTGTCTTATATGCATACTTAGGGGTATTTTTCATGGTAAGTTACCATAATAGTGCGTTTTAAAATATAATAACCCTATTCTCTTTACGCGTCTAAAAAATAACAATGATGAATACGCGGTGTTTATAGCGACGGGATTTCATCACAGACAAGAATTACTGGAGAGCAGTTACAGTTATGTGGTTAACAGTAATAAGACGAGAAGCGTATTTTTTTATTCACACAACGGGATCCGCGTAAAAGAGTTTATCTTCAAAAAGCGTCTGCAGTAATAATATCTTTAAGAAACCACCTCTTCGCACTGTGATTCATACGCTAGTACCTCACCCATAAGATATTTCTAACGATACCGCATTACGAATTTCCATGCGAATCGCAAAGTCTAGAGAATGAATTCATTGAGTCGTAAACATTTTAATTCGACACCTTTGCGATTCCTCGGAAAATGCGGCAGAATACTAAAATGACTCGGCGAAAGAGACCGTAATATACCGTTACGAGCGGTTCCAAAGGGCGCGTCTTTATTTTCGCGAGGCGCCCACTTGAGCGAAACCGCGCGCCGCATCTCGGCGAAAGGCGCGGATTTTCCCCCTTCGTTTACCGCGCGAAAACTCATCGATGAACCGGTCAATCGGTCTGATTCGCGGTTATACTGATAATCATGAAACAAATACTGTTATAAAATTGTGTGACTGTTCTAAATGCGATGATTGATGTAATTGTTCCACTTTCTAAGATTAAAAAGAAAACTTCCGCTCTTATTTGATCCTTAAAATCCATCTGGTCGCACAAATGATATAAGAAGCCTTACTTGAGATGAGGGTCCGTATTTATGTTCAGCCGAATTTTCTTATGTATCATTAATATTATGGTATAATAACTATCGCTAGTGGCAACAGAAACAACAATATTATATTTTTCAGTAAACGGCATTATTTTCATTTATCCTGTTTCGAACTTAATTGCTATATCAAACTTCAACTTTTAATAACTAAGCACTTTTGAATAATATCAATATTGACGCTATTTTGAAACGTTGAGGGCTCTTGTGAAACCTGCTCGTTGCGGGAAATCGACCTATTTATATCTCTTTCACAAATATTGATTCTCTTCGGTTCGATTTATTTTCAGAAGTTCTCAGTAATAGTGAACTGTTCGTATTTTTCTGCGGTGACACTTTAACGATACATAAGTTATTAATAGAATCTTAAGAATAACGATTTTCAAGTGAAATTTTTTCGTGCAAACATTGTTACTATAAGATTAGCGTGAGGAGGATGTTTAATAAAATTGCGTAATTACATTCTTATTCTTATCTCCGGTATATCCATATTAATTAACCATTGTTCACAGTTCAACGCGTCTTCCTCGCTAAAACTGAGTTTAGACCGCTATAAAATGTCCACATTACTATTATTTCTCCATTATAGACGCCAAAATCTCATAATAACGGAATTATGTAATCAACCAATAAATTATCACTGTCGGTGAAAGAAAGGTAACACTGATCATCGAGAATTGCGCATTTTTTAAATTTGTTGTTACAGCTCGAGATATATTTGGAAGAGATATTGCTTATTTTGATCGGAAAACCAACTTTTAAAAATTAATATAACTTAATAATAAAACCCTCAACCCCTATCCCTAGACTTTCAAATCACTTACTCAGTTTTGAATCACCTTATATCCTGGTGATGAACAGAACAACTATAGCCACTAACGATAGCATAAAACTCTAAAATGCGACGTTTTTTTTACAAATCCACCGACAGTAAAACCTGAAATGCACTCCTAGCTACCCAATTCGGTGGTCCTACGACGAAATGTTATTCACCATTTCAGAGGTTTAGCAAAACATTACCACCCGTGCGTCGCGACCGTTTTTCTCAATTCAACCACAAACGATCATAAGTACACGATCGAAAATATCCGAGGAACTCGCTCACGAAGACACCCAAAAACACAAAAATGCACAACCCAACCACCAATCCGCGGTGGTAAGAGGGAAAAAAAAACCCCGCAATCATCCGAAGTTGCGAAACGAAGCGTTGATGGGGAGGTGATTGATTATAAAGAACAAAGAAGGAGGCCACCGTCTCATCGTTACTTTTAAGCAATGAGCAAAATTAAAACAAGCATCAAAACATCCTTAACGAACGACAAGGGGGCGGGGAATGGGGGAGGGGAGGGGGATGAAATAAAAAAATAAAAGATTCGGCCGGAGAAGACGTGTCGGCGAAGCTGAGACAAAAGAACTTGGCGGAAATCGTCTGAGGATTTTCACACACACACACACACAATGTCTTCCAGACCAACACAACCCCCCCATTCTCCCCCCCCTTTCTCTACCGAATCCAAAACCGCAATGCCCCCCCTCTCCTAAACCTCCCCTCACCGCCTCCTCCGACACAAGGCGACTTGACATCCACTCTACCCCACAATTCATCAAGGCGGCTCCACGGTTGCCAGTCCCGGGGCAGTTGGTAAGGGAAGGAACCGGAGAAAAGAGGAGCGGTTGTTCTTCTTCTTCCCGCGCTCTTCCCATCCACCACGTCCTACCGAAAGAACAGAGGAGTTTCTCCCCGCTGCCAATCACCATCCTCTTCCTCTCTCAATCCATTCCTCCTCCTCCACCTCCCCCCCCCACCACCATCGCACCCCTTCCTCCCCACTCCGAAATCTTTTCCACACAACAAGGAGAGCGTCGTGAAATCCAAACAACGCTTACCAACTCCCTGATGAATATAAAGAGAGAGAAAGAGAGAGAGAGTGGAGATGCGATGAAACTTTGGTTCTCGATCCTCTCTTCTCGCAAATTGCTTCCTTTTTTTGTGTGTGGCGGGGGGGGGGGGGGGGAGGGGGGGCGTCTGCTGTGTATATGTGCCTCCCTCATTCTCTCTTTCTTTCTGATATAGAGAGGGAGAGATGGTCGGTGAGTGGTTGCGCCATCTCCGCATGGCCCGCGGAGGGTTGGGTTGGGTCCTATCACGAGATGGGTACGAGGTATCAGCCGTCTACGCCGCCTCCGACGTCTAAAAACCTCTCCGTCCGACTAGGAAGGAGGATCTCCCCCCCCTCCCCTCCCCCCCGCACGCTCTCATCTCTCCGTTAAGAGTGGGAGATGAGAAGGGTATACTACAGGGTCTCGCATTCGACGCGAAGACGGTATCGGTTAAAGGGCCTTCCCTACCACACTAGTCGGCGTCGTCGGCGGATGAGGCCTGCGAGGGGATTGGGAATCGTGTCGGATATCTCGGTCCGATTGATCATTTGGGGGGTTCGATAAGAGGGCACTGAGGGAGATGAGGGAACGTGCGGTGAGGCGATATCGGATGGGGTATGATGGAAACGAAAATCTATCGAAGTTGTTAAATATTAAAACGAAAAAAAAGAGGAAGAAGAGGGGAGTGTGCCCTTCGTGAGGTTACGCACTTTGGGGAGTTAGAGTTTTCTTTTTAGTTCCTACTCGTCGGGAAAGAAGTCTTTAACACGGTGGGATTCTTAAGAAAGTGGGATAGGTATTCTTTGAGGGGCCACCATTGCAATAATTAGGTCTCGCGTAGACAGGAAATGTGGGTGAAAATCGCATGGAAACTAAATTGTACTTTGTTCATTTCGTTGAAATAAGCTAAGATGTTGAGAGTGATTTTTAAAATATTTCTTTAGTTTCGCTTACGTCGAACGGATCTCCCAACGATAAGTCTTTGAGTAGAAATTTGCGGTTATATGGATTTTCAGACGGGCGTAACAATAAATATGACGTATTAAATTGTCAGAGGTTTTTTTTAAAACTATATCAATCATAACTCCATTTATATGAATGATTTTCATTTTAGATATACGGCGAATAGCATGCTACTTATTTATAACTTTTGGCTTCGGCTAGAATCATTCTTATATTATCAGGGGATCGCAGGATTCATAACATAAGAAATTTAGAAACGATACCTCGAGTATACTAAAACAGCGTCAAATAAATGATAGAATAAATTACATTATTATTGAGAACTGTTTTAGGATTGAAACTCAAAGTTGGGTAGGCGAGCGCAGTATATGTCGTCAACAAACTGATACAGGAAATTTCCTCGGTCATGAAACGACTAATCAAATTATTTGCGATTTTAATTTAAATGTAGTCATAATCAGCGATAAATCTCATAAGTTCTGATTGGAAGCAACTACCGATGAATTATCTCTTATTGCGAATAACAATGTAAATGTACAACTAGTTTACGACCATTGGATTGACAATCAATGCGGGATTCACGGAGAAGTCGATTCTAAAAAAAGAACCTTAGAATATACTATCGGTGAATCACCACCAGTGATGGCTGCTTTGTAGCCTAATGAGCATATGATTTTCCCAACTTGTTTAAGGCTGTGTGAGCTACCTGGTTAATTAATTGGATTTCAACCATGAGGAGAGCCAGATAACATTCTTTTGACACGACCGTTGGGTGTTTATTTCCTCCATATGAATATGACTTTTTCACTTTTTCATCTGACCATAATTACAAGGTTTACTATTTAAATTAAATGCACGGGTGTCGATTATATTAAAGATATACATATAATTAACTCGACGGCCTATTATTCATTCGAGTTCTATATTGCATTTCCAAGTAGAGTATAGAAACTGTTTAAAGTTATTTTTAGAATTGTTGATTATATCAAGTTAATATTTATTCTCTATTTCGTGGCGTGCATTAACTTCTCTTGGGAATGTTAATTATAACAGAGAGTACAAAGTGTGAGGAACATATCGCGAAATACGTACCAGCACGCTTACTTGCAATTATGTCGTTCAATTTGCTTTCTAAACAAGCGAAGAATTAAAAATTACTGTAATGATTGTACAATTTTAAAATCTGATAATTACTACGAATCGATAGACTCACTCGAATATATTAATCGCTTCATTTCCAAAACAAAACTCGCGTTGATTTCCTAGAAATTAATATTTCATCTGGTTTTATATTTTACTGACCACGTATACAACGTACTTTTTACATTCAAACCCTATAACACTTTTATAATATCTTTTATAATTTTTTTACTTAAAAACGGGATATATTTCCAAATAACTCGCAAATATAATGATTAATTAATTGCTCAAAGTTTTGGAATAATTAATTTTTATAAACAGTTCCCCATCCTTGAAATGTTTCCCTGGCGAAGCATTCGTGACAGCAATATGAATTTCCTTTCACTTACGGGAAATAACTACTTCCGCATGAATCATTGGAGGAGAATATAAGATTTTGTGATTCATCACTAAAAATCGTCCGCAGAACAATAACTAATGCGCAATGTTATATTTTTAGGTTGCAAAATCCGTCAGAAATGAAATTATAATTGGTTTAATTCTCAGTTCCACATTATGCGCTTTAATGTAAATTTCTCGTTTCGCACAACCAAGAAGGTTATACATTATAATTTGAATCCTTTGACTTCTTTGGAGCATTGAAAAAATATTTTCGTATCTTTCGAACATAATGATTGCTTTATATGTTACCACGTCGTCTTTAACAGTTTAATTAACGTTGAACTCCAAGTAAAATTTCTTTGATCTCTCGGACTTACGCATTGGTTTCTCCGAGAAGCATTGGAAAAATATCTAGCATCGGTGAGATATGTTTGGACAACTTGAGTGAAATTTCGTGCAAGGTTTTTATGTATGTAAATGTTAATAACAGATTCCACTTCTTTCACGTAATATGCACCGTGCAGTTATGTTTCATTAACAAATGCACTCGTTATTAATTCAATTATTCGTCTGGTGCAGTTTACAGCTTGTGGTTAAGTTAAAAAAGCATTTCCATGAAATGAACCGCATTGAAAACATTTGACGTATTCAAAACTTCAACGGCTGATTTCTTCCAATTGCTTTTTTTAAGGCTTTTATCTATATGATAAAATATAACAATCCCTAGGGAAACGACGTCTTGCACGACGACGTTTCTTGGTCCATTATGATCCTTTTCCGCACTTGCGATGTGGTTAATTAGCAGTTACGACACCGGCGCTACGCTCCGTGCTCGTTAACTCAGCTTGACGATAGTCTTACCGCCTTGCGTCGGACCATAAACATTTTTAAAAAGATTTGACATGCGTCATTTGCTTGTATTAGAAGTTCATTTTACGGAATGCTTTCCGAAGGAAGTCAGCTTTTGGTTTCTCTTCTTCCGCTATTTGCAAAGTGCATATGGTGATTCGTTTGTCATATTTTCTGACTTTTGCGCTAAAATTAATTTGTCATGTTTCAGAAAAAAATACACTGATTTTACAACTGCTTTTGCTTTGAAATGTGAATGAGACTTGCAATTATGACGCATTTTCAAGGAACGAACTGAAGACTTTATGAAAGGTATGTTCTGTTTTATACTTCGGATAAATAAACCCCGATTAAAGCTGGATATTTTACTCAGTTATAATTTTGGGTTATAATTCCATTTAATTACATCGTCATAGGTAATGTGTACATAGACCCGTGATGATTATTGTTTAAACATGGTTATTCACCTACTCCTGCTTTCCGCAATTTTCTCCATCTCTCTTTCCCTTTCAAATCCTCTATCAGCTGAAACCCTTTCCTTCATCTTTATCTCTTTCCTTCCAGTTTTCCTTCGAATACCTCTTTAACCACGTTATCTCCCCCCAGGTAATCCCCGATTCGGTTCGCCTTACTCTTAATAACATACACGTAAATTGATAAAACTTCGCTGAAAATAAGACGATTTTCTAGCGAACAGAGACGGTAAACAGGTCATAATGGAGGCCACAATACGTGCTGAGTTTATTAAAGCGTAAGGGGGTACATTTTATATTAATTTAAATGACAACATATTTTTTTATGTAATAAGTTAAGTTCAAAAGTAAATAATACGCAGAGTGGCATTAATTCCTACATATTTGGTAGAAAGACGAACGAAGCGCACGAGCCCGTAGGCTATAGTGCAGGACACCCAACACTGGAGCGTTGCGTTCTTAAGGGGTGACCAAGTTCAGGTTACCTTGCTACTTTCACCGAAGAATGCATACTGCCGAGAGCAAAAACTGCTATAATCAATTTTCCACCAACAATAATATTTTAGAGATATGCGTTAATGAGGATCTCGTTCGAGTAAAGCATTCTGTGGTATGGAAACCGGCCGAGTACGGGTGCGACATAATTGTTGTCTGGCGGAAAATGAGAGAAGGAATGCACTTTTGGATGAAATTCGTCGGCGAATATATCAATATTACGCCAATATATTTAATAAATACCAGATTTAAATTGTAAAATTCGCCATAATTTTTACGTTTTGCGAATTATTCTATTTCGTAGTAAACTTCTGTAGATGTCGCAATGGTTTTAGCTTCCCAATTTTATACATTTCAAGAGATTCATTCGTTTTTAATCTCGTTTTTCATTAAACCACGTCGTTATCTTAATATATACATAATAATATATTATATATATATATATATATAATTTTAGTTTTATTTTCTGGTATTTAATATTGCAACTATAAACATTATTATCTCCTTAAAACGTAGGCCACAATTCTTCTATTTAAAAGGTAGCGTTAAAATGTTGTTCCCGAAGACATAAATAATGATAACTCGCAAATTTTAAGTGAATACCGATTAATAAATTAGGAGGTAGAAACTCGATACTTAAATGATTACAACATTGAGAAAAATGTGTCATAATTCCGGTTTTTCGCTGTGTAGATATCTCTCTGAAGTCCATTTGCTATATATATATTATAATGTGCATAAATTAGCGATATATTTTGAATGTGATTTTTCACGCTATAGCACGTCAATTCTCTGTTTGAAACGAGGCATAAAATGGAGATTCCGGAATTCGGAACAGTCACGAAAGTCACGTTAGATAGCTTACGGATCATAATTCTGAAATTAAATTTTTCTCTATAAGAAATTATTTCCCAAAATTTACGGAAAGCACATTGTTCTAAAGATAGACGTAACTATAACCAAATTCACGTAGAATGAGCTTCGATGAAATATATTCTTGGACAATAACAACTATTAGAAGATTGATCTTCGATAATATCCGAATCCGAAGAACAAATGTTTCATGTAGAGGCTTCAAATGAAATATTTTGAGTTATTATATATTCTTATCCGCGTGAAGTAAGAATGAATATTTTGAGACCTATCATTATTTTAATTACGAATCCCATAAGATAACGGAATTTCTTTCGTCTTCCATACATATCGACGCATTTCACGCATCAATTGAATTCAGTCTATAATAAGAAACGTTATACCGCCAAATCTTCCTAAGTGCCTCTAGGACTTTAGATAATTCGGATATGTCTGTACTTCTTCAGTATTTGCACACTATCCATGCTCTATAGTTTCGATATTCCGAGGTTATATAACTCTTTTTTGTTCTAAGCTTCGGAGCATAGAGATTCTAATATATACTGAATGCCGGTATCATGTACTTAGAAATATAATTTTAAAATATGATGATGTTGGCAATATATTCGCCAACAGTATGATCGTGAGTACCCAGACTCTCTCACGAAGGTTTCGGGTATCCGTGAGAATATCCAAATAGTCAAAAACTAAATGATTCAGATTTTTATGATCAATGAAATCCAATTCTTTTAGAAAATCTGTGTCAGTTGTTTATCATGAATGTGTATAACGTTCATAATTTTACAGTACTTCTTTTGTTTTTCAACAATTCGTTATATTCTTATACATAAACTAATATGGTTCTAGCAAAGAATTCAACACTTTTCCAGGCAATTCATCACACAAGAAGGCTTACCGACCAGCATGTTAGCAAATAGTGGCCTTGGATTTATTCACGACAATCATTGTACATGCACGAATGCTCTAATCACTGAAAGTTAGCGAATTGTAGCAGAGAAAGAATCATCGTGTTTAAGAAGACGTCTTAGAATACCTTGAGAATGAACTCCGTGACAATGAGTCTTTAAATATCCAAGAGTCGGTGTCATCCGAATTCCCCCAAACATGTACTGCACTTGTGCATCGTGTTTGATCAAATCAGAATAATTTTTTGAGATAAACACAGATAATTACAAATGAAGGATGTTATCATAACAGGGAAGGTCAATCGCAAACCCGAGAGGACCAAGGCCCAAGCATAAAGGTTTTTAAACGCTAACGTGCATTTTAAATTAACTTAATCTAAGGAAATTTCAACGTTACAGAAATTTATCGAATTTATATGAAAAAATGTTTCTCCAATAACCATGAAAAGGTTAAGAAAACAAGACGCACATTTCGGCTACACGGCAGCCATCATCAGCGGTGATTACGCTATAACACATTTCCGAAATTTATAACAGGCCTATTAGATAAATATAATTTTAACATAATATCAGCTACCTACTCACTACTCTATTTTATTCGTTTAGGTAAGTTAATACGGTGCCTGCCGTATGCGAAAAACATCTTCCAATGGCCATTCATCCGCGATGGGCTTATGATACCTGTGATAGTTAAAATTATAGGGATGCCAGCAATTCACGCCTTACCAAAACCTAACCCAATTGTCCCAAACACAAAAAGCAGTTCCGCGATTTACGAATTAATGCTTGCGCTTTAAGTCGTGGGTGTAAAGTCGGCGGAACGCGGGCTGAAATCAGTCGGCTCGCTGAATTTGTGCGGCCCGCGAGATTGAATCCATATGAAACGGAAACACGCTCGGTTCTTACTTCTAAGTCGATTTTTGATCAGGTTCCATATTTTTTATAATAAAAATACAAATTTCAATTTTACCTGCCATGGATTATGTTTTATGCTAGCATTCATATTCTAAGGTTTCCTTAATGTTCCCATCGTAGTATGTCGGTTACCGTACCTAATTGGAAGACGATACTAATATACTTATCGTTTAAAAAAAATTTCCCAGGTGATTAAAAGTGATCGACTTCGAATCTTCTCCCATAAAAATTTATGTTAACCGATAAAACTGAAGCACGAGCTCATCACTGCGACAAATAAACTATCAAAAGAACGAAATTGGGTTAAAAACGTTTCGGCTAATTGTTTGGAATCTGATAAAATTACGTTTTTCAAAAGTTCAATGACGATTAAATGATTATATCGCGTATTGGTGCTAAAATGAATCTTCGAACTTCGAAAAATGATCAATGTTCGAATTTATTAATTTATAAATTGCTATACAAATATATCGCGCTATGAGAATGAACGTTGAGAAGCTAGAAATTTATTTTTACTGTATATCGTCTTTCAATTACTAATAAACGTTCGAATCACTTTAAGTATATTAAGTGTATTTTTTAAATAAAAATAACACAAATAAAAACCCGAAACGTTGTCTTAATTCAACGCACCACTAAATATTACCTTCGTTTTACTCTTTAAAATTAGTTATAGCAGAGAAACGTTTTAGAAATACCTTTAAATAAACAGAGAAAATTGAAGTTTTGGTATGTATAAGATTCGCATGGTTAGCATAAAATTCCCAATAATATTATTTGAGCAAAAATCACTATATTTCTCGATTTGGATTTCCTTAAACGACCGCATTCTCGATTTGATTTCAGTTCATTATTGCGTTTGATATGATCCAATAAAGTACCACGAAAAATAAATAAATAAGAACTTTATACGGTTCTTTTACGCCTATTTTAAACATTTCAACATTTTAAAGCAAAAAACATAAAACAATATATTAATTAAAACCATCATAGTCAAAGTAACAAGTTTCCTTTATTATTGGATATATCATGTTTGGTAATACGTGACAAAACAATTTGCGACTTATTCTTTTTTTTAGTTCTTTCATTCCATTAAACTTCAGTTAACATTTCGGCAATGCCAACATAATATGACTGATTAATTTATTACGGCTTTGATGTAAATACACCAGACTCTGGCCAAGAATTAAAATGACTAAGGAAAGAAAGCGTCAATACAAGGTCGCTTGGCCATAGGAATTCCAGTATTCGATATCGGGAATTTAAATAGGGTGCATTAAAATTAAACTTAATGAAATACTTTCACCCTTAATTGGAAGTCAACATCGAAAATATTTCCTTTATAGATTACCAACGTTTGAACCTTTTTTATGGAAGTTTCGAAGTAATAAATAAAAAATACCAATTTTGAAGGCAATTTACAGAAGCAATCACTTCTATTAAAAACGTCCATTTTCTAGGTAGTAGGAGACAAGGAGTTACATCTTAAATTCATACCATTCGCTTTCTCTCACGTTGGAAAACCATTTGAAGTTTCCATTAAAATAATTTGCATTTTTTTAATTGGTAAACCTCATATTGTTTCTGAATTAATATGGAAAATGACGGGAGATTAAAGAAAAAACAAATATGCATCGAATTCCAATCACAGACAAACAAAAACCTCACGTCTTAGCATGTGGCCAACGATAATATAATCTGCCACTAACTCAAACCTCTTCATCTGTGTCTTCCTCTCTGTATCCTTAACATTGTCCGGATAATGACCGTTGGCATTTATGTTGTTATTATAAAAATAGTTTATGAGACGAAACAAGAATTATTTGTCAGGTGGAATATTTTTCTGCATATATCGACATTCTCAAAAAATATGCATGATCAGTTATGCGACATAAAATAATGAAAAAGTATTGGCAACCTCTATCGAACCATAACGACTTGAAAGGTCGGAACTAAAAGTTTATTTGTAAAGGTAAAGAATTTTTGGAGTAATCTCGGTAAGGCAATGCAAAAATATAAAAGGGAAATAAACTTAAGCGTTTAAGTTATATATGATGACTTACAAGTACGGTAAATATACCATAAAAAGTAATTAATTTTAGCGTAAAAGTTCTTAGAGAAATTATGTAAAATTTTTTAAGCATTCCGCGTGGCGTTTTTAGAAATGCACCAAAATCAGCAAACGGACGGCGAATCCATTAATAGGAAATTATTCGTTCTGGAATTTACTGTCATAGAAAGCACACCGATACATATTTAGCGATCATGTACGAACCAACACCTAGCTATTTATTCGTTATATCAAAACCATTCACAAATGTAGTTACATTACACTGAGGTCGGGTAACATTTTTTCTTATATATATATATATATATAGTTACCAGATTTATTGAATGATTATTGTGGTGACTAATAATATTGTTATACTTAATAGCACTTAAGAAATAAAAGCGTATCGCTTGATTTCTAGCAACTTTTGGTCTCTCACATCACTAAGATAAAAATTTCTCTCCATCAATGTTAACGCACAAGCATTGGCACGTTAAATCAATATAAATTCCGACTGTTTTACTATTCTTACTAAAATACATTTATATACAAGCAGATAAATGTGCAAACGGTAATTTTTTGTTTTAATTACGCAGGGTCTTTCATAATTTACGAAATTCAGACAAATTTCTTCAAAAATAATCCTCAATTACCTTTATTTTCATTAATAATGCATCAAATATTTTTAGTCCAAAAATATGAGACGTTTCTTACACAACATTTCTTTCTTATGTAAATATCACATAACTTTCTTAATTTGTAATCTCTTTTAATGGGACATTTATCGCTTTTCACTAGTAAAAGTGAATGGAGATACTAAACCGTGTATTTTGGTTTTTCACCCTGACTTCTTTGTTGATAAAAAAAAGACGAACTGAGGCGTTTTTATCCACTCGTCCCCACGAATCTGTAGCAGGAGATAAAACACGTTTAGGCAGCTTCACCCTCTGGAGAGCTTTACATATTCTTCCTATCCCTCATCCACCTCCTATGGGTCTTCTAAACTCATTCGCGCCAAATTTTTGGCTTATTTTCACGGCCTAAAGCTTTCCTGACGCATTTCCCACCATAGGGATTCTCACACGCCAAGATAGAAGCGCCACTCAATCAAATTCACTCAAACACGTACTCCGAATGGTGGAGAGAGAAAAATAGTGCCGGTATTAGCCTTAATCTTCCGAAATGTAGCGGCGTTTCGCACGGCTTAGCGTCCCTTCCAATACACGGGACGCTGTAACTGCGAATCCTACTCATACGATCGGCGAACGGTGAAATCCAACGGTATGATATCCGCCCCCGCCGGATTCTAACCCGAGACAGCTACGAAAAATAACGGCCAAATTTAATTAATCCGCTAGCGCATTCCCTTTTCTGCGCACAGTATTTTTAAAAAGACGTTTCAGTGGAAAGGTTTGCCATAGACGAAATCCGAGTTAGTGATATGTTTATCCGAGAGTGCACATTCCAAAGTTTTCATAAGTGGGAATAGATTTCCAACAATCTTTAGTTTTTCAGATGCGTTAGTGTATAACATTCGTCATTAATATTCAGGATATTTAGTCTTTTAAAAATGTTGAAATTTTTCACATAAAGGTTCATCTAGTTAAGTTAATTTTAAATAAATTCATGGTATTTTCATTATTTACTTCGTTACATTGTCCAAACAGAAAACAAATAGAGGACTGAAAATTATTTTTGCTTAAAAATATAAAAATGAACTATTGCTTTAGCAAAATATTTCTTTAGTATCATCAAAACAAATGACTCACAGGTAATCCTCTGAAGATACGACACGATTCTGGATAATTATTCATCTTTAAGATATGCCATCATCTTAAAATTCGAACGAAAAGGCAATGATGAGCGCACAATTCAGAAACAAATACTTAGGGATAAAAATTGAAAAAGTACTTTAGGTATCTCCAATATCCATGACAAGGCTATGAAGAACCAGGTGAGCGTTTCGGCCACGATGCAGCCGTCTTCAGGGAGGATTCACCCGAAAGCGCAATCTAAAAAAGAACAGATATGCTATAGATGGCGATAAAAGATATCCTATTACGGTGACATTAGTTCGTATACTTGGTCGTACATTCGAATATAAGTATGTGTCATGCAGTTTAGGATCTAATTTCAGTGACACAGAACTGAAGACAGCTGCATTGTTACCGAAATACGCACACTAATTTTCATAACCTTGTTACGGATATTGGAGATACCTAATGACAGTATTTGTTTTTTTTTAATGTTTGACACTTAAGTACTTATTTTTTAAGACACCGTATATAATTTACTCGCGAAACTTCTGTTTATCATCGCTCAGAGTGGCTGTAGCATTCCATTTCATTTTCCTACTAACTATATAATATGAACATTTTTTTACTTCTTTCTCTCCCATTACCCCTTGCTTCCATGCAAATGATTTTTGCTCCACACAAGAGCGATCTCTCCAAATGAATATATTAATCACGAAACTTTAAAAAATATTATAAAACCAGGAAATTATGTAGAAATGTAAATATATGTTTACATTAGGAACCATGAAAAACGATAACGTTTTTGGCGATGTTTAACTGTACGGAAAAATTCTGTTTATAAATAAATTTTCGATTGAGTCAGATGGATATTTCTTGTTCACATTTCCATAAGAAGTATTTTCTGTTTATAAGGGAAATAAATATATATTCATTCTACAATTATTGGGTGTCCGCATTAAATTCTATAATAAATAGGCAATAAAATGGTTATATAGGTCAAAAAAAGTCGGTAGCTTCAAAAAACTTCTAAAAATCGCAATCACAGTGCTGCGTGAATATATATATCATGCCATTTTCTTGTATTATTGGGTCCATAAAGTGAATGGTTATTTATAGCGCTCGAAATAATTTTTCAAAAAGTCTGAGTTAGAGAATTTTGTTTTTCTCCTGCCTTAAATCGCGAGGGTAATTTATAACCTACATTCGATAATTTTTTATCAATCCCGAGATAACCGGATATATCCTTTCATTTCTTCATCTCCTGCTCAAAATTTTGGATGGAATATATCTAACTCAGTATGTAACAACCTGCACCAGATTGGTTAATCAGTTATTCGTTGTTAATAAATCTGTAGCTATAAAGCTTATATTTTTCTAATTAACGAACAATTTAAATAACATTTCCGCTGCGAAATAATCATAATCATTTTACTTTACAAAAGTTACATTGTATCATATCATCCTGAATCTTTGGTTTACATTTATATGCGAGCGAAGCGAGATCTTTTCAATCGTTTAACTTTAAAACCCTGTTTTTCGTAATTTAATATTGTTTAAATGTATACCGATATCCTTTCACGAGGAAGTAACGATACACTTTTTTCAAGGAGAGGGGACATGGACAAGTTCTTGTTGTGAAGTACATTTTTGAGCTTAGTTATTCGCGAAACGCATTATAGGAAATCTCCCTCAGCCTGCCCCATTTATATTTCTCAGAAACTGATAAACCGATAACGCAAAAAAAAAATCGGTACGAGCATTCAGCGTCGCAGAGGCGCTGGGATTTGGAGAGAAATTTTGAAAAGTGCGAGAATAAATTAATCGTTAAGTAAAAATCTAGCGCATAGTGAGAGTAAATTCTCTTAAATCCTGATATTGACTCGCAAGACGCAAAATTTAGACGACAGTTTCATCGTCTGCACAGATATAGCGCCTGCGGAAATGTTTTCATCGGAAATGTAATGTTCCGACATCTGATTCGTTAGGGTCAAACAAACCAATATACAGGGTGGCTCCAAAGTCGCGCCCCATAGAGATTTTAATTAATACAAGACAAGATCATAATAAATGTTCGAATTGTTGGCCAATCCCTATGGGGCGCGACTTTGGGCCACCGTGTATTTTACAGAAACTCTGTTAGCTATCATATTTTGCGAGGTCATTGTGACATTCGTAGTATTTTACTAACAGATGCAGAATTTTAAAAACGAAATTGTTATCTATTAATTGCTTTATCGGTAATTTTAGTTGATCTTTCATAAATGGAGTCAATATAAAAGACAAACTAAATCCTCTATTTCAGCGATAACATCATATGACCCAAAATGCTTTTAAAATTCTATTAACTCCAGAAAATAATTCGGTACGCCCCTCTCGTAACGTGTACTGACATGCGGGAGAGAAAAGAAATGCAGTGGGAGGGTATTGGGCTGGGGAAGCACCGTGGCGTCGCGACGAGGGATGATGTTCCACCTTTCCCACCGAAACCACAACAACAAAGTGTGACCGACTATAGGCCGGTGACGATTTTATGCACAGACTAAAAAATTCTGACAAAATTAATAAAAAATAGACTGGAAGGCTCAATGAACGCAGTGATAAGGAAACACCAATAATACGTAGAGGTAAGAAGCAGAATTATAATATATGTACTGACGCAGGGGCGGATCCAGAAACTTCTCAAGGAGGGGGCGATCGCCCCTCCACCTATCGAATCCGCCCCTGCCAACTGCCATATATTTTGAAAATCTCTACCCCTATCAGAATCCTTCTTCCCCTTGCTATACAGACCTAACCTGCCGCGTATAATTGAGGATTTTTGCGCGGGACGAATTTAAGGAAGCGCCCAGTGGAGAGCAATGGGGTTATCCAAGAAGGGGGCGATCGCCTCCATCGCCCCCCCCCCCCCCCCCCCGTGGATCCGCCACTGCACTGACGACGTTGAGGGACGCCTACACTGTCGCCTTTAAAAGCGAAGCTGTAAGCGTGACCATACTAATGATTGACTTTAAGAGCGCCTTAGATAACGTGGATTACAAATTCCTTTTGAGGGCAATGAAAAAAATGGATTATCCGGGCAATTGGCTAAGACTATGTAAAACATTAAACGTAGACATAAAGACAAAAACATAGACGGCAGACTGGATGAAGCAATCAACGTGGAAGGTTCGGTGATGCAGGGGTGTCCTCTCTCCATGCACCTATTCCTTCAGGCGCTGAAACCGCTGATAGCAAAACTAAGAACGGAGATTGAGGGACTTCAGAAGAGGGATGAGGTCGCCTGCGTCGCATATGCGGATGACGTGACCGTTTTCTTATCTTCCCAAAGAGATTTGAAAATGACGAAAAATATACTCGAGGACTTTGAAAGAGCTAGTGGACTGATGATAAACAAGACAAAGACAAAGGTGATGGGCATATCAGGACCGACCCTGATAAACGACGCTGACTTCGAGAAGGTGACAAAGGTAAACATTCTGGGGGTGATATAAAAGGAAGAGGTAAACGAAAACAGGAGTAGGAGACAGACAGTCTTACAGAAATCGACAGAAGAACTGGGACTAAAAAACTGAACCTAATACAGAGGACTTTGGTAATCAGTAACGTGCTATTGGCGAATTGGTAGTTCGTGGGGCAAGTATCCCCGCTTCCAAGCGAATACAGGGCAAAAGCAATTACCTAAAAACATATTTGTGTGGGTGAAATTTACACTTTTTAGCAAATTTTTCTCTCATTATTTGTGGATATTGTCGGACGATTGATATTCATCCAATTCTTTCTTTAAAACTCGTGATCAACGGCCATAACACGATGAAACCACCGGTTGTCGTTCGATCACCGAAGTTAAGCATCGTAGGTCACAAGTAGTAGAGTAGAACAGCTCGATGAACAGGTAAAATTATGGTTTTGGAGTGGATTGGGAGCCAGGAGCGTAATCTAATATGTAATTGTATGCACGAAGCACAACACATTTAAGGCTCCACCCAAAACAAGTGACATTAATTGTATGGTTTTTGATCTGTGCAGCAACACTTGGAAAGGGCGAGACGAGACACGTTCGGCCAACAGTGGCCCCCTATTGTCCTCTGGGCCCCACGCACTTGCGTGTTTTGCGTACCGCTTAATCCGGCCCTGCATATACGAGTACATAATGGTAAAAGTTTCGCCATAAATATTGCGATAGTTGGAAACAATTACATGTTGCTCTCTCCCAACAAATGGAAAAATTACGATATAAAATAATCGCCTTATAATATTTGCTTTCACAGTACTTTCCTAATTTTTATCTTTGTATTAATACAATTTGAGAAGCTAATGTTTTTATTAGATTTTGAATTTTTTCACATTATAATAAATACCGAAAGGAAAATTTAACTCTTCATTTAGCAGCGTTTATCTCAAAAAACGTTATTTTTCTTTATTCCCCGATGATAGAAATTTGAGTAAAATATATCCTTGAGATTTTCCTGTGGCTATTTCTGTAAGTATTAAATCAAAACAGTTAAAACATGTGAAATAGAGATAAAAGATTAATAAAAACCAGAAAAAGAACAAATAATCAAGTCGCTTGAGAACAACTCTACCAAATAATAGCTTAACAGCCATGCAAAGGATAAATATTTAGCTATTACTATTTTGCAGAAAAATTGAAAGTATCACACAAACCCGACGAAAATTGTAATTAATTAACAGTCAGAAGTGAAACCAAGGCGCAGAATTTTTAACTTAATTGAAATCCATTGTAATTTCGTTTCCAAGAGCTCCGATATTACCATAATAGCTAATGTTCACCATTATAATTAATTCACACTACACTAATGTCCAACAGTAATTTATGCCGTACTCATTCATGAAGCGACAGAAGCGTTTCACTAAAGATTTCTCTATCCATGCTGTATTCAAATCAAACTTGTCTGAGAAAGGCATAATTTATAAGGAAGACAAAAAATCTAGGTTCACAAGTAGGTGTAGTAGATTATAACGCTGAATTTTTAAGAAGAAAAAGAAACGAACACGGCATTTGAGGTAAGTATGGAAATTATTGGCCCGTAACATGTCCTTGGCAGTTGTGAGCAGGGCATCGAACCGTATTTTTTTTTTGCTCCGGTTCATTCAAAACACAAAATTTCGGTTCGGTTCCGGTTCCGCTCCGGAAACCATCAGTGAACCGGTTCGAACCGGTTTTTTTCTCTCCGACCTTAAAATATTTTTAAGAAACTTTCAAGAACTAATTTACCAATTTACGTAATTTTCTATTTAAATCAAATACATCTTCACTATAACAATAGTGATATTTAAAAAACTAATAATCAAAACACGAAAATAAATTATTTAAATGTAAATATTTAGTATGTATTATATTTATTTAAGATTATATTTAGAATTGAATAATTACAAACCATACATGCGTCGCAAATGATTTCAACAGGTTAGGAAAGTGTAAAGCAAATTACAAATAAGCACGATTCCTGCAATAGAGTATTCTAAATTTATTATATTACGTAAACCATCTCATTTTCTAATTTACTGCGCTTAATCTTTAGTACTAAATTCAATTAAAATCTGCGGAATAGCTACGGAGAAAAGAATTGCATTCGGACAGAAGAACGGACAGACCGAAGCTAATATGCGCTAAAGCTGGAATGCCTAATAATGAATTATTAATATTTTTATTCACAAATCGTACGGAAAAATAAGAGATCGCGTTGTCTCAATAGTGCCAGTAAGTTCGATAAGACATGACGTTATTTTTATTAATAATTTGTGGATCACGTCCACTGCTCATATTATAGTAAAAACTGTAAATGCGCGGCTTTATTTTTTCATTCAAAGATCACGTAAATGCGTGAAAAAATGTATAAAATTTTTGTGAGGAAGAAGCCCGCGGAAATTGAGGACCCTAGAATCCAGAAAGGCTGAGAAATGTTTATTAACATGGCACAAAATTACTATGACTAAATATTTGTATTCACTTAAATAGTGTGAGAATGTTAAAGTTCATTATTTCATGAAATTGAAATGATAAGTACCGTTTCGAAAAATAGTGACTATGCAAAAACATGTGATTTTCACCCGGTAGCAAATAAAAAACATCTACGTACATCTACATATTACCCTGCAATTACCCAAGTTGGTGGGTGGCAGGAGGTGCCGTGCACTAAGCAGTCAACGATTTTTGTTGTCACGGGTACGCCTCCAATTGTGATTCCCCATCTACGTAACTTACTTACATATAAATATGCGAATGAATGTCATGTTTTAGATATCCATCAGTATACCGATAAATATATATCCCCGTTACATTTTACTTTCAGGGACCATAACAGGAGTAATATTGTTACATTATGAAAATTTTGATGCATCACACCCCCTGTCACCCATCAATATGGTGAATTGCAAGATAATACATATTTAGATGTAAAAAAGCGCTCTATTAACAAGCTCCCTAAAAATGAAAATCAAAAAGAGTTAAATTATCGGATAATATTATTTTCTAATAACGTTTTGAGAATCGGAGAAAAAAGAAGAAAAAAATATTGCCAACCGGAATCGATGCCAGGCCTTATCGTGCAATGCGTGCACACTAGCTACCCAACCAAACAGACTGTTAGCAACAATGCTACAAATAATTATTATAAGCGCCATACTATATTATGTATATTTTTGACGCTGACTCCTCGAAACCAGGGATGCATTCACATAAACTCTGAGACACTTATTTGTATGTAGAATAGTATGATCCACATTTCGTCAAAATACGTGTTCCTAAGTTCGTAGCCTCTCCTTTTTATTATGCCTCTGTAAATCTCGTGACCGTAACTGCGAGCTTATAATTAGATAATTGAACAATGAAGAAAAGAATTTTTGCCTCTTGTGGATTATCCGTCCCGTTTTTCCAAAAAGAAATTACTAACTTCATTCAATAAACTCAACACTTATCAACAGCATAAAAACAAGTTCAACAATTAATAAAACACATTGACCAACAGAAATTATAATGTCAACAAATAATAGCTTCTCCATTCGCGCTGGATGATTTATCTTCTCCTTAATGCTGGAAACCTTTCGTTATTCACACAGATAAGTTAAACATTTTAATGGAAATAACAAATATACATTAATTTTTTATTTCTATTATCAAGAACGATTAATATCCAATATAAAATTGAATTTTTCGAGTTTACAATATATACCTATATTTAAAATTACTAACCAGTAACAAAGAGCAACTAATGCAAGAAAAAACGCGGAACGATCCTTCTGGTGGATGCTAGGCACAGTTCATAAGAAGGAATGAAGGTTGTGGGCATATGTAGCAGGTGAAACATTAGGGAAAACTTCCCTTCTCCCCCTAGGCATTCATAGGGCTCAAGGAATTCTCAAATGGGTAAATTTCCCAATGAAATTACCAGAGGTCGTTATATATATTATCTTAGAAAAGACTTGAAGGTCGTATTCACGGCAATACCCAAGAGAATTGAGGATTAGTGAACTTGGTGGGGGTTTGGACCCCATGGCGACAGGTTATGGTAGCGTGAAGGAGGCATTTGAAAAGGGAAGGTTACTGAGCGGTGGGAAAATTCCGCCTTTCGCTTACACTGTTTATCCGAACAGAAATAAAGGAGTGAAATAAATAGTGGTTTTTGGTTTCGGTTCGGGTTCAAACATTTAGTTTTTACTTTCTCATACGAAGTATCGAGATAGTATTGTTTTCGCGAAAAAATTCGACCTCGAGATTTTTAAGGAAATACACGTTTTAGGTATCGCTGAATCCGAAAAAGTGGTTTTTGCAATGCCGTCTGTCTGTCTGTCTGTCTGTCTGTCCGTCTGTCTGTCGGTCTGTTACTGGCGCTGGAGCCTAGACGGTAGAGCGCAAATGAATGAAATCTCGTACTTTTATCATACTGAGCAGAGTATACGTAGAAATGGTTGACATTGATCTATAATTAAGAGTAGTTTATTCCACGCATTTTTAACAACAATCCGATTTTCTCCAAAACACCTATAAGGATTTTGATCAAATTTCGTACAGTTACTTGAGTTTATGCCTTCAATAATACTGTATAGTTCATATTTCTCAAAAAATGAATATAAGGCTAATTTTTTCTAGGCAACTTTAACAATAATTCGATTTTCTCAAAAACGGCTCTAGCGATTTTGATCAAATTTCGTAGTTACTTGAGTATACATCTACAATAGTACAATATATTTTATTTTTCTAGATGAATGAATATAAGGCTAGTTTATTCTTGGGCAACTTGAACAAAAATTGGATTTTCTAAAAACAGGCTGATACGATTTTCATTTTCTAAAGATAACTAAACGACGCTTTAGTACCCATATATGAGAAAGTTTGTACAATGTATGTTGTACCGATTTTTTTCGGTTCGGGTTCGGTTCCACTCCGGCCAAAAATATCGGTTTTTTTCGATTCGGGTTTTCGGTTCCGTTCCGGTTCGATGCCCTGGTTGTGAGATGCGACAGAGACACCAATTACGTGATAAGAAGAAAATGCTGACTATTTTGCTAAACTATTCAGTACTCAAAATGTCTCAAACATAAAGACAAAAATTCCTTCATTTGTTGACATTTTTTTCATATATGAGAGGGGACTATGATAAACAAAAGAAGTTAGGTATAAAATACGAACGCTAATTGTAGTTATTTTTACAAATTCATAAGAATTGCGAGTTTTGATACGACAATAACACAGAGAATATTTCATTTTTGGTATTTATTCTTATCAATGAGATAATCACGTTCTTTCATATTCAAAACGGTTCTATACTAAACTTGAAATTAGACTTGCTCCATCAGAAGACTAAGGTAAAAACTGAATCATATCAAAATGAAAACGAAAACATTGAAGCGTTGCTCAATACAATCAAGAATGATTTATTTTTATTCAAAAAAATTTTAACCTAGTTTTCTGTAATTTTGAAAATCATGACATTAACTTTATATACAAATTGTACTATAGACACTAGATGAACTCCCCTCTAATATTGCCATGTATTACGATCGATAAGCCTATCATTTCATTTCTTGCCAGACCAATTTCCTCCACATCTAACACAAACATTCCTCGCGTATGTTTTTCCAAGATATTTTTGCCGCGCTATCACTTAAAATAGGCGTTTATAGAGATTTAGGTCATAATTAATATTAATGCACCCTAAAATATCCTTAAATAAAGCCTTAAATTCGTGGAAATCCATTTCAATAACGAGAAGTGAAACACAAACTTGGTAAAAATTCCACAAAATTATTTATTTCGTAACACCATCAATTATACAGCACGTTAATGTTAGAATCAGACGGAAACCGATTAGAACAAGGGGCAATGTAGAAAAACGTTGGAATAAGTAACCAATCAGAATAAAACAGTCTTAAAAATTCCGGGAGGGGAGATGAAATGGGGAGATCGGAGTTAATGTTAAATGACACGCAGTAGAAAGAAACGATGCTCTCCCCAAGCAAATTTAAATTATGGCGCCCCAACGATACATAAATTTTACATTAAAATTCGGTAGTTAAGTGGTATAATGGGATATAATTATTTTGAAGTTTTGTGTATTTTTATGATTAAACAGTTTAATAAAAAAACAAGCTTTTATTCATAGAAAAATAAATTTGAAATGTCACAAATAAATTATAAATTGTGCGATACTTATTTCAATGACAATGAGATTGATTGGAACTATTTCATCGATATACATATGCGCAGATGGGGCTCAATCAATAGTTATCAAATTTGCTGGTGAAGTAAGTTTCATAGAGAAGGCATCAAAAAATTCAACAGCGACATATTGCCTTATTCATAGACAGGCACGTGTTGCAAAACGCATGAATGAAGGCAGTGATGAACTTATCTAAAGATGATGGTACAAATTGCTCTTTGAATGAAATAGAAAGGATGAAATTGATTATTGATTGCAAAATGCACTTGGGAGTCTGTGAATACTGCGAAGGAAGGATGCAGGGGAAAACGAAGCGACGAAACGAATGGAATCAAGCCTTATATTGGAAGTGATCTTGGAAAGACGTTCCGAAAAAAATGATTAAAAAAATATGGTTTGGGATGAAAAGCGAGATGTATCGTGAATAAATGAGACTCCAACTTTGACTGATTTCGAACTTCAACAGCAAGATGAACATCGTCTATTGCTTGGAATCATTACAACAAAAGATAACCTTCGTTACAGAAGCAGCTTACGAATTTGTTACCAATTTGAAATTTAAAATTTAAAACGACCTTCAGGATGAATTTCTTAAAAGGAAATAAATTGCCCAATAATAGAGTTAATTACCTCAAATTTTAAAGAGAAAAACCTCTACATTAAACTCTTATCAAAGGTTGGTTCAAGAAAGAGTATAAAAGCGACAACCTTATTTGAAACAAACTAAAAAATAATTTAACCGTACAACTTGAAAGATATACCGTATTTAATCGATTGTAAGCCGACCTTTTTTTACCCTTTTACCACCTTAAAAATTGCCACTCGGCTTAGAATTGAGTATTAAAAATTGAAATAAATGTTTCGATAAATTCACTCCTGAGCCATCTCTAATATGCGCGCGCGCGTAATCTTAGGATTCCCTGAGTCAATCAATTTCCTCTTTCCTTTGCAAGCGTAAATTTTTGTCATTTACATTGGCGTTTTTCAGTTTTTCTTAATACATAATCCCATAATGGGACGAACGCATTATTCCGCAGACTTTAAGAGAAAAGTGATAGCATATCCGGAAGAAACATCAAATCTTGCTGCACACTACTATTTTACCATTCGGAGTAGAGCTGCCCGTGAACATTCATTTGAAGTCACATTTTGACATTTATTCGCCAGCTGCAAACACTAAACATATCAATGGAAAACCATATGGAAAACTAAATTAAGGTATTTTTCCGAAATTTTTGCCAGGAAAATTTGGCGCCCCTAAAATTCGGCTCCCCAAGTGGTCGCTTAGTCTGCTCCCCACCCAAACTCTTATTTTTCCCGTCCTCTGCTTTTTTAAAAGTTTTTGTTTATCCTGATTGGTTGCCTGCACCGAAGTTTTTCCAAACTTCTCAATGTTTTAACCTGTTTCCGTATGATATGACGATGAAACTTGTGTATTTTTGCGTCGTAAATATGTTATGAAATTCTTCATTCCTCGTTAAATCAACGCCATTTCCGTGACTGAGAAGCTAGAGTCGTTTGAAGTCACAAAGTCCCACAAATCACAAATACCTTATAAGAGATCCTGTTATTTTTGTTTGTTAGCATATACACATATATTTGAGCTCGCATGTGTGAGAGAGGGAGTGCGTGTGTGAAAGAGTGCGTGTGTGTGAGAGAGTACGTATGAGAGAGAGTGCGGGTGAGAAAGTGCGTGTGAGAGAGAGTGCGTGTGCGTATGAGTGTGTATGTGTGATATATTGCGTGTGAGAGAGTGTTTGAAAGAGAGTGTGTATATGATCGAGCGTGTGTGTGAGAGGGAGTGTGGGAGAGAGAGAGCGTGTGTGAGGGTGAAGAGGTGTGAGAGAGCGTGCTTACACGTCAGTTTTTTGTATCAGAAGCGGATTTTTTAGTTTTCTTTGTTAGTATACTTATCCAATTATATTAGCAACCTAATACTTGTGTCCAACTATAACAACTTGGAAGCATCATAACAAGGGATGCGGGTGGCTTTCTGGTGAATAACTTTCCTTACATAACTCTACACAGCAGGGAGGATGGAAAACCGGTGCCGGTATTAGCCTAAATTTACGAAGAGCACCAATGGGCCAAATTCTTAACGTCCCTTCCGAAGGAATAGGGTAAGGCAGTACTCCCGCAATCGATGTGCCGCGGCACATTAACTTTTGAAATCATATGCAAGGGAAAAATAGTATGTTATTCTTCTATTCTAAGACTACAGAAACCAAATATCTCTTATGATACTTCTCTTCGCTTCGTAACCGGAAAATTGAAAACTTTATCATAGGATTATTTCGTAATCCGGGATAAACGATTTGAAAAATGTATATTTTTATCAATAACTGACTTTATCCGTGTGTGAAATGCGATTTTTATCTTTTTTTGTTGGCTACAGGGTGGTAAAAATGTTAGTCTCGAGAAATTTAGTTTGGTGTGCCGCGAATCTCGAAAGAATCCCAAAGTGTGCCGTGAAACTTAAATAGTTGTGGAGCACTGGGGTACGGGACAATCCCAGGTTGAAAAATCTAACCACCTCCGGATTAGATGAAAATTTACTGATGAAATAATAACTGGAATAGTGAAAGCAAAAGGAAGGTATAAGTAAGAAACTGATGAAATGCTACGTATGGAGTATCGCCTCGTATGGAGCAGAATCATTGATACTCGGGAAAAACTTTATATAATAATGTTGAAGATAAAATACAGATAAAGTGAAAAACGTGGAAATATGAAGAATAGGGGAAAATCATAACAGAAGAATAACATGATAGACATCCCTCTACCACACACCAATTTCGGTGGCTTCCGTGGTATTTATTCAGATTCAAAAGGTGGACGATTATACAGACAATAAGAAAGATGAAGGCGAACTTGACGGGAATATATCTGAGGAGAGAGAGAGAGAGAGAGAGAGAGAGAGAGCGTGATTAAAGACGTTTTAGAAATAAAACTTGAAGGAAAAGGTGAAAAGGGAAGAAAGAACGGGTTTCAGGTGATAGACGACTTGAAAGAGAAAGAGAGCAATCAGAAAATGATGAAGATAGCGGTAAGCAGGAGTATGTGGAGAACCAGGTAAAACCAAGTATAATCACGGACCTGTATATGGCCAGTTTAATGATGATGACTTTTTTGGGCTTACTTGTGTTTCTGAAAAGTTTCTGTGTAGAGTTTAAGAGATCGGCGAAATAAAAAGGCTGCCAAGTGTTTCAATTTGTAATAATGATGTCACTTATCACATTTCTATTTTTTCAGTACATTAATGCTACTACTTGTGCATTCTATGTATGAATAATATATACATAAATATTAGTTAATAGTAAATAATACACTCTGAAACATATTTAAAGGTATGACTATTTTTCTTATTAATTTTTCGTTTATTTGGTAATGTGTGGCTAATATGGTGATCCGTTCGTCACAAATGTGTGCAAAATCGGAATCCTGTTGGACAACGCTGCTATACAGTGTTACGTGGAAAAAGACGATGTGTTATTAACGTTGTGTGTTGGTTTAAATTTGCTTTAATTTTAACAATGCCACATTTTCTCATTATATCTGGGCAAAGACGGAAATAAATGTTTATTTAAAAATATTTTCCAGCTCCATACAATACAACTGTTGCAGACAGGGACGGCCCGAGGAATTTTGGCACCCCGGGCAGGACAGCACTCCAGAATCCCCCTCCGTAAATGTTTGTTGAGATATTTACAATGTGCACGTTAATTTATTCATCGCTCTGTAAAACCCATTGACAATGAAAAAATACAAGGAATGCCATAAGATTTCAGCTTCTTTCACGGTGTAAATTGCTGTCCAATATTTATTCGACTGCAAGTAATGTATGGATTATTGATCAGGATAGCGCCTCCAACACTTTGGCGCCCCGGGCAGCCGCCCTGCTCGCCCGTATCTCGGGCCGGCCCTGGTTGTAGATTAAACCACTCAATAAGGAAACATAAGCTATCGTACTCCCTTTTAAACTTTCTGCAATAAGCTGTGAAGCTGGGCTCGATCGTAACATGGACTTCACTTTCATGCACCTATACCCTTTGCATCTTTCCTACGTTATAATTGTCCGTCTGTTAATAATATTCGTTGTAATGGAGTAGAAACACGACTCGGAAACGAGTGAGATGCAAGACTCGGAAAATTCCCATCTTCTCGAGAATCCCATTTTAAGGAAATATGCTTCTCGTAAGTGAAGCGTCAGCTTTCCTCCCCCACGCATCCATCCCGAGGAGCGGTTACGAGGAGCTGGTGCGGACGCCGAGACACCAAAAGAGCTTCGAAGGGGGGGGGGGGGGGGGGGGGGGGGGGGGCGTTTTGAGAGAGTGCGCGAAAGGGGAGTGGGGGAGGGGGCAGTGTTTGCGGAGGAGGAGGAGAAAAAAGGAAAGGGGAGAAAGAGAGAGAGGGAAGAGTAGACCTCGGGCCTTCAAGTTCACCGCCTAAAAATCTTCCAGCCTCGTCCACCCTCTTCCTCTTCCTCTCTCTATCTTCTCCCGCAAGAAACACCACCACCTACCCAAACCCTCTCGTACCCTTCTTGCACTCTTATCTCAATCCTCTCTCTTTCTTCAGCTCTCCTCCTCTGTCCCTCACCAAGCCTCTCCACACCCACACACACCTCCTCCCCACCCCTTCCAAAACGCCGCTCGCACCTCTTATCCTTCCCTCAATTCGCACTTAAAAGCTCTTCACCCTCCCATCTCTCCCTCCTCCTTTCTCCAACCCCTCCCCTCTTCCTCTCTCTCTCGCACACACCCCTCCATAACCCAGCAGCAGCTCTTTGCTGATCTCATCACTCCAAGTTCTCCCTACCCTCCCCCTCATCCACACGCTCACGAAAACTCGCCCAGCTCGAGATGGTCATTTTAACACCATTTATTATTGAGTTATACACCGCTCTACTCGAGGCGGAGAAGCAAAAACAAACCGTCTTCCATCCTTTGCGGCAGAGCCAAGGATTGTCCAAATAACGACGGTCCGTGTTCTCAAATAGCAGCGTGATCACGTTTGTTTATGGATTTTGCCGCAGGAGGCTTAAAGAAATGATTAACCGACTCGATGAATGAATATACTCGGTTAATCCTGTAAGGGTGTTTTATATATTTTTTTCTTCGCTGGAATAAATGTGGAAGTGTTTTAGTCCGAAAGTTTCCGCCGTTTTTCCTCCAGCAAGGAGGTAATTTTTTCCCCGTGAATCTATTATTCCGTGAAGCTTATTCGTATATTCGTTAATAATATTTCCGTTAAATTATAGTTGGTAATTTCAAGGTAATTTTATCTAATTAACGTATAAGTAAAAGAGCCATTTAGGTCAAAATTATAGTTTAACAATCGAAGGAACTGAGCATGTTCCGCCAAAATCGAAAGGAAAAATTTTATCAGATGAATTTCAGTTATTTTAATTCTCTTTCAGGTACGGATTCGGCTCGTTATTTTAACAATAAAACTTCTTAGTGTTCTGTATCAAACAAATAGCATACAGTTGACTGTTAAAAATTAATTGAAAGAAGTTAAACGTTTTTATCGCCGACTACAATGGCCTTTCGATAGGTTGAAGGTGTTTGTCATTGGAAACATTTACACGTGCTTTTCATATATTTACTTCTGAATATTTCCAGCCTGAATTATACATATTTCCTCTCTATAAATATTATTTTCGTATAATTCATTCGTTACTCCACTCTGAAATATGCACGGTTTCTATTATTCTTCGGCGACAGAAATAAGAAAGTAATCGATCTGCCGTATGAATGTTGAAGTCCAATAATTTCCGCTGTGGCGTAAGTAAAAGTATAATGAAACAGATCTTTATCAGTTATTATCGTGAAAATTAATATACGAATTATGAACTTCATCTGTGAAAATTTTATCTCTTCCGAATAACGTTTGAATTATATCGCTGCGTCTATAATTTTTAGCATATATTAACACTCCATTCTAATAAATAAGTAGTTCTCCTGCCGATCTTTCAAGCATAGACTTTCGTTTTATTCTCTTTCTCCAGAATTTTCTGATTTTATATCAAGTTCCTTTTAGTTTCAAGTTTATTTAACTTCATTCTTGAATACTTCTCGTCGTAGAAAAACCAGAACAGCAATTCTAAAGAATGTGTGCGGGAGACACCGTGACCATAGCCCCGCATAAATGCTCTCTCTGACCAAATTATCCGGAATTCCTAACAAAAAGTGTACTCGTTCTTAATAATCAGTACATTCCATGAATGCGATACAAGGAACGATCGATTATTTTTCTTCAGTCAGTTGCAGGCATCGTTTAAAGGCTTGCACTTGGCGTTAAACTCCACGCAAGCTTTGATCTACGGAAGCATTTTGGGAGAATAACGGCCGAGTCAAACGCTGATTTCATCGGTTTATGTTGAGGGGTGATGAATAAAATACTAACTTATAGAGATAGATTTCGCCTTTTTCTTCTAAATAAAACGCAGACATTTTTTATAAAACTTATGTTCTCTTTCATGGTGGGTAAGATTATCAATACATCCTATAATATCCAGTTTAAACTGATACTGTGATACACAAAAATTATAAATGAACTCGTTACTTTCTTCAAATTATATAAACCCTATCAATATTATTTTTCCTTTTCAAGTTGAGTTGAAATAACAAGAAAAATACAGTTTCCACAGATAATCGATTTCTTTTTTCCTCATCACGTCGTTACACTATTTTTAAATAAAATACATCTCCTATTTTCTGAAGGGTAAAAGGATTCTGAACCGCCGAAGAGTAAACGAATTATTTGATGGAAATAATGACAGACAAAAAATGCGCATAGAGAGAAAATAAATTATTGCAGGATGTGGGGATCGAAGAGCAATGGAATAACAACGTAATATTTATAGCCTCAAACAACGTATATGATAACGAACCCAAGGTAAGAAACAAGAAATTCAAAGGCGGCTAAATAGTTCTTATAAGGTCATTCATCTAATAGTGTAGACACAATAAATGCATCAAAGAAAACTAGGCAAAATGGATGATCCTAGGATCATCCATTTCTTCAATTTATAACATAGGCATTCTCACCATTTGAGAGGATAAGGGTTTTCTTCTATATACCTCATTGAGGACACCCGTTGGGGCTGGTTGATACAAGTATGGCTAGCTCGGCCCCAACCTCAGAAAATATTCCCGTTCTGAAACACTATAATTTTTCTGCTACGGTAGTTCGGTGGTAGAATATCCGCCCGGTAAGTGGAAGACCCGAATTCTATTTCCGGTCTATAAGAGCTTTTTTTCACCTTTTTCCACATTTTCCAACTCAAAGGGTGGAAAATAGTAATCTAATGTATAAGATGCAACTAGATTTTAAACAATTTCATCAGAAAAAAAGCATTGCATGAAAGAATCTATTTCTGTGGACACTCATTAATCTTTATGAATCCTTCTACACACAAGTTTATCCCCTCAATTACACAAAGTTATACAATAAAGTATTTCTGCAAATTCATTATCATTAGATATTTAATTATATATCCATTGAGTATATCCAAAGCGCAAAGTTTCTTAAACGATTTTAAACACACTTCACTGCAATGATCGCCGTAAAGGATCTAAAATTTTGAATGTCGTTAAAAATATGCATCAATCTAGTTTTGTGTAAGAGTGATCCACAGAATTTATTAGAGAATAATTTTGTTCCCGCCGCTTAACCATCCCTAATTTCCGATAAAGCATTATTTCCGTCCGCGGCTTCCAGTTTTCGCCATTTAGAGAGACATTCATATGAAAAACAGCATCAGAAGCATTTATCATTAGTAAATTTCCGGTTTCGACAGATTTCCGTCTAATACAAAGTATCGGCTCTCGTAGATTCTACTGTAGAAGGGAACAAAAACCACACACGAACATAAAGCCCCGTCCACATTGGATCGACAAGTGTCAACATTTGTGTCGACAGATGTTGACAGATGTATCAGCGGCTTGGAACCCAGAGGCGACAACAGGAAACTTCGTGTCCACAAAGAAGCGACATGTTTCTGGTGGCATTTATGAGGCGACACACAGGGACATGTTTCTCGGTGTTTCTTGAAACATGCGTCGTTATCTGTATTTCGACATTTGTGTTTTGCACTTCTGGGATTCCAAAAACAATCATTTTCCTTATAAAGTTCAAGAAGTTGAATTATTTTATCGTTGGTTCAGAAAGTCATTTTACTACAACTAAAAAAAAACTACTACCTCAAGCAAAATACAACAGCAACTCCGCACAACTACTGAGGTCGAGCAACAGGCGACAACTGGTTACAAACCGTCCACACACAAGGAACATTTTGTTTCTGTCGCTGCACGTCGACTCGTGTTTCTTGTTTTCCTTTGATCTTTACCGCTCCAAATGGAAACACGCGACAAGAGGAAGCTTTTGTCTCTAGCGACATAAACACTAAGGAACAACTAGAGACATGAAGAAACAAACAGCAACTTTGTTTCAGAAACATGTCGCAGGGAACAAATGTTGACACTTGTCGCTCCAGTGTGGACGGGGCTTAAGAAAACTCCGCTATCGCATTTATAACGAAGCAAGAAAAAAGGTTTCGGATTACAAATCCTACAGTTTTGTCGTTGATGAGGCATATATCGCAGGAAAATAAGTATTAACTATTAGAATAAATGACGAAATGAGGCGTTATTGACAGGAAATGAACTTGCTTCCTAAGAAACTATGTATGGATGGCAACTCTCCAAGTAAGCATTTCCGTGGCTAAGCTGGTAATCAGCTCCGTCTCGATTAACAACTATAAATATAACTTGTTCGGTTAATGTTCCTAAATTTCATACTACAAATGAAATCCGCTAAAAATAAACGAGGGATTGAAAATACGGCAAATCCAGAGAGACATATATGACTCGGCAAAAACTACAGACAAAACATACATTAAATTATAAATCGTAAATGTATATCTAAGCGCAACAATAATAATGATAAACTGGGTAGTTTTTAGTGCTGGCATAAAGCGAAAAGTTATTCCTGAACATTTAAGAGCAAGTTAATACCTCACTGAAGTTAAAACTTATAAGCAATTATTTAACTGCCATGCGGATTATATCCGCAGCAATGCTCAGATTACAACTCTGATTGCATCGCGTGCCTTGGTACATAGCAGTAGTGTTTATGGAGCTGCAGAAATGAATGGCGCAGTCCGGGGGCGCGGACAAGGAAACGCCCACTCTCCGATTACATTGAAAAACATCCATGAATATCTATGTCGTGGAAAAGCACATGAAAACCGATTATTTACAAGAAAACTGAAATGAAAAAATGAGTTTTTTTACCCATTAAACTCTGATCTAATCAATGTTTTCATTCGATAATTTATCATCACTTAATCGCGCTATGTAAGGGTCTCAATGCCCGTTTTGATGGAATACCTTCATTACGATTACTTTTAACCTATTCTTAGGAAATAAAATAGAACAGGAGGACCTGTTACTAACAATAACAGACATCTTCTTACCTTTGCTGCTGTTCCAACGGTGGAAGACAATCGTTCGGTAGTTTTTCTTGGAATACACATGCAGAAACGCAGCTGCAACATGAAATGAACATATGATTTAGAAATGACTGACAGAAGATTGGACATGGGAAGCACAATTAGCATTTACACATTACGTCAAAAAGTGGTGCTGGTCGATACAATATCTAATAGGAGATATGCCAATTTTCACTTTGTAATACGTACATTTTCCCCTTTGAAAAAGGAACATACTGGCAAGCGTCGATTTTGAACAAATCACAGTGTTTACAAAAGAATAAATTATTTCAAATTCTTGAAAAAACGAATAAAGACGTAATATCCAATTTTTTGTACCATTTCGCGAATGACGTAATATCCACGGAGTTACGATATTCGTCTACTTTTATTGTTTCTTTTGTGACAGTTTAAGCTGAAGATACATTCCATTATATTATGTACTTAAATTTTCCTTTACTGGAGTTCAGATAGAGGAATTCAAAGCTGATGTGACAGAGATATAGGTAACGAACACTGAAGTATACAATTAAGAAATTTGTCATAAATATGTAGAACTTAAAACTTTAAGATGAGTTCCGTCAACTTCTCTAAACATCACATTTCCCAAATTGCTCTCAATACTTTACACACGATAAATTGCATGTTTACTAAGCCACGAATTCTCGGATTTAAATAGATGCAGCCTATTAAAATATTTTTATATGCTGCAATCACTCAGTTAATCTGTCCGGATTTAAGAAAAAGTATAGTTATATGATTAAAATGAAGGCATGTCGAAAGAATGATTTTATAAAACCATGAAAAAGCATAATTTCGGCTTCATTATTGTTTTATCTTTTCTTAGCCCTTATTGCAATCAAATGTATTTTGCAACAAATTCACAATCCAGATATTAAGATTTCCGGAGTAAGTATACTTATACCTGTAAATATATTTATATAAATTAAAACTGTGGTCACTTTCCTGACATATGTCTGTTTCTAATTTAACAAAGCTTTTATTCTGTGATCAAACTTTACCTTTACGTAATCATTAGTACAATTTATTTTAAATAAATAATAATACGTAAACATGTTCGTAAAATATATAGTATTATACAATAAATCTTGTCATTAAGTGTGATATTTGAATATAATAAGCATGCTTAAAACAACGGAATATAATTATGGCTTCGAAGGATAGAAATCGACTTACCAAGTTTATATTTTTCAACTGATTAAATATGCCCCAAATACGATGCACAAATGTAACACGAGGCTAGGATTTAATTTAGTCATCAAATTATTAAGCTACACTCGAGTCTCTTAATAATGAACGTCAAAAAGAGTCTGCAAAAGTTTTCGTGACTGTTACTTACTAGCTCACTAACGCGAAAAAAATAAAGTTAATCGCGGAAAAAGAGCTTTCGGAGCCACTAGTTCCTCTAGATAAGAATAATCTCAGCAAGTTCAAATTGACCGTTAAACTCTTACCGACTTTCATTTTCTTTTTGTTCGAAATTTCAATTTTTTCTCGCATTAGGGCGTTCAAAGATTTCCGAGCAAGATTTTTTCCCTCTTTTTTTTTATTTCCTTTCACTTTCAGGCCAAAGAGAGGAATAGTAATTTCTCTCCCGCATTTCCGAAACCCACCTCAGTTTCCACCAAAACTCTCTTCTGAAACCTTATTATCGACTCCCTTATCACTACGCGTTTGACCGCTTCACTCCTTTCTCCCTTCCTCTTTTCCCTTTGATCTCTTTTCTATCTCCGCCACGTGATACCTCGAGAATGAATCTTTTTAGTTAAATAACTTTCATATTGACAACTAGGATAAACCTAGCAGCCGCGGAAGGGCCGGGGAAACCAGATGAAAATTCCGGCCACAAAGCAGTCGTCTTCAATGTCGATTTTCATTCTTTTTTTGAAAAAAAAAGGAACGAGTGTCGAATCTCGATAGTCAGTCGGATTCCATCCGCATGGCGTGCTCGATATCTCACTTTAGGAACTTTTGGACTTAAACATTAATTAGCATCGGCTTGGGTGGCTGGCTGGTTGGCGGAGAGATCAAATTCGCCTGTTTAGAATTAGGTAAGGTTAAATTGACTAACAAGTAGCTGACTAGTCGTAAAATATGAGACCTGTTGGTCTAATATGGTTTAGGTTTCTAATAAAGCTTCCACTATCGCCATATTTTTGACAAACTATTCAACATACACGCCAAATATTTCGTATCACATGTCTGACATGAGATTACAGTGCCGAGCGGTTATTTCGTACACTAAGTACGTCGTTACCAAGAGATTCTGAACATTATTATTCACGTATTTAATATTATATGCGGTATTTTACCTCTCTAAAACTAAAATTTAATCGGAGGAGCAATGAACTATCGGATATAACTTTTTCCCCTGATTAATGTAGATCCCCCTTGATATCACAAGAACAAAAACGCATAAGCCGGAAGAGGAAAAAAAGCGGGCAACCCGCAAATAAGACATCGATCGTAAAAATATCCCAAGCTAGTCGAGAACTATGTAAATGAAAAAAAAAACTACTTCTAGCGAGGACGTTCCATTTTTCCCTCGCTACGCACAAATGCGGCGGGAGTTTGCGCGAGTCCAAATGACTCACCGAGACGCCCTTTTTCTCGCCATAAGACATCATTCATTCATTTTCCACCCATTTATAATGAGCCGGGATACATTGTGTCCTCCCCGCGAATCTTTCCATCTTTTAGCATGTTTAACAAGACTCGCGAACATGTTTAGCGCCTTTTCTCTGTCCCTTCAGTGACGTTTCTTTTTCGCTTCTTATTAAACACGCTCTCTTCCTCTCCCATCTCCCTTTCTCTCTCTTTCTCTCTCTCTCTCTCTCACCAAAAAGCGAGGCCAGAACAGTTTCTTTACCCCGTCACGTAAGAGAATAACCCGACTTCATTAAGGCACGTCCAAATTGACTTTAAAAAAAATAACTTCGCGAAACATTGGGAATCCGAGGGATCGATGGCAGCAGAAAAATTGCTGTTCACGGATAAATCGTAACGAAGTTGTCCCCGGGGCATGAAAGAGATACTAATGGAAAAAAACACGCAAAAAGACTCTCATATCTCGCATCTTTAACAATTCAGCGAAATGTGCTCGGAGTTGAGGGTAGCTCACACACAAATGCCTTCAGCCAGATTTTCCTGAGAAGCTTTTCAGTAATCCGAGGGTGGCCGGGGGATTGAGAGGGGGCGGAGTAGGAGCGAGGGGGTGGAGGTATCGGATGGTGGAGTGAGAGGGATTGGAAGGGAAGAAGAAAAAAAAAAGAAGCGCGCTGAGACTCTGACGACGCCTCGCCCCATTGTTTTGTTTTATGCTCTTCGCTCACTGCGCGCTTGAAATGCACACAACGTCCTCCTGCGGCGAATGTTTCTCCCGTAACAAAAAAAAAAGGAACGCTTTTTTTAAAAATAATTTACGAATGATATAGCCGTTGTATATTTGAAACTTTAAGTAAATCGCTCAAATAGCGCAATTGTTAACGGGTCAAACATTCAAATTAAATGATGAAAAATCCGATGGAGCTGTTATTTCGACAGCTTGTATTATAATCGATATATGCAATGTTATACGTGAATCATTTAAGAAACTACGCTAGTTACTGTTACTAGTGAAAAATATTCTGCATAATAATTGTATTTTACCTCTAAAAACATTCTAAATTTTTCTGTTGTAGTCCCAAAAAAAAAGTATTCCATTGTTGTCTTGGGATAATTCTTTTGAATTTTGGAGGAATTGATGATATTTTTATGGTGATCTTTCGTAATATTTAGCACATTTTCTAAATGAAAGTTATAAGGTTAGTGCTAAAAATTGTGATGTTTCTAGTACAAAATATATTTTTGTCAGTAATATTATTTGAAGACGGTGACAAATACAGTCAGGCAAAAGTTATTAAAATTTTGTTTTACAATATTTTGGCCACTTTTTTAACATTAAATCTACTTTAAATTAAGTAAACTGGCAATATCTATATATCTCCTCAAATTGTTAAATATTAACAATAAAGCGGATTTTTTGTTTACCATCATTTAGTTATATTACTATTAATTGCTTTCCTCCATTATTTTACAGCATTATTCACGTAATTAATAAACAGAAACATGAAGTTTTGTTTAATTTTCTGCTTATCGAATCCTAATAATACAACTGGAATTCAAGTTAGCGTCGTTTTCAAAGTCACATAATTGAAATTTATTTATCCTCACATTTATGCGCACCGTATTTCTTCCTTTCCTCGTATTATTTTCTGAAAACTGTTTTCAGTAATCTCGTTATTTTTCAAAGTAACTTTCGTATCAAGCGTATCGTCGACGTTTTACATTAATCGAATGCAAACCGTCAAGTTATTTATAAAATGACATCGCTCCACACCGTAGGAACTTCTTCAATCAAAACGCTGTAAAAATGAGTTAATTGCCTAACCTTTTCAGTTGAATAAGCATTCATATTACTTGGCTGAATGATGACATCGCTCCCAATCGGATAGCAGCCGTGATAGGTCAAAGCGTTCGTTAGAGGTCATCTCAGATAGAGTTCCCAAATTCAATTTCTGGGTTAAACAATGCTTGCACGCATAGAAATGCCAATCATCATTCAGAAGAGATAAAGGTAATTCGTAATTTTACATTTTTATCGAAAGGTACTTTTGAACTAAGCTATTTACCAGCAATCTCTTATCGGTGAAAGAACAGGACTTCAACATATGCAGGCTGAATATTGCTCTCTGTAACATGATCTCAAAAACTTTAACAATATGCAGGCCTCAATAGAATTGTTAATGAGCTAGGTAATAGCATATTAAAAATTTAAAGCTTAGTGTATGGTCTTTGGAGTAATATAAATATTTCAAATTATACTTAGAAATGGGTGGTTATAAATTACCATCAAGCATCTTTCCATGTCATAATCTTTGAATCTTGCATTAAAGAAATAACTATATCTATGACGCATTATTAATTATATTTGTTTGTTAAATGACTTCCATTAAAACAGTGCTTTCATTAATCTTGAAATTTATGTGAGCATATGAAAATTAAAAAATCTGATGTGGCCAACAAATGACTTTCTCCACATTTGGGGTATAGATATTTAAATTATTATGAATAGCATTATAAGGCAAAATTATTATTTCGTATCATAAAAGAATACAGTCGTCCTTATTGCAGAAAATTAGGTATATTTTGAATATGTTTATAGAATTCACCGCTATATGGTGGTGGCGCTGTATACTGGAAATATACGAATAAGGAAAATAACTCCGAAATGGATGGTTCTACGAAGATATGTTTCAAACAAAACTTGGAAGATATAATATTCTCTACAACTTTGGTCCTCAAGAAGATTACCAATAACGAAGTTTTTAAGGAGATATGTGACGGAAACCGATTATTTACAAATAATTCCTAAACAATGACTGCTATGGAAAATTGTTTGAAATAAAAGATGTAGGAAATTATATTTTCTACATTTTTTGTACTGGTCAATGTATACAATAATGATGTATCATCGGAGAAATATCGCAAAAACCGAATCGGGTGGGAATGAAATTTGGTATTAATATGACAGGTACTTTTGAGTTAGAGAGCCCACAACCACATACATCCACACAGACACACACACACAGACATCACTCCGAAAATTGTCTAAACGTGTTCTAGGGACCTCAAAACGTGTATTTCCGTAGAAATTTCGAAGTCGATTTTTTTCGTGATTACAATACTTGCCCATTACTACGTATGGAGAAAATAAGAATCTGATGTGGCCAACACACGACTTTCTCCATATTTGGGGTATAGATATTTAAATTATGATGAATAGCATTATGACGCAAAATTATCATTTCGTATCGTAAAAGAATACAATCGTCCTTATTGCAGTAAATTAGGTATATTTTGAATATGTTTACAGAATTCATCGATACATGGTGGTGGCGCTGTATAATGTAAATTAAAAATAATCATAATATCTCCGAAAAATTGTTTCAAACACAACTTGAAAGAAATATTTTTTCTACAACTTTGATCCTCACGAAGATGACCAATTATGACGTTTTTAAGGAGATATTTGACGGAAGCCGAAAAAACCGATTATTTATAAATAATCCCTAAACAATAACTGCTATGGAAAATTGTTTCAAATTAAAGTCGTAAGAAATTACATTTTCTATAACCTTTGTATAGAATTGTATATATAATAATGATGTTTTAATGGAGAAATATCGCAAAAACCGAATCGGGTTTCGAATAAACCTCGACTTCCGGTTAACCGGTATTGTCCAAAAACTAATTATTTCTTTGTGCTCATGCTAAAGTGTTATATATGAAATTTTATATTAATATGACGGTACTTTTTGATTTAGAGCGCCCACAATCACATACATCCATCCATCCACACACACACATACATCATTCTGAAAATAGTCTAAGCGTGTTCTAGGAACCTCAATACGTGTATTCCCGTTGAAATCTCGAAGTAGATTTTTTTCGTGATCACAATGCTCTCCCTATACTACGTATGGAGAAAGTAAAAAAAACAAACATACAGGTTTACCGGAAGGCACCTCACCAGAGATCTGATGTCAAGGCCGAAACTTCTGCCACTCACCGAAATGGTGAAATGCAGGGCACTAGTAGGTAACTAATCACTCATACAAGAAACAAAACTGTCAGACGAACAATCACTCACACAGCGTATGAAATTTCCACTCCAGTCCTATAAGTTGGCAATTAAATAAATTGATATCTTTCAAATACTTATCTTAATTTGCATATAATGCGATATCCCATTTTTTTAGTGTTTGCTTATAATTATTCAAATACAATATTTCGGTAAATGCATATGCCCTAAATAAAAAATTGGTACAACATACATTGTACAAACTTTCTCATATATGGGTACTAATGCGTCGTTTAGTTATATTTAGAAGATGAAAATAGTATGAGCCTGTTTTTAGAAAATCTAATTTTTGTTAAAGTTGCCCAAGAATAAACAAGCCTTATATTAATTCATTGAGAAAAATGAAATACGTAGTATTATTGTAGATGTATACTCAAGTAACTGTACGAAATTTTATCAAAAACGTTAGAGCCGTTATTGAGAAAATCGAATTGTTGTTAAAGTTGCCTAGAATAAATTAGCCTTATATTCATTTTTTTGAGAAATATGAACTATACAGTATTATTGAAGACGTAAACTCAAGTAACTGTACGAAATTTGATCAAAACCGTTAGAGCCGTTTTTGAGAAAATCGAATTGTTGTTAAAAATGCGTAGAATAAACTACTCTTAATTATTGATCAATGTCAACCATTTCTAAGTATACTCTGCTCAGTATGATAAAATGCCTAAGTACGAGATTTCATTCATTTTCGCTGTACCGTCTAGGCTCCAGAGCAAGTAACAGACAGACAAACAGACGGCATTGCGAAAACCTCTTTTTCGAATTCAGCGACACCTAAAACGTATATTTCCGTAAAATTCTCGAGGTCGAATTTTTTTCGCGATAACCACTTTCTCGATACTTCGTATGAGAATGTAAAGAGGCAAGTTTACAAATTCAAATAGTTTTTCAAAAATAGCGAAAACATTAGATTCTTTACTATAAAATTAAAATCGCAAAAATGTTAAAAACTTGGCTAAAAGGGCGCAGTGGTCAGAAATCTAACCCTTACGCCAACAATTTTATTTGAATAGGACACACGATTAAAACTTAGCCGTCTTTTTGGAAAGACGCTCAGCCCACGGTTTCTTTGAGCTTCCCTACACCCACGGATACGAGCGTGTTTGTAAATCTCACACTCGCGTCTGCGCCACAAAATCCTTGTTGCTCGGCAAATAAGTCGATATTTAGGACGAATACCTTGACCCGTTTTGCACAGAAACGGTTATGAATTTCTGCCTATTTATCTTAAACGTTTAAAAGACTCGCATTACTTCGGAAAAAACATTAGGAGTGGCCTACTTGCTCTCGGAGCCGCATACGATAATCTTCATAAGTTCGAGAGCCGTAAGTTATAAATTTTTTAATAGTAAACATAAACCTGTACTCGACGCAATACAGAGAGAATAAGTGGTCCTTAGGCATCCTTAAAATGTCTAAGTCATGCTTTATTGAAAAGCGTTGGCACACCATTAAATTATAATGTCTCTCACATTAAGTTAAAGGAGCCGCAAACGTCTCGAGAGCCACGTTTTTTCCACCCCTTCTATATAGCCATCCAAAAAATCTGTACAACATACATTGTACAAACTTTATCATATATGGATAATAAAGCGTCGTTTATTTGTCTTTAGAAAATGAAAATCGTATGAGCCTGTTTTTAGAAAATCCAATTTTTGTTAAAGTTGCCCAAGAATAAACTAGCCTTATATTCATCCACTGAGAAAAATGAAATAAGTAGTACTATTGTAGATGTATACTCAAGTAACTGTACGAATTTTGATCAAAATCGTTAGAGCCGTTTTTGAGAAAATCGAATTGTTGTTAAAGTTGCCTAGAATAAACTAGCATATTTCTAGACACACACAGACATTTTCCAAAAATAGTCTAAACGTGTTCTAGAGATCTCAAAACGTGTATTTCCGTTGAAATCTCGAAGTCGATCTTTTTCGTGTTCACAATACTTTCCCATTACTACGTATGGAGAAAGTAAAAAGTAGCCTGTGAAGAAGTCTCCTACAATTAATATAAATGCCATACATGCTGCCAATGAAATGTCTGTTAAATACTGCAATTTTGTTTGACGTAATATTTCATATAGAAAATTTTCTTGAGTAGAGAGCAGTGATTTTTACTTTCTCCATACGTAGTATAGGGAGAGCATTGTGATCATGAAAAAAATCTACTTCGAGATTTCAACGGGAATACACGTATTGAGGTTCCTAGAACACGCTTAGACTATTTTCAGAATGATGTATGTGTGTGTGTGGATGGATGGATGTATGTGATTGTGGGCGCTCTAAATCAAAAAGTACCTGTCATATTAATATAAAATTTCATATATAACACTTTAGCATGAGCACAAAGAAATAATTAGTTTTTGGACAATACCGGTTAACCGGAAGTCGAGGTTTATTCGAAACCCGATTCGGTTTTTGCGATATTTCTCCGTTAAAACATCATTATTATATATACAATTCTATACAAAGGTTATAGAAAATGTAATTTCTTACGACTTTAATTTGAAACAATTTTCCATAGCAGTTATTGTTTAGGGATTATTTATAAATAATCGGTTTTTTCGGCTTCCGTCAAATATCTCCTTAAAAACGTCATAATTGGTCATCTTCGTGAGGATCAAAGTTGTAGAAAAAAATATTTCTTTCAAGTTTTGTTTGAAACAATTTTTCGGAGATATTTTGATTATTTTAAATTTACATTATACAGCGCCACCACCATGTATCGATGAATTCTGTAAACATATTCAAAATATCCCTAATTTAAGGCAATAAGGAGGACTGTATTCTTTTACGATACGAAATAATAATTTTGCCTTATAATGCTATTCACAATAATTTAAATATCTATACCCCAAATATGGAGAAAGTCATCTTTTAGCCACATCAGACTTCTTCAGCTTTATAGTTTTATTTTTGAGACATTTAAATGTGGTGGTCCCGTGATAGTTCCCAGACAGATCTGATCAGCTATTCGAAAGGTTAAAAGTTTAATCTGGCGGTGATATTTCTATTAGCTCACCCTTCAGAATTTAAATTAAGGGATAAACGACAATGATGCACAGATCCGCTCTATTTTTAATGAATTTAGGTTACGAATTATTATAACAAAGTACCTTTGGGTACTTATTAAACATTTTCTGTAAAAAAAATATCGTAATCTCATAGTATAACATCGAAGCAATGGGAAAATCAGTTTCTGTTTTCCGTCATTTCTTTCAACGTAGCGTTTTCCGCAAACGCGTTCTCGACGTAGACCGAAAAATTCCTGTAAATACATATCGGAATCCTTATCTAATCTTTCCGAAACTTTTAGCATTTCGATTATACAGTCGAACTTCTATAACTTGAATTTTCCATAGCTCGTAGTGAATTCATTTTACAGGGCAAAATCTTTTTCGGGTCATTTTTTTCTTCTGTAACTCGAAATTTCTATAAGTCGAATATTTTTCTTTGTTTCCCTTGATGTTCGACTTATGCAAGTTCCACTGTATTTCTGTTTCAGATCACCAGCGTTTATTTTTTTTCGAACTTTTGGAATCTCTTGCAACCGAGCTCCTTCCCCCGAGAAATCGCACCGTTGGACGTATTCGAGGGCGAACAATCCATGCCCCTATCTCCTTCTCCTCCACACCCCAACGCGCTATGCATATTTTTCTGGCGTTAATCGTCGAGCGTGATGGAGTCATGCCAGCCATGCAGCGTGAGGGGCGATGGGGTGGGTGGGCAGATGTCCGTGGCGTCCTATCCTCCGGACCTTATTGGCCAGGGAACCTTTCCTCCATCCTGAGGGCAGTTTTAACAACGAGGACCTCCATCTTATGGCACCGATGGTCCTGCCAAACGACTTCTCTCCCTTCCCTACCAAACGTATTAAGTCGCGTATATATCCCTAATAAATTATACGCCGTACTTTGGCTCCACCGTCGGGTCTCAAACGCAGGTAGCCTAAGTATATTTTTTTCTCCTTACCAAGCTATTAAAGCTATTCGAGGATGCTTTGCAAAGCACTTCGCGGTGCCTTACAGGGTCCCCTAGGTCTCTCGCGTGAGTTTAACGGGCCATTATCGATTAGTTTTTTTGCGCATTTTTCCGTTTTTTTTCTCCTCCAAAAATTTCGGGAAGTTTGGTGTAATCGTTAGCGTCTCCGGGGATGTAAATCGGGCGATTTAAAATGTCCGGTGCGAGTTCTTGGGAATATGAACGACTTCGTCTATTTCTAAGTCCGATCGGGGAGATCATTCCGTCTATCACGTCATTGTCTCCTCTTCGCATTGGTCGTGAGAGTTCATCTGACCGTGCAACAGACTTCCGTTCGTTTAACCTTTGAACTACCAATCGACAACCGCGGAACTTGCTGTGAGCAGACAAAGCAAATAGTACAAAAAATATTATTTTTCTTTCAATTAATTCATTACAATATATAATTAACCTAAAGAAATTCAGTCGCCAGGTAATAAAAAACACTTCACTGGTTTTAAAACAACTTTGAAAAACAATAACAATTGAAAGTATTGAAATATACTATGACTGAGTACCCTTGCTTCTCACGACACGCCTGGAACAAAAGTATGATTGCACCAATGCTACTCATGGCACCCAAAGTGTTAATTAATTATTTTAGTTAAACCGTGGGGGAGGGGGTGGGGCAAATATTTTTTCTTATGGGCTCCCAATTTTAAGTTCCGCCACTGCCAATAGGGTCCACTTTGTAACACATGATTACTATTTAACAATTTAAACAATATTTTGATTCCCACGAGTCTGGTACTTTTATAAGCTAAAACAGAAATTGAATTCCAAATACTTTTTTATATTAAAAATATATTTAATTTTCTAAAAATCCAGGACCACAATGGATCCGTTTGCTAACTACTGTGACGGAACCTGAATTCGATAAAATCGTGAAAGGATTGTTGGTATACACCCTTTTATGTGTGTCATATGTCGTACAACGCCTCTTGTGACATTGGGAAGAGTTGTTGGTTTCAATTTGACAACTAGCGCTACTATTATATGGCATAAAACAAGGGGTAAAACGTGGACCCCCATCTTTTTGTCAAAAACAATATTTCTTAACAAAAATTAATTTAACCATCAAAATGAATCTATATAATGATACAAATAATAATAAATATTGCATTGTTAAATATATCTCTACATTTTTGTGGTAAATAAACAAAGGGTGTAAAATATATCCCGCATGGTAACATGTGTTACTGTTTTCGTACGGTAATTCACGGGTTAAATACCGTGTTCATCTTTGAAACGATATTGAAAGTTAGTTCGAAAGTGGCTTTCCCATATATATTATTAGCATTACCTGAGATGTCATCTGTCATAGACATAGACATTAAAAGCTCGGGATTTATTTGTATTTCTGATTTTCAACATTCCAACGAACTAATCAAGTTGTCAATATCTAGGGAAAGTTATCTGAATGCATCTTATATTATAATTCGATCGAATTTTTCGATGTTAATTTCACCAATTCCAGTAATTATTAATTTTTTTCGCTCACGACTTCGTTTGGTTTTTTTTGTTTTTTTATTCATGAATCGTTCTCAAAATGGTTTTAGTTTTTTGTGAATTGCCAATTGTTTCAAGATGATAAGACGCAGGTGTCGTTTTTTCTGGCGTTTCATGAAATAGTATATATTATCAGAATTAACTTCGTGGTTCCTCAAAAAATCTAAATTTATTCAGTGGTGTCGGTTTGTTATAAAGGATCAACTATTATGAATAGGAATTCGAAAAATATTCCTTCGTTTTACACCTCGCTGAGGAAAAAATCCATTTAAGCTGTTCGAATTTCGAAGTCAATGGACAGTCAAATAAATTAAACAGTTAATTATGCAAGAGATTTTGCGCTCCCTAAAGCGTCAAACGCTTCCTCTACCATTACTAATACCATAAATTGTTACTTAATAAAGAAAAGAGATGTTACTTAATTCGTAGCTTAAATACTTCCAATCGATGGTTCGTGCCGATAAATTGTGAGCGAGCGTTTGAAAAAAAAAATGAGAAATGCCTGCATTAATAAACAAAAAAGACACCAACACCCCAATAAATTTTCCCTCGGTGCGGTGAATGAACTTTTTCCCGCGCCGAAAAAAGCAAGCTCATCGTTTCTTCAAAATTTAACGTTCATTCCGATTTCTCCTGTCTTTCTAATGCAGGTTGTCGCCTCTTAAATAGATCAATCTATAATCATGTAAACTAGAAAAAATGACTAACTGAAACCCTTATCTCATGGGCCTCGGTAGAAAATTTTACACGGGGGGGGAAACAAAAATTGCTATTACCCAGGGGCGGACGCAATTTTTCCCAACCCGGGAAAATTTCACTTCACCGGCCCCCAACTGACCACAAATCTACACCAATGAATCACTATGAATTATTATCACTGTACTGAATATCACCTTGAACTTAACTTAAAGTATATTATAAATGACTAATTTGTTTCGCGCGTGATGATTGGCCTTTCACTTGAAGTCGGTTAAAATCAGTGCTCGGAATGAGCCGAAACGCCGCTCCGGCTCGTCACACGCACCAATGATACCGTTCCGTTCAGACATTTAGAAATACCGTCTCTTATAACAAGCGTTCCGTTTCGTAAAAATTTCCGTTCCACTACCAATACAAGCGTTCCGTTTCGTAACATTTTCCATTTCGAGCACTGGTTAAAATCCACTCTGATCTGCTAAATACTTGGACACAAATAGCCTATCTCCCTCCACCCGATCTTTCTTCCCCTCACTTTCCACTTCCCACCTACATCTCGGTGATATTCAACCTTTTTGTTCAGCGTGCCCCTTGGAAAACTTTGAAGATGTACATACCCACTGGTATGATCACACAATACGAACAAATCCACAGAAAATCTTTAAATTATTAGAACTAATTTTGCCGACTAAATTAGTATTCACTGCATCTAATCCTAAAGGTTATGAAAAATGAATCTTCTGCGTATCCTGAAAAAACCTCCCGTATTTCCGGTTGAATACCAATTTTAACCTCCTTCCTCTACAACCCTCTCGCCTTCCTCCCTCTACATCTCTTTCGAGCGCATAAAGGCACTGCATTGACACTTTTACATTACACACGTGAATTGATACAACAATTGGTATGATTAGTTAAAAACGCGGAATTTCGCCCAAATTGGACAATTAAAGGATAAATTCGAGCGAATCCGAATCGAAGGATAAATTGACTTTAAAAATAGGAAATGTTCCTTTTTCTTTAAAATATTCTTGGTCCGTAGAAAGCATGTCAAATTTTCCAATATTCATTTGCAATAGGAATAAGGGCTGCTGAGCAGAATTTTAAATATTACATATTATATTACGAAGAATGAAAATAATCCCTAGTGATCGATCTCGCGACATTTTTCGAGATATATTACGCCGTTATCTTCATATATCCCATTCAAACATCCTGCCAAATTTTCGATCCTCTGTGTACACCATTTAACGAATTGTCCGAATATCTCTAGTGTGACACGTGAACCAAACAAACAACCAGTCAAAGGACAAACCAATTAATACTGCTTTTTATTATAATTAGAATCTTGCACATAGGCAGACGGACGAACTAGGTGAAAATAGACGTTTAAAAAATAATACAAAATAAATCCAAAATCTAAGTAATCGGAATTACAAGGTGGTCATAGGATAAGTATGTACTTCGATTTTCAAAGACGCAAACATAAATGAACAGAATATGAAAACTACGCTTAGTGATTTCCTTCCTTTCTGTAGAGGCGACGATGCAGGGATAATGCAACTGATTTATGTTCGAAATCCCCGGGGATCAGTTAGGCAATTCTCAGGTTAATTTAATTTCATAAGTTTCTAGATAATTTGTATGAAAAACTTAGAGAGTCACGCATAGTTAATAAAAAAACAAAAACTGTATAGATAAAATATGTAATTAGATACTAACTGGTTTAGCAACGATGAGCCGCTTCATTAAAGCAAAAACTCTTCTGGAATTGAAGACCGTAATATCATTGCTCCTGGATAGACCACACGAAACTGAACTACGGAGTGAACCGAATAAAGTGAATCTTTTCACGTAACAGTCCTCTTGATAGCAAAGGGCACTCTTAGAAGTTTTATGGGAGTGCGGATGGATGGGAAACGCAAACCGATATTTTAGATAAAGCATTCAGTTGGACACGTGGTCATATGCGGCTTTAAGGGTAAATGGATCCGCTGGTTGTAAGATTTCCGACATTCGAAATGAGAGGAGAGAATGAGGCGAAGGATGAGAGAAGAATTAAAACAGGAACTTTAAAGAAAAGAGGAAAGCATAGAGAGAGAAAAATGAGGGCAATAAGTTTATTATATACCTTGTAATTTTTCTTTTTATTACACCAATTTTATAAATAATAAATATGCAGATCCGAATCTGCGGTGTGTCAATAAGCAGAAATCATGCCTGGTACATGTAATTCACTAACGGTGATGCAAAAGTCTGGTATATAGATAAAATAATTTACCTAATCTCAACGGAAAAAAATCGGTACAACATACATTGTACAAACTTTCTCATATACTAATGCGTCGTTTAGTTATATTTAGAAAATGAAAATCGTATGAGCCTGTTTTTAGAAAATCGAATTATTGTTAAAGTTGCCTAGAATAAACTAGCCTTATATTCATTTTTTGAGAAATATTAACTATTTGGTATTATTGAAGACGTAAACTCAAGTAACTGTACGAAATTTCATCAAAATCGTTAGAGCCTTTTTTGAAAAAATCGAATTATTGTTAAAGTTGCCTAGAATAAACTATCCTTATATTCATTTTTTGAGAAATATGAACTATACATTATTATTGAAGACGTAAACTCCAGTAACTGTACGAAATTTGATCAAAATCGTTAGAGCCGTTTTTGAGAAAATCGAATCATTGTTAAAGTTGCCTAGAATAAATTAGCCTTATATTCATTTTTTGAGAAATATGAACTATACATTATTATTGAAGACGTAAACTCAAGTGACTGTGCGAAATTTGATCAAAATCGTTAGAGCCGTTTTTGAGAAAATCGAATCATTGTTAAAGTTGCCTAGAATAAATTAGCCTTATATTAATTTTTTGAGAAATATGAACTATACAGTATTATTGAAGACATAAACACAAAAGAACGATTTATTCAAAGGTGCCTCTAAAGATTTTCATTAACATTCACTCAGTTTTACAGCTTGAAGCATTAAATATTACCGCGTCAGCAATATCCCTCAAAAATAAATATATAGCATCCGGCTACAATATAATATATCGACTTTTACACAAAGCTCTCTCAAGTTCACTAGACAATCTTTGTCAAGTAATAATGCTTCAGTGCCTATGTGTCTTCGCCGATCCACAAAATGCTTAGTATTTATGTATATATGATAGAACCATTTATCAGTTGAATTTCACATATATAAGGTAATCAATACACACCAAAATCCCTTTTTTACGAAGTGGTTTGGGGCCGAGTTCATTCCGTATAGGTATCCCTCGAGATATGCTCATTGGATATACGCTTTCTGGCTATTGCGTCGAGGCGAAATTAAGGACACAAAGTTTGAGATACGCGCACTTTCCTCGCTAATACGACGTTTTAAATATTTCATTGTCGTGAAACGTTGTTTCATTCTAAGATATGACTCGCACTAAAGACTGCTTTAAACCAACTTGGAAACTTCTCCTGTTCGCATCCATGGGTTTTCCATTACATTATTTGTGATCACTATTTTTGCGCATTAAATAATAACCCCCATGTCGATAAAGAAGGCTAAAGCTGCATATAAGAAAAACGGGCTGTTTCTCTGGAAATAAAACTCGAAGTTTTGAATCGCTTTGAAAAAAGACAGCGTGGAACGGAATTTGCGCAATCAAACTTTCTCGGGCGTGACTTCATGGAAGTTTTTGATATTATTTATAATGAAAAACACTTACCACAATATAACATTATGAGTGTGCGCCCAATATTTAAGTCTAGAGAAAAGATTTAAAAATATGCAAAATTACTATGCCTTTAACTGCCTCGCGGATTACTCTTGTGAAACAGAATCCTATTATAGTGAAGGTGGAGAAGTTACTTAATATCTCGATTGAAGAGTAGGTTAAAAGTTATACGCCTTTATGAAATCTTTTGATTAAGGAAAAGGCTAAGTAAGTCCATCAAAATATTAGCGAGCTAGGGTTAATCGCATCAACATTTCGATAACGACTAAGTCAAAAATTTCGAGAGCTGGGAACACATTAATCATTATAACATAGGGTTATATGGAAAAATGTCTCATGAGATACGCTTTTTCGAGGGAAATCAGCAAAAGGATTTTCCGTAAGACCTGTATTCGGCTATGCATCCATAGAATTACAGTGGAATACACAAAGATATGAATAACCATGGAAAGTAACGATTGCTTGATTACGATGATATATTTAAAAAAAATAAAATAGATAATAATACAACATTATCGCACAAATATTTGAAGCCCAATAGTAAGAGCCAATTATGAAACTTGAGAGACAAATTCGAATTCTATCACGTAGTTTTTCATTCCGTAAAGCCAGCATTTCCGGTTAAAAGGTACTACGTAAAAACGGGATTTTATTGCATTAACAGATTTTTACGTACAGAAGACATTTTCCGCGGTATTTTTGTTTTTGTAGCAGTATGAATTCTTTCCAATCAGGAAAGTGTAGCGAGATCAAACGCATACGTATATGAGAAAGTTTGTGCAATTTATATTGAACCTAATTTTTTACTTCTCGTGTCTACTTTATTAATTTTATTATGCCTATAAGGTGTTTTTAAAGTTAAGCTATTTATCTTCGACCATTATAGATAAACAGTCATCTGTGAGATCAGCTATTACAGGCTATTGTTACAGAAGATTACTATCGGAAATGAGTATTAAATGAGCTTAGCATACATTAAGAGAACAAAACGATTTTTTATGAAAAACCTGGACGTCTTTTATTAATTTTGTTTGTTACACTAGCTTTAATATGATATAAAGGAACTCAGCTTAAGCGTATTTTTTATCGCTACCTATTTGCCAAATACGATAGAAATCACTAGAATAGTCGAAACAAATAATAACCCTTTCAAAATGTTAAATATACCTAGGTATACCTAGATTTTGTTTTTTAATTTTTTGCGCGGTTTCAGTGGAGAATTTACTGTATTCACAACAGTATCCTACAAACCCGTGATCAAATAAAAATATTAATAAAAGTCAGCCCCTTAGAGGTCCCAATGCGAGTGCAGTGGCATGCGTTTACGACCACATATTTTCCGGGACAACAACAAACCGACCGGGACAAGACCATGAAACAAGGACGCATGATAAGTCTAGTATTAAATCTATTTATAGCGTACTTATTATTTCCCGATAAAAATATTTTTGAGTAAAAATGTACAATTGCGAAGAACTCTCATGCAGGAAGAGTCAAATGTTAACAATTAAAAACTAATTAAAAATCTTGTAAGGGAAAGTCAGAATATATACGACATGACTGGTTTAATTTAACCAAAACGATAAATTATAAATAGCCTCGAGAGTACGTGCAAGACTTTGGTGTATGAGAAAGAAAACACCGCATAAAATGTCAAAACTTGTAACTGCTTCGCTTTCTTTCGAGCTTTGGAGCCGTGGAAAAACTCTAAATGGAAGTCAAAACCGCTTTACACTTGAATTAATGAATGACCTTTTCATAGTCTATGCTTTAATGTTGTTACTCATGGAAACGTCGACGTATGAGACGCTTTGCAATCCGCGTACACGACTAAATTAAAATTTCTACGTTCATTTGCCTGTATTTTACACACGTCCAAAGAAAAGGCATCAAATCCGTCGTCATACGTTGAACGCACTCGAGCGAACATAACTCCAACTTGATAGGAACCATCGACTTTCATTTATACTGTATTCCATTCAAGATAAAAACTGCACTACTGCCGAGCACGGTAAGGAGATTCCACAGTTAAGTGGAAAAAAAGTCAACTCGTTCTCCATGGCTGGACAAGCAAGCCTTTCGGGGTTTCAGGTGTGTCGCGTGCTGGGAGCGTGTGACACGCCGCTTCGCTGGGACCAGGTGGGCGACGGGGGAGGTCGGCCCACCCCACCGCATTCGCCTCCAGCCCACCCCCATATACCTATCTCCTTTCCTCCCTCCGTCCTCTATGATCTTTCCTTATCCCACCCTTCCCCCAACCCCTTTATCCTACTTCCCCTTCCCCGCAGCCCCTGACCAACTCCTACCCCTGCCTCCTCCGGCCCCGTTTCGCATGATCCAGCCGGAAGTGTAAGTAGGGGGATTGAGGTAAGGGGGGAAAAGGAGAGAGGGGGGAAGGAGGGAGGAGAGGAAAGGAGGGAGAGAAGCAGCTGGAGAGGGTTGGCCGAATGAAGCAACGTTGGATAAAGCAGGACTTGGATAGTACGGCACGGCACGGACTCCCACATTGCATAGTGGTTCCTGACAAATCGCTCTTCCCCCTAAATGGAAACCCGAAAGTCTCATCTTCATGAAAAGGATCTTCTACTGGACAAACATAAACCTCTTCGGATCTTATTCCTCGCAAAATCATCATGAATGCGGACCGCTCAATTACCTCATTATTAACCGAAAGAAATGCGAGAAAAATGCGTAACCAAAAGAACGCGAATTCGTTTTTTTTTAAGTATCTCGCTAAAAAACCCAAAACTGTTGCCGTGAAATTGAAGTCAATGATAGAACATTCTAATGAATGACTATTATTTTTTAAAAAATCTGCTGTGGCCAACACATGACTTTCTCCATATTTGGCGTATAGATATTTAAATTCTTTTTATGAATAGCATTATAAGGCAAAATTATTATTTCGTATCGTTAAAGTATACAGTCATCCTTATTGCCGTAAATTACGTAAATTTTGAATATGTTTACATAATCCACCGCTACATGGTGGTGGCGCTGTATACTGGAAATTAAGAAAAAGCAAAATATCTCCGAAATGGATGGTTCTACGAAAATATGTTTCAAACAGAACTTGGAAGAAATATTATTCTCTACAACTTTGGTCCTCACGAAGATTACCAATAACGACGTTTTTAAGGATATATTTGACGGAAACCGAAAAAACCGATTATTTATAAATAATTCCTAAACAATAACCGCTATGGAAAATTGTTTCAAATGAAAGTTGTAGAAAATTGCATTATCTATGACCTTTGTATATATACTATGTATATCATCATCATAGGTAGTCTGTCCATTGACAGGTCCGTGATTATTCTAGGTTAAACTTGGTTCTCCATATACTCCTATTTTCCGCAGTTTTCTTCATGACTTGATAGCTCTCTTTCCCTACTATGTATATATATATATATATATATATATATATATATATATATATATATATATATATATATATATATCGGGTTTCGAATAAACCTAAACTTTCGGTTAACCGGTATTGTCTAAGAACTACTCAGCTCCTCATGCTCATAACTAAGTGTTATATTAGAAATTTGGTACCGATATGGCAAGTACTTTTATAGTTAGAACCCACACAATCACATACAAACACATCATTCCGAAAATAGTCTAAACGTGTTCTATGGACCTCAAAACGTGTATTTCCGTTGAAATTCCGTAGTCGATTTTTTTCATGAAAATGATACTATCTCTATATTACGTATATGGAGAAAGTAAAAATAATGAAAGCATACAGTCGATTTTATTGTGTTATTTTAATGGGAGATGTAAATGCCTTCCATTGGAATCGAACCCAGCACTTTTTTCGAGATTTTTTTCGTCACCACTTTATCATATGTGAATCGAGCATTCTTGCCAAATTTAGAGATTCTATCTCTATTTTCTCTCGAGTTATCGATAGAGGGGTTGGTTAGCAATGTTATGGTCGCGGGTTTGAATCCTGCCGAGGTCATGTCAAAATAAAAATATCATTATTCTCATTTTTTCTAGCGAGCGGGTTTAGCGTTACATCCGACAAACAAACCAACCAACAGATTCCGGAAAATATCTATAGAAGTTGTGAGCTATATAAGTAATTTTAAAATAAATTAAAAAATCTGATGTGGCCAGCACATGACTTTCTCCATATTTGGGGTATAGATATTTAAATTATTATGAATAATATTACGAGGCAAAATTATTATTTCGTATCGTAAAAGAAGACGTCATTGTTGCCGTAAATTACGTATATTTTGAATGTTTTCAGAATTCACCGCTACATGGTGTTGGCGCTGTATACTGGTATTAAGATAAAGCGAAATATATCCGAAATGGATGGTTCTACGAAAATTAGTTTCAAACAAAACTTAGAAGAAATATTATTCTCTACAACTTTGGTCCTTACGAAGATTACCAATAACGATGTTTTTAAGGAGATATTTAACGGAAACCGAAAAACCGGTTATATATAAATAACTCCTAAACAATCACTCCTATAGAAAATTGTTTCAAATGAAAACTGTAGGAAATTATATTATCTATAACCTTTGTATAGAATTGTATATACAATAATAAAGTTCTAACGAAGAAATATCGCAAAAACCGAATCGGGTTTCAAATAAACCTCGACTTCCGGTTAACCGTTATTGTCCAAAAACTAATCAGTTCTTTGTGCTCATGCTAAAGTGTTATATATGAAGTTTGGTAACGATATGGCATATACTTTTTGAGTTAGAGCGCCCACAATAACATACACACACACACAGACATCATTCCGAAAATAGTCTAAACGTGTTCTAGGGACCTCAAAACATGTATTTCCGTTAAAATCTCGAAGTCGATTTTTTTCATGAATACAATACTTTCCCATTACTACGTATGGAGAAAGTAAAAAGGAAAAAGCAAAATATCCTTGAAATGGATGGTTTTACGAAAATTTGTTTCAAACAAAACTTGGAAGAAATATTATTCTCTACAACTTTGGTCCTCACGAAGATTACCAATAATGGCTTGCACCGATTTCAATGCTTTTCTTATAGGGTTATGAAATGAATGTTTGGGGTCAAAAAGACCCCCTCAAAATGGAAAATGTTCCAATTTTCGATTTTTACTTTCTCCATACGTAGTAATGGGAAAGTATTGTATTCATGAAAAAAATCGACTTCGAGATTTCAACGGAAATACACGTTTTGAGGTCCCTAGAACACGGTAAAACTATTTTCGGAATGATGGCTGCATGTGTGTGATTGTGGGCGCTCTAACTCAAAAAGTACGTGCCATATCGTTACCAAACTTCATATATAACACTTTAGCATGAACACAAAGAACTGATTAGTTTTTGGACAATAACGGTTAACCGGAAGTCGAGGTTTATTCGAAACCCGATTCAGTTTTTGCGATATTTATTCGTTAGAACATCATTATTGTATATACAATTCTATACAAAAGTTATAGAGAATGTAATTTCCTACAGTTTTTATTTGAAACAATTTTCTATAGGAGTTATTGTTTAGGAGTTATTTATAAATAACCGGTTTTTCGGTTTCCGTTAAATATCTCCTTAAAAACATCGTTATTGGTAATCTTCGTAAGGACCAAAGTTGTAGAGAATAATATTTCTTCCAAGTTTTGTTTGAAACTAATTTTCGTAGAACCATCCATTTCGGATATATTTCGCTTTATCTTAATACCAGTAAACAGCGCCAACACCATGTAGCGGTGAATTCTGTAAACATTCAAAATATACGTAATTTACGGCAACAAGGACGATGGTATTCTTTTACGATACGAAATAATAATTTTGCCTTATAATGCTACTCATAATAATTTAAATATCTATACCCCAAATATGGAGAAAGTCATGTGTTGGCCACATCAGATTTTTTCTATTGGTTGTGACCCATGACATCATCTCCTCAAATTTCAAGTTTATAGAATTTATAGAAGTACCTAAACTTTTGTGTCTTAAACCGACACACGTACCTACTATCTCTTTCGCGGAAACATACCTAAGCCTTTTAATAAATAGATGTCCACCTGAATTAATATTGATAACAACGTTTGTGTAATTTTTTGCTTTTAGCGCACGTATGCTTATTTAGAAATTTATATATATATATATTAATTACTTTAAATGCATAATATTTTTGATGGCTGATAATTGATGAGTGATTTTTCATATTAGAGTTATTTTTGTAATTTCTCATTGTGTTGAATTGTACCTATATTCTTCCATGTTTTTATGAATTGTATTTTTGATGTTTTTACTAAGAGAGTATTTGGTGTTTTACTACTATTACAAGATATTAATTTACTTTTTAATAGGCGTTTGCCTATGAATGAATGAAAAAAACTAAACTTTGGCCATTTTCTTTTTTAATACAATGACATTTTTCAACAGGAATGATTGTGTTAAAAGCTTTTAAAATAGTTCAGAAACTAATCCATCATATAATCTCGTATTTCTGTTAATTTCAGGTGTTCCTTATTCTACCCTGGTTCCAGGTTGAGATCCGTAATAAGTAATGGAGGATATGAGGGAAATGGATTGCAGATGCCACAATGAACTTGGTAACTTGGTATCGACTAATTACGGTTTGAATAATTTTCAGTGCAGTATTTAATTTTATTTTATGTCTACACTTCGTTTCTATATTATACATATTGCATTATATATTATATTAATAGTATTTTAAGGTTGTATATATACATAATTGTATTCTACGTCTGTCTTTGTTACCCCATCTAACACACGACTGGCTGGTGGGTCAACCTCTTCCCTCCCTTCCTCCCTCCCTCTCGAGGCCCCGACCTTGAGCAAGGTTCCCACCTTGTGTGCACACAAAACCCCAAACCACGATACGATTTCCACACGATCGATGTTTTATGCAATTGACACATGTACTGTTATCCTATGTCATATTATTGTTTATTTTCCACGATAAATGCTAAATCGAATTTTTAAAATGTACCGCTAATATCTTTTCCTCTGAACGAAAAGTACCAACAGGTGATGCTGGAGATGAATGTGTGCATTTCTTTTCCGACTGCACGAAGAGCGAAGAATGAAGACGTCCAGACACATCATTCTTCATGCACGAGTAAGTATGTTTAGATGTAATTGCACTCTTTTTATTAATTTCTCCTTTTTAATAGATTTTTTTTACAGAGCTATTCTCCAAGACAGGATGGAGCGTACAAGTGTGGCCTGGTTATCTCCTACTGGAGGTAATTAATGAAGTTTCACTAGAGGGATGGCACAGTTTGTATGGTAGTCTTATTTCGATCTCAGGCATATAAAATGCCTCAGAAAAATAATCATAATTAATTATCAATTTTTCTAAATTCTATAATTTCTCTGACGGCGACTGTACTTTTGCTGTCGTATATTGGATTTCATGTTCAAAATTAGATATGGGAGAAGAATAAATTTCTAAATATCTAATATATGGTATATAATGCAGTTTCTAGCCTTATGCAGATTATAGCCGATATGAGTTTATTTGTGTGTGGTTTATTCGGCTGTGTTATGAGTTGAAGCAGAAGAAATTGTTGTATTATTGCCAGAATTAAAGTGAAATTTAAAGATATTAATTCTTTAAATAGTATATACTAATCTAGTATTTATTTGCTTTTTTAATATAGTCATTACGTTTTAATGTCTATGCACGCAGTAAAGATTTTGTTTCAAATGCATAGGATACAAATAAGTGGTAGACATATTCAACCATATTCCGTGCTGCAAAATGCAATGGTAATGTTTATTTTAAATCAATTCTTAATGAAATATTTTTTAAGTATATATCTGTCATTTTACTTGGACAATTCATTGGTTTATTACTCGTATTAACATTGAATTGGTAGTTAAAAATTATTTGTGATATTTTTTGATGAAACCTTAGTTCTCCGCATAAAGACAAACACTGATGGATAATATAATCATGCGTCCAAATAATAGACCATTTTAGGCAATCGTAAAATATTTATTGCTAATCTAATTAATGATCGCTCTTAATTGCAGATGACCAACGCCACACTAAAGAAGAGATATCTGTCCACGGTGAGCTCGATTTTCCTTATTTATAATGCACACGTCATTTCATGTAAGATTCCAAGAACATCATTCGATAATTACTTTTGAACCGAATTGAATTAAGTCAGTATCATTTTCAGATGTAGTGTTTACTGTTGTTAGTAGGGTTGCCATCTCTACGACTTTGAACCGGAATATTTGTTTTTCCATAAAATCTTCATGCTCTTGATTAATTTTACTGAATTTTCTCAAATTAACTGATTACAATTACGAGTAGGTTTTTTGGTTATCCTAACATCCCGACATTTTCACGTACTCAAATATCGAATGATCAATAGCTGTGTCATATATGAATTTACGTCATCCTTTCGAATTGGAAGTATTTTTTTCATTAATCTTTAGTTAAATTCAATTGTGATGTTTCTAATGTCTGGACGTATGCAGGTACTCAAATATCTCTTAAATATAACAAAATTTATTATATTTCGTCCGAGTGTGGCAACTTCATTAGTTTTCATGTTGAAAAATTTCTCGTAGGTGTCGGATATTATTTATTATTAATATATATTTAGAATGTTTTGCCTGTTATTTCGAACCGTTCATTTTCAAATAAATGCATCACCGGTACTTATTCCGCAGCCAGTAAGCTGAATGGAATATATCGCACTCTGTTTGTGACACTTACCTGTTGTTCAATTTCAGTGTAATCACTCCATTGTAACATTTCAGATTAAGTATATATTCGCCACTTAAGGAATAGTACTGCAGTCAGATTCTTCTGATGTGTGTGGGGAAAATTCGGCGTGCTTTAACGTCATGAACAGAGGCTTGGTGATGCATTTATTCGGAAATCTAATATAAAAATGTTTCTTCAGGAGACGATTTTTTAATTGCATTTTGTTTTAAAGACTTCAAAGATGAAAATTGTTGTTAATGTTTGTTTTCAATTTTGCTTTGGGATTTCAAAAATCAAAAGATGTAAATCACCTAGGCTTCACCATTTTCTCATGAATATAAAGACTGTAGCAATCTTAATTTTAAATTCGGTATAGATAAAACTGACACTTTATGCAATACCTGAAGTGTATGTGGCTATGTGTTAATTTCTTTTTGTAAGCATTTACTCGGTTCTATTATTTTAGAATTACATATCATAACGAAAGCTAAACCTCACAGACATATAATTTTAGAATATAGTATAGATGTGAATTGCAATGTTCCATATGTGTTTCTTATTAGATCCATGTCATTCATTCCTGCAGAAGTATTTTTTAAATAAAATCTTTGACAAAATGTATTATTAGCGGAATCATTTCTATTCACTTTTTCAGATTAAACATTTAGTCCACATTAAGGCATCATACAGCCGTCATATTCCCCTGAGACGTAGGGAATACTTATCTGCAGCTCTTTAACGTCACGAACTAGGGCCAAATAATCCTAATACCGATGCCTGGGAATACAATTATTGGGAAATGTAATATCGAATGTTCAGAATATAAAATTTTTATCCCACTTAATGTTGAAAACTATAATAAATTGCCGATAAAGCACAGAATCAAAATTAACGCTTCTGGGATTTAAATATCAAAATAGGTAAATACTTTCTAATGGTACATTGTACTCGATTATATTACCTTAAGATTTACTTATCATTATGAAAGCAACAACACACGAATGCAAAATTTAAGAATTTTGTATAAATGAGGTGTTCTATATATTCTTGTAAATGTCATGCAGATTTTTTTTTTCAGGAGCACCACTGCTAGGAAAGTAGGCGTAGTAATGTAGTCTAGTAGTGTTATAGTGGAGCATGACTATTAGACTTAGCATGGTAGAGCAATTAATAGTGCATTGGTGAATGGTTTGCGAATGTGATGAGGAGTAGCATATGCATGTGATTATGTAGATGTAGTCGTATGTAGTTAGTCGTATTAATGCATGTCTCATTGTATCATCCATTGCTTAATTTTCTCATGTATTCATATCCTGCCTCGAATATGTCTTCTGCTTCGAAGATGCATCTTCTGCTTAAAAGATGAAATTTAACTTAATCGCCATTTTATCATACGGTTTACTTTTATTGTAGTTTTGTGTTCTCAGAAAAACTACACTAATATGCTTAAATCCCTGGTCTAGGGCGAATGCCAGACAAATGCTATCCCCGGAAGAAAAAATAAATGTACTGCCTATTAGTTCAGACAAAATATTAATGTTAAATAATTAATTTGTGTCAATAGCAAACCTGTATATCTAATTGTGCAAAATGAAATGTATGTCAAGGCAAATAAAGTACATTTGAAATCGAAATTCGAGGAACATATAATTAAATTAACTTATGCTTTACTTTGTTTAATATTATTGACTTATTAAAATGTATTCAGCTAAATAATGACATCTCTCTCGAGGAGCATAATTTTCAAACTGCATAATTTACCAGCGAAAAGCAAATGAAATTTCAATTTTATCTCAATTGTGAAATTAAAAACTTCTAGCTATGACTTAAATTAAAGATATATTTATTAAGAAGAATTTCTGAGGAAAATTTCATTCCTCCATATCTACTGGTAATATTTTAAGAAACTCGTCCTTTGTGAGTATTGCAGGTTGCGGGCCCATAGGGAGCAGTCTCCAGCCCTTGCACTTCCTTACTCCCAAGTAGGACACGCGATTGCAATCTGCCTAAGTTCAAGGTCTATCAGACCACACCTGATGGTGTATTTATTTTGTTTTGTTCATTATTTTTGGTTTTTGTCCTTTATTTTATTTGTCATCCACTCAGAAATCAAATTTTCAGTAAGCCATTATACAACATACTTATGTAAACATAAGCGTAATACTATCAACCCTGCTGCGAGTTCTTTACTCCACATACAGCAAATAGGTTTATTCCAGTATGTAGAAAACGTTTTCGGCATGAAAAATAATAATTTTGCCTTATAATGCTATTCATAATAATTTAAATATCTATACCCCAAATATGGAGAAAGTCATGTGTTGGCCACATCAGATTTTTTATTTTAATGGTCCCGTATCCTTTAGAGCAGTTTTTTATGGCTACATACCCCAAAGTACATTTAAAGTGATAATAAAATGAGTAACACTTGTACTGATATAGATAACCCATGTTTATAACGTAAAAATTTAATTATTCGCATATATTTCTGTTTTATGATGGTATTCCTTGATGTCACATTACAACGTTTGATTCCAAGTCATGCACAAAAAACAAAGTAAGAAGAAAAATTACAACCTTTAACACATTTGCAAATCCCTTCAAACCCCTTGGTATACCCATACGGGTATGCATACCACCGGTTGAAAATTCTTGCTATATGCTATAATATCTATAGTTGCAAAATGATTTTAATTTTTCTATATACATTAAAATAAGTTTAACCATCATTCTTAAGTGCAAATTTGAAACACATAGCTGTACTCATTCAATCATATAATGAACGTAAAAAGGGATGATAAATTTGTGCTTAATAGCAATTTTACTTAATTGTAAATTAACTCAATGTTATCATCAAACTTATAAATCCACTAAAAACAATTTATTACCAGTATTAGTATATTTTGAATATGATGCAATTATACTGAATTAGTGGTGCCCGCAAAAAATATTGCTAAGTCAGTCAGAAATATGAATTTTTACAGAGGAAATTAATGCTACACAATAATTAATCACCAACTTTTATTTCAATTTTTTATAAATGTTTCTTTTTATTGAAATACTAGTGTAAGTTGAATTTCAACGGATTTAGTGAATCTACTTTTGCTGTCAATTCTAGGACGTATGCGATATACAGTAGAACCTCATAAACCTGGAATTCAAAAACCCAGAATTCTGAAAAACTTGGCACTTTTTTGAAAGTTTTATGTAAAAATTCTTAATACTCTAGAAATTACTTTAAATGACGTACACTTATCTATTTTCATTGTTTCATCTGCCTCATTAGAACCACATGTTTAGATTCGTGGCAATAGCAATTGTTTTTCGTTAATGTAATCAGTACTTTGTTAAATTTTATTTTGACATGGCTTCAAAAAAAGAAGAAAACCCTTCCACGAGTGGTGTTACGAAACGTAAACAGAAAAATCTCAGGATTGAAAAAAAAGTGGAATTACTAAGAAAACTTGAAAAAGGTACTTCAGTGAAGAGACTTTGTGAAGAATATGGCATTGGTAGTTCCACTATGTATGACTTAAAGAAGAAAAAAACAGAAATATTGAAATTTTATGTAGAGAGTGATACACCTAAAGCTATGTGTAGCTGTAAAGCACTACACACGTCCTGGGTGAATGATGTTGATAAGGTATTGTTTGAGTGGTTTTGTCAGCGAAGAAGTGAAGGTGTACCTACTATTTCAGGCCTAATGCTGATACAGCAAGCAAACATTTTTCACAATAGCTTGAAAATTACTGAAGATTGTGATTATTCTCAAGGTTGGTTCCATCAATTCAAACTTCGTCATGGCATACGAAAATTAGCAGTGTCTGGCGAAAAACTTAGTGCTGATTCAGAAGCTGCAGAGAATTTGTTGACAAATTTGCGAAGTTCGTTGTAGATGAAAACTTTAGTGCAGAGCAAATATATAATGCAGACGAAACTGCTCTATTTTGGAAGTGTGTTCCTCGTAGCACACTTGCAGATGGTGATCAGGACATGGCATGTGGTGTGAAGGAATCTAAGGAGAGGTTGACGGTTCTTGCATGCGCAAATGTAGCAGGCACACACAAACTTAAATTGGCTGTAATTGGAAAGAGTGCACACCTTCGTGCTTTAAAGGGTATAAAGATTTTTCCCGTCCATTACCGTGCAAGCAAGCATGCATGGATAACATCAGCAATAATATTAGATTGGTTTGAGAATCACTTTGTGACCGAGGCTCGTCCACATTGCAGGTCTAAGGGGCTAGGTGATGACTGTAAAATAATTTTGATATTAGATAACTGCCCTGTCCACCCTGACACATCTCTTTTGGTGTCAAGTAATGTTTGTGCTGTTTATTTACCACCAAATTGTACTTGGATTATTCAGCCAAGGGACCAGGGTATTTTACAATTACTAAAATGTTATTATAGAAAACAATTTATGCAAAAATTGCTTTTTGTCTGCAATAATGATGAAAGTGTTGACGCATTTAAAAAGGAATTTAATATTAAAGATGCAATTTGGATTCTAGCCAATGCGTGAACTGATGTAACAGGTGTAACATTAAGAAATGCTTGGCATAACTTGTGGCCTGCAAGTATGTTTCTGGAATATGATGAATTGCCTGTAGATTTTCTAGGTTTTAATGTTAGCAATTGAAAGAGAATTGTTTCTGAACTCACGGAGTTTGCTAAGGGAATGAAAAATAATGCTGTAGCAAAAAGAGTGGTAGAAGATGACATTGAAAACTGGGTTGAAATCGACAATGATGCGCCTGTCATACTTCAGCTACCTGATGGTGAAATAGTGGACTTGGTTTTGAAACCTGTGCATGAAAAAGATGAAGAAAATGAAAGTAACAATGATCAAGAGATAGTTAAGGACAAACCTTCATTAGATCACTGTATACAGTTGGTCACAGATACAATATCTGCTTTAGAACAACGCTTTTGCATTGATTTTCCAGAGATTACATGTTTGTATCGAATACAAGATAAACTTATGAAGGAAACATCAAAATTCATGAAGAGAGCTAGTTTGCCTGATCTTTTTTTTAAAAATTCTCAGAAGAACGTGCAATGAAAATAATGTTGTAAATGCGTATTATAAATATACCGTATTTACTCGATTCTAACAATAAGACTTTTTAATGTCACTAAAATCAGGGGGCGTATTACATACAATGGCATCTTGGAACGATGATAAATGACTATTCTATGACTTACGCTTCCTCCGAGGGACATATTAAGTGATAATCATAATGGGGTTCCATGATAAGGTTTTCAACACCTAAAGAGTTCTGTATGCAAAAAAAGGTTGAGAAGCACTGACATATGGGACCCAGAATTTAGAACTATGCACTCCGTTAGTTATCTAACTGAAAATTACTTTGAAGAAGGAGAAGGAGAACCCTCTTACTAACAAGAACCTATCTCTCCACATTCTAATATGGGTACTCAAAATTTGATCCACTGATATCACAGAAAATGGCTATCGTGTAAAATATTGTATTACTTTGTTTTTGATCACACGTTGCATACTGAATATGAGAGGATAGACATTTGTAAACAAAGTAAGCATTTTAATGAAAAGTATCAAGTTTTCAAATGATGACATGTCATGACGATGACATGGGAGCGTCAATTCAGCATGGTTTGCTTAGGTGGGAGGTTGAGTGTCTGGAGCTGTGCATCCCTGCTTTAGTTGTTCAAACAGTTTGTATCCGACATATCAGATCACAAAAGTGTTGAAGATTCGTACGTTTCTGTAGTTCTTCATGTTCAGCAACAACTACTTTCTTGCGACGGTGAAGAAACCTTCAAAAAAGTCTTCTGAGTAAAGGTAAATCAGCAGCTACTTATAATAGATGTGTATTTTATGCAAAATATATCAGTTGGTTATGTGAGTATTCATAATATTGAGGGCATTATAGTATTAGCATCACAGGCCCCCAAGGGCCTAAATCTGCCACTGGTGGGTGGTATCGTTGGCATTGTTGATCTTTCGGTTGTCGCCTCAGTTCACTGTTATAATAGCTTAGTGATACAAGTGGTTGCATTTTGACTTATATCTGGCAATTAAATTTAAAAATTTTAATTTACAATTTTTAAATAGGAACCACATTCATTCCAACTTCACCATGTCTTCAAAATGGCTGCACTATGACGCGGCTTTAAAATGAAGAAATATAATATATGCAGAATAGCATGGAAATAGAGCTGCTGGGAAAAAAATTTACTATAAGTGAGGCCAACATTCATCGTTGGAGAAATGACTGTGCTTCCATATTTTCTTGTAAGGCTACAACGAAGAGCTTCACAGAACCTAAGAAAGGAAGATACCCACAAGTAGATGCTGCAGTACTCAATTTCATAAAAGAAGCATGTGCAAAAGGAAAGCCTGTCACACACCAGGTAATGCAATTAAAGGCATTAGAAGCTGTAAAATTACTCGGAATAGAAAGATTCAAAGCTGGGCGAGGTTGGAGTAACAGAGTCATGCGCTGTGAAGGACTGTCACTCAGGTGCCGAACATCCATCTGTCAAAAATTTCCAGCTGACCTTCAACATAAGCTGTTGAGCTTCCAGTGATATGTCATTCAATTAAGCCAAAAACAAAAGTAGAAGTTTAGCCAAATAGGAAATGCAGGCAAAACTGCAGTGTATTTTGATATGCCTCACAATTATACTGTTAATGTTAAAGGCGCAAAAGAAGTTAAGATTGCAAGCACAGGTTATGAAAAGCGGTGCGTAATGGTGATGCTATGCATAACTGCCGATGGCTGAAAGTTACAACCTTATATCATTCTTAATTGCGAAACAATTCCTAAGAATGAGATTTTCCCTAAAGATGTTATTGTGCGTGCACAAAAAAATGGATGGATGACAGCTGATCTGATGGAAAATTGGGTAAAAAACGTATGGGAAAAACGTCCTGGTGCACTACATAACCCACCAAGTATGTTAGTCCTTGATCCTTTTCGTGGACCCTTTAAAGATCATATAAGAAAGGAATATGAGGCATGGTTGCTATTGGAAAACCTTCCTTTGACACCTTCTGGTAAAATTAAGAGGGCATCTGCTTCAAAACTTGCAGAATGGGTTTCAGCTGCTTGGAAGAAGATCGCAGAAAAAACAGTGAAACAATTGTTCAAGAAATGCTGCATCACAAATGCACTAGATGGTACAGAAGATGATATCTTGTGGAACAATTCTGATCTTGAGAGCGCTGATTCAAAAAGTGACTCAGAAGAATCTGTAGACTCAGATTGCGACACTGGATGCACGAGTGAAGAAGACAGTGAATAGATAAATGATAGTTAATTTCAATGTATGGTATTGTTGATTAATAAAATTAAGTTTCATGTTTAAATACGTACATTTCCTGTAGTGTTGGTATTTTTTTCCCAAAAATCCATTACTAAATCAAGGGTGCATCTTACAATCGATGGCATCTTAGAATCGAGGAAATACGGTATATATTTAATGGTTCTTTTATAATTCCTCGTTTTAGTGCTTGTATAAGAAATAGTATTTAGTGATAATGGGTTTCCATTTACTTGTTATTCATAATTTGAATTATATAATCAGTTCACCAAAAATGGATATTATTTAAGGGTTTTTTATAAATTTTCAAAAACCCAGCAAATGCTAGGCCCTGAGGTTGCAGGGTTTATGAGGTTCTACTGTATACAAAAACATTTTAGTTTACGAAAAACTGAAAATCTCCTATATAGAATACTTTTTCACTTAACTTTTCTTAACAATTAACCAAATTTGTTTGTAAAAAATCCGTTTCCAAGCATATTAAATTAAAATATTATGATAATTTTATTTCCTACATCCTACATCTTTTTGAGACACCCTGAATACACACACACAAAAGCCAATATACAAATCAAAACAAATGTCTGTACAACACAAAAATGAAAACTGTAATTCAAACCAGCAAGAACACAAAAATCAACAGAAAATGGATGAACAAAGGAACAAACGAAATGAATTCATTTAACAAAAGACAAAAAAGTAAACAGAGAACACTTAAAAATCACAGTGAATATTATCCTCCGAATCTTAGCTCGATTCTCTCATCAATGACTTCTGTTATGAGAAAAATGTTTATATCAACAATACTTTGGAAACAATGAAACAATTTACCCAATCACAATTTGTGGAAAATCTACATCTAATTATTTAAGTTACTTACATGGTTTTAAAAACAGTTTGACTTGGAGAACTCTACACCACACGAAAATATTATTAAAAACCGTTAATAATAATATTTCAATTAAAATCAACAAATACAGTGGAATCCCCATTTAACGTCTGCATCGGGGACAAGTTTTTTGTATCTTAAATCGAATAATACATTAAATGGGGGTTATCTAAAATTGAAAGACTAAACTGCAGTTCATTAATGTCAAATATGTTTTATTAGTTAAAACACAAATATTAAGTGTCTAGATTAATTACGATCAATTTTTTCATTCGTAAAATTTCACAGAATGAAGATGGTTGAGAATAATACCAACTGTAAGTCCTCCGGTGAAGGTGATTCTTCTAGCTTATGGTTTTTTTGCAAAATTAGTGGTCATTTCATGGCTGTGACCCTCAATGCACCTCCTAGCAGTGAATTTGCGATCTTTAATTTTTGCGAGACAAACTTTCTTAAAACTTTTAAGCAAATAAACACTTTTAATTGAAGCACTCCTATATAGGAGTAATCAACAAAGTGTGCAGATCCTTTCAGTTTTTTAAGTTCGCATGCTATAATGAATACAAGATATAATTGGGCTCATATGGGTTATATAAGATAATACAGTAAAACCCCGTTATAATGTGGGTTTCGCGAAACAGAATGTACACCCGCGTTATCGGCAACCCACGGTATTTCGGGAAATAATTTTAAAAAACCTGAAAGTATATGCGTTATAACAAATTTAATTGCAAAATACTATAAAAACTGATATTGTATTTTGATTTAAATGCATACCTTAATTTAATTGGTGTTTTTAAAATAGTCCAATATTTTTTTTCGGCACGACAGCTGATGGTGTTTCTTCGTCACATACGTCTTAATGTTTTGCAAATGTAAAAGATGAAGATGATCACAATCACTCTGTCTCCCCATCCAATTCATCACTTCACTGATGTTATCCAATACTTTGCTTATTTAATGGGTCTCAACCTCACACCTCTTCATTCTCGCTGTCATCTTCCGATAATTTTTCTGCTCTTCTGCGGTTCTTTAGCTACAATTTCTTCATCATTCTTATAGAGAGTGACGGGAGTTTGGCATCGCGGTAAAATTTGAACCAAGTTGTTTATGAAGAAAATAAATCGCGCTAAAATTTGAACCAAGTTGTTTACAAAGAAAATAAATGGAATCATTTTGGGGGACATGACTAGACTCGTGGTATATCCGAATCCGTGGTATAGTGAGGCGCATTATAATGGAGTTATACTGTATTTACGAGTTTTGAATAATTATCCCTCATTGAAGCAGTGTGGTGAGCGTTGGCAGACGTTTCGACGCCTGTTATCGGCTGACCATGCATAAAATGACAATGCTAACAGTCCCAACATCCTTTTAGTCTCATTTGTTACATTTCGGCCCTTTATGCGAAGTGGGCTCGCAAATTTGATTGCGTCTTGTGCGGTGTAAGGAAATGCTACAGTGACTGACGAGTGAGAACATACATCCAAAGTTTTAATAACATTGCCACCTCGATGTAATAACAACATTGTTGTGAATAAGACTTCCCTTTTTTTGAAGGATTGTCCTCGTTTCGGGTTAACAAGGTAAATATGGCTGTGGTAAACGTGGATAGCCCAACTAGCTAACGCGTCACGTTAGTGAGCGAGTGCCTGCAAAATGAAACGTAAAAAAATCCGTGATCACTTGATGACGTCATCGCAACTTTAGTGAAGTACGTAACAGATTAGGGCATTTAAGGTGGATTAACAAAACAGCATGACTAAATATTAATTCTTTTGAGTTTATTTAATGTAGTAACAACTCCAGTATGTGCTGTGCCATTGATGGTTAGATAGAATTAATATATTACATCTCCACCAAATGAAATAATCTCGAGTCACAGTGTAAACGCACCTGAAATCGAGGCGATGCCCTGCAAGGAACTAGAATTTTGTCCCTTAATTGTGGGCAATTCACAAAATCGAGAAACACTAAATCGGGTGATACAATACATTATTTATATGGAGCTTTGGTCGGGGCCGCAAAAAAACCGCCTTAAATGCAGGTAAACCTTAAATGGGAGAACCTTAAATCAGGATTCCACTGTATTTGGTTACCATGTAAACAAAGCAAATTCGCACACAGAAATTGAAAAACGATATTACGTTAAAATTTTCCCCATATAAATGCATTGGACTCTCAACTTCAGCAACAATGGGAGTTGTCATGGTAATTGATATTTGGTAGTGTTATAAAACTGATAAAATCACATCTTTTTCTGAATCTAAACACATTTTTGCACTATTTTGAGAAGGATTCGGAGACTGTCTTTAATAAATAAACTTGGTTCTTTCCTGCATAAAACCATCTTAGTGTCAAGTTCATACCATGTTTCTAAGTAATTTTAAAATTCAAATGAAAAATAAGCTGCACTCATCCCTGTTAATCAAATGGAGAAAATATTTTTTTAAACTGGAAAGGTCAATCAAATTGATTTAAAAACCTGACTACACCACAACTCTTTATTACGGTTAAAATGACACCTTCCTCTTGTTTCTACATGCTGTAGTTGCTGAGTTATAGAGTAACATACATACAAACACTTTGCTTTATAGAGATCTATAGATTATAAAATGGATACTTAAGATAGTAGTTCACTTTGAATCAAAGAAGAAATACAGAAGGCCATAATTTATTCACCACATTACAACCATTCTTACAACACAATCTACAAGAGATATTCAAAAACTGTTTCATCTGAGATTGTTAATGAGTAACAAAACTCTGAGTTGCTCTTTCAAATGAAAGCAGTTTCCCAATATCTCTTGTAATTTGTGTTGTACAGATGTTTGTAATGTTGTGAATAAATTATGGCCACCCTTTATATTCATATAAGTGGCACAAATGCTTTTGCTATAATAGTCCAAGGGGCTGATTAGCCAGAAAATCAAAATCAAAGACTTTCACTTTGTTAATGTTCCATATTCTGTTGATTTATCAGGTAACTACAATGTGTTCTGTTGATATAGCCCAGTGGTCTTCAAGGTGAGTGATAGCACTTACCTGAATGCAATTTAGGGTTTTTGGTGGGTGTTAAGTTGATATGAAAAGTGGGCTGTGAACTTATTTCAAATAGCAAAATATGGTAAAAGTGGGTGGTGAATCAAAAACGGTTGAATATCTATGATACAGCCCAAAAACATTTCACCAACAATGCTGTTGCTGAAACAGTGCTGGCTATATCAACAAAATACAGCATAATAACCCAATAAATCAACAGAACATATTTGTATAAGTACCATATTTTCTGGTATATAAGACACTTTTTGTCGCAGAAATGTGTCCTAAAATCATGCTGCATCATACACAGCGAAGGTTCAAATGTTGATAAGATATTTCACTTAAAACTTGGATATACACACTTCAAATTCTCACAAGTTTTCAGCATATACAGAGGTTTTATATGCAGTACCTACAACTTCAAACACCTGTGTTCATTCTGTAGAACTCATATTGTTGTTACACAATAATAAAGTGTTTTGGTGAATTATTTGTAGCTGATCAGCAATATATTCATTTCCTGGGATACAAATGACAATATACAGAAAATCTCAAATTGCACAGCTTTTTGCTTAAACATATTGCATGTGGAAAGCAACAAAAAATCTCAAAAACTTTCAAACAAAAAAAAAATTACCAAAATGTTTCTCACAATGGAATTGTCAGAATATGAGACTAATCTGTAACAATTTCTGGCATTACTCATTTTTGTTGCAGTGATTGTAATTTTTTTATGTACCAAATCCTGCATACTGAACTATTTAGCCATTTAGTGAATTCCTAGTGAATTTTAATGGTAATCTCACATTTTTTAAATTTTCTGATTTAAGACACCCTCATTCTAGAGAAAAAAATTTGTGGAAAAAATAGTTTATACAGGTGAGCCCCGCTTAATGCGGGGGATGTGTTCCTGAGGTCTCCTCGTTAAGTGAAAATCTGCGTTCGCTGGGGCACCATAGCCTTAGGCGCCTTGAAGGAAATAACTTCCCAAATAGTATATTTGGACCCACATTCAATATAAACCATATTTCTACCGGACTTTTAGAACGTAATTTATTAAACAAACTATAAAATTACCTAGTAAACGGTAAGACAAAAAAGCTTTTTAGTGGTAGACATACATAATTTCAAAATATTTCTCAGAACACCTACGAAGTTTTATTAAAAAGAGTCCAGGATCGACTGCTTAGCTTTTTTTTGCTTATTACGTAAAACTTGTCAGAAGCATTCAAATAGTCCATCGTGGCCCCGCTTCACGGCACTCACTTGTGTGAAGTCAATGTGTTCCTCCAACAAAGTCATGCACTGATCGACGATGTTCTTGCAGCTCCGCTTATAGATCAACCCCATAGTAGTGCATGTTGGGTTTTCTGCAATTTATATATCACTATATACAGTGATGAGCTGAACCCGACTCCCGCCGGCTCGCTTGAGCCTGTTGTTAATTTTTCTCAGAATTTGCGATTGATAGTCAATTACTGACAGTGTATGAAATGGAATATATTACGAACTGAACACTTGTTAATCTAGCAGAATGGTATTACTAAACTAGAGTGATATGGTGCCCCTGGCATCTAGGCCTCCTGCCACCGTTATGCAAATTTCCTAACCTCCCCTGATTCTTAATTATATATTATTATACATTATATGCAGTCAAACATTAAGATCCCTCCTCACGTACCACACGTCTTTTCATATGTAGATCAATATTATATAATTTTTTGGTGTAGCGTTACTGTTTTATTATTATATATAATGACATGTTAATAGGGTAAATTAAAATTGTAATAAAGTAATTGTTGAAAATTACAGATTTTAAAAATATAAATCATCAAATACATTCATGATCCAATGATGCCAAAGAAACATGAAGCATAAATCATATTTCTATTTCCATTTTTCAAATGTTTTCTGCCTTAGGAGATATTTTTTGTTAGACCCGTAAAATTTACAGGGAAAAGAGTGAAATTGGCCACCAGACGATGCAATATTATGCAACACTGCTGAAATATCACAATATTTAGGATACTTTATGAAATTTAATTAGTGCGAAATTTAAAAAATCATAAGGTATTAGACTACGGTCACACTGTGCATAAGATATCTATATTTTTAAAAAATTTTAATTTGAAATAAAATCCGCGTTATAATGAATCCGCGTTGGCCGGGGCCGCATTAAGCGGGGCTCACCTGCATATGAATAAATGCAGATGTTTTGAAAATTATTAAATTAATAGATGATTTTCAACTTACTTGTATTTTAATCACTGATGAATCTCATGTCCTTATCCAAACCAATCTGTTTTTATGAGTAAAAAAGTTTTAAACCTGGAAAATGGCCTTATATTAAGGGGCCCGTCTTATACATGGGAGTCTCTTATACAAAGGAAAATAAGGCACCTGGAAACAGAAGAATCAAGTGCCTGAAATTTAATTGTAAGCAGGAAGAATAAAAAAGCCAGATAATAAAATAGGGTAATTAAAATAGTTAAATCACACTTTATTAAAAAAAAGCATTTCAACTTCTCACAACTCACAGAATTAAAAAAATACTGCGGGTCCACTGTACAAAACAAAATGGTAAACTCATATAAAAAATAATATGTACAATATAAAATTACAAAAGTACACTCTTAGTTAACAAATACTCCATTAAATAAGTGTAAATGAGCATAAATCAATAAATTGTTTTGACAGCTGTGACGACTTTGTCATCGAAAAATAGCAGAACTGTTAAATATAAATCAGATCATTCCAGGAGCATTCATCTCCCATTTGAATAACAGGATAATGTACAAATCAACCTATTAACCCTTTACACTTGGAGGAGAGAGAAAGTACAGTTGAGAACTCTCTCTCTCTCTTTGCTGGTTAATTATAGCTAAAACATTTCATAGATTTAATAAGCACCATGCAACATAAAAACTTAAATAGCCACAACCTCAATGCAAAGCATGGCTACTTAAGTATTTTATAAGCCAGGGGTCGGAAACCTTTTCTACACGGCGAGCTACGCTCATAGTTGCAAACGCATTGGCGAGCTGCATTGGGAGCGGCAAGTGCTACAGCAATCCATAATTGCAATTGCAAATACTTCGGTGGGCCTGATGTGCTTATAGTAAAAGTTACCAAGAGATCTCTTGATATTATATTAGTGAAAGTCATGTCTACAAAAACATACAAAATCTGACCATAATTTTAATTAACTCACATTAAACCATCTCACAGATTGCTTTACAATCATATAATCAGTGGCCACATAAAATTTCCTCACAAGCCACATGTAGCCTATGGACCATAGGCTGTTGACTACCGTAATACACTATGACCTATTTGGCTTTTGTTGTTGAATGATAAGTTTATTTCTTTGCCTGGTAACTTTGGTAGTGGGGGCAGTGACAGCTCCAGGAGCCTGCAACCTCTTCATCATATTATGCTGTGGAACTGCACCTTCAAGATGCAAACTACGTCCTTCATGAGCTGAAAAAAATTACAATTTAGTAAGTAACATTTTAAAAGAGCGAGATAAGATTATACAACAGTATTTTTAATGAAGAATTTAAAGGGGCAAAACTAAATTTTGGTTCCTTAATTCATAAATAAATTAATCCATTGATGGTTCATTTATTTTACCCCTTATCTGTAAAATACAGTCCAATGTAATATAACTCATGTAAGACTACAGATTTCACCATCTCACAAAAAGATTTTACTGAATAACTAAAATATACTTTTTTAAAATTCTGTCTCTTTTGCCAATAATAAATTAATAGTACTCTTTTAGAGTGTGGAATTTTTATAAGCAGATTAGAAGATGTAAAGCTGTTAGACAATAAAAGCACTCATTTAGTTTGTTTTTCCTTCTCATTATGTTTTGTATTCACTTCACTTTTAATTTTAAGTAAAGAAAAAGTACTTGATATAGATTTTTTTTAAACATTCAGTATTCAACCTGTGATGCTTTATGCCTCATGATGTAAACTGTAAAAACAGCATAAAATGTGCCACCTATTACCAAGAAAATTAACATATAACTGAATGAATATTTCAAATGGATGCAAGTGACACTGATAGTTGGGCAATTTGAACTGGAAGTGCAACTGAAATTTGGATGTCAAGAACTTAACATAGCCAAAGTAATATGATATTTTTGATCTGGTAAAGTAAAATATTGGTATTAAAACAATCACTTTAAACACTAACTGAATAGAGGCTATGCATGTTACCAAATTCTACCTCATAGCCAAGTTCCACTTTCACACCTATATAGACCCAAAATATTCACATCAAGAATTATGTTGGTGTATATGCTCTAATCAAGATAGAAATCCAAATGGCATAAATTTTAATTTTGCACAGCAGAAACAAAATATAATGAATACAGCATAAAACGTTACTACTAGCTAGATGCTTTGTAATAAAACACGACTCATAAATTATATTACCTTATATAAGTTTGAGGAATGATAAATGAAAGAGGGCAACATTTGATTGCTCAAAAACATCAAGAAAAATCTATTCACTTACCTCCATTAGTCATCTGTAATGCAGATTCAATTTCAAGGACTCTTTTCCTGAGATGCTTGTTTTCTCTCTTTGACTTGATGAGCTGATTCTTGAGATCCCAAATGGCACTTGAGTCTGCGCCAGAGCCACCGCTAGATTCCTCAGCAAAGTGGCGCAACAGGAGATGCACCCTTTCCTGGTGCTCCTTCTGCATAACCACTATTCTCTGATCCATCTCCACATGGGCTTGCTGGAGAGCATTGCTCAAGGCATGGATCTTCCAAGATTGAGCTTCTGTTTGAGACTAAAAGCAATAAACATTAAAATAAGTATTTAGTAGGATAAAGAATTAACCTTTATCGTACGGATTTAAATTCCCTTTTTAGGGGCCATAGGCTAGACTTATTTGGGATATTTAAATGCCGTATGTTTCTTTTTGAATAAACTATCATATCTCGGAACTAATAATAATAAAACCTTCAAATAAAAAGTATATTATAGGAAAAATATTGACAAGTTACCTAGTTAAAATTACTAGCTCAATAAATTCGTAGTAAAACCAAATTTTTATGGTAATATATCTAAAAACAAGAAGAAATGAAACACTATTTTACAAACTTTCTTTCGCAGTCATTTCTACACACCCACAGATGTCATGAACGCTATTGAAGATCAGTTAATTCCTTTAGTGTGATATATCTTGAAGCAGGAAACGACACGGTCCCACGTTACACCTATACACGAAACAAATTTTTTTCCCTTCAAGTAGCACATACGATATCGCAATGACTTCCTCTTTGCTGTCATATCTTTTGTTGCATTATTAATGTCTTTCTCTAAGCTGTCTTTCATGTCATATGTATATTCTCTCAAGTCACAGAGTTTGCAAATCTTTATACCGAAGGGTTTGTTTTTATTTAATACTAGCTGAACCCACTCAATATTTGCGCATTTTTTAAAATTACTTTATCAAAAATTAAGGAGTGTGTAAAAAAAGTTAATCTCAATAATTCACATTTAACTATACTAATGTATTTTCCAGGTATTGGTAAGGTTCGCCGGTTCGAATCTCGCTGAGGGCACAGCTGCATTTGTGTATTGACAATTTATTATGCGAAGTCGATCAGAAATCTATATTTTAAATTTCATATTAGAGATGAAATTAATGCTATGCAGTAATTTATTGCGAACTTTTCCATTTCCCATAAAATAACACATAAAAATCGAATTCTCGACCTGCAGGCTTTCATTCCTTTTGAGATAAAAATAATAAAGTATTGACTTACAATCTTCGGTTATGAAACATTTTGAATAAAACATTATAAAGTTTCTTATTCTGTTCATCATTTTCCACCTACAGTTCGAAATAGTTCAAGTTAAACGTTTAATACATGTAATACTGGAGTTCAAGTGGAAAATGAAAGGGAAATTGAAATGGTAAGATCAGTTTATAGAGGAATGTAAATAATGGATAATACAACTCCACAGGGGCATATTTTTCCACTTCCATCATCTCAATGAAGAGAAGATAACCATGTAATGTGTCAAAAAAATAACTTGTCCCTATTGTCATCTGATTTGAAATTTATGCGTGAGACTATTTGCATTAATAAGCATTATAGATGTATAATATAATGGTTCTATGTACTAAAATCTAAGATTCCAGCATTCAAACGATGAAATGAAGATTCACCCGCTTTGAATAAATCGTTAGAAATGCTTTCCATACGCAGTTAACTGAATAATTATCCGTAAATATTTACTTTTCTATGTATACTAAAGTTTGAAGTATTCTTTTTAGTAACTAATATTATCGGACTATGCACTCAAGTCATATGATCATATAGTTCAATTCAATTCCTTCCGTTAAGGTTTCTTTAAGTAAAGAAGCTCTGCCCCTTACCGCTGTCCGGTTTACGCCCGTGAGATTGGTGGCAAAAATAGAGCATACCTTTCTAGCTCTGTTTAAGAGCTTGTGTGTTAACTCTTCCATCTCTTTTCCACATCCATTCGGGAGAATAACACATAAGTCGGTCAGAAATCTGCATTTTAAGTCATATTAGAGAGGATATTAATGCTACACAGTAACTGATCATGAACATTTATGTTTATAATTTTGTTTCTTATTATTGAATAATATGTCCTTTCTTTTTTATATAAGAATAAATGCAACCGGTTAATTTAATTATCAATGAAGAGAAGATAACCATGTAATGTGTTAAAAAATAACGTATGTCCCTATTCTCATTTAATTTTAAATTTATGCATGAGTCTATTTGCGTTAATAAACATTATAGATGTATAATATAATGGTTCTACTTACAAAGAGATAGGATTCTAGCATTCAAACGATGAAAGGAAGATTGGGAAGATTTAACTGCTTTGATTAAATCGTTATAAATGCTTCCCATACGAAGTCAACAGAATAATTATCCGTAAATATTTATGTTGCTATGCATCATTAATTTCGATGCTTAAACAAAACTGCAAAGCAAATAATGCTTTTATTTCACCTATTTGAAGGTTTAATTGGTATTAATTGAATCGGAAGCAACAATGATGGAAAGAGTACGAAATATCCGTAAAAATTCAAAAACAATTGCGTATTTCTGAAAATCTCAACCGTGTAACATGTCAACATTGCACGAATAAGATAGTATAGAGTTTTAGCCGTCGAATAAAGTAAAAATGAAGAAAATCAGTCCATATTTACTTATTTTAACGAATGAAGGAAAAAAACCTTGCACTCTGAAAACTCAAAAATCCCGTGTAAACTTATGGGAACATATAATTGTCTCCTGGATTTGAACCGGGACTTTATGAAAATGAGAATAGTTTTCTAGGGACCTCCTATCTTGTAGAAACAAAACGCAGTTTACCGCATATCTCTACGACGAACGGCTTCTGATATACAGGGGGGACAGACGGACGGACAGACACTTCCAAAATTATATATAGGATTTGCTGCCGTATAAGTCAGGCACTGGCCGACAACTAAATGAGACCAATCAAGAAAGACCCTAATACCACGTGACAATAAAAATTAAAGAAAAAAGAACACAAGATGAACACGGGTCTAGAGTATGAATCATGTATTCGAGAAGCACTGCATCGCTTTACGAAGAGGAAGAAACAAAATCGAGAAGCATTCATATGAATTGGACCTCCGCTTAGTCATCCTTTCAAGTGGTAAACAAACTATTTCAATGATAATTCGATCCTAACAGTATACAGGCTTTACAGAAAGCGATGTTTTACACATTCCACAAACATCATGTCACTCCAAGGAGTCTGGGTATCATGAATTCAAGAAGACCATCTGACTCCCTGGCTAGCAATTAAGTGTACACATGGCCAAACACGCCAACAATTTGTATACAATATATCTAATACACATACGATAAAGGTTAATGGAGCAAGATTTACCTTTGTGGAAATCCATATTTGTGATAAAATATGAAAAACTAAAAAAAAATTTCTATTAGTATCCATTAATTTATGACATAATGACAAGCAACTGAAGGCTTTATAAATTTTATTTAAAAACACATTATCACAATTTGTTCCTCAATTAAAAAAAAAACCATGTGGTCAAAATATTACTCAAATAAATTAAGGACCTTGGAAAAGAAAAAAATTTCCATAAAAACATGATGAACATTTTAATTTTCCAAAAATTTGAATTGGCAATAATTTAAAAAGTTATCTCATTAAAGCAAAATTCATCTATAGATATCTACAACAAAAAGTGTTTGTATGTTTTTTTATAGCTCAGCAACTACAGCACGTAGAAACAAGAGGAAGGTATCATTATAACCGGAAAAAAGAGTTAGTGGTGTAGTCAGGTTTTTATACCGATTTGATTGACCTTTCTAATTTTAAAAAATATTTTTTTATCATTTTCTCCATTTGAATAAAATAGGGATGAGTGCAGATAATTTTTCATTTGAAATTTAAAATTACTTAAAAACATGGTACGAACTTGAGACTTGGATGGTTCTATGAAGGAATGAACAAAGTTTATTTTTATTGAAGACAGAATCCGGATCGAATTAGCGTAAAAATGCGTTTAGATTCACAAAAATATGTGATTTTATCAGTTTTATGACAATACCATTATAAGCTACCATGACAACTGTTGTCATCGAAGTTGAGAGTCCAATGCATTTATATGGGAAAAATTTTAACGTAAAATTGTTTTTCAATTTCTGTGTGCGAGTTTGCTTTGTTTACATGGCAACCAAATATTTGTTGATTTTAATTGAAATATTACTAATACATAAATAGTTTTTAATGATATTTTCATGTGGCGTAGAGTTCTCCAAAGTAAGATGTTTTTAAAACTACGTAAGTAACTTAAATAATTAGTCATAGATTTTCTGCAAATTGTGATTGGATAAATCGTTTCATTGTTTCCAAAGTATTGCTGATGTAAACAATTTTCTTGTAACATAAATCACTGATGAGAGAATCAAGCTAATAGCCAGAGGATAATATTCACTCTATTATTCTTAAACGTTCTTTATTTACTTTTTTGTCTTTCGTTAAATTAATTAATTTTGTTTGTTCCTTTGTTCGTCCATTTTCTGTTGATTATTGTGCTCTTACTGATTTAACTTACAGTTTTCATTTTGAAGATATCGTCACGAAATTTTGGATAGGTATATAATTTTACCCTGCAGGTAACATAGGCTATATGGTGTTAAAAAATATTTATGGGGAGGAGGGGGTGCTTAATTCAATTATATTCCAATAAGTGTACATATAATTATCGATTTTTCATAGTGCAAGATTTTCTTCCTTCATTCAATTAAATAGGTAAATGCAGAGCGGTTCTCTTCATTTTTGTTTCACTGTGTACTATGTTATTCTTGCAATGTTTACATGATACATGGTCAAAGTTTTAGATTCACTAAATCCGTTGAAATTCAACAGGCACTTCTGCTAGTAACCTATAAAAATTTATATCTATTCCAGTAAAACTTATCGCACTAATATGACAAACATACTATCTGCCTCCAGATGTTAGTGAAGTTTTCTAAACATGTAAAGAAATGAATGAGAATATTTTTGGTTTAAATTACTTTTATCAATAATCATCCTCATCATGACATATTAATAGATTATTAGTAAATAAAACCACTATAAAGATAGATGATATGCTGCCAAAACTAAGAAATTGCTACCACATATTTATAATAATTGCATTTTCAAAAAACAGTGAATTGACTTACATCCAATTCTGCAATCTGTATTTCCATTTTTCTACCTCCTTCCCTCAAATCAATCACTCTTTGGAAGTACTTATACAATAATGTTCTTGTCTCCATTGGAGATAAACTCATGAGGCGAGCCATAAGTAAATCTTCCTCCTAGGAAAAAATGAATACATTAATCCCAATGGCATATATTAGCTAATAAAACTCAAGGCATTTAGATAAATAAAAATTATTCAGTGTCTCACCTCAACTCCAGTTTTTTTAACACAGCCTAACTTATCTTCTCTTCCACAGATTAGTTCATTCTTATACTCAATTGCAGCATCAATTGCTTCTAATGCTTCATCAAGCTCGAGAAGTTTTCTCTCTTCTGCAGAAGTCAATGTTTTTTCCTATTTAAATGAAAATGATGTTTTATGGGCAACAATGTAAAATTTAAAGCAAATGGATTAAAGTTTATACAATTTGACAAGAAAAATTTGCTCATTAGAAAATTAAAGCACACTTATTGCGAAAAACTTCATAATGTAAAAATATACAAAATCCATTGATTTGCATAAAAAGCTTCCCTTAATCCAGCAAAGATGGAACTTATTAATTTTATGAATGGGTATACAGTAATCCCTTGCCATTTGCCATTCGCAAAATTTGCATATCTGCGAATTTCATTCTGAGTACCTGTTTTTTTCATTCGCAAGGCTGAAATTCACATATCCGCAATTGTTCGCTGAAGTACCTCTCACTCCACAACACTTTTTTCGAAATTGATGAGTGAAATGAAAGAAAAGTTGGTAAAAAGGGGAAAAAAAGTGATGAGTTTGGAGAAGAAAATTTAAGTTTTAGATAGGCTTTCACGTAGTGAATCTGCTTCATCAGTGGGTAAATTACTTGGCGTGAACGAGTCAACAATAAAAACTGATTAAGAAAAGTGAAGAAGTGATTAGAGCTAGTGTTACAAATAGTACTTCAACAAGTGCAACAGTGTCCTTTGTGCCTCGGGATCCATATGTAGAGAAGATGGAGAAGGCTTTAAACCTGTGGATCGAAACCCAAACTCACAAGAAAGCCCTGCTGAGATCACTTGTCATTCACAAGAAAGCCAAACAACTGTACAATCACTATGTGTCAAACCTAACTCTATTTTTTCCATATACACCATTATTTACCATTCACGAGGGTTTTCAGGAACCTAACCCTAGTGAATGGCAAAGAACTGCTGTTTTTAGAAAGAATAGCAACACTTGTAAAAGTAAAATAAATATTTATAATACTTTGAAATTAATATTACAATTTATATTTATTGGTAATTGGATGTGGTTAATGGGCGTTCAATAAGGTTAGCTGTCTTAAGATGGATTCAAAACTGCATAAAGTTTGGGAACCATCAACTTAAATTACATCTTGCAATAAAGTTTCCAGAAGTTTAAGATTCAATGTTAACTCTGTTTATGCAAAAATGTACCATATCAAAATTACTTAATCCATAATCAAAGACATAAATGGTAAATTAGAATTACACTGCAAAGTATTCTGTAATCTGAAAAAATTGATCAATAATAGTGTTTTTTTAATGTTGTACCTTTTGATATTTTTCATCAAGTTTGTAGCGTTGATTTGTAAGACAATCTCTTGTGCGCCGAAGATTTTGTATTTCATGTCTTAGAGCTTCCTTTTCATCTTGATTGGCAGCCTTTTCCAAATGTGTTGATTTCTCTTTCATAACATCATCCAAATGTAAAATCCTTGCACTAACTTTATGCAGACTCTGCATAAGCAAAAGTTAATTAGAATTATGTTCATAAACTTTCCAAAACATTTAATAGACAATACCTCTCATTTTGTCTTTAACAAACCTTTGATTTTTGCTTTTCCAAAGCTAATTTTTCCTTCAGAAAGGTCTCCCTCTTTTCCAGCATTGATTGTTGTTGTAATAGCTGCTCTTGGAACCTCTTTGAAGACTCCCTCATATTCACTATCCTCTCTTCCTCCTCTTGGATCCACTTCAAACGATCCTCTTCAATTGCTTCCTGAGATGCCTTTTTACTCAACTATGAGAAAACCAACAGATACATGATATTAAACGATTAAGGTTTTAATAAGAAAATTCTTTGAGGAAATGACCCATTCAACATTCCATGATGCATAAGTCATCTCACTCTGAGAGAATTTCTTTAAAACATTAAACTAAAACATACACAATTTACCTGTCAGTGTAGTTATCAAAATGGGAAAATATTAAAACAAAAATTTTGTTGTCAGAGGTAGATATAACATAAAAGTGAATGAGAACAAGTTCCAGTACTTCATTACACATACTGTACAACATGTATATTACTTGCACTTATAAAAATAAACAAGTGAGGAAAGTGTACAGTGTATCACAAATAGACATGTTTTGTGAGATTGAATCAGGAGACTCTCGAGCTTCGACAGGGATGCGTTCCTGAAAACATGGCCGAATCTCGAATTGTCGAATGTCGAATGCCGTTTTTCCATAGACTTACATGTTATAATCGGGGGATACGTTCCCGCACCTCGACTCGCGCAAGCCAGACCGGGCTGTCTGCAGAACGTCCCTGCATACATCTATCTATACATACAACTATATATCGCAGTGAAATTAACATAAAAGTTATTAAAAAGCACAAAATAACTTGCAGCCTCGCCAGTTAATTTAAGGTTATGCAAACCTGCCCTTCTCTTAAATCTGCCAAGCCAGCCATCAAATTATGTGAATTTATCACTTTCTAGAATTTTCTCCTTCTGTTTCACATAAGTGCTAATAGTTGAACGACACTCTTTTATTTGATTCACTTGCATTATCACTATTACATTTCCTTTTAGATATCATGTCAAGTGATAAATTCATAAATAAATCAATAAAATAAATAAATTTAAATAAAAGATTAACAGAAAAAAGAGTGAAATCAGCAAAAATTCAAACAATTAGAACAGAAATAACTATGTCTACACTGAAACTAAACCTTACGTGGTTGGTTGGGACAAAAATTACTTCACGTAAACTAGCTCTCAATTCAGTCGGCTGCATTGAAATCTCCAATTTGTCAAATCTCGAACTGTCGAACCTTGGGAGTCTCCTGTATTTGAAGCTAAATAGTATACTTTGAAAGAACACACCATAAAACAGCAAAACACCACAACCTCATTATGTCTGTCTACTAAAAATGTCTTCCTACCCTAAGTTGATCCATTGATCCTCTTTATAACGAAATTGAAAGGACCCAATTTTTGGCACTTTGTTGTAAGGAGGTTCTTTGTATGGAGGTTTTTTCAGATTCATCATATATGCATATTAGTGTATTATGGATGGTTATAACAGAGTCGGCCAAGCACTGAAGTGGGACCGGATGCGAATATCAATGGCAGCCCCAGATATTAATATTTATAGGAATAATGAACGATTTATGGAATCCCAGTTTAATATTACAACTTTTAAGGAGTGTTTCTTTATTGGAAATCTGTTTTCAACTAATTTTTAGTAAAAGATTTTGCAATATTTACACTCAATACTTGAATAATTGTGAACATCTGGTGCCCCATTATTCAGGGGCCCCGCATCCGCCGCATCCCCCCTTTCGCCGGCCAGTCCTGTGTTATAATTTATTTCAACACTAACATTTTAGTTAAAGATAAAAACAATATATTGTTTTTTCATTCCTGTAACCCTGATCAATTTCCATAGTAAAAACAATCTATGTGATTTGGCAATTTATGATGTAGTGCATCTCTGGGCTACTGAGCTATATCATTATTATTGATCAAAACTTGGATTATTTTATACTAAATTTACTTTTTCAGTATTCAAAATACAGGCGACTCCCGAGTCTCGTTGGGGATGCGTTCCTGAAAACGTGTTCAAATCTAGAATATTCAAGAGTCGAACGCCGTTTTTCCATATACTTGCATGTTATAATCGGGGGATACACTCCCGAATCTCGGGAAAAAGTCTCCCCTCACGTTCTATAAAGATAAAATAACAGTACTAATATGTTAATACAACAATATTAAATTATGAATAAATTATATAATAAATATTTTAAATGTATAACTTATTTTTTGCACTAAAAAGGAAAAAATAAATTTTTGTTTCGAACTTCAAAGATAGATGTATGCAATATGCTTTACAGACAGCCCGGTCCAGATTGCGCGAGTCGTTTGTAACAAACGACTCGCGCGAGCTGGATAACATACCTGCATACATCTATCTATACATGCAACTATTTATCGCAGTGAAATTAATATAAAAGTTATTTAAAATGCACAAAATAACTTAAGAATAAAGAAACAAAATTAAAAATATTTCATACATTAAATCTTTTTCAACTGCGCTTACTGGACTTGGTTTATTAATTGAGAAGTTGGAAGATTTTAGTTGGAAGAAGAGGAGCTATTGGGTGGGATACTGTTTATTGTTGTTATCAAATTACCTGAATTTATCACGTTCTAGAATTTTTCTTTCTGTTTCACATAAGTGCTAATAGTTGACACATTCCCAACGATCGTACAATTTCAGTATGGCTTCCAGTATGTTTTTCTGACACTGATCATCTACCCAAAGTTTTAAAAGTTTTTCCATTTTAGGAATCACAACACCGTGCCTAGGACTGTTTATTGTTGTTATCAAATTACGTGAATTTATCACATTCTAGAATTTTCTCCTTCTGTTTCACATAAGTGCTAATAGTTGAAGAACACATTCCCAACGATCGTGCGATTTCAGCTTGGCTTTCACCTTTCTCAATACGCTTAAAAATTTCTAATTTCAATTCATAACTATGAATCTTATGCTCTCTTTTATTTGATTCCCTTACATTATCACTATTACATTTCCTTTTTGATGCCATGTCCTGTGATAAATTTATAAATAAATGAATAAAATAAATAAATTTAAATAAAAGGTTAACAGAAAAAAGAGTGAAATCAGCACAAATTCAAACAATAAGAGCAGATATAACTACGTCTACACCAAAACTAAACCTCGCGTTTGGATGGAACCAATAGCTACGCGAAGATTATTTCGCGTATATTATCAATCGGCGGGATCGAAATCTCGAATTAATCGAGACTCGAATTAATCGAGACTCGAACAATCGAGACTCGGGAGTCGCCTGTATTTAAATGGCAAATTTTGAAATTTTTAACACTATGTACATTAAAGACAATAGTATATCACTAAATAGCCAAATAAAAGTAAATGAAAATATAGCACAAAAATATTAATGGAAAAAAATTTTTAAGTCCTTTATTTAAATAAATGTTACGTATTCAGTTGGTCTTCAACGTTTACCACAAAAAACTACTGACGATAAATTATCTATAGAAAATTTATTTATAAAAATGAATTTTTAATACGTGTTATTAAAAAATTTCATATTTAATTATACATACAGGCAGACCTCATCTTTTGCGGGGGTTACCTTCCTGAAAACATCGCAAAAGATGAAATTGTGAAAGAGAAGTAATTAAGGCAATGGGAAATATGGGGTTCAGTTCCCATTCCAGCAATCATTTGTCCTCTGTATTGGTGACCACAGAAAAATAGGGAAAGACATAAAAATGAATTTCAATGAAAAAGAAACTTAAACAAGATAAAAGAACATGAAAAAAGTATCAGAAAATAAAATCTTATTTAAGTTCCGTCAATATGTGTGATATGTGCGACGCACATGGGCAGCCAAACAATGAGGATGGCCAATTTATCATCAGACACGTACAGTATTTTTAACAGTAATGCAGATTGTATTATAATATGCCGTATATTCTTACATATTTATTGGCTACAGAAATTTATCATAAGGCGTTTTTTTTAATTTTTGCAAAGAATGTCTAAAAAGGGTGGCAAATGAGACACTTGCATATGGGTGGCCTATGAGAGCCTTGCACACGGGCGGTTGTGAGGCACGGGACCCCTAGTTCCATAGTAGAATTGAGAAAAATGAACGGCGGTTGCCTAATGTACAGGAGCTAATTTCCAAATACAGCAGACATCTTTCTCAGGGGTTACATTTCTGAAAAACTCTGCAAAACTCCACCAATAATAAATGATGCATAAAACGCAAAGCTTAAGCGTTTGAACTACGTCAAACCTGAGCAAATACCCCAATGATCCTGAATAGAAAGGATCAAGAGCTGAGGGTTGAGTTTTTCCCCTCGGGACTTCCCTGTCGTCAAAAAGAAAGAAAGCTCCTGAACGGTGATACTAGCTCATACTTTGCAACTTTTCACATGTGAAGAGGCACAAATGTGTGGGAGGATTGCATATTAATAATATTTAAAAGTATATATAAGACATGTGTATCTATTTTTTAAAATTAGGTAGGCATATATATTACATCAATGCACTTATGTAAATATTTATACATATTAGAATAACGCAACAATATTTTTTCAGACTTGACTATGAGAGAAAACATGAGGAAAAGGCAATTCATTCCACATATAAAAAATTTCACATAGCCTTTTCCATGATTTTTTTTGTGAAAGAGCAAAAATAAGACAGCAAAAGACAAAACTGGTCGCAAATGCGGAACCGCAAAAGATCGAAACACGTGAAATATAAAGCTGCGAAAGATGAGGTCTACCTGTCTACCTTATCGCTCAAAATTACAACAAATACTATGCTTCGAATCATTCAGGTGAGTTCGTAATAACAGCGTTAACACCCGCATAGATGGCATTGATTTTCTTTACAGCAGTGCATACAATATTCTTTTTTTCAATTTCTCTATATGGAGGTTTGTCTTTAGTGGAATGAGTGCGGTTTTTATTTCATAATTGGGAGGTTTCATAATTATCGGGGGTTCATAATATAGAAGTTTTCAATATAATTTTATTAGTGAATTTTTGTCATATCGAGTTCTTCGTTCTACGGGAGTTCTTAAGATAGAGGTTTTACTGTACATATTTATGTCATTTTAATATGACTAAATACTGCAAAACGATACATCAGAAATGTTGCTAGGAAAGTATTAAATTTATATTTACCAATTTTTTCTAATAAGTTGTAATTAATCAAACATTAAAAAATTATTCAAAACATACCTCACTTAAGTTAATATGTAGTTGTATTGTAATATTTATATTTACATTCTTTTCTTTGTTGTATACATTTGATTTCTTTCCACTTACAAAATTCTGCATGCACAAGGAATGATATTAAACGTATTTTCATAATTATAGATCTTATTTACTTTGGTTACTGCAGAGATTGTTTTCCTTGCCAACAATTAAGTAACCACACATACATTTTTCTAAGTCCAAAGTGAGTTACGACTTCTTGTTTGGTTTTCTTACTAACAGCTACTCCTACGATAAAGATGTAATTGGCAAGAAATATTCTTTTTGGCTGGTTCTACAAATTTTATTTGAAGACTTTTTCAGTATGACTAATATTTTAAGAGATATGGCACAAAGTTGGTATATCGTTTCTCGTAAAGTGGCACCTCTGATTAAGTTATGTGAACCATTTATGTCATTTTTTATTGCCATTGTTCATACGCCCTAAATACCAAATTTTATTAAAATCCATTCAGTAGAAGTCTAGAACAAATATGCGTATGGAAAGACAGACACATCAAAGCTAATAGGCACTCATGTTTGAAAAGAAACACGTTAAAAGCATACAATTTACACCAAATAGTGAGATAGAAGTAGTACACCTAACCTCTTATTTTTATTTTGGCTTTTTATGATTCACGGTAAATGAGCTTTACTTCCATCGGTATAAATAAGCTTCATGGTCGGAGGCTTCATTAACTGAGGTTTGCCTGTAATTGGGCTGATATAGTAAATAGATATTTCATTTTTGTAGCTCTAAGTTCTAAAACGATAAATTCAACCATCTTGCCCTGAAATTAAAGTTACAATTGCAATGTTTCTGAGACAAGCCACAACGGAGATAAAATATAAATTTAGATTTTGCTTATTTCTGCATACCAAAAGGGCTTGATCTGCATATTTCTGTTCAAGGTCTTCTATTTTCTTCTGATCTTCCCTTAGTTCCTGCTCCAAACACTGCTTATTCTTCTCTTCTTTCAAAAGCTGCTTTTTAAGTTTTTCCATTTGCCGCTTTGATGATTGTAAACTGTGCTCCAACTCCAGAACCCTGAGAATAAGTTCATCAAATTATACAGAGCACCCTTCTCAACCTCTTTTTCACCAATAAAAACTTAAAACTGCATGTGATAAAAGATGTTATCTCAGGGAAATAGGAAATTCCAGTATAAAAAGAGCTTGGAATATCAGTCTACAACAGCAACAAGAAACAGCCTTGATTGAAATAAAATTTTCAAAAATATTAATCAAAGAATTCAGACAGGGTGCTGGAACTTCCCAGGTAAATAATATTTTTTTTACATTTAAGTATATATTTATTAGAGGTGTGTGAGCTCAACAATTTTGTCCGAGCTGAACTCAAGCCGAGCCTTGCAAATTATGCAAGCTTTGAGCCCGAGCTGAAACTTTGATCTTGAAATATACAATATAACTTAAAAATCGATAGGATTTGAAAACAAAGACGATCACAAACGATGTAGTTCCATTTTTTGCCATGGAGTGCATATATTTCAGTTTTCTTCACTACATGTATAGTACATAGTATTGAAAGCTTATGGCACATAGATGCGCGTAGTGTCACATGATTTAGGAGAGGGTGGTTGTGGAGAGAGAAGCTTGAGGGGAAGTGAAACACGGTTCTGCAGGATTGCCAACTTGAGAATTGGAGAGAACTTATGCGCTGATACGAAGTGAAATTCCATCTCTTAAGACATGCAATTGATAAGTATTAAAAAGTGGAGAATTTATAAATTTTAAAAGGCAGAAATGAAAAAATTATTTCTGTAAACATTTATGTATACTACATGCAAAGCAACATCAACAGCGTACAATACAATGTAAGTGACTTGAGCCACTATTTTGTATTACATCTTATGTTAGCTATACCAAACAAAGCCGTGAATACTGAAAATAATACATAAATACCGTATTAACACGAATATAAGGCAAGATTTTTTTCAAAGATTGTCTTTCAGGAAAGTGAGGATCGCCTTATATTCAGGTCCTTATATGAAGAAGTTACAAAGAACTCTTACGTATTCAAAGCCCCCAATTCTGTTGAAAATGTATACCATACACACATCTGTAGAATAGAAATACTCACTAGAAACTGTTCTGTATCCCAAATACGCCCGACTGTTTTTCATTTCTCGTGAAATAGATACTTTGATTAAATTTTATGTTTTTCCGACCGACCGTCTGATGATTGTCTCAGCGCGAGAGTTTTCCTTAAACAGCTCAGTGATTAGATAAAAAACGTACATATGGGTTCCTGAACGAATAAAATAAACTGATTCTGTCACAATGTATACATTTGTATTGTTCAAAAAATTTTATAAAACATAACAAAGTTGTATAAGGGATTTTTTAGATACTTTGTCCATAACACTAAAATACGTTTCTAGAGGTCGTAAGGCTGACAAGGAGACTCGCAGTATTCCGACCGCATTCGGGTTATTTCGCTTAGGCTACAACGCAATGTCGCCAAGTTTCCAATTTCTCTCATTTCAACGGTAGCCGTGGACGAGTTCTATGCTCCAATAGATTGGCCAAAAACATTTTTTTAGATTTTCTCATTGGAAAAATAAGGAGTCGCCTTATATTCGGGGTTGCATTATATTCGGGCTAATACAGTAATACTTTTTCAGATTTTGTTATTATTGCATTGTCATTTAGTACATAAAACTCATAAAAATCGTATAATAGACACACATGATACTGTATAAGACATATCTCTAAATAATATATGTTGTAACATTTCATATAATGCGAATGACTATGGCCAGGGCCACTGAGAGGGTGAGGATACCAAGGTAAAATCCCCGGGACGCGGTCCTCTGAGGGGCCCAGTATTAGGATCTGTCATAAGGTTTTCCTTTCGCAATACGCGGGTGCAACCAATACCAAAAATACATTTTCTCCATTTCCCATTTCCATTTCTCAGATTTGGATTTGGGTTTTCCAACTCAACCCACTGCTTTTTTATCCTCCCTTAGCACCCTGAAACTCCTCCCCACTACTTATTTTTCTCCCCTTCGGGAAATTCCATCTTTGGGCCGGACCCACAAGCACTCGGAGTGTCATCGTACGGTCAGTTCTACAGAACAACATTGTTTACTCCCAATTTTTTAGAGATGAGAAACTAAATTTTATTCATTGAATCGTACAATTACGAAATCGTGGCCATTCAATAACAAACTTAATGTTGCACTATTATAATATACAACCAAATTTATACATAAATATTATGAAGGAAAAAGTTGCGATGTTGCTAAAAAAATCAGGAGGAATCTAGAAAAATGCCTAAAACGCAAACACAGAACGATGATGATGGGAAACTCTCCTTCGGGGATGGATTATACGTATGGTCCCTAGAAATCTAAATTTGTGAGAATTTATTAGTTAAAGTACTATAGGGACATCTGGCGATCGGTATTCATTCATACTAACAATAAGATCTACTCTCACATAATTCGTACTTTGGACTCGATTGCAGCGCAAGATACGCAGCTACTTAAAAATGACACGGGGGACCTCACAATGCATAGTGTAGGAAATTGCGATTCAAATGTGGTCTTCTGTTATGACAAGTACCGATTTTTTACGTGGTTTTTTTGGTACTAAAATACATTTTAGGTGTTAATTTGGAAAACCAAATTAAAAAACCATGACATGTAATTTCGCAAAATATTTAGTGAGGAAAAACCTACACTTATCGACGGCAATTAAATTTCGTTGACTATTTGACTTTTACAAATTCGCCGTTTATCGAAATTAATCGAAGCATACCAAGTCTAATTATGATGTGATACATATAGTACCAACATATATTTTACATGTAATTTGGATAAAAATTTTAATTGGATGGAATTTGACAAATTCTGTTTATAATACTGCGAGCCAATACCGTAGAGAAGGGGGGGGGGGGGGGAAGTCAGCTGTTCTGGACCTACTGAGGGGCCACGTTCCCTTTTTGAACTTAAAACAGAAAATGGGCCCAGCAATGGTATTTGCCCCAGGGCCCGCGCTGGCTCTTGGCGGCCCTGACTATGGCAGTCAATGCATCTTAACCACCACCACTTCATATAAATGTATAAATTCAGATTCATTTTAGTTATGTTACATAAAATATAAGTACATTACGTATTTCTTCCCTTTCACCTGAATCTAAATTTCTAATAACTCCATTTATGCTATCCGTTACATTTTCAGCTTTGATATATTGCCTTTCTACTTTCTGTAGTGATCCCTTCAACTGCTTCTTTCTTCATAAACATTAGGACATTAAAAATTATTTCCCGCAATTGGCTATGGATCACTTTTTTATTCCCTAACTTCGAAATCGATGGAACGGTATCCATGATAACAAGTTAAGCAATCACAGCAAACAATATAACAAATAGAAAATAACCGATTAAACTAACAACGAATAAAAAATATGCAGTAACAAAACAGCAATCAGAACAACGATAACAAATAACGAGAAGTAATAACAGAAAAATACGATAACAAAACAGAAATCAGAACTAAGATAACAAAAATAAGTAATAATGGAAAAGTGAACAAGAAGTAATATCAGCAAATGAACAAAAAAAGAAATAACGAAACAATTGAAAGTGTAGCGGAGCTAAGGTTGGCAGCGAAACCATGTGGCAACAGTCTCAATGAGAATGACTGTTTCGCTTGCAGCATTATTAACTTCATCCCTCCACTCAGTTCGCTTTTCGAGAATGGACTCTTACATACTCAAATTCGTCTACTGAGCATGTGCCATAAGCTTTCAATACCACACACACCAATACAATAAGAACAAAATGAACAATGTACTTCATTCCCCAAAGCATTGCAAATTTATCTGTGATCATTAATTCTACTTTCTTTGCTGTAATTATTAGAAGAATCGGAGCTATCCTGATATAATCCCAACAGTCAAGATGGCATCACAGACCGCGTATTGAGTGAGATCATAACAAACCTTCAGATGCTTCCAAAGAGCTAGTTTTTAATGCAGTATTGTTGAAAAACGCAATTAATGAGGAAATAAAAAGTGAGAAAATGTAGGAAATACGGAAGAATCAAAAATATTATATATGTAATAGTGCTCATCATCATGTTAATTTTAACACTCGTAGTCATAATCGTGTTAATTTTAATGGGCAAGTGGCTAGTAATAGACTATTTTGAACTCAAATATTCAAGCTCAAAATTTTAAGCTACGAACTGAGCCTGAACCTTATGAAGGCTCAGCTTGTGGTTTCAAGCTATTCGTACACCTCTAATATTATTTAAAAGCATTATGAACCTATTTATTTGCTTTTATATTAGTAATTTAAAATAAAATCATGAACTCATGAAATTATTACAACTTTGGGGAATAAGGCAAAGGCCTGATGCAGGCTTCATCCTTGGAGAAGATAATCAAAGATGAAAAAATAGATCATTTGAAAATATCTTCAAAAAGATACAATTTTCAATACCTAAAAAGGGAACTAAATAACATTTTGCACAACAAAATAAATATAGTTTCTTCTATATGTTATTTTTTATTATTTTATTAATTTTTTTGTGATCTTAAATCTTGAGAGGAATAGTTACAACTTTTACCCCCACCGCCTCCTGACCGAGGAATTAAACATTTATGCATTATAAGGTTAAAATAATCTAACATGCTTATTTTATATAAACCATGATTGGAAACACTTTTCTGTTAGATACCACTCTATATCAATATGCAAAATTTTGACCATAAATGCAATGCCACTATTAAATTCATTTATTTGTTGTTTACAAAAAAGTAACTTTTAATACAAGATATCTTTAATTTTATGTAAAACATTTATAATACAATTAAAAGAGAAGTCAAATTCTTATAAAGGTTTCTAAACTATATTTTTCTAATTTTTCCATGAATTATTGTCATGGAAAATCTCAATAGCATGCCACCCTGATGCCATGCATGATATACTCACTTTTTAGCGCTGTCTCCAGCTAATTGCTTAATGTTCTCAATATCCTTAAGACGCTGTTCATATTTACTCGCCAGTTTTTTGTACTTCTCAATTTCTTTTTTGTACTTAATCTCTTCCTCCTTTGAAGCAGACCTCATTGCACCCTTTGTGGCTTGTGCATATGTTTTTTCTGCTTGAGCCAATTTTACTTTTGCCTTGTAATATTCTTCCTCTAGCTTGTGGATCTTCCTCTCAAAGCGATGTTTGGCTGATGCTCTAGTTTCACTATTTTTAATCATATCCGCTATAAACTGTTCCTAAAAATAAAAAAATTATAGACGATACATTAAGTTTTAAAATAGTAACTAGGTTTCTGCATTTAAATTCATTTACTATTACTAAGTATTCGACAGAGGGTGCACATAGATATCAGAATAAATATTTTAAGATACTTCCAGAATGAAGAATCTGTAAAACTGGAAAAACACACCACTTAAGTTGTCATTCAAAATACTTGTCTTGATTATTAATCCTTATCTAACAAATAATTTTTTACCCTATATCCCCTGTAGCTCATATTTAAAATATTGACATTTTCCAATTTTTTGGTAATTTAATTGTTACGTTAGCTTGTGTCTAAATTACTCCAATATACAGTCGAACTCATTTATAACGAGCATGGATAACGAGATCTCAGCTACTGTGAGCAAACGGAGAAGAGTTGGTTGGAAATGAAATATTTTATGAGCAACATTTCACGGTTAAAGTGATCACAGTAGTTGAGAGCTTCACAGATATAACGAGCAAATCTTTAAACTGTTATAACGAGCAGCGGCTGTACTGCCATATGACATTCTCCCCCTTATCTCTTTCCATATCCTCTGCCGATAGCAATCGCAAACCCTTTTAAAGATATTGACAGTCGACATACATAGAGAGTTTGGTTCAATTTCTATTCTCAGAATCTCATTAAGTAAGGTACACCACCCATGAAGAGCCTAGTCGAATCTGAATAGAGCAGCCCCTACGCTGTGAACTACCTGCACCTGTACACTGTTTGAGCATTTTGTTTTCTCTCCCCAATCTCCTAATCCTCTCTTTTATCTATTCCCTAATGTTATGGATTCTCAGAAGACCTAGGGAGAGAAACTACCCGGCAAACTAACCAATGAAATTTTACTGTAATGGTATGAAACATTCAGCTTTCAAATTCAGTCGAAATGAAAAATTCAGTGCAATTTGAAATCTTTGAGGGTGAAACAGGTCTTCTTAAAACTTAGGACAAAAATGTAGTGAAAAGAGTGGAATTATTTTAACAATTTGATTCTGTGGTTTAGGTTGTTTAATGATGGGTAAAATTCAGTTCTTTTTTGTTACCCTGAAATGGCAGGGGAGAAAAAAAAATTTTGATAATCAGCGAGATAGTGACATTATTCGTGAGTTAGAGAATGGAGAAAGCAATGCATCCATTTGCAAAAAGTTAAAACTTAACTGTTTTGACCATTTGGAAAAATTGGGAAAGCATTACTAGAGTGCCTTCAAAAAAAACGTCATAGCGAAAAAATGATGTGTGATAAAAGTGATCTGGATAATGCTCTTTTGAGTTGGTTTAAATTGCAAAGAAATTTTAATATTCCTATTAGTGGACCTGTATTGAAACTCCAAGCTGAAAAATTGGCTCATCAACTAGGATATTCAGATTTTGTTTGCAATAACAGGTGGCTTGACAGATTCAAAAAAAGAAATAATAATGTTAACGGTATGATAAGTGGTGAAGCTGGTGATGTAAACAAAGAAGTGAGTGATGGCTGGATTGAAAATGTGTGGCCAGAAATAAGAAAAGGTTTTAGTGAAAGTGACATTTTTATCGCTGATGTTTCATAGATAGCCACCCGACATGACCTACAAGTTTAAAGGTGAAAAGTGCATAGGTGGAGAACTATCCAAAGATCGAGTGACTGTCCTGATTTGTCCAAATATGAGTGGAACTGAAAAGAGAAAACTATTATGTTGGTAATAGGCAAATCAAAGAATCCTAGATGTTTTAAAAACATTAAAAACCTTCCAGTAAAATAGCAAGCTAACAGAAAAGCCTGGATGACATCATCCATTTTTGAAGAAGTGTGTAACTGGGACAAAGAACTTAGAAAAAAAGATAGGAAAATTTTGCTGATTTTAGACAATTGCCCATCACATTTCATTCTTCCCAACCTAACCAACATCAAACTTGTATTTTCACCACCGAACTCAACTTCTGTTCTCCAACCTATGCATCAAGGCATTATTAAAAGTTTTAAATGCCATTTTAGGAAACTGTTAATATCGGAAACTATAGAATCCATTGAAAGAAAGGAAAAAATTCAAATACTGGTTCTTGATACTATCCGATTCATGAGTGAAGCATGGCTAAGGTCACATCACACACCATCAGATACTGTTTTAATAAGGCAGAACTAAAGCCCACAGAAGCTGATGAAGAAACTGAACAAAATTACGACAATATTCCATTAACAATGTGGTTGAAGAAACATAACTTGGATATTGGGGTGGCACGTGTGGACGACTACGAGAACGTGGGCAACAACCTCGTGACTGCCGAATCACCAACAGATGAGGACATTCTCGATGCTGTTAAAGAAAAAGAGGTTTTCAAAGACGACAGCGAGGAAGAAGAGGGTGGCGAATGTCTGGTTAATGTGGTGTCGAGTGCAGAGACACAAACTGCTTTAAAAACTGTCTTTGTTTTATGAAACTAATGACATCGATCCCGAATTTTGATTTTATCTTAGCAAAATGAAAGACATTGCTCATAAATTTCACCTTAAAAGAAATTTGAAACAAACAACATTGGAGGACTTCTTTAAAAAATAAAAATAATGTATTCCATCAAAAGACTTTTAATAATAAAATTATTTCTTTTGTGAATTATGTAGTGCATATATAAATCGAATAAATTGTTAATCATGTAATCGTAAGCCATTTTTATTAATTGTTACTTTAGTACCTTTTCCATAAGTGTATGTGTTGTGTGTGTATATATATAAAGTGATAAAAGGAATGAGTAACAGCAAATGTAACATGTGTACCATGTAACTACAATAACGGTTATAACGAGTAACAGTTATAACGAACAATACTCTTTGGTCCCTTGGATCTCGTTATAACCAGGGCATCAAACCATAATTTTTTTTCGCTCCGGTTCACTTAAAACACAAAATTACCGTTTGATTCCGGTTTCACTCCAGCAATCATCAGTTTACCGGTTCAAACTGGTTTTTTCCCCTCCGACCTTAAAATATTTTAGGAAACTTTCAATAACTGATTTATTAATTTACGTAATTTTATAATTAAATCAAATACATCTTCACTATAACAATAGTGATATTAAAAATTGATATTAAAACACTAAAATAAATTATTTAAATGTAAATATTTAGTATTTTATTTATTTAAGATTTATTTAGAATTGAATAAATACAAACCATACATGTGTCGCAAATGATTTCAACAGGTTAGGAAAGTGTAAGGTGAATTACAAATAAGCACGTTTCCTACAATAGAGTATTCTCAACTTATTATGTTATGCAAACCAATCATCTCATTTTCTAATTTACTGTCCTTAGTCTTTAGCACTAAATTTCATTAAAATCCGCTGAATAGCTATGAAGATAAGAATTGCATTCAGATAGAAGAATGGACAGACTGAAGCTAATATGTACTAAAGCTGAAATGCCTAATAATGAATTATTAATATTTTTATTCAAAAATCATACGGCAAAATACGAGATCACACTATCTCCATAGTGCCAGTAAGTTGAATAAGACATTAAGTTATTTTCATTAACAATTTGTAGATCACGTGCACTGCTCATATTATAAAATTGTAAATGCACGGCTTTATTTTATCATTCAAAGATCATGTAAATGCGTGAAAAAATGTATAAAATTTTTATGAGGAAGATGCCCACGGAAATTGAGGGTCCAAGAATCCAGAAAGGCTGACAAATGTTTATTAACATGATACAAATTTGCTATGACGGAATTTTGCAAATACACAATGGAAACATTCAATGACACTAACTTAAAAGCAACAAGATAAATGGAAGATTCTTGAAAATAGCACTTAAAACAGAAATTTGATGCTTGAAGCTTTGCTTTGATTTCAATGATATCATTATTAAATACGCAAGTAGTTGCATAAAAGCCACAACAATGAACTACATTGAATTAATTTCTCACTATACCAAATATTCTCTTGAAATTAAAGTACATATATAGAAAATGCGACTTACTTATTGAGCGCTGGATGATTTATCTTTTCCTTAATGCTGGCAACACTTCATTATTCACACCGATAAGCTAAATATTTTGATGGAAATAACAAATATACATAAATTTTTTATTCCTATTTCAGTAACGATTAACATCCGATATAAAATGGAATTTTTCTAGTTTACAATATATACCTATTTAAAATTACTAACCAGTAACAAAAGGCAACTAATGCAAGAAACAAACGTGAAACGATCCTTCTTCAATAATTAGCAAGGCCAGATTGATAGATTCTAGTTCAAGTGAAGGAATGAAAGGTTGTGGGCATATGTAGCAGAGGAAACATTAAAGAAAACTTCCCTTCTCCCATTAGGCATTCATACGGTTCAAGGAATTCTCAAATGGGTAAATTTCCCCATTGAATTTCCGGAAGTTGTTAGATATTACCTTAACTCTTAACTGGGCACGTCATAAAATTGCACGCAACTCATCGCGCGGCGCACTGAGTGCGCCGTTGCATTGTGTGGAAAATGCAAATGTAAACAGTAATAATAACGATAGATTCATTCTAATTATTTTTTTTTATTCAGTCTTTTAATGTATATAATGATTTATAATTCTCATTGTTGAAGTTATTGTTAGTATTTTCTACATTATATACGATCTAAATTTTCCAGATATATTTAGTACCATATGACATTATAGCATTAAAATATTTTTATCACAATATGTATATTAACAAAGCGCCATTTTTGGGCCAAAGATGTATAAATAGAAGAAATAATGCTAAAAAATTACGTCATTGAAATATTTAAACTTTTACAGGCAAATCGCGATGTGTGTTTAACACGGCAGAAGCGGCGCACATAGTTTTGCATGTTTTACTCCACAAGAACAATCGCTAAAAGGTTGCTAACAACTTGCTCGATTAGTGAGACAATAAATATAGGGTAATAAGAGAACAATGTATATGAAGCAATCTTTACAAATTGACAGCATTTAAAAAAGATTTGGTGCACTCCGTGCACGAGTGCAAACACTTAAGGGTTAATGTCATATTCATGGAACGAACCAAGGGACTTGAGGATTAGTGAATTTGGTGACAGGGTATGGTAGCGTGAGGGAGGCGATGGCCAATTGAATATGAAAGGTTACTGAGCGGTGGGACAATTCTGCCTTTTGCTTACACTGTTTATGCAAACCTAAATAAAAGAGCAAAATAAATATCGGTTTTCAGTTTCGGTTCAGGTACAACACATTTACTTTTTTCAGTTCAGGTTCGGTTCCACTCCGGCCAAAAATATCGGTTTTTTCGGTTCGGGTTTTCAGTTGTTCCGGTTCGATGCCCTGGTTATAATCAAGTTTCACTGTAATTGCCCTTGAGAATGAAAAATAATTTTATTCAATAGATATTTAAAATATTTTCATTGTTGGTTGTATAGCGATTTAGAAGTTTAGAAAATCTGCAATAAATTACAATAAGGAATAAAATTAAACAGCTTTCTAAATAATGCTGAAAGAAGTAAATGATGTTCATAACAAAATTTTAAGAAGTGAAGAAAATAAAACTATCAAGAAAAATAACAACAAAGCAACATACCAGCTGAAAAGGCAATTTTAATACTAAACAAACATAATGGAAAAAATACTGTCATAGTTGGTGTATTCAGAAAAAGGCAATGCAATAAAAGGTCCAGAGAAATTATGTAACCTTATACAGTGAAACCTTGATTTTACACCATTGAAGAGACCACATAAATTAAATGTAAAATCGAGGGAAGTGTAATATCGGGGAAGTGAAAATTATGTAACGTAAAGTAAAATGTGGGTTGCCTTATATCATAACATTGGCAAGTCATCTAAAATATAAATTTGAACACAACAACAATGTAAATGCAAATAAACTAACCTACATAACATTTTCTTTCTTTAACCAGTCAAACAGTCAGTTCAATGGTTCAGAGTCAAAATGCCCAAAGGAAAATGTCCAAAACAAAAACGTCCAAAATACATAATGTCCAAATTAAAATAAGGCCTAAAACAATTAGTCCAAAGTAATAAAACCCAAGAAACAATAATGTCCAAATAACAGGAAAGTCCAATAAGAAACATCCACAACAATTCAGCCTGAAAATTAGAAACTAATGTATATCAATGAGTACCAATTGAATACTTAAGAGCCATGTACACACGAAACAATGAGGAAACAGAAATGACAGTAACATAGACGGAATTCCAAGTAAAATTTATTGAGGAATGTTTGAGTAATGCAAATAATCAAATAACTGTAATCTGTGTAATAATCTGCAGGTAGCTAAATACTTCAGAAACTAGTCACTCGGCATTGTCATCATCTTCTGGGGTGATGTGAATTTTCAGGCAATAACTGATTGCTCGCAAGTAGGCTTTAATGTTATTTTCCTCCTTATAATCATTGTATTGGCTTACAATCTCTTCAACTCGTCTTTGGTTGGTCTGACGTTTGTGACCCGATCATATTTGAAGCATTAGATTTTCATTGTCATGTCATTCCTGTTGCAAATTTTCAATAAAACTCCAAACAGATACATGGTAGGCAACTAACATTCTTTGGAATTTAGAGTGGAATGCTTCCACATTATTATTCGTTCGGTCTTCTCCAGCTCTCACAGGGTCGTAGACACTCCATATAGGTGGGGCAAACCGAGGTGGAACAGCCCTCTTCCTTCTAACACCTCTTCTTCCCCAGAGGTACGTGTGGTCAAAGTAATCCGCAAAGTTCAGAACATCATCTGGTATGCAATCATATAGCATGCGAAACGTGTCCTCAACGTCTTCTATTGGTACAAATGGCAACCCCATAATTTCCATGATAGAATGTCGCACCTCTGGATGTTGATGGTCAATATATGCCTCTCTAAGGCCCATATCGATTACCTTTCGGTGTAAGGTTTGAGACAAATGGAAGAGGCAACCTCTCACTCTCACTCCATCAAAAGAGCACGCTACTGCATTCATATTTGCAGTTTCATCACTGTGTTGGAATTTAGCTGTAAAGAGTTTCTTATCACAAAAGATTTGGCTGCATTCACAGTATTAGCCTCGTGCAAGTGGGAGTTCCATTTGAGATAATATGTATTTCGTCCAAATTTCAACCAGTTGTGCAGCGAGCATTGCATTCGTTTCTTTCCGTACACCGCCAATAAATTTTGTCTTTATACTGTGAGTGCTTGTTGTCTAAATAACCACGATATTGAAGTAAAGGCTTACCTTTTTGTGACTGGATAATTTGGGCCATGATAAATAAGGGTTGTTGTATAAATAAATAAAAAATAATCGTTATATGTCAATATTTGTTTTTAATTGTTGTATAAATAACCATCATACTGAAGTAAAGGTTTACCTTTTTGGGATTGCATATAGAAGATAAAATGTTATATTAATTTTTAATTTTTTAATTATTATAGAAGTACTATAATAATTAGTGTAATTATTTTTTTGGAAATTGTTTGTAGGACATTATCACCTCGGATATTTTATTTTTTGGACAATATTGTTCAATGGACTTTTTTGTATTGGACATTTTGCCTCGCACATTTTTTTTAGACATTTATATATTTTGGACATTTTTCTTCGGACATTTTGACCTGGAACACATTCAGTACATGTTCCAACATGCACATCAACTTGAGCAAAAATATTAATTTTATCACTTATTGTATATACTTTCCATTTTGCTTTATTAACTATATTTCAGGCCGAAAAAATTAATTAACGGATTGCCACGTTTATAAACAATGCCAAGCATTGTCTACATGTTGTCAACTTCCTACTAAAACCGACACATAAATGGATTACCATGTTTATATACAATGCCTAGCATTGTGTTGATATCAACTTCCTACTAAAACAAATGACTGCAACTACCCAAAAGTAATGGTGAGCATGAAGTGTGTTTGTGTCTTCGATTGGCTGATAATTGGATTGCCATATGAGGTTGCAAACCTTTCATGTGTAAAGATATGCATATTTAAACATGACTGAGTTCGACAAAGTTATGACAAACTATTGAATAAAGCCTATTTTAACCTTGAATATGAGTGGAACACTGCCAGTGATTCTTTGCATTTTCTGAAATAGAATACTGTAAACGTAAAATCAGGTGAATTTCCATTGTCAGGACTAAAAAATAATGTGTAAATTTGGGGAAAATGTAAATTAGAGGAGGCCTAAAATAGGTTAAAATTTTACATTGTTTTTATGAGCATTTGGCTAGGACCAGACAAAAAGTGTGTAAAATCGGAAAAAACGTAAAATCCAAGAGTGCAAAATTGAGGTTTCACTGTATATTGCTAGGTTTCACAAGAAAATTATGGAAAGCAGTAAAATTATAGTGTCAAAGCTCCTCCTAAAAAATAATTAATTAATTAAGCACAGTCAAAATATTATATCAGAAAATTTTACAATTTACTAAAATTATCATTTAATTTATAATGGATTATGGTCAACTAAAAAATTTTGTGGGGTATTTAAAATGAAAATTAGGATAAGACAATATATTCCCACACTGATGATAAAGGTACACCATAAATATGGGATGAAAACATATTTTACACGGTCCAATATTTCAAGGAAGAGTTACGAAAAATATGTATTTTTAAAAAGAATTCTATTTATATTTCAACTGTATTTTTACTGTAATGATAAAGACTTATATTCGCTATGTCTTATAATATAATAATCACCTTTTGTAAGCGTTGTGGACAAAATAAAATAATGTGTGGCACGTGCAGAAGGTCACAGGTTATCAATATTGATAAAGAGTGGCACCCAAGAGAAAAACATTGCCAACCCCTTCCCTAAAGCTTTAATGCAGTTAGCAAATCAAATCTAAATTTCCACTAGGTCAATGCAATCTGTGATAATTCACCACTTTATATTTGAAATGCACATGTGGTTTACTTCAGTGATTCTCGACCGGTGGGACACGTCCTAATGGTGAGATACAATGGCTATCCAGGTGAGATGTGAAGTTGCCAAAATAATTATTATAAAAAGACTTCTCAAGAAAACTACTGCAATATTTAATGTCCTTAAAATTTTCTGTTGGTGGTTAATGATATTGAACTAAAATGCATTTAACGTAAAATCCCCTTCTTGGAAAAGGAGAGGTTTCTTTTGTCACAGTGAGGGACAGATTTTGACAAGATGCTAGGTGGGATGTAAGACGCAAAAGGTTGAGAACCACTGGTTTGCTTAACCATTTTTTGGCTATGAGTTAATCATTTATTTAAGTCAAACCATAAGCTGAGCTCACTAAGTCTAAACTGAGTTTGAATTATTATGTCATAAAAATACTAAAACTATAGTTCAGAGGCCTCAAACTCGCAGTCCGTGTGGTGTATTTCTGTGGCCTGCATAGTAATTTACTTTATGCTACACAGTCAGGGATGGCATAAGATCAGTGGCATAGCTAGGCATGTGCGGACCCCCAGGCTAAATTTTTTCCAGGTTCCACTATAAGTGAACATATTCCGTAGTTTCAGGAGAGAAATTCGCCCAATTTTAAAACGCGTTCTTCGTTTTTTGGCAGCGCTCAAATGTTTGTAAGTCGACCTGATTGGCCCTCACAATAACGAAAATATTATGTCGATGTAATAATTATTATCGTTAATCGCTAACGAGAGAACCGACTTCTATCAGCACGAAGACAAAATCTCAAACTGAGTTAGCTATGGGAAAGCAGTATTTTGCTATGGGAAGTGGACCAATACCATACACAAATCCAGTGTTCAGAGCAGACTAGGAAAATCATGGAGCCCGGTGCAAAGTGTGTATGCGCATCAAAATTTTTAATAGTAAACTTCAATAACTAAAGCAATCTCTCTCACTATGACACATCAATATTTTTCAGATTTTATTTAATTGCTTGTACTGTCATAAGTAAGACAAATGTTTTTTATAGGAAGCACAGCACCCGGTGCAGTCACACTGTTCGCACTGCCATCAATCTGGCTCTGCATTTTTTTTCCTTTGGTCCTAAGCACCCGAAAATGTCCATTATCTCATAACCGAAACAGCATCATCTGCAAGAGTTATGAGATGCTTATTTGTAAGGAATCTGTTTATACTCTTTGCAAGCAGTCTATTCATCCTAACCACATGGCCCTATGCTGTTTAATTAAGGTTACACTGAGAGGGTTTCTCTTATCTTGGCCTATTCCTATTGTATTTCTTCATTGTTTTGTATTTATCCCATAAGTGAGGATTAGGCCGTAGACTACTTATGCCCATACTGCTTCCTTTGAGTCTACAGAATGTTTCTTCTTTTTTATGAGAAAGATGTTTCAAAATTGTCCTGGCAAAGTTAAGAAATTCTTAACATTTTGGTCTCAATATTCAATCTCTTGCAGGCCCCCTTTAAGCACGTGCTCCCAGGCGGTATCTACGCCACTGCATAAGGTGTTTTGGTGCCTCGGGCAAAAAAGCACTCCAGCAGCCCCCTTCCATAAATTTGTGTTAGGTATATTATCTGAGTACATATTAATTTACACAGTCCAAACTAAAATGTATTTCTTATAAAATATTTCACAAAAATATTTATAAAAAATCTAGGAAGTTAAAGAAGTGTATTAAATCAACACTCTTAAATTATACCGTTTATTCTGAATTCCCCATTATAACACCTTACACAGGGTACCAAAGAATGTTCTTTCTGCTGCCAGCATGTATCTTGTATGTCCCAATCACCAGACTATCGACACTGTATCTAGTATATTTAAAATGGGTTTAAGACCACAACATAGGGTTGGGAGAATTTATCTCTTGGAGAAAGAGTGAGTGAACGTCCAAAGAAAAGGAGGTGTGAGGACTGGGACTGAAGATTTGATATAGTGCCTTAACGCTGCCCATGGATTTGGTGAGGAGCTATCATGCAGCCCCTGCACCAATTCCAGTTTGAGACCCCTGCTGTAGTGGATCAATGGAGGAATTAGATAACAAAGGCAATGACAAAAATACCTTAATGTGTATTGTATTTTGCAATTCTTCAATCCTTCTTTGAGCACCCTGAAGGTCCAGTAATATTTGACGAATTTGATTTTGATGAGCCTCCTTGGTAGCGGCTAAAAGCTTAAGTTCTTGGGTCGGACCTTGTACATCATTGCCCTGCTGCTTCTGGGAAGCAGCATCCTTTTTACTTGGCCCATTCACTGCAACTGTTTTGGATGTTGCATCATCATCCAACTCTGGCTGAACACACTTCTTTTCAGACACTTCTGCATTTCCACGATCAGCCAAAGTGCCTTCACCCAGCAAACTCTGGAAGAGAAATAGAAAAAAATTGGAGATTCCATAACATCAACCACAAAATATCTCCCAACGTAAAGGTAAATTCTCACCAGTTAAAAGTTAGATGCAGTACTTTGAACTATTGTTAACACATTGAGTGTGTTCCTATTAATCATGTTTCATCTGTTGTGGCGAGAGTATTTTTTAAATGAATTTTAGTCCAAAAGTATTTGTCTTACATTACTGTATGATGTGTTTAACTACAGAAATGAAATTATAACTGTTTTCTCAAAAAAATGTGTACTCCCTCAGGCAGTATTTTGCAGCGTAAATGAAACTAAGGTAGGCAAACCTGCAACACACATGTGGCGCGATCTTTATTGGTGTGAAAAGCATACTAATTATTTTATTTTATGTACTATAAGCTTTGTTTACTTCTATCTATCATTTTTTTTGCTTAACAATTTTGTAAATCTATGCTTGTTTTTAAAGAAAAGAATACTGAGTCCATGAATCTTCAATGTTGTGGTGGATAAGTTTGTGATCATTATGCGCTGATAGAGGACTTATGAGGAGGAGCATAATCATGAAAGGCATAGAAAACTATTCTATAACACAAAAACTAAATATTTATTAATGAATTCATTAAATCTTTAAATTAGTTTTGGACATAGTGTAATAGCGTAAAATAATAGAGATTTAATAATGTGCATAAAGGCACAAAACATGAAAATTAAAATTATACACAGTTTATACAATATTTTTTTAGAATTATATATGAATAACAATATTTGCAAAAAGAAAGGTATTTGGAATAATATTTTATAATACACAGTATAAAAATAATGCGTTATACACACTTAAACAAGAATAAGAATTAACTACATATACTAGTCATTACAACCGTGGAAAGCTTGAATACAACCATCTAAACAGAGGCCAGATTCACTTTACAATCAGGGCAGTAGGTAATAACCTGCTTCCTAATATTATTTTTGTAGCACTGCTGGCAAGTTTTTTGCTTTCTTTTTTTCCTGCATTTCCAATAAAAGGGGAATAAGCAGGGAAATGGAGGTGTCTATCGGGTATTTATGGCGGGACTGAGGTTTCGCCTCTTTCGGGTACCAATTTCGCAATTACTGCCAGTCTAAAGTCATAAAAGCTCATCTTTTTATCATTGGACAATATTTTATGCAAATCTAAAAAATTAAAAAATTATTTAATTACAATGTAATATATAAAGAAAAACTTAAAAATCAATAAAAATGTAGCATCATTCAGTAAATAATGTTATAGAAATAGACATAAATTATTAAAAAGCATGAAATATATTTTGCATTTTTAAGAAAAATACATAATACGGCGCACAATAAAAAAACTCCAAAAATAAAAACGGACAATTGAAATGTGAAGTCTGAAAACTCAGCAATAGCGAGACACTAAAACGGAACCATTCACAATGAGCAGTGGCTCACAACTGGCGAGTCAAGTAGAAAAGGGACAGCCTGCTTGAGGCAGTAGCTCGCCACAAAGACGAGACCCCCACCACTGCCTCAGGCAGTAATCCACACTCAATGTGTTAAGCAGATTAATGTTGAGATTTACATTCAAGTTTTGTTATTAACCCTTTGGCCGTCACACTCAAGCGTGGTTTGGGCATACACAGCTGCATCTACAAACGGAATTCCAAGCTGAGCTTGAGTGGCTACAAAAATAAAGGTGTAACAATTAGCGAGTCATAAATTGACTAGTCCCAAGATGAGTGATGGAGTAAGATGTGCTAAGTTGATGGATCACCATTTACTTTTACATTTAGTGCAGGAATCAAAATTCCTATCAATAATGAAATTGATCCCATGGATAAGTCAACCCCCACTTTTTCACTTAAAAATACTTCTTATGAGATTGTTTTCAGACAAAATCAAAGTCATGTACAATCCAAGTTTTAACAAAACAGAAATAAACATAATAGTAAAAATATATAAATACTGTTTAGTCTGTGCTATTCTTCTTAAGCATTCCATGTTACAGATGTTTTAATTTCAACCAATAAGAAACTGTTACTCTCGGACAGCTTGACCCACTAAATAAAGTTTCCTATAATTTGACTGATGTCAGCTGCTAATGATACCATCGAAATGAACTATACCTAGTGATCGCGATCAATCTCTACAGTGGAGAAATTCAATAGAATATCGCATATGTGTACCCTGCACACTTTTTTTCCCAAAATGTCGGTAAAAAAGAGACAACACGTCACATGAAGATTTCTGACCAAGTTTTAAAAATTGCGAGTTTCAATAGTAAATTAATGCAACACACTTGGTCTACATTTATACTCACAAAATACGAAGAATTCTACGAAGTTTATGGGTATCTACATGACCAAGAAATGTTTAGGGTTTAAATGCAAGGTTTATACTGCTGTTGGTGCATCTTCAACATTGAGATGACGTAACATTTTTATAATATTAAAGCTGCACCTTTTACTTGAGTTTTTAATTTATTATTGTTACTCAAAATAAGCAGTTCTAACATTAAAAATTTACTATCAGTTTCTACCTACACTTTTGCCGGAATAAGTTGGCATCTGGTATCTGTATTCGCCGAATTCATCGTGAGCTGCTGATGCCCCATTAACCCGGGAGAGAACCATAGTTCCCTCTTAATTTTTTCATCCATGGATGGAATGAATATCACTATGCGCACCTACATGACACTAGTGCACAGATGTGCACCGGGGTTGATGTGGCCCTGTTCTGATGTATCCTAAGATACACACAATCATGTGCGGCACTTCAAAAACTGATGTGTGGTCGTGCAGTCATGCACTTTAGAGGGAACCATAGAGAGAACACACCTACAGGGAATCCCCACACTTTTTTGACTTTTTTCTAATTATCCGCCGCCATAGATCTCAACTTATTAAAGCATGAATTTATTTTTTTCCCCTCGAACTGTTCCAAAAATAGGGGTGCGCATGGTACACGAGGATGCGGATTACATGAGTAAAAACAATATTAAAATTAATTATTATAAATCTTCTAAAATACATGTCATAAAATGTAAACATTGGAACAGCTGATTCAAAATAGCAATCACCTCCACCGAAAGATCAATGGTCTTTGTAAATATCAATGTTATTCATCTGTAATTTAAGGTTCACATTTTATCTTCGGCGTATAAGTCGACTCTAAGTTTTAGAATTTTTTTTAAAGCTTCAAAGGTCGACTTATATACCAGAATATAATACAGTTGTTCTGTAACATCATCTGACAACATCAGCATTCTTTGATTTACAGTATCATAAAACAGCAGAATGTCTTTAATTTTTTTGCATAAGATTCCCCAAAACGTTCAGGATGCACATCTGTCATACAAGGCTTAATTAAATTTTCTGCAATAGTTCAAGGTTTCCTAGCTTTTGCAATATGCAGCGCTACTAAAAATGATGATTTTACAAGGGAATTGTTAGTCTCTAATGTAGGTTTCAGTGCATTCTTCTGCTTTTTTAAAGTCATGGAATGCATTAAAAAATAATCAACGAGTTTATTTTTCGATCCAGGATGTTTCGTTTCCAAGTGACGAAGGAGCTATGCAGGTTTCATTGCATCATTTGATAATATGTTGCCACAAAGCAAACAATGGTCTTTCACTTTCATTGAGTTCAATGCAACTAAAACCATACTGAATGTATGTTGAATCATATTTTCGGTTTTTACACTTATTTGACACACTCGTGGAAGGCTCATCCATCTTCTTTTTCATAGCTGCACTTGAAGTATCACTAGAAGTATTCATAAAGATTCTACCAACATATAGTTACCAGACGTCCCAGATTGCGTGGGACAGTCCCGAATTTCGACTTCCTGTCCCGCATGGAAAAGTGTCCTGGATAATGCCCCGCATTGTACATTAGGTTCCCGTGTATAAGATGTCTCAATCCTATTGGAATATTTCATTTTAGGACTTTCTGTGCGACCAATGGTAAGTGCAACTACTAATATAGCTACAATGTGGATTGGTAATATTGATCAATAAATACTGAAACCTTCTCTTTTGGCAAGCAAAATATAACTGATGTCTTGCAAGCCCTCTATCGCTTTGAGACTCATAAACTGAGTGGGGGTTTAAATGGAAAAATATCAACACTTCTTCCATGTAAGGCAAGGGCAGAGAATCTTCAGCCCACAACCAGACAATAAGATAAAATTAACATATACACCTGGCCCTCGTATAACACAGGTTCTTATAATGTGGATTCACTACAGCATGGTTTGTTTTTTTACTACCAAAAATTCATACAATGCGGGTTATGGTTTGCATCAATGTGGTTTGGTTGGACTTGGGATGTAGAATTCCCGATTGCTGAGCGAGGGAGAGATGAGCTGGAGGGCTCTTGCACTTCTTACCTTTTAAGTTTTCTTCCTTTTATTTCATTTTAATATTTAATACATACCTCCATGAAGAAATCCAGGACTACACTAACTCTATGAACAAAGTTCAATATTATTCAACGACTTGACAGTGGAGAGACAGCTGCGTTGCTTGGGCATTTATATAACGTGAACGAAATATGTAATGTATAAAGTATGCTCTTTACAATAAAATCTGTCTTGCAAAGAACATGTACTTGCTTTCCTCCTTTCTCCAGTAAGGAATTTTCAAGAATTGCTCAGTCACATCCAAAATTAGACTCGCAGACCCCCTAGGCACAACCCACAGACCCCCAAGGGTCCACGGATCCCTAGTTGAGAAAAACTGCTTTAGGGAATTTACATACAAAACAGTATTGAAAGATTGGATGGCTCACGAATTTTTACATCCTAAACTATAAGTTGTAATTATGTGGTCTTGTGGACTTTTTTGTGGTAAATGTTGTTCTCTATACAAACAAAATTTTAATCGATACCTTAAAGATCATATAAGAGCTAAGGAGAGAAAAATGTTATTTAATTGTTACTTGACAGATGCCATTTAAAAAGATACAAGTAAAAGTTTATTTAAAGTGGAAGCTCTAATTGACAAATGCAATTAAAAATCATAATTTGATAATAAATTTTAATACGGATCACTCATGCTTAATTTGATCAAAATCCATCCAGCAGTTTAGGAGATGAAAGTCCTGAGAGATAGATGGGCAGACAGGCGAGATGTGTCCATAAGACTTTCTGATACTATTGATTCGATGGTAAATAATGCCTAATAATTACTTGGAAACTTATATAGCTAAATGCACCGTGTGGACTCAGCAGTCCTATTAATTAGGCTATCAGTGTGCATACACACTGCATGTGCATTCTTGTGTATTGAATCGCCTGAAACTTATAGCTAATAGTGTAGGCATATTTTTTTCACTTTTGTAGTCATTGCGATCTCAATGCACATAAAGGTAATAATAAAATTTTTATGACATCTAATGGAATTATGTTCTCTGGGAGTACTGAACACAGCAGTAGTAGTAGTATTCTATAAGATGCAGGCTGATTTTGGGAGTAATTTTTCTGGGAAAAATCCATGTCTTAAAGCCTGAAAACTATAATAATTTGGAAAAGACTAATATATGAAACAATCATTAAATTTCCCTAGGACTGCCAAATGGCTCTTATGATTCTGGAAAAATTGGTTTTGTAATCAATGATTCTCTATTCACACACTTTCAAAGAAACAAATCCACTAAAGTCACTGCATGTCCTATAATGGCTAATAACAAAGAACCCTTTTTTGAAACATAGGTTTCCCTAGGCTGCGAAGTTACTAAAATTGCTAGATAAGATATATTTTCCATGTAGATGACTTATAAGAACTCAGACCTAAGTTGCAAAAAGAAAAATAATTGGGAAATGACAGAGAAGATATAAACAAATGAGATGCCTGCAATGCAAAAATGGCATCAGCCAACCAATTAAGGCATAGATCTTGCGATGCATGTCGTCAGCTGCCCATTCAAGGTTAAAGAGCTCAAGGTATTAATGCTGTATTTAGCCCATCTAAAAATGTTTGGCAACTGGTAACATATTCCATTGATTAAACTCATTCACATACTCTTCATTCAGGTATTGCCATTTTACAGGCATCAAATCATTTGGAACATGAAAATTATTCAGCCAAAGAATACAAGTAAATTATTCAAAGCCAGCTCATAATTATTCATACATCGAGTTTTACTATCATAAATGTGACACATACCACATGAGCAGGCAAAGATTCTCTCAAGTCAGCTTTTGCCAAAGCTTTTGCAATGTTTTTCATCTCAGCATCAACTGCTCCTGGGTGTATGCTATGTCTTCTCGAACTAAGAGCATTAAACTGGAACATTCCCATAGGTAGTTTTAATTTGGCAAGAGCATCATCAGATGAGGAATTTGTCCCTTCCCATCTTCTTTTTTCCTTTACTGAAAATACAAAATCTTTAATTAATTTGTTAATAAACCGAAAAGAGCAACTACACCATAATCAGCAATATATAAGCTTGCTGTCCAATAAGATTTCTATTCTTGCCAATTCTTGTAGGGACAAAGTTAATATATTTGCCACATGATACAAAATATTTGCCATATTAACAAAAAAAATGACAGGCCATTGAAGATGAATTTAATGACAAATGAACAAATAAACTCCACATAGTTTATTAAAGAAAAATTTCAATTTGAACATAAAATATCACTGAATGTAATTCTGGAAATAGAAGAAAAAGTATAAATACGTAATGACGAGTATCAATTAACAAAGTGTATGGGATTCAACACATGGCAAGGTGGAAATTTTTTAGACAAGAAGGTTATATAAGATAAAAATTTCAATTATACATTTATAAAGAACAAGAAAAACATTATGATAATGTACAACAAATATCATAGCAGAAAAAGAGCAATATTTAAATTAAAGCATCCAGAAAAATATAAATAAAAATGAATATAATGGCAATCTAAACAAATATTCACAAATGCATGAGAATGTTCAATTCATAAGGCATTACACAATAAACTTGCAATCATTTTCATGAACTGAAAGGCTTCATTGTCAAATCCTTTATTTAAGACACAAACTTAAGGTTAAGAGAAATCCATACGATAAGCACCAAGTAATTACTGCCAAGTTTTAAATAAAAATAAATTTTACACTGACCATGATAGCAATATCAGCATTCTCTTACAATTACACAACACTATTAACCAAGGACTTACTTAAAACTAAAAAAACATATTCTCCTTGCATTGATTTTTTAGTATATTAGTATTCCTATAATATGGCAATATTGAACTTTACTCCTACTCCTGTAGTTTTAGACCAGTGTTTCCCCAATTGCTATGCTATCAGGAATGAACTGGTGTGCCGCAGAATTTCAGGAGAAGTACCCTGGGAAATGGGGTGATGTGCCCCCAATATTTTTAATTTGTGTTTAAGTGTGCTGTAGAATGAGTGTTTGGGAAACATTTGTTTAGGCAAATCTATATTTCATGGGCTAATGTAAACAAACCTTTTTAATGTTTCATTTCACAGCTATTGTAATGGCTATTATTATCTGTCAACTTTATTATATAATACTGAATTGTAATGCAAAATCTCATGGAGCAAAAAAAATATATGAACATTTGCATAAGTAAACAACACAAGTAATGATAAAAAACCAATGCACTGGCAAGGTACCACTGACATCTTGTTCCTTTAACATGATAGGTAACGATTATTTTGTAACCAAAATACAAACTCTTATTTTTATGAAACAATTCTGATGTTGGCTTAGAAGTTCTTCTATTTTCCTCCCTTTGATGTAGATTATTAAGTATCAGCTTCTTAAAATTATAATATTATTTGTAGATTCTGACAAGAAATTCCATTTGAATCATTTGCACCAAGAAAAAACTTCTGCATAGTTCAACATTCCAATATACCAATGTTTCTACCACGACTTCTACAACAGTTAGACCTAACCTGTTCTAACATGGATGACCATTGAACCTTGGTGCCATAAGCAAATAAAACAGAGCTCAGTTTTTTGCTCCCTTTTCTCAGAAAAAGTGCATCTTCCCAGCCGGATAGTACAGTACAGGATAAATCATTCTAACATTGAATATTAAATAACTTCTCCATATTTAAAAAATTATGCATCAAACACAACAATAATAATGCCAAATTTACAGGATTAGCACTAATTTCAATCATAACATTAGCAAAACAGAACATTGAAGGACAATGATTCTAACGTCAATGAAAATTAATAATGTCAAAGTTTTAAATAAAAAAATTAAGGATAAGCCAAACATAATGTGCAGAGCTAAAGAATCATTTGCAAATGAAAAGACTCCAGCACAATTTTTGGTATCAGTGAATTAAAATTTCTGTACTGGTGTATTTTCAATACGATCATATTATCTGGCCGTGAGAAATATTTTTTAAATACAAAATTAAAATGCAAATATGTAATATGCCATGGCAAACTATGGTAATGGTCCATAGTTGACAAATCCATTCCTTAGGCTGCCATATGTATAAGAAATCAGACAAACCAATCATTGTACATGAAGCTTTAAAAATTAATGCTTCCAAAATGTTTTTCTAAGCTTATTTCACTATGACAAACAATACTATGGTGTTTGAGTATTAGATAGGCAATCTAAAAGTATGAATGGATGTGGATTTATACTGACAAAGAATTGTTATTTTCCTTGATATACCACATTTTGTCTCATCCATTGTTTGAAATAGTCACTCTAAAAATTTCTTAATGGAAAAACATTTTGGTTAAATGTCTATAATATATAATATTATATAAATGATAAATTTAAGCAAAGAATCTATAAAACATTTCTTAGGAGTTTTTGAAGAAAATTATAATTTATTGGGGAAAATTGAGATTTCATACTGCATGATGAATGTTACCAATAAATTCAGTTCCTCCAGCAAAATTTAAATAATTAAAAACTTAGTTTTGCATAGTTCATTAGAAGCACAATGCATGCAACAGACAACAAATAGACTCATTGATTGTGATAGCTTTTAAAACCAGTCAAAAGTTTACCTTCTTCGAGTTTGGTTGAAAAAGATATCAGCTCCTTAGAGACATTAAACTGCAAAGACTCAATAGTCTCCCATATGAAAATATCAGTTTTCTGCTTGAAAACTCTCATATATTCATCCAGTTTATCTAAAAAGTCAGGAGATTGAGAGTTTAAGTCACTCTCATTCTCAGAGGCATATTGAGACAGATCCTGATTGCTATCAACTGAAGACACATCATCTTTGTCTCCAGACATTTGCATGTTTTTTTTCACATCTCCTGTGTCATCAGCCTTATCTTCATTCTCTGTCAACTCCTCTGCAAAAGACGAGTGGTCTTAAAATTTAATATGCACATAAATGAAAACTTTTTACACTTATAAATCAATAACTTTTGTACCGAATGATTTTAAAATTTAACATGCATATCAGAAAACATTACACTTTTTAAATCAATACCTATTCTACCCAACGATCTTTGTGCAAGTTCCTCATTATCTTCAAGAATCACAGTATCATCAACTCCAACACATTCATCACACTCCTGTTTCAAACAGAGCCATAACCGAATTCGTTCTTTTTCTTCTATAGTTAAACTTTCATTAAGAACCATCTTTTTAAATAAGCCTTCAGCATTGGAAACCAACTTCATCCACTGCAGAGCAGCAAATTCTAAGCTATAATTTAACAAGAATGTATATTAAAATTTTGCCTGTCCTCTCAAGAATCGTAAAATGACAAAGAAAATGCATAGAATAAATTTATCATACATACCCAAAAAGCTCTTCATTTGCGTTTTTGTTTTCTGGTTTAAATCTTGAGCTTATACTGTTACTGCAATTTGAATCAGCTCCTTTTACTTGATTATTATATACACAAATGTTCATCACAGGATGGTTTATAATGTTCCTGACTCTTGCTGCATACCTAAGACTGTTTAAGCTCTCATCAAAATCGAGAGAAGCTGGAGACAAACAACAAACAAATAATGTTCTTGCTTTTCCACCAAATGAATCCTAAAAATGGAATAAGGTTATTTTATAAATACAATCAAATTATAATGTATAGAATAGGAATCAGAAAAATAAACTAATTTTGAACAGTTAAATAAATTATACAAAACACAACTTGTGTTATATGAACAGAAAAATAACAGGTTGATGTTTACTTACTTTCTTCTAACAAGCATTAAGTATATGATTAAAAACTTATCACTTTTAGAAAAAATAAGCAAATTTTCAAAGCTAACAGCTTATAAAAACAGAATTTTGGCAATGCAATGAAAGTGTGATTCATCAAAATTGGCATGGAAAATTAAATAAAAAACAAACCAGAAAACATATGCTATTAATAATTTCTTACAAACAAGACACTAAATCATAAGAGATGACTCAGAAAATGTGCACTTTCACTGAGGGCAGTGTACTAATTTGGCAGGGAGAGGGAACAGGTACGACAAAAGAATTAAATATCATCAAAACAACTTTAATAATTGACTTGGTAGTATTAAATTGATATGACCTAAATGACAGAAATACAAAACTGTTAAAGATCTCTGATGGAGAGATGCCAAGTTATGAAAGAATAAACAGAATGCCAATGCAATTAGCATAGAGCACAACATGTTGGCATATCAGCACTGTGGCACTCAAAGGGTTAAAACTACGCAATCAAAATAAAGTTCTAATGGCACAAAGTAGAATGTGGTCTAAAAAATACTTTAAACGTTACTGAACAAAAGAAAATCTCAATACCTTCAAAATTTTTGTTAGACTGGATTCCATATATGGAATGACAGCCCTATGACTTTGCCACAAAGGATCACTCAAAGTTGAAACAACATTTGCTAATGCAGCTAGTCCTGTATCCATTTTGACAACTCCTGGAAACCAACCATTAGTGCCTTGGCTGGAATACGTCCTTTCTGATCCAGCCAAATCACCAAACACTAACTTTGAAGTTCTGTGTTGCACCATTCCATTGCCTGAAAATAATAAATCAAATGTTTACTCATCCAATGTTGTTAAATCACAATATAGTTTTATAACATTATTTTAGCTATAATTTGTGTACAACCACATAAAGCAATTGAGCACAGTTTCACTCTAAACCTAAAAAATCTCATAAAAGTCAATCATAAAATGCACATTTTTAATAAACAAAACCTCTTTAAAATTAATAAAAAATGTTTAATGAAGAATAGGTGCAAAGACCAACCTGCTTCCCACTGCTGCTCCAAAGTCAACATAAATATAGTATGGCATTGGGTTGAGTTATGACTTAATGATGAAACACTAGCATGCCTGTTACTCATCCCAACATGAATACAATTAAAAACTTCGGCTATATTTGTACATGCTACTTCTTCAGCTCCATTAATAATTGTTGACCCCTTGAAAGTTAAAGTAATATGAACCCTAATTAACTCACACTTTTAATCTTATTACATTTGAACATTATGGTACTCAAAAGGTAAAATAAATCTACCATGACATTGAGAATCTGCAAGAAGGCAGTAAAATGTAAATAATATTGCAGGATTAAGGAAATTAATTTAAATCAAATATATCCTATGAAACAATTCCTAAGTGCTGCTCTATCTTAATATAATTTACTTCCCTAGCTTAATAATATACATTATATAAGTATTATTAGGATTTTCAAACTGAAAGTAGCAAATTTGTGAACAAGATTGTATAGACTCACATACTGATCTTCAGAAATTGTAATTTCATGCTGAAAATGATTAGTATTTAGAAGATCACACATTAAATCTTCATGGATTTCTAAAAACATAATTTTAACAATGAAATTCCTCTCTGGACATTCCTAAAAAGAGATGGGAAATATTAGCAATTAGATATTTAAAACAACATATTATGTAAAATAATAAGAAAAATAGAATCGAGATATTTATTTTAAACAAACCCCAAGCTGATGAAATAGTTCTCTAGTGGCCCTAGGAATTACTCCATATTCAGTTTCACTCAAAGCACAGTGTAAGCCAGGTCCAAATAATGTATAGGTTTTTCCTGAGGCAGTTTGCCCATATGTTACAAGGGAGGTATTATATCCTATTTAAAAAAATATAATGCGAAATATATAATACGAAATATAACCTCAAATTTACAATTGTCACAGTATTATTCACAATTGAAATGTATGGTATAAAAAGAAATGTAAAATATTCCTCACTCTTCTTATGGATTCAATTCATACTTAATTATAATGTCTGCAGGTATCACATAAACGAAAACAGGCAATTATTTAAAAGCAACCCGTCATTCTGGCAAAAGATTATTATAGCAAAAGTAGCATACAGAATTTTCCACAAAACATAAAATAAATAGAAAATAAATAGTTTTGCTTCGTGAGTAAACTAAAAAAGGGTAATTTAAAGTATATCAGTTAAAGTAATTTTATTCGTTCCGGAGAAAGTGGTAAATTTTCATTAAAGATAAATTCAAATCTACTATTAAATAATACATATAAGCATTCGATGATATATAATTGTTATCATATATATGTGTGTGTGTGTGTGATGTAATCAACAACTTATCAATATTAGTAGATTAAAAGTCACTGTATTGGTAGAAAATAAAATTCGTTATTACCTTCGAGGACATAGCTGAGTAAAGGGCCAATTGCACTATTAAAAACTTGACTTTGGGTGCAACCTATAGGAAGCACGTAGTCAAAATGGTAAATATTTCCATCACCTACAACAATCTGATTACTGTGTGGTAAAGTGTTTAAACATACAACATCATGATTTCTATCTTGGTATATAAGTGGCCGTACCTGCGTATATTTTAGAACAATGTACTGCATCAAAAGTATATAATCTATTAGGTAGAATTTTTAAATGCATCAAATAACAAGGTGTTCATCAACCAATAACAACGTAAACCCCAAAGACATTGAACGAATTAGCTCAAAAATTAAAATAAAGTGCTTACCCTGACAGCTACTTGAATTGGTACATCCATTTTTTAAAAATACTAACACACCCTTCAAAAAACCCAGCCATTACAAAAAAAATACATTTGGGTTAAACCCATTTGTCACGTTGGTAAAAATAAATCGAAAAAGAATGTTGACAAACTCAACATAGTACTAACTTTTATAACAAAGAATAATTCTATTGTTCGAAATTTTCGCGTACGCTTAAAAACATTCATTTGTCAAAGTATTGAAAATAATTATTCAAATGATAGTTTATTATTATGGAAATTATCGGATCTAAAGAAAACAAAATTTTTAATTACATTTCATAGTTTTATTAAAAACTGATGTTATTTTCTCTTCTAGTAAAGCAAATATTTTCGACAGTTAAAAACAATGTACCGGGCCAAACAAATGAGTGCCGAAAAACGAATTATCTTTACAACGATTGTAAGTTTGTGTAGGTGCCTGCGGGGTAATATTTGAATTTTTTTTAGAACATAACTCTTATTTCAGCTGTAAACTCATGAAATGATTAAAAGGGAGGGTGTCATAATTTTAACCAATTTTTACTCCGTTAATAACAAGCGGACAAGAGTTCACATTAAATAAGGTGATGAATATCGTGTCTTCGCCAAGTGGCATGAGGTATTTATAGAAGTTCAACTTGGCAATCATTTGTAGTTCTGTTCAATAAAGGCATAATATCTCCAGTGATCATGCTTCGAACTGCTCGCAATTTTAAGGTATGATTTACTCGTCATTTATTAGAGTCGGTGGTGTGACAAGGTTATATTTAAAAATAAGTTCAAAGTTGTGTAATGCAGAATCATTTTCACTGAAACTTACTTTTTTATGACCTTGTCGTTAAAGTAATTTAATTTCCCAAAAGTTTTGCTGCTATCGTTAGCTTCAAATATAAAATGAAATTCCTTTGCAGGCATCGAGCGCCTTTGCACCTCTCAGGTTTAAAAGGTATTTATTTGCTTTTAGTGATACTTGCAGATTTTATTCGTGGTTTACAGAAGTCTAATTCCTTCCTATATACTCGCACTTTCATGTAGCTCTTCTGCGCAAGATGAATATCAGTACCTACATCGAAGTAGACTTCCTACCATGCACTTTCAGCCATCGCTGCCAAGATTACCGATTCCAGAGCTCAATAAAACAGCAGAACGCTACCTGAAAGCACAAAGGCCACTTCTCTCTTCGTCAGATTTTTCGAAGACGGAGCAGCTTGTTAAAAGGTTTATTGGACCTGATGGAGATGGACAATTTCTCCACAAAAAGCTAGTGGAACATGACAGACAAAACAAGCATACCAGCTACATATCTAAGCCGTGGTTTGATATGTATTTAAGTGACCGTACACCTTTACCTATCAATTACAACCCAATTTTGGTGTTCACAAGGGATCCAAGAGAAGCCTACAATGACCAATTGATTAGGGCTACAAACATGTTAATTTCCTCAGTGAGGTAAGTTATACGTATTTATATTTTTATTGACATTTAAGATATTTTTGTTACTTAAGAGACTGTCAAAGCTGTTGAAAATTTTACAAATAACTAACACCAATTACGTTAGTATTCACTAGAAAATGCTTCAACATTGAAATATTTTTGTTAGTACTGTTAGGTTCTTACCTTGTAATTTATCCTTCCCTTTGCATTACTTGTCTACTTGAGCTGAGCTTAGTGGCTTCTATAATAAATGTATAAATAATTCAGGTTAAATATTGAATTAAACATTATCAGTTTGCATGGTGTTATGTATAATTCTCTATTAGTATAAATTAAATACAGTGTTGTCTGGTTTTAGTGCCTTTGCTTATACAGTGGATTCAGTTAAATCTTGGGCCATCTTAACATTCTCTACTGTACTTGAAAATAATTTCACTGAATAATGTATATTGATGTCAGTGTTAATTTTGTATTTCCTAGCAGAGTTTAGGACAGTTCGGCATGACCGTTTCAGCGACGGGACTATTCGGCACCGGACAGTTCGGCAACAGCTGTGTTCAACATGGCACAGTTTCAATATATTTTGGAGGGAATGGTGTCATGATAATATTAATATTACAACAATTATCTTAACGTGGCTGACTTGAATTCACCAAATCTATAACATTTAAATAAAATGACTATATTTAGATACTAGATAGGGTATTGAGGGGGAATATAAGTGCTTAGTTGTATTCTTTTGAGTTGTAACTGTTGTTTTACATCTTTTTTATTTGTATACAAATAGGATTACAATAATACATGCCCAAAGGTCACTTATTTTATGTAATTGCTTATACTTTTTCACATATAATGTATAATAACTACATTAATTTTATAATATAAACATTTAATCAAGGAATTCGTTGCTTTTGTGCTTGCTTGGAAGTAAAAGACATACTTCTATTTGAATTACAAAATGAGTTAAGAGATATACTGCATCTAAATTTTGTAAATATTTTTCCGATTTTGATCGATATCTTATTTAGATCCTAATAATTTTGATATTCCATTTACCACATCAACAATAAAAAATAAGAACTTTAAAAATAAGTTTAGTAACAGCTTCTTATAGCTGTGGATATACCATCCATTAAATTTCCTTTGTAAGTTATCACGCAAGATTACTCTAAAATATATAATCATGAATTCACTTCAAAATAAAATATAATACATATTTGTATACATTTACCCCCTTAAAACTTATCCCTTTTGAATTAGAGAAGCCGTAACATTGTGAAACATATTTAATAATTTTATTATTTTTGTCTCGTTATTTTATATCGTTTCTAATCAAAAGGATATAGTAGCAGTTTGTTACATTTTACTTTTCATTCGATCATGATGAAAAATTGTGGCACACTTATACAAAATCAATTGGTATATGTATTTTTTCTTTAAATCGTATGTCAGAATTGTATTGTTTGTGCTGATAATAGGGCGTCAGCCTGTGAAAATAAATTTATTTATTTATATTGTGAGAGTTTTCTCATGAAGGTAAATTTGAAAGCAATTCTTTAAAAATATAATCATTTTTATTTAAACAGTATATATTGGTTTGATGAATTCAAGTCAGCTAATTTAACTTAACAGTAACATTTGTATTAAATTAACATCAGTATAATTAATTGTGCATATCATCCGGTGATTTTGCATCATATAATTTTTATCATGTACTTTTTCTCGCAAAAGTTAATTTAAATCTATTTTTATTTAAATATAGTAATTTTTATTTAAATTTTATAGATTCAGTGAATTAAAGTCAGCCATGTTAAGATAATTGTTGTAATATTAATATTATCATGACGCCATTCCTTCCAAAATATATTGGAACTATGCCATGCCGAACACTGCTGTCGTCGAACTGCCCGATGCTAAATAATCCTGTTGCTGAACCAGTCATGCCGAACTGTCCCATTCCATTCCTAGCAATCATAAAATATGAAATTAAGAAAAATCTAATTCATCATTATATCACCACTAGCAGGAGTACCCGTTGAATTTCAACGGATTTAGTGAATCTAAAACTTCAACCGTGTAACATGTAAGCATCGCAAGAATAAGATAGTACACAGTTATACCCGTCGAATAAAGCAAAAATGAAGAAAACCGCTCCGCATTTTCCTATTTAGATGAATGAAGGAAGAAAATCTTACGAAAATAACGTATAAACTCCCTCCCCCTCCCTTCCACCCTCTCCTTCCCTTCTCCCCCTCTCACCCTCTCTCTCCCTCCTCTCTCCCTCCTCTCTCTTCCTCTCCCTACCTCCCCCTCCATCTCCCACCCTCCCCCTCCCTCTCTCCACCCATTCCGTCTAATTCCCTCTCTCTATCTCTCCCCTCCGTTACCATCCATCCTATCTCGTATTAAAAGCATTCATAGCGAACAAACATTCTCCTTTATATGTTAGATTAGAAGATAATTCAGTTAAAAACAACAAATATTTGGTTTCCATATAAACAAATTAAAATTGTACACAGAAATTGACTTACGATATTACGTTAAAATTTTTCCCATATAAATGCATTGAACTCTCAATTTCGTCGACATTGGGAGTGGTCATGGTAGCTTATAATGAGTATTGTAATAAAACTGATAAAATCATGTATTTTATTGACTCTAAATGCATTTTTATGCTAATTGGATCAGGATTCGGATTTTGTCTTCAATAAAAATAAACTTTCTTTTCTTCATAGAACCATTCAAGTCTCAAGTTCGTACCATGTTTCTAAGTAATTTTAAAATTCAAATGAAAAATAAGCTGCACTTGTCCCTATGTTATTCAAATGGAGAAAATGAAAAAAAGAAAATATTTTTTAAATTAGACAGGTCAATCAAATCGATATAAAACCTTTACTATACCACCGTACTCATTATTCTGGTTAAAATGATACCTTTCTCTTGCTTCTTCGATCTGTAGTTTTTGAGTTTGAAAATTATTATACACACATACACATATTCATTTTTATATATTAGATATTGAGTTGAAGGTTGTGCTGTGCCTATAATTTGGTTCACTTCACCTCCTGAAATCTGTGGTATAAATTTGATGCATTTTATTTCCAAAAAATTAACAGATATTGTACTCCTGCTTGACAAAATACAATTCATATCAATGGCAGTGTCTGTTGTAGTTTTCTCTAATAATTTAAACTGCCTCGTTTTATCTCCCTCAATATCAGCTATGTATGGCAATTGTCATCCTAATAGCCATAAATTACACCCACATGACTATTGCCAGGTTAATTATTATTGAAAGAATGTTCAGCTGAAGGAATTACATTTTAATTTTTTTGGCATAATTTATTATGTCCCATGTAAACCAATGCCTGCTACCATCTCTCTCAGAATGCATATAGTCAAGCATTTTTTGATAATCAGATTTTCGTTATGTGCCGCATGTTTGTGGAAACCAAAATTTAGTATCAGCAATAGCTTGTTGTAGTTGTCTCATAATAAGTGCTTACCATAATAAGTTTACCGTCAACCTCTTCTAAATTTATAAGATTAATAACACTTCTTTTTCAAAGAGAGAAAATTCCCAGTTAGCTGAATGGATTTGTATTCTATTTTTACTGAAAATTTAATTCTTTCACTTGTCTTTAAATTTATATAAAATTTCATTTATTGATTCAGTCAATCTGACCCAAAGGTTCATGAAGAGTCTTAGAGCTGAAATTTTGGAGCCAGAGGTGTACCACTTGAATCCCAAAAAAAGTGACACTGACCTATTCAGAACTGTCACTGGTCTTTTGCCATCTATGGTGTCTTGGTATGGAGCCTATCTCTTCAAGGTTAGAGATTTTTTTACTTGATATAGGTGTTTTATATTGTAGTCTTGCTATTATTTCAAAGAATGCCTGCAAAACATCATTCATTTGATCTTCATTGATTTTGTCTATGTTAGGATCATTTACTATCTATTTACTTAATGTTGTTCCTTGCTATTTTTTTCTATGAATATCCTGTTGGTGGTCAGTAATGACCTCGATATGGCTTGTTTTTCTCTGTGGTAGCAAAAACATTGAGTGATTCAATGGGTGGAAAGAATGCATATTTGCAATATTGTGATAATTGAGACCAAAAGAATATTAATTGCAATTATAGTTTGCTGATTAATTAATTAATTTTCTGTGTATTAATCCTTATCCTGTGGGTATCAATCAGTTTTATGGTAGCTCTTTCTATCTACCTGTTTTAATATTTTAAAAATTAGCTACAGCTATCCGTTTAGAGAGGTAGTTTTTCAATAAGGGGCATCACTTCATTTTTATTAAAATATGCCATTCTTTGCAGGCATTTCCATTGGATATGTCCCAATTCCCCAGTCTTTTCAACTCAACAAGGATCCCAGAGATTGCCAAAGATACCTTATTTCAAGATGTAAATGCAAAACACATATTAGTGTTGAAAAAGGGAGAATTTTTTGTGTTTGATGTATTGGATAAAGATGGTAAGTTTGGTTCAACCCTAGATATATCCAAATTTATTTGTTGGAGTGATTACCTGGTCCAGTTTAATGCACACAATTATATTTTCAGGCAACATTTTCCCACCAGAAGAAATTTTTGCAAATCTTAAAGAAATAATGTCTATTAGTGCAGAACACCCACCTCTCCGTAAATACCCAGTGGGCATATTGACAACAATGGAAAGAGATGCATGGGCAAAAGCCAGGAAGCGTCTAAAAGCTATTTCTCCAGAAAATGAGAATGCCCTGAAACTTGTGGACTCTGCTCTATTTGTGCTGGCTCTAGATGATAAACCTTGCTCGGGTCATGTCCCTCTCGTTCAGAATTTCCTCCACTCTGATGGAACAAATAGGTAAGTTTCTGTATTTAGTCTTGTAAATGAAATAGATCCAATACTGACAGTTTTAATCAAAGTAGAGTTTTCATGGTAATGGAGTGAGTTTCTTATACATATTACATTTTTTTTCCAGGTGGTTTGACAAATCATTCAGTCTGATAATTAATGTTGATGGTGAAGCAGCAATAAATTTTGAGCACTCATGGGGAGATGGGGTAGCTGTTTTACGCTATTTCAATGATGTATACAAAGATAGTACTCAGAAGCCACATGTTCATCCCAAAACAATAGCAAAAGAATGCCCTCAAATTCTACAGTTAGGTTAGAAACACACTGTGTTAAAATATAGTTATTACTTGAAGTAAGAATTATTACTCTTAAGCCTTTACTGTTATAATATAATTCTGAGAATTGGTATCAGGAATTTCACATTTAGAAGGAAATAAGTTTATTTCAATTTCCTGAGTCAGTGGTACATAGTTTAAAGTTTACTTACGAGGTGCGATCAAAAAGTTTCCAGATAATGTTTTTCTCTATGATAACAGCATTTATCCACTATTCCATGTTGTCCCCTTCAAATTAGTACCCTTGTGACTTGATACAGGGATCCCAGCAATTGCACTATTGTTGGAAGCATTTGCTAAAATCTTTTGTTTTGAACTAAGAAAGTGTAGCCTGTGATTGTTCTTGAATTGTGATGATGTCATCAAGTTTCCTTCCCTTCAGTGCCAAATTGAGTTTTGGAAAAAGAAAAAAGTCACATGGTGCTATATCTGGGCAATACGGAAGATGCGGGATGACAGTCATGTCATTTTTTGTCAGAAATTCCTGCACAGACAAAGCAGAGTAAGCAGGAGCGTTGTCATGGTGGAGAAACCAATCTTCAGTGCACCACTTCTTGGGTTGTTTTCACCGCATATCTTCCCATAGACGCCATAGAAATGTTGGTTCACAGTTTGTCCCTGTGGAATGAATTCATGATGCACAATTCCATGAATGTCGAAAAAACAATCAGCAAGCACTTACCATCCACGGCAGATGTCACTCCACTTTTGAACTTTGAAAACCAATCGAATGATTGAGTTCTGTTCAATTTTTCCTCTCTGAAAGCGAGTTTTAACATCTTGAAGATTTCTGTAGCAGTTTTACCAAGTTTGAAGCAGAACTTGATGCACACATGCTGTTCTTTAAAGTCTGCCATTTCCTGATGGAGCAGAAATCACAAAGGGCACTAGATGCAGTCACACTTCACAAGGAGTTACTTCTCAATGATGCATGCTAAAACATTGAAATAAACAGCAAATGACTCATCAGATTCTACTCTATCTCCACATATCGGATGAGTTCTGTATTAACAGCAGTAGTGTCAACTTGCAGCCAGTCTGGAAACTTTTTGATCACACCTCATATATGGTAATTCAAATAATATAAGACTGGATCATCAGCAGAGAAGTTTTTGAACGTTTCAACAAAGTTTAAAACATTTGTTGTTTGAGAGTAAAATGGAATTTCTGCCCTGATGACTTAAATATTTTAGACAAATTTAAAGTGTCGATAGTGCACTTTATAAGCCAGAATTATAATGCCTATTTCTGATTTTCTCTTTTGACATTTTGCAAAGTGCTATTTATTTGGTTCTTAAATTTATATTAATTTTATAATTAAAATCTCTGAAGTGTTTGTTTGATTGTCATAATGAATGGCAGCAGCCAAAATCACTGGAGTAAGTAATATAGATTAAGATTACCGTATATCTATTATACAGTAAACTCCCAGTTATCTGGCACTCATGCAACCAGAATTCTCAAGCAACCGGCATCTCCTGCCTCTTTATTTTTTATTACTTCTAGTTCGGAATTTTACCGCTAAAATTGGTGCTTTCAGCAATTTTTTGTTTACATCTGATTCAGAATGTTACTGCTAAGATTGGCATTTTCGGCAGTCGCAATACGTAATTGTGGACGTTTCTTGGACTCAGTGTTAATAATACAATATTTTGCACTCTCTTTTTAAATGCCTCCTAAAACTCCAATATGCGCTAAAGGTGACAACAGGAAACAGGTTGTATTAACCTTAACCCAGCAACTTGATATAATAAAACATTTAGAGAAAGGTGAGAACTACGATGAAGGAGTCCAATGTCGGTTCTTTCACTATTTATGACATTAAGGCACAGAAATCACAGTTAATGAAATTCGTTACATCTTCTGAGACAGCTAGAGGAATTGAATATCGGCACACTCTTTGTAAGCCGAAACTTGAGCAATTGGGTGTTGCTATTTATAAATGGCTCTATAAAATGTTCTGAGGGAGTCCCTATTTCTGAACTAATGTTGATTGAAAAGGCTAAAGATTTTTATAAACAAATGGAGATTAGTGAACCGTGTGCATTTTCAGATGGATGGCTAACAGGTGTTATAAGATTAGGTATGGGATCAGACGTCTAAATGTTTCAAGTGATAAAAAAATCGGTTGACCAAGTCGCTGCCGATAAATGTTGAGACTTTACTAACTGCACTTTATGTAATGGTGTCATGATAGCATGTAACATTTGCTTCTCTTCCGTTTAATACCAATTTCCCTCAAGAATTTCTGATAAAATGCTGTGTTGGGTGTGGATAATTTCTCTCCTTTTCTCAGACAAGGAAACCATTTTTTTTTCAGAAAATCCTAAAGGTTGGACTAAGTTAATCCTTACTTCCAGTTGTTATTAGAACAAAAGATAAGCTAATAGCGATAGGTATATGAGAAACTCCATAGGATGTAATGTATTTACTAAATATTAAAACATTACAGTTAAACGTGTTGAATATATGTGTATTTGAATTTCATTACTTCCTTGAATGTCAAGGAATTATTTAAGAACAGTTGTGAGTAGATTACCTTATCTACAGGTTAGCAATCCCAAGGTGAATGTACAATTCTGCATCTGTTTCTTATTTTGGTATCCAAATTCTTTATTGAGGACTATCCAATAAAACTCTCAAGTAACTGGAATATTCACTTAACTGGAAAACCAAATTCTCTGGGCATTCCGGATAACTGGGAGTTTACTGTATATTGACACTTCTTACATAGGATATAGGAGGAGGAGGATACAAATTATTAGGCACTTCCAGATGAGCTAGAAACTTGAAATTTGGCACGACTATAGATATTTGTTCACAGCCAAAGGAAAAAATCTGAAATTGTTCAAATTCCAATTTTCAGGAGCTTTTTTTGCCCCATTCTTGCCCCATAAGAAAGGCACGTAAATCAATGTAGAGGTTTATATATTTACCTTTTAAAATTATTTTCTGTCAAGATTCGAACTCAAGACTTGAACTATCAGAAAGGTTAGAAACTGTAGTTTCTTATTTTTGAAGACTGAATTCAAATCCTTGTAGATTTTGCATAATTTTTTAGTTTTGATTGGAAAAAGTGGGAATTATTTTGGGTCCTAACAATCGAGTACCATGACAACCAGCTCATTGCTTTTATATGGGTAAGCTCTTAATGGGAAACAGTGGTGGATTATAATGCCATTAATATTAAACTATGATCAATTGAAGAAATCCAATATTTTAAAAATTCCAATTTTTAGGGGCTATTTTGTCCCATTTCTGCCCAATATGAGGATAACAATTATAAGGCACTTCCAGATGAGCTACAGATCTTAAATTTGGCATGATTATAGGCTATTGGTCACATACAATGGGAAAATCCTAAATTGTAGAAATTTAAATTTTTAAAGGGTATTTTTGCTCCATTATTGCCCCATACAAGGATAAAAATTATAAAGCTTTTCCAGATGAGCTAGAGCAGGGTTTCCTAAACTGTTCTGCGGAACCCAAGGGTTCCGCAAAAGCTAAATGGGGTTCCATGATAGAGACCCAATACGTTCTTCTTTCTCTTATATACAGCAGGAAACATGAGCCCCACTTGTAAACTGTATACTGTATGATACATAAGCTAAATAAATAATGATTTTAAAGTTAATTTTATTGCGATTAGGCTTACCATTTCTTAGGGTTCCATGAGAGAAAATATATATGAATCTAAAGGATCCGTGGCTTCACAAAGTTTGGGAACCCCTGAGCTGGAGACTTGAAATTTGGCACGTTTATAGGTTTTTGGTGAAATATCCCAAATTCTCAAAATTCCTCTTTATAAGGGTAATATTTGCTCCATTATTGCCCCATACGAGGATAAAAATTATAATGCACTTCTAGATGAGCTAGAGACATTAAATTTGGCACGGTTATAGATTGTTGGTCACAACTGATGGAGATGACAGAATTTATTAAAATTTTAATTTTTGTGGTTGTTTTTACTCCATTTTTCAAAGTAGGCTGAAATTCTTGTAGAATGCAAGCACCATCTACTAATATTTACATAATTGCCTCCATTTAATTTCCCTATTCAAATTATGAGTTGGAAATGAAAGATCATTTTTAATCACTCTTTAACAACTTTCTCCTTCATTTTGATATGGTGGTCATCATTGTTTATGCTGTCACTTGCTTGAAGCCATTTTTCAATGTCGATAAAATAAAATAAACAGCATTCTTATAAACAAGTTTGTATCGGGACAAAACAGTGGTAAATGCTTGAAATTGTAGTATAGATATACTGTATTCTGAAAGGATCACTTCCTTACTATAATGGGAAAGCCACATTTTCCCCACCCTTTTTTTAGTGTAAAAAATTGTGTGAAAAAGTGGAGCAGTTACGCAAGTAAATACAGTACAGGCGACTCCCGAGATTCGACTGTTCGAGATACGACCAATTCGAGAATTTGACCGGTCAAAGTCCGCTTATTCGACCCAGCTGATCCGTCTTATGGCACATGACCTTGAGTGCACTGGTGAAAGTGCTACTGTTGCAGCCAATCAGACACCAGTGACAAGCAATGCAGGAGGGGGGGGGGGGAGTCAGTGTCTCTTTGACTGCCATGGTGTTCACTTCACTCTCCGCTCGACCGTGTTGCCAGTTATACAGCTATTTTACCTCACTGAAAAAAGGCTAAATAGCGACCGCAATTTCTCGCTGTCCAAAAACTACCCCGCATGCATTTGTAGCAACGCTGTTCGGTAGCTAGGGTCGTTCCGAGAGCTGTATGCAGTGGTGGAAGGGGAAAACTCTCTCATTGGCCATTCACTCTTCCAAGGTCATGCGCCATAAGATGGGAAAAATAGTATAGTTTATGCGAAGTAATTTTCGGCCCACCCAACGGCACGAGGTTTAGTTTCAGTCTAGACATCGTTATTTCTGCTCTAATTCTTTGAATTTGTGCCAATTTCACTCGTTTTTAGGTGCATTCGACTGTTCAAGATTCGACTACATTTCAGGAATGCATCCCGGTCAAATCTCGGGAGTCGCCTGTATTTGTGTTATGGCCACTGAATATTTCTTTTTAATTTCCAAAACAGATTTCTTACTGGATCAAGAGATGAAGGATATTATTACTCAAGCCAAAAGCAATTATGATTCTATCACAAACCAACTCAAAATCCATATATTAGAGTTTCCCAATTTTGGCAAAAAACTATGTAAAAAGCATAAAGTGAGTCCAGATGCTATAATGCAGCTGGGATTTCAGGTAAAGTAGTAGGAGTTGTATCATTTTGGTTAAACCAGAAAATATTTTATTAATAAGTACTGTGTGCCATATATTTTTGGTATAATGGAACAAATTCTATCTTGGTTAAATATGCAGTGCAAAGCTTCCAAGCCATGTTTAATTGTGCCTTTCAAATTTTCTATAATCTAAGAGCAGATTATGATTTGTGTGCTAGAGTTTACTTTGTAATCTATAAGTCTTGTACATACATTCTGAAAATGTGATTGTAGAGAATGTCTACGGCTTGAAAATGATTAAGACCAGGGGTGGGCAACCTTTTCTGCAAACAATTAGAAATGGCCAATGCTTCAGTGTTAAATCAGAAGTAACCTAGAGATTATTAGGTAGCATGTGAGTGAAAATCAAGTTAAAATTAGGTTTTGGGGTTAATATTTCAATATTAAAAATCATGACGGAATTCAATGTTACAATTAGAAATATCTTTGAGAAAAAATTAAAAACAACATTAAAAAGAGCTTATTTGATCTGAGAAATATTTAATAATTTAATGCTAAATATTTAAAAATTTTGTTAGAAAAAATAATATTTGGTATATGAAAATAAAAAAAGTTTTAAAACTATGAAACACTGGTGGTGGGCCACATAAAATTGCTTAGTGAGCCATATCCAGCCCACGGGCTGCAGGTTGGGCAGCAATTACTAGCAATTTAGAAAATTGCTAGTTTCTTAGTATATTTCATGAATTTTCTCCTTAACTCCTGGAATTTTGTTTACATTGCTATTTTTGATGTTATTGAAAATAAGCAGTTAAAAATTCACATATTAATGATAAACTGATTCTTTAGTTAGAATCAGAAAAGTAAAAGAATTTTTAATACATAAGTTATGTCCTATATTTATTTTAGTTATGAAATTGTTGGTTTTAGGTTCATGTAATTTTGAGAATCAATATATTTCACTAAATTACAGGGTGGCACATGAAATGATCCCCTATTAAAACCTTGCACAGAATCTACAATAATCATACGGTGGGAAAACTCGTGCTATTCACCCTCGTGTTAATTATGCGGGACTCGTATGTCTCCTAGTAGTATTTTCACAAACTAGTGCATTCACCCACGTGATTCAGTCTTCATTCATATCATAATTGCTGTTTCATTGTAAAAACAAATAGGGGATCATTTCATGCATTAATATCTAACAGGGACCCAATCCAAATTTTTTGCAGACCAAGGTTTTTATTATATATGTGTATGTGTATATACATACATAGTATACATACACATAATAATAGGGAGATCACAGATAAAAATAATAAAAAGATAAAAAAAGTTTCACATATTTAATAAAACGAAACATTTCCATGGCATGATTTGATTCTTGTTTTTCCGTACTTGTTCTTTCCTCCCTTCACCCCATTACCAGCTGCGTTGAGGTGAGGACAAAAGAATTGGATTGTATTTGGATATTAAAGCTTTTAATTCCCCCATCTTAATATTGTTCATTAAACTCTTCAACTACATTGTAATACTCTACCACATCTATTCCCCACCATGGACTCTGTCTCACTCCCCCTCCCCATGCCCCAGCCATTTTCTCCCCTCTCATACTATGACACTCTTAATTTCTTATCTTTTCCTTTTTTTCATTACTAATTTCTTTATTGACTGAAGAAGGGGGCCATGCCAAGGAAACGTTTCATTTTGTTTAATTTCTGAGTCACTTTTTTATCTTTTTATTATTTTTATCTATCATCTCCACTGTTATTATGTGTGTGTACCAGTTGGTGGTATGCAAGATTTCTACGGCTCCATAGACATACAGATACAGATACTGACTAAATAAAATAAGAAAATAATAAATATCTTTTATTATTATTATGAAAGCATTTCTGTTAATTTAAGCTTTACAAGCAAAAATTGCATTTGTTCTTAACATCATAATATCATTGACTTTTTCTTTTGATAAATTGGAGCATAATGGATTCAGTATGAACTTGAGGCCAGAAAAGAGCCTTTCTACTGACATGTGAGTAGGGGGGAACCCCCAGCACTGTTACGGCGAGATCGTGCAAATTTTTATGCTCAAGCTTCTTAGACATCCAGTATTTTAACACATTGGTGTCAGCAGAGTAATGTTTATCTGGAACGTAGTCAGAAATTTCTCTTTTCATTTTATCAATGGAATTTGTTAATGTATCTTCCTTCATGGTATGATGATCATGGTTTACGTGTAGAACCAGCATTTCAACACGGTAGAACTCACATTCTAGCAATCACTTGTTTTGTATTGGTCCTTTCTATAATTTTTTATGGGCCAGTGGTCCCGGACCATGGTCTGCTCAAAATTTTCGTGAACCAATGGTCCTGGACCATGGTCCTCAAAAATTTTTTGCGGACCAGTGGTCCATGGATCCTGGTCTGCAGCTAAAAACCGCAGACCAAGGTTCGGATCGGGTCCGTGATATCTAATGACCAGAACTTAATTGATAATTTATTTTCAGGTGGCATATCATAAGCAGACAGGAAAACAAGTGGCTACTTATGAATCTTGCAGTACATCAGCATTCAAACATGGCAGAACTGAAACAATCCGGCCATGTACCATGGCTACTAAGGTATAATTTGAGTATTCAGTATCATTTTTTCAGTTCTGTCTTTTAAGATGATTGAAATTTTTATAACTTTTTTAGGCCTTCTGTGAAAGTGTCAACTCTATAAATCATCGAAGTGTGTCTGAGCTTAAGGGCATGATAAGGAAATGTTCAGAAGTTCATGGAGCATTGACAAGAGATGCAGCTATGGGTAATTATAGTTTTGTCCATTCATCATTCTATTAGTTCCTGTTATGGGTTATATTTTTCTAAATAATTTTTATCATTATAATGTTTCATTTGGAAAATTAAGATATCAAAAGTAAAGCAGTTTTGGCAATCCATATTTTCTGATGTAGATTAAATTTGTAAACCCTTTCTTGTCTAAATTTCAATACAGGCAGTGCTAGATATTCTACAGGGATGTGTTCCTGAAAACGAGGTTGAATCTCGAATAGTTGAATGTCGAGTGCCATTTTCCTATAAAAGTACATATTATTGGGGGATGCATTCCAACATCTCAGGAGAAAATTATCGTCTCATACAACATGAAGCTAAAATGTCATTATTAACGTGCTAAGAAAACAATATTAAATCATTAAAAAGCACAAAAGAATTTAAGACTAAAGAAAAACGACTTATATAAAAATATTTTCATACCTGATATCTTTTTCGACTGCACTTACGTGACTTAGTTTATTATTTGAGAAGTTGTAAAATTTTTGTTGGAAGAAGAGGGGCTGTTGGCTAGGGGAATTGATAAAGTTGTTTCAACCCTTCAGCTTCAATAATATATTTTTTCTTAGAAAAAGTAATAAGAGAAAAACAGACATCTTGAACCACAGTGATGCCTGCTGCACTGGTTGACACAAGCACAAATTATAGTTCCTACGTCTTCACATTCACTGTCACTGGATTCATAAACTACCATGAATTTCTCTTTTGCTCAAAATTACTTTTTGAAAGAAGGCTTTCTTTCTGTAAATTTTCTTTCAATTTTTTTAAACATAAATTTGAAAAAGAACTCTCAAAAAACTTCTTCGAAAAAATTGGCTTAGAGAGAGTAAGCGACTCCAAACCCTGAACTGAATGCAAAGGTTACTCCTCAAAGATTTCATTAGTCCTTATGTTTGTAAACAAGAAAGAAGCTCTGACAGCAAAAGAAATCTAATAAACAGAGACTTGAGAGATAAATTCTTGGTCTGTTAGCAAGAAAAGATGTGGCAGTTAGCTGATGAACATAACCCAAACATTAGAAGTAGCCTCACTGAAAATTTATCAGTAGATGCCTTTACAAGTACAACATAAAAATATTCCTTTTTGTTTCATGGAAAATTCAATTGATTCTTCAAATGGAATTACAGAAACTTATGCAATTATATGTATAGAGCATTCCATCTTTAGTTTCAATATTGGGTAAATGGCGCACGGTGTTACCACATCTCACTACCCTAACGCTAGCAAAACTCTGGCAATTTAAAGTTTCCTTTATGTAACTTATTAAGTAAATGCTATTGTTACAATTTTTGCCGTAATACATGATTTTCTAAACCAAAACAAAAATACTGCATAGTAAAATTTCTCTCGCTATGTACCACGTGTTGCACACGTGGTTGCTATAGTGCCTCAAACACTCTGGCAGTCCCAAAACCCTCATAAAAGTGAAAAAAGGAGCTTAAAAGAATAGAATCCCTTTGAAGTGCTCTTGTTTTCCCTATGCGCTCAGATTTATTTTTTCTGTGCTAGCGTTCAATTGTATAAACCAGTCTTAGATAGTCCTTTTTCTTGTGATGTAAAGTTACCTACCCTTGCGAAAATGTCATAATACAGTGAGTCCTCGACTTACACAGGTCCAAGTTACACGGATCCGTAGATACACGGATACATGACAACTTATCAACAACGCTCGATTTTTAGTTCAACTGCCACTCAGTAGATGGCGTTACTAGTACAGTAATTTCTCAGTATACAAGCAATCGGTTTACGAGTTTTTGCTTATACGAGATGCATAAATTAATACCTGATTTTCAATTTACGAGCCAATTTTCGCATATACGATTTCCTTCCTCTTGCAAACCGATCATTTTTCCCGGCACCTATTCTCGGCTTTCGTCGGTTCCCGAATCTTCTCGAATGCGCAGAACGTCACACAGACCGTTACGGCATCCCAACTTTAATGATGTAACTATTATTTATAAAATTTATAACATGGGATGTATTGGGAAATTAATTTTCGTTTTACGAGTTTTTGCCTTTTCGAGGAACAAATTAAGTTTGTAAACCGAGGGATTACTGTACATTGACGCACAGCTGACAACATCATTTTCGCCATTTAGATTTGTTATCCCATGGGTGGAGGTTGTCTCTCATTACTGTACTGCTCTTCATAAACAAACTATAAACCCTCATCACATAAGCTCTACTTTTTTAGCTTTAACTATCCATTGAAACGAACGTATATGTACAAAAATATATCGTATTTAAGCATTTTTGGACTTAAACGGTTTTCAATTTTGGAACGAATTAACCGTGTAAGTTGGGGACTTACTGTAGTAGAAAAATTAAAAAATATATTTTTAATGTTTTATAATTGGAAAAATCACTTATGATAAAAATGTGATAATTTCTGAACAAATGATTAATTAAAGAAAAAATTGAAATTTTATAAATTTACAAATGGCGTAAGTTTGTTAACCACTTGACTGGGGAAGACGAGATATCTCGTCATGCAGAATTTGCAATTAATTTGGGGGAAACGAGATATCTCGTCAAGTTAATTTTTGGGCTATTTCGTTTGGGCGTGATGAGATATCTCGCAAGGAGTTTCTTACGCATCTTCCTTGGTCCTTCGAGTACGCTATTCAGCCAGCAGATGGCAGTTACACCCAAGCAGTCGTAAGGAAGATGCATTTTCGTAAAATCCTGCATCTGTTGGTAGGGGTTGCATACCCCCACCTCTTTTTGACCCTATTTCGAAGGTGCCATAAAACCTTTTCGTACCCTTTTGCGATCTCCGGCAAGCTTGGTGGTCCCTTCCTCTCTTTAAAGCAATAAACATTTCCCTTTCCCCTTTCTTAAAATAGAGCATTTTGGAATCTTTTCTTTGTAAAGGTCAGTTTTCTTTCGAACATCGAAGTAGCAGTATCGTGAAATAGTGTTCGAGATATCAAGTTTTTCCATTTATTTGTGGTTGTTATAATTTTTATTTAATATCCCAACAATAATGGCATCTAGTAGTAAAAGAGGGAAAATATGCTCCGATGTCCGTGGATACTATTCGCGATCTTTTGGAGGAAAGTTGCAAAAGTGATTTCAGTGATGATAGCGACGAGATTTATATAAACACCAATGTGAGTTCCAGTGAATCTGAAGGAAGTGAGGAATCGGAATATGGGTGGTGTCGATAGGAGTGATGGAATGATGAACATTTACAAAACTGCAAGAAGTCGACACTCAAAATTTTATATGAAGATATTCAGGCACTTACTTGATATGGCGTGTCAATTCATTTGTCATTTATAAAAAAAAGGTGAAAAATTAATTAGGAAAAACTTTCTAATAACTTTGGCAGAAACATTGATTTCCAAATATGGGAAACCTCAGGTTGAAGGAAGAAAAGTTCCGTCGCAGATGCCATGCCCTACTCAGCTGACTGAGAGGTACTTCGTTGGCTCAATTCCTCCCACCCAAAAAAAACCCTTCCCTACAAAAAGGTGTGCAGTTTGCTACAAGTCAGGACTGCGGAAAGAAATGAGATTCTGCTGTCCTGATTGTGAAGTGGCATTATGTCCCACAATATGTTTTAAAAATTATCATACCAAAGTTGAATTTTAAAAAATTGTATTTTTGAACATTTTTTAAAATGAATATATTAACATTTACTATTGTATAATTGACTTTTAATAATATTTTCGTATAATAAATGTTTTTCTTTAACTGTGCATCAAGAATTTACTTATTATCTAAAAATAAAAATTACCATTTTCATTACGTTACTCTCCAAATAGAATGCACTTTTTGAAAATAGCATTCGCCAGTCAAGTGGTTAATATTGTAAAATATTCATTACCAACTTCACAGAACATCGTGTCATAACAAATAGATCAAGAAAAAGTCAAATTCAAATTATTTGAAAGAAAGGAATAATTCCACACCAGCTGAAAGATAAGAAAAATTAATTCTCCAGTTAAAGGGTTAAATGTCCTTCAACCTGTGGGATTAGTTTGATTTAAATGTCGTATGTGCTTGAGGGGTTAATTATGTTAAATAATGTTTCTTTAACAATAGCAAGATATATTATGCTGTAAACTGTCTAAAAATAAAAAATATATTTTTCCCAAACAAAAATTATTTCATTTAAAAGGCTTTGAAATCATAAATAAAATTTTAAATAGTACATATTTTTTTTAAATGCATAGTTTACTTTGTAAATAATAAATTAGCCTTGTAGTTGCCATTTGCATTTTTATGCATAACTCGATAAATATTTTGTGTAGAGAAAAATGTATAGAATAAAAGTTGTAGGGCGTTTTAAAATATCCATTTTATGTTCTAAGCTAATTCGCGAAAAAAGCACCCAAACAATGTAAATTGGTATTTAACAAAATCGTAGCATTGTTAGTTGGAGAAATGCGAGTTCAGAGGTACGCTGTGTTCACATCTTATTTTTGGATTTACTTCCTCGCATATACAAAGATTATATGTAATGTGATAAGAGGAAAATAGGAAAGCATGTTTGTACGAGAATAATTGCTCACACAATCCCTAAGTAAAAACAAGAACTGGATTATTTTATGCTGATCACTATACATAATGGAAATTAAGTTGCATTTGAGGAAATTTTTACCTGCCCGACATTACAAATTCATTTGCTTCTTTTTTAATCTTGTAAATTGTCCTCCATAACCATAACCACATTGCTTGCTCGTCCTACTAACAGCAGATGACAGGCTTTCATTAGACTCATTGAGGCAGCTACTAAGAACATTCAATATTGTTTGTTTTTCCTTACTCCTGATTCTTTCACCTTGCTTTCTTTTCCTTGTTGAGACGTTCATATTCTCACAAAAACCACAATATCAGTATGAAAATGCGTTCGAGATAATCAACATGTGATGTACATACACAGTATTTTTAAAAAGGGGACACTATAAAGATAAAACCTGCAAACACAGCATATCTCTACACTTGAACCATATTACACACCAGTTTGAAAACGTTTTGAAGAATTGTTAAAACAACTAATCTGCAATAATCAATAAAACTGGTAAAATTTGTAAGTACTTGCCCACAAACTTATGAGCAGACAGAATGACAAAAGCACAAGATAGTCCAACTGCTAAGTCGTAACTGAGGGAAGAGCAGGCGAGGGTAAACTTCCAACCTTTGACCGGACTGCAATAAAACTTTCGCATTGTTCATCCTCCCCTTGGCGACCAACCCTACATCTGGGTGCACCAAAAATAACTTCAAACATATACCTACAACTTTCTCGCTTAGATCATGAAAGTATCTTTAAAAATAAAAAAGTTCCTCACAGACAAACTTTTTCAAGAAACTTTTATCATTAAATGCTGAAAACAAATATTTAAAATCAATTTATTAAACTTTCAGTACATCAATATGAACCTTAAATATTCCTGAACCTAATGCAAAAAACTGCATTACATTATTTTATAACAGAACATATATATCATTGATTGAAACAAACGTGACCGTAAAATGTCCATTTCATGTCAAATATTGTTTATCGCATTTTGTATAGAATATAATTTTTAGTTTTCATTTAAAAGTATATCATCAGATTCTGCATTAAAAATAGCACAATTAGAAATTTTGAATTTTTATTTTAATGCAACTTTAAATTTTTAGTGAGATTTGGCAATCCTGGTGTCATAGAGGGGGCGATTGGATTTTTAAGTCTGCAGGAGAGGGGAGGAACGATGCCATTTGAAACCATACTGAAACGTTAAGGTGGAATGCTCTATAGTTCCAAATTTGACCGATCGGCTCAGTCGAATAGGCGAGCTTTGACTGGTCGAAAGTCGAGCTGTGGATATAATGTATAATGGTCGAATTCTCGATTTAGTCGAATGTCAAAGGATCAAATCTCGGGCATCGCCTGTACCCGATATCACCAGATTAAATCTATTTCTCATGAAAAATGTATCATTGGTGCAGCACTTTATGTATCTGACAGTATCATCAGAAATATATCATTTTACATAATTCAATTAAATTTTTAGGAGATATGTACTAGTTTTATTACACATTATTACTTGATGAGTTTCTATCTTTTACTTATCTATAGTTTTCCAATGTCTGATAAAATTTTCAGCCACACCTTAGCAATCAGTATTTTATAACTCAACAGTGTCACATTCAATAAAACCATTTCTGGATTTTTTTTAAATGCAATTTTAGGAACAGCATTCCTCATCTACATTGAGGTTTTCACTTACATTAGCCAGTCCATTAACTGTTGAAAAAATTATTATTTGATATTCACATGATCAGAAGATTTGTAACTGATATGGCATAAATCCATATGCAGAATGTAAGGATGCTGATAAACTGAACAGCTAAAAATCTTTAAAGACATGATGTAAATCTTCTAAAAAGTGAATCTGTCCTTTCAGATGACTTTAGCCAGAAGCTGAATTCCATTCTTGGCCTTTTTGAATGGAGAAGGCTAAAGTTCTTCTGTCAAAGTAAATCAGATTGTATTCAAGTCATTTTGGTTTAAAATTAAGACCTTCAATTCACTGCATAATAAATAACTATGTTTTCACTCCTACGATAGCTTTTCGAGTTTTTAAATCTGACCTGTTTTTTCCCAAATTTGGTTTGTTAGTGAGAAAACTCTTGTGACAGACCCATTGCAAACCAGTAGAGCTAATACATATTGAACAATGGATTTAATATATTCTCATCAAATGTCTACTTTAAAAAAATTTCAATAAATTAAATCCATTTTTTCACAAAAGTTATAATTTTCAATTTCCCCGAAAACAGCTTTTCAAAAATGTTGCACCTTGTAAATAGAAATGTTCTTACAAGACAAAGAACAAAATGCTGGTTAAATATTAATTAAGAACAGTAGCAATTTTTTAGTCAGTAGACTGTGTAAAGCAAAAAGCAATGCATAAAGTAAAGGCAATGCATAACGCAAGCAATACATAAAGCACAAAGCAATGCATAAGGCACAAGCAATACATAAAGCAAAAGGCTATGTGAACACAAAAGGCACGAGCGAGGCGGGGAGACCATTCACGAATAGAGGCTCAAGAGAGAGAGAAATCGTAGAGAGCGCTCTCGTGAAGAGACTGCGCAGTATGAATATCAGCCACCTAGTGGCCTGAAAGAAAATTAAAAATGGCGGATCAATTGAAAGAAGTTCTGCACAGAAATACTTATATTATAATTATAAATTGGTAGATTTTCTTTACTAATTCTCAGGTTAGTTTTCCTTAGGCATAGTCCATGTGAAAAGTTGGAAGTTTTGTTATTGATTGTACTATCTTTTAATGTATTCATTACAAGTATCAAATAAGTTATCTACAATATATAGAAATCATTAACTTTTATATGGCCATCCTTATTCAATCCATAAAGAATATTTTTCGGGGCTTCTATTAAAAAAACCTTTATGTAGGATCTTACTGTAATTTTACAATAAAATTTTCAATTACACCATTACTTTTTTCCTTGAAATATCTCATTTCACCAACTGTGAAATGTTATCATTGAAAATTTTTGAATTATTTAAGTAAGTAAAGTGTGAAATTGAGCATGTTCACCTGAAATGCAGCCTGCAGTATCATACCTCAGATGAAATAGATCGATCAAATTTTTTTTTAATGCATGTTGTAAATGTATATTTGTGAAAATGGAATATTCTAAAGCTAAAATGAGAAATCCAGGACTTTTCTTTGTCCTGAGATATTTTATTGAGATACCAGGAGATGAAGTCAAACTCCATGACAGTTTCCCGTACATCAGGTTACCCAAACTTGGTGATTCTTGATTCTTTCAAAAATATATCAACCTTGCTTGATGTCCACTATTCCGATTTTAAAGGTCTTTTTAAGAATTGTTGCATTTATATATACTTTTGTAACATCTATTTCACCATAGTCTTCAACCCCTTTTTAATTATCATAATGACTTTCTGGTCAAAGGAGTAATACCATTTTCACAAACTCTCCACCCAAATCTAAACCATCGCAGTCGACATTAAGTTTCTCAAAGATTGTCAAAAACAATATCCTATATATAATTTTGGAAGTGTCCATCCATCCATCCCTCCCCTGTATCTCAAAAGCCATTCGTCATAGAGATATGCATTAAACTGCATTTTGTTTCTACAAGCTAGGAGGTCCCTAGAAAACTATTCTCATTTTCATAAAGTCCTGGATTCAAATCCAGGAGACAATTATATGTTCCCATAAGTTTACACAGGATTTTAGATTTTTCAGAGTGCAAGGTTTTTTTCCTTCATTCACCAAAATATGTAAATATGGACTTTTTCTTCGTTTTTACTTTATTCGACGGCTAAAAATCTATATTTTCTTATTCTTGTGATGTTTACATGTCACACAGTCGAAGTTTTCAGAAATACACTATTGTTTTCAAATTTTTACAGATATTTCATACTCTTTCCGGGTGTTGCCAAGGCGACCGTCATTGTTGCCTCTGATTCAATTACAGTAGAACCTCATAAATCCGGCACCCTCAGAACCTAGCTCGAGCCGGATTTTAGAAAATTCCGGTTTTTTGACAATGTTGCACATTGCCTAAGTATCCAGGGGCAAATCGGCCTAATGCTGGATAAAACAAAAGAAAGTTTTTGTAATCTATGTAATGTATTTCAAAATTTAATCAGAAATCACACCAGAATATTTTAAAATATGAAATACACAAAATGTATGTAATAAACATGCAAAATATTAAATAAATCATAATAGACGCCTTGCCCTCTTGCCACCCTTGGCTACACCACTGCACCTTCATACCATGTCATGGCCTATGCGTAAAAAAAATAAAATACATAACATTAAAATCCAAAATTTACACCAACATTTATAAAAGAAAGAATCATTAACAAGTGGACGAATTTGGAATAAGGTTATAGCAAATTTAATGCCTATTTAATACCAATTTACACGTCTCGTTTCTACTCTCGATGGCTAGATGATAAGGTCGAGACAGCATCTTTAGTTGTGGGAATGCAAGTTTCATTTCATTTCAGTGTTGGAAGCTTTTTGAAGGTTTTTCTGCGAAATTGTCTTGAACATATCACACACATTGCTTCATACATAGTGATCTTTCCTTAATAAGTTTATCTTTAATTAGGTACAAATTCATCATATCCTGTGATTCGATGCATGACCGCTGCTCTAAAGCCGATATTGTATCAGTGACTAATTCTATGCAACGGTCTATTGAAGGTTTGTTTGCAGTTGCGTTGTCATCATCGTCACTTTCACTTTTTTCATAATTCTTACGTTCGGGTTCCAAAACCATTTTAACTATTTCTCCATCAGTTAGCTGATTCACTACAGGCACTTCATAGTCGATTTACATCCAGTTTTCAACATCTTCTTCCAGACCCTTCGTGAAAGCGTTATTCGTCGATCCCTTAGCAAATTCAATAATTTCAGACATCAGTCTGTTTTGGTCACTAACATTGAAACCTAGAAAATCTGGTGGTGATTCATCACATTCTTCAAACATGCTTGCAGGCCACAAATTATGGGAGGCATTTTTCAGTGTTGCGGCCGTTACATCAGTCTACGCTTTAGCTAGAGTCCAATTCGAGTCCTTAATGTTAAATTCCTTTTTAAATCCATCAACACCTTGGCCTCTATTGCAAGCAACAAGCAATTTCTGCATAAAGTGCTGTTTGTAATAGCATTTTAGTGAGCGTAATATTCCCTGATCCATAGGTTGAATAATAGATGTACAATTTGGAGATAAATAAACCACACGCACGTTACCCGATACCAAAAGTGATGCATCAGGATGGGCAGGACAGTTATCTAATGTCAGAATTATTTTACAATCATCACCTAGTCCCTTAGATTTACAATGAGCACGTGCCTCCGGTGCAAAATAATTCTAAAACCAATCCAACATTAATTGAGAAGTTATCCATGCACGTTTATTAGCACGGTAGTTGACAGGAAAATTCCTTACACTCTGTAAAGCAAGAGGGTGTGCACTTTTACCAATTACAGTTAGCTCTAGTTTGTGCGTACCTGCTGCATTTGTGCACACAAGAACCGTCAGCCTCTCCTTTGACTCCTTCATTCCAAATGCCATATCCTCATCGGCGGCTGCAAGTGTGCTCCGAGGAAGACATCGCCAAAATAATCCTGTTTCGTCCGCGTTATATATTTGCTCTGCAGTAAGATTTTCATCCGAAATTAACTTGGTAAACTCCTTTACAAATGTTTCGGCATCATCCGAATCGGCACTAAGTTTTTCGCCAGACTGCTAATTTTCGTATTCCATGGCGAAGCTTGAAGCGATGAAGCCAACCTTGCAAATAATCGCAAGCTTTATTGATTTTCAAATCGTCATGGAATTTCTTTGCTTGCTGTATTAGCATTAGGCCTGATACCGGTACACTTTCACTTCTTCTTTGTCGAAACCATTCAAACAATACTCTATCGATATCGTTGACCCTGGAAGTGTGTAATGTTTTTTGACTACTCATAGCCTTAGGAGTGTCACTGTCTGCATAAAATGTCAGCAACTCACTTTTTCGTTTCTTCAAGTCATACACAGTAGAACTGCCTACGCTATATTCTTCACAAAGTCTCTTAACTGAAGCACCTTTTTCAAGTTTTATTAATAAATCTACATTTTGTTCAATAGAAAGAGATTTATGTTTACGCTTCATAATACTACTGGAGGGGTTTTCAGCTTTTTTTTTTGAAGACATTCCAGTATGAACTTGAGCAATATCACACTAATGAAAGACACATGCGATCGCTATGAATCTGAACACGCGACGATATACAAGTTATACAATGTGACTGTGGAAACTATTCCCTAACACGTACCAACATGTATTGGTCAGCTGACAATTGGACTCACTCACACATACAATGTAACTGCTGCCGTCAAATTGGTTCTAGAATTCGCAAATTTTGATGCGAAGCGGTGCGTTTATCATTCCATAGTGGATTAGGCTACCCGTGGTAAAAATTATAAAAAGTGCACTTTTCAAAAACTGCCGGATTTTTGATAATTCCGGATTTTCAAGTGCCGGATTTATGCGGTTCTACTGTACTATCAATTATACCTTAAAATAGGTGAAAGAATAGCGTTATTCACTTCACACTTTTGTTTAAGCATCGAAATTATTGCTGTAGCAATGTCAACATTTATACATAGCAACGTAAATATTTACGGATAATTATTATTCAGTTAACTGCGTATGGGAAGCATTTCTAACGATTTAATCAAAGCAGCTGAATCTTCCTTGCATCGTTTGAATGCTGGAATCTTCTCTCTTTGTAAGTAGAACCATTATATTATACATCTATAATTAGGGATGGGACATGGGAATATTTCCGCAGAAAGAAATTTATACGGGAATATTCCCGCTATATTTTTGGGAATATTCTCAGGGTCGGAAATTTATTTTTTTCCTCTCATAACAACATACTTAGCTTGTCCCACTTATCACTGAAATAAACCTTCACTTGTTTTATATAAAAAAATGTAAACCTTTGTTCAAATTCATGAATATACAGGACACTCCACACAATGCTGAATAACACTTTACATGTCGAGATGCCAGAAAAATCCTGCGCATTGAAAAGTTCATTGTATATTCTCGAGTAACTTATAAGTTAACTTCCACCATTTAACTCTTATTATTTAACATCTTCTCAATGTCTGGGATAAGTGTGGGATGTTTTCTGCTGTGCCTCCGTGAGGACATCTAGTGTCGGAAGATTTACTGAGTTAGCTCTTTCTTCACCATAAATACCCCAATTCGAGATTGGAGATTTAGTCTGGCTTGATGGCTTAATGGTTAGAGCACCTGCCCAGCATGTGGGAGACCCGGATTCGATCCCCGGTCAAGTTCAGAATTTTTCTCCTTCTCAATCTTACCATTAAGATTTGATGACTGGGAAAATTCCCGAAAGAAATGTTTCCTGGAATTTACCCATCACTATCTATAATGCTTATTAACGCAAATAGGCTCACACATAAATTTAAAATTAAATGAGAATAGGGACATAAGTTATTTTTTTAACACATTACATGGTTATCTTCTCTTCATTGATAATCTGCATAAACGGTTGCATTGATTGTTATATACGTAAAAAAGAAAGGACATATATTTGAATAAAAAGAAATAAGGAAAATTAAAAGCATAAAAGTTTGCAATCAATTACTGTGTAGGGAAATGAAGAAACAGGAGAAAGAAATTGCTACGACCGGGAATACAAACCTGGGTCATCCACTTGCCAGGCGTATATTCTACCACTGAACTAACATAGCAGAATAATCCTCCTGTTTCTGAGTGGCAATATTTTCTTAGGTTGGGACTTTTAAAATGCAGATTTCTGACTGACTTCGCATAATAAATTGTCAATACGCACACACAGCTGTGCCCTCAGCGAGATTCGAACCCGCTAACTTAACATTGGGAGCCAAATACATTAAAACCCTATACCGGAGAAATGCATTATTAGAGTTAAATGTGAATTATTGAGATCAACTTATTTTACATACTTCTTAATTTTTTATAAATCAATTGAAAATATACCGCGCAAACATTGCGCGAGTTCAGCTAGTCTTCCCTAAATTCACTAACATATTTCCTAACATCACAAATCCCACAGCAACTGAAGCCATTGTCTTAGCTAAACAAAAATGGATCAAACTCAAAGTCAAAAAACCTTACAGAAAATGCACCTTTTTGGAAGTAGAAGCATATGATTTACACCTTCAACTCACAAAAAATTTATCAGGCTTTGAATTGTCAATTGGGAACTGGTACATGAACCAAATATACTCCATCATACTGCGGAAAGTTTATAACAAAACAGTATAACTTCACAGAAAACTCATTTCACTGAAAAACAGAACACAACAGGGCAGACAACATCCAACCAAACTGCACAACAGTAATATAACCAACCTTTCTAGTAAAACATTTGCCAATGAAGAAATCACACTACTGGAAAAAGGTTTGAACTTGCACCCTCCCTTATAAAAAAATACCCAACACAAGACCTAGTCGCAGACATTAACGGCCGTATTCATAGTTTTCTTAGCTACTAAGGCCTACTAAATCTCCTCAGTAGCGTGCTGCTACATACACCGTATTCATAGCGTCCTACTAGGGGTGATTTGCTTAGTCATTGACTACGGTAGTCAGCCTTGTCACTCGACACGCTAAACCAGCTCTCCCGGTGTTTAAGCGCGTGACTAGTGTATCTTCCACTCCAGCTTACGAAGTGTAGTTCAGGCGATCATTGAATTTGAGTCTTTTTTAGGTATTATATTGTTAATTAATTTAGTTTGTTATTAAGTTATTTCTATAGGAGTGTTTTATATTTCTGTGTAGTTCATTATTTCGTCAAATTAGTTTAATTTTGTTTGATAGTACAGTAGGGTAATTTATTGTTTAATTCTTTCTTATAAAGGTTAGTTATTGTATTCTTAGTTTATTTATTCTGAGTATTATCATTTTAGTTATTTAGTTTTATTTTCATTATTTACTTTTCTATTTTGTTTTAATTTTAATAGCCAACGAAGTTTTTACGTATTGCTTAGAGTTTTTGTGTAGTCATTTTTGTTATAATCACTTAGTTCATGGTAGTTTAATAGTTGTTAGTATATTTCTAGTTCTCCTTATATACCGTATTCACCTGAATCTAAGACAACCTTTTTTTCCAAATTTTCAGCTGTAAATATCAAGAGTCGTCTTACATTCGAATACAAAGTATATTTAAGCATTTAATCAATGGTTTTTACAACAAATGGTATATTAGAGTAAACAATTCACAACAGCAAATTCAAGTACGTACATAAAGAAGTGAAATAAATAGTAATAACAATAAGAAAAACATGACGGGAATAATAATTATTTAGACTAATAATCATCGTCGACGATCATAACACAGACGACGTACTTTCATCTTGCACGTAATGGCAACCGCAATGTCAAAACAAATGAGAGTGGAAATCATTGGGATTCCCCTTTCAAACGACACACTGCGATTCACTAAGTGTGACAGTAATTTTGAGTTGTGCATTCTTGATTTAAATGCACAACCCTTAAGTTAAAATGACAGATCATGTTGAAGTACGTGGCACGAGTGCAAAGGGAAAGTTAACAAAGGAATTAGACGGAGCTAAGATACAAATTTTAAGCTGATCGTGATAAATTACTCCGAAAAAACTAATAACTGTGATGCGAGTAGAAAGTTCGGTGTATCTGAGGCAAATGTGCGTCGATGGAAACTCTCAAAACAGGAACTAGAAAAAGCCAAAACCACAAGGAAGTCGCTCAGTGGTCCAAAATTAGGCCAATTTCATGGCACTGAAGAAGAAGTAGTCAAGTTTGTGCGCACCATGAGGAAGAACGGTATGCCTGTTTCGACTGAAAGTATTATACTTAAAGCTAATGAAATTACTAGAGGACTTAATATATCATTGCAAGAATTCAAGGCCAGCAGAAGTTGGTGCGTGAGAATGATGCGACGAAATAATTTTTCTTTACGGCGACGAACTTCGCTGTGTCAGAAATTGTCAGAAGACTATGTTGAAAAACTTCTCGCTTACCAGAAATACGTAATTGGACTTAGAAAAACCAATAAGTACCTTTTGAGCCAAATAGGAAATGCCGATGAAACTCCAGTTTTCTTCTACATGCCATCTAATTATACTGTGAACGAAAAAGGTGCGAAGTCCGTCCTAATTAAAACTACAGGCAACGAAAAAATGCGAGTCACGGTAATGTTGGCGGTTTTAGCAGATGGGACTAAATTACCGCCATATGTGATTCTAAAGCGGAAAACAATGCCTAAGAAACATTTGCCAAGTGGAATAATAGATGTCAAGAAAAGGGGTGGATGACTAAAGAACTAATGAGAGATTGGTTACATGTGGTGTGGAATAGACGGCCAGGAGCTTTACTGAAACAAAGAGCAATGCTTTCACTGGATGCATTCAAGGACACTTATCTCCTGAAATTAAAAACATAATGAGTGCGATGAATATTGATCTTATTGTAATACCTGGAGGAATGACATCGCAACTTCAAGTTTTAGACGTTGCTGTCAATAAGTGTTTTAAAAATAATTTAAAGGTTTTGTATTCTGAGTGGTTACAGAGTGGAACTCACACTTTAACACCAAAAGGAAATCTTAAGAAACCTGAAGTTGCAATGCTCTGCCAATGGATCAAGGCATCGTGGCAACAAATAAATGCAAAAGTAATAGTAAAAGGATTTAAGAAATGCTGCTTATCTAATGCCATGGATGGGAGTGAGGATGATGTTTTGTGGGAGACTGATGATGAAGTTGAGAGTGATAAAGATAGTGAGCATGAGGAAAATAGTGAAGGTTGCATAGACAGTGATGATGACTAACACAATAAAATGATTTTATGCAGCACTTGGATTGAAATGTTTTTTTGTTGTCCTGAAATGAGTATATTCTTTCAATGTATTTACTTTATTTTTAATGTTATCTTAAAATGAATGCTACCATTTAATTTGTTTGAAAACCTGAATGGTTCTATTTGTGATGTGATCTTATGATTTTAAAATGTTAAAAGACAATGACATTCAAGAAAAGTATAAGAGAAAATAAATATTTCACAAGATTTATAATTTTTGTAGTCATGAAGGTCAATTTGAGCGTTTTTCTCTTTTGGAATCATCAAAATGGGGGGTCGTCTTAGATTCAGGGTCGTCTTGGATTCGGGTGAATACGGTAAATAGGCGTATTATAGTTTTACATTTAATAATATTTTATATGGCTGGGTCAGAATTTGAGGACTATGAAGAAGTGCTGGAAGTGATGGAATTAGAGGAATTTAGATATAATCGCAGTAGGAAAGTATACATGGAGTGTCAGAATCCCTTCAGGAAATATTCCGATAGGCTTTTCAGGAGGAAATATAGGTTTTTCAAAGCTGGAGTGGCAAAATTTGCCATCGGATTGGAAATAATAAGGAGCAGCAAGAAATAGTGGGCTACATATTTCGCCTAATCTTCAACTCCTGGCATACCTGTCTTTTTGCAAAGGCCATAAAAACACTAAATAACAAGGACTGTTTTTATTTAAAATCAGATAAAGGTAACTCAGTAGTCATCTCGGAAAAACAACAATACTATGAAAAAGTTGGAAAATGTTAGATGGACCTTACACAAAAACCTCCATAAATCCTCTGAACAAGATGATCACAGAAACCTTTTGGAGGTGCATACCCTCAGGGTGCTCTTACTGTGTTCAGGTCTCTAGGTCTTAAAATCTTGGAGGTATGCAGCAATCACATACACAAACATTGACATTTGTTATTATAGATAAATGAATTATTTTCAATTTTGTTTTATAGGACAAGGCTTTGACAGACACCTATTTGGGCTAAGGAAATTTGCAGAGGCAGACCCAAATATAAAGGAGCTTCCTGCAATATATAGAGATCCAGCTTTTGCAGCCATTAACCATAATGTATTATCCACATCAACTCTTTCATCCCCTAATGTTCAAGCAGGTGCTTTTGGACCAGTTGTAAAGGATGGATATGGCATTGGGTAAGGTGAAATTTCAATTCTTTTAACCATTTACTGCCAGCCAGCCAATCTATCAGCCCTTGCTGAATATGCCAAACTGCCACCAGCTGATCTATCGGCCATGTTTGTTTACACTATGATAAACTTCTTTATGACAGACAGAGGGCCCGGTCAGCCACTTCTTAATCATCAACATTGTTTATTCTGTAAATCATAATAGATCCTGTAAGGATTCCATGACTTGATATTTTTTTTATCGACTTTAAGATCCTTGTCTTTCTCACCATCAGTAGCTTCTCAAGTGTTTTAGAATATACATTGGAGCGGTGATTTAAATTGGCTGTAATAGTTCATATTTTTGTAACTGATCTGTAGATTTTGGATATGAAAGCAATCTCTTCATCTCCTATCATATAAGGCATTGTAATACTTTATTTTGCATAAAATTAATGCTAATATTTTGACATGTAATATCTTTTCTGCTATTTACCAGAAGGTTAGAAGGCCTGGGAATTAATTTTGAGGAATGTAATTCTTTACTCTAGGGCAGGGTTCCCCAAACTGTGTTCCACTGAACCCAAGGGTTCCACAGAAGCTAAATGGAGTTCCATGATAGACAGAGAAAGAGACCTAATATGCTCTTCCTTCTCTTGTTTACAGCAGGAAACATGAGCCTCTCTTGTAAACTGTATACTGTAAGATACGTAAGCTATGTAATTAAACATTATAATGATTTTAAAGTTAATTTTATTGCAATTTGGCTTATCACCTCTTAGTTAGGGTTTCACGAGAAAAAATATTGTAATATAAGGGTTCCATGGCTTCAAAAAGTTTGGGAACCCCTGATCTAAGCAGTACTTTTTTATCTATCCTATGATAATGTCTTTAGAAAGTCTTAGATAAGTCTTTAGAAAAAAATATCGACGATAATTTATTTGAATATGATGGGAGTGACAGTGAATCACCATCAGACGTCACCCATGAAGAGATTTCTTCATCAAGCAGTGATGACTTCCTCTGAGAGTGCTGATTCTCAAGATTCAGAAAGAGGAGAGGAACGTGTTGATGTAAACAAAGATGATTGGGATGAAATACTTAACATCTGTGATAACCTAACTCAGTCACATTGTGAGTACCAATAAATACATGGGCTAAAACATGCATCCCGCAGTACTGCAGCACTATTCAGGCATTTGTAAGAGAAACCTCCCATTATACAATTGTATAATTATTTCATGGGAGGAATTGACATGTCAAATTGATGCTGTACACTTACCTTGATGAACAACAGGCAGTAAAGTACTAGAAAAAAATGTACTTCAATATTTTTTTGCAAATGCTCCTAAATATCTATAGGGAAGGACTGTTTTGTGTGCAGTAAAAAAGGAAAAATGAGAAAGAGAAGCGAAAAAGTATGTGCAAAATATGAGAAGGGCCCTTACAGTGATTGCTTCCCAGAACATAAGTGTATGCACTGATGTGGGAGTGTGATGGACAGTGGTAGGATTTTAATAACCTCAACATAAATGTTAATCAAATAATACCATGGACCAATAGGACTAACTAATGCATACAATAATATTAAAAGGAAAAATTTTCTGGGCCCAATTAATGTTTCCAAACGTAAAACTTGAAATATCTCTACTAAAAAACAGAAAACTTTTTCTTTTTTTAAGCCACATGAAAACAAGATAATCTACTAGTCATCTATATTCTACAAGTTAGCATAGACTATAAAAAATCTAGCTTCAAGCAAACAAAGTTAAAGTTGCTAAAAATGTTTCCCGTGGGGTTTGTATTTTTACCAAAAATGGCTTGGCATTGCTCGCATATACCGCATGAAGTGGGCTGGCAGTAAAAGGGTTAATTGCGCCATAGTATTTTTAATCTCTGTTCAGATGCTGATCAGTTTTTGGGAGGAAAAATATTTTAATAATAAAAAATTAATTCTGTGTTGTGTGCACATATTTGATTTCTTCAAGAGGAAATAATTTATCCTATATGAAAAAATCTTGTGTTCAGCACATGACTTTCTCCATACAGAGTAATGAATATGATTGCTCTCAGCATCAGCATCCTCAAGAATAATTAGCAGCAATTACATTTGTTAATAACTATTAAACACTGAAAATTTTTCACATCGAAGAAAGCAAACAAAATTTTTAGCTGTTGCTATGGATAACAAAATACCGATGCACAATTAAAATGAACCTTGGCAACATATGTATCACTATCAACAATTAGAAATTTTTATCTTAGCCACAGAAGCAATGGTACCATTTAGCAATGTACTTAACATAAATTCAGATGAAAAATCAAAATATCTCTTAAAGAATAAGTTTTATGAAAAAATATTTCAAACAAAACTTGTAGAGAATTGAATTTTCTACAACTTTGGTAATAAAAAATATTTATATAAATTGAGTTTTAAAGGAGATATTTGGAAAATAAAATCTGATGTGGTCAACACATGACTTTCTCCATATTTGGGGTATAGATATTTAACTTTATATGAATAGCATTATAAGGCAAAATTATTATTTTGCATCGTAAAAGAATACAGTCGTCCTTATTGCCGTAAATTATATTTGGGATATGTTTACAGAATCTTCGTAAGGACCAAAGTTGTTGAGAATAATATTTCTTCCACGTTTTGTTTGAAACAAATTTTTGTAGAACCATCATCCATTTCAGTTATTTTGCTTATTCGTAAAATTCCAGTATACAGTGCCACCACCATGTAGCGGTGAATTCTGTAAACATATTCAAAATATATGTAATTTACGGCAATAAGGAAGACTGTATTCTTTTACGATACGAAATAATAATTTTGCCTCATAATGCTATTCTTAATAATTTATATATCTATACCCCAAATATGGAGAAAGCCATGTGTTGGCCATATCAGATTTTTTCAAACAATTTTCCATATCAGGTATTGTTAAGAATTATTTATAAATAATCGGTTTTTTCGGTTTCCGTAAAATATCTACTTAAAAACATCATTATTGGTAATCTTTGTGAGGACCAAAGTTGTAGAAAATAATATTTCTTCCAAGTTTTGTTTGAAACAAATTTTCGTAGAACCATCCATGTCGGAGATATTTAACTTTTTTGTAATTTCCAGTATACAGCGCCACTACCACGTAGCGGAGAATTCTGTAAACATATTCAAAATATAATTTACGGCAATAAGGACGACTGTATTAACTGATAATGTATCAATATTTTTTGCTGAATTTTGCATTTTTTCATGTTATTTTATTCTTTTCAATAAAGGCGATTTGTTATATGTGACTTAATTTTTACACTTTTATGCGGCTTTTCATGTAAATAAATTCACAAATCAGAAAAAATCCTTTGTTGGACCATGTGTTCCAAATTTTTGTTCGGAAGATATGGTCACCATACCTAAACTACACATCGAGAAATGATCCTAGAATAGGGTTTATAATTTATAAGAATGACTTTTAATGTTCTAATAAATTATAATCATTTTATAAAGATCAAGAATTATAATCTTCTCATATTGAATCCAGAAAGGTGCATATTATTTTATCTAACTGAAAATGTATCATTTTATCATTATAGGTACCTGATTGCCGATGATATGCTGGGTTCCATTGTTACCAGTTATCCTCCACATCAAGATGGTGCTGATTTTGTTAACTGTATGAGGGCGTCATTTGAAGATATTTATAATATTTTAGTGAAGTGATTTAGATCAGTGTTTCTTAACCAGTGGGACTTGAAAGCCGTCTAGGTGAGACCAGAGCCAGCTGAAGACATTTTGGCATCCCAGTCAGTTACACTTTCTTTCACCTTCTCTTTAACTAAGTTAACAGTCTCAGGTGAAACTTGATGGAATTTCTTCATATTTTCAAAATAAAAAAGATTTACCATAACACACACCCATGTTTTTATGAGTGAAATGTGAAAATTGTCTTATTACCATGTATAATACGCAACACATTTTTTGTAAAAAGATCGCTGTAAATTTTCACTTGGTTATTAGCAGCATCGAGACAGTTCTTGCCTTGCTGCCAAGTGAGATATGTGCGAGAGTGTTTAGGAAAACTTCACGTCTATATAGTTTTGACTCTCACTTTAAAGATCAATACAATGTTAAATGTGTAATAATCTGATCAGTTGGAATAACAGTTCTCGCCTTGCCACCAAGCGAGATAGGTGTGTTTACGAAAACTTTACGTCTATATAGTTTTGACTCTCACTTTAAAGATCGACACAATGTATAAAAACATTTCTCAATGTCACATTGTATAATAATCTGATCAGATGGAATAACAGTTCTCGTCTTGCTGCCAAACATGTATATCATGTATACTTCTGACTCTGCCTTCATATAACAGGAATAAATGTTCACTTCTGGTTGACCAGTTTTAGCCAAAACCTATTCACAATATGAGAGCTATCAAAAATTTTAATAACCAGTTGTCTCATGTGTAAACTTTTTTCTTTTTGAAAGACAGTGAGAAGTATATGCAAGGACTAATGAAGGCTGGTTTCCATTACAAATTAAAGGAGTTGTTATCATTAAGTAAATAAAAAAGTAATACTAATCACATCGTCCAAGGAATTTAATAAAAAACTTAATTGAAAGTATCTTATTAGAAGAGCGAAACACACAACATTAAATTAAAAATCTTAATCAAATTGGAGATAAGTGCTCCGATAAAATGCAATTCCTGAAGCCAAAAACGCACGAAATTCGAGGATTTTGATCGATAATCTAAATTCGGTGACATAAATAAGAATTTTCATTCTATTCCCATTATAACAATGCAAATCCCTCTCTGTTATAACACTTCTGAGATATTAGTGAAAAAGAAAAAATTCTGCCCACTGGATTTCAGACTTCCTATGTCAACCAAATGGAGAAAGAATGCTGGAGTCGAAGCCATTTTATCTTTCAACACTGAACTAATTTTATCCATATAAGAAGGTACTCCACTGAGCCTACTATGTTAACATCTTTGGTAGAAAGGGTAGATTGGTAAATGCTAATGCTCAATAAGGAGAAGACATTAGGTACAGAAATAAAATGAATGTAGGAAAAGTGAAAGGAAAAGAAGTCATGGAAAAAAAGCCCTATAATAAGATATCAATGAGGAAAAAAGCCTCCGTGACCATATGTGTTTTTTTGTGAATGGTAAGAATTTCAGAAACATCTAGAAGTCTGCTATTTGTTTTTCAAGTTATAGATTGCTTATGGGAAAGGAGTGACGAAAATTGAATACATGGGTGGCGACATGATTTTTCGAAATTGCTGTCTTTAAATAGGATTAAATTTTTTCCTGTGACTTTTTTCCATAACTTTTTCTGCCCACCAATAAAATATCCCTTGTTGGTTTTCACGTTAAATCTGGTTGATTGCCGTGTAGAGAATTTTGCTTGTAATTGCAGGGGGTGGAGTGGATTCTGTGGCTGGCTACTGATTAGGGATAGGGCTGGACAGTGGTGCAGCAAATGTCACTTGATAGAGCTAAATTTCACTATTGTTGATAGACAGGAATACACAGTAGCAGTTTTATGAGGGTCTGTGGAAGGTGATAATGAAGAAACTAGGAAACATGCAACAACTACAAAGAGCAATGTTTTGGAATTCAGGAATGTGTCATTATTCGGCCCGCTAAACGGGAGTTTGAGACCCCTGCTCTATGCACAAATTTATTATTTATATGAGTGATGTTATCACCTTTTTTCACATTACATCCTTCTACTGGTGAATCATTTGATTCAATTATATTAGCCCTCTCAAAAGCAATAAAAGCGTTAACTGAATCTGAAGGCTCACTTTATTTTTAACAGTGGTCCCAAAGCTTTTTCAACTGAGTTAACAAATGGTTCCAGAACTTTTTCAAAATTTAACAACCGGTTCTCAGGAACCAGTGTGAACCGGCCCCAGCTCAGCACTGGTTGTAGCTGTTGTTAACATTCTTACACCGATAAACATAAATTTTTTAAAGATAAAAAAATTGGATAAATCAATTGTCATTATCACATTTCAGACAAATCAAGCCCTTTCAATATAAATATTCTACTTCAAAACAAAATTGAAATGTAAGATTTGAATTTCCCATGCTCATAAATTGCAGTACCAAGACGAACTTGTATAATATTACATAGATAATTTATGATTATCATAACATAACTTTTTTATTCTGTTTCCAAAAATAAATATTATTTAACTACAGGCATCCCTCACTTAGTGCTCTTAATTGGTTCCTGGAAAACAGAGCGCTAACTGAAACCACACTAAGCGAGGGAATTTTTTCCATAAAGATCACTATTAATAGGTATAATTCGTGACATCAACCTGTCCTAAATGGTAATGAATTTGCAAAAAGGTATATTTTGGTACTAGCAGTAAACAAACAATACAAAAAAACAATATATAAAGATATGAACAAATACATAGCAATATACTACTTACCAAAGCATAAAATTAAGTATTCATTTCATCAAGATGGAGAATCTCCTTTTTTGGGGTGGCAGACATCCTTCTTGGAACTGAAGAAAGAATCCAGAGACGTACTTTTTCTTTCTTCTTCTCATTATAAAGAAGCCTGTAGCAGTTGGCAGCATTCTCCACAGTTCTTACAACCTGTGAGCTTCTTTCACCTTCATGAAAGTAGGAAAGGAAACTTTCAAGATGCTGGAAAGCCTTTGGTTAAGAACCTGGCAGTTTTTTCATTCTCATAGAGACATCTTCCCTCTCCTCAACAGATATCTCCTGTTCCATTTCCATAAGTTCCTCAGTTCCTCCCTTTGGTTATCCATGAACTCCTGAATGTCAGGAGGCTCAAATTCATCAAAGCCTAATTGCTTGCCAAGTTGAAAAATGTTTTCCTGAATTGTCACAACTGGTTCATCGAAGCCTTTACAATCCTGAACACAGACTTCCCAAAAACTTCATCTATATCCCATTCATTGTCTTAGGTTTCACCTCATCCAAGCACTAGATATGTTATCAATTGCCTCTCTTATATTGTAAGACCTCGAAAATTCTTTTGAGGGTTGGTGATCCTTCTCCAGCATTGGTGATCTTCACAGCTTGGGCAAATGTTTTCCTAATGTAATAGGCCTTAAAAGCAGCTATCACACCTTGATCCATTGGTTGCAAGATTGAGGTGGTATTTGGGGACAGGAAGACAACTGTAACATTGTCATTGAGATCATCTAGGGTGGTTGGATGTCGTGGTACATTGTCCAAAATGAGAAGTGCCTTATTGGACAGATGATTAGCTGCACAATGCCTTTCAATTATGGAATAAAAATATTCAGTAAACAAATCATGGAGCAACCTAACGTGCATCTACGTAATGCATTCTTCAAAGTCAACTCGCCTTCAAATGACCCTAAACAAAAATCACTTTGCAAGCTAAAATGCTCCTGGACATCTCTGCCAGAGAAGTAATACCTAACTAAACTTTTTTTGCAAATTGGATTGTTTAACGATATTTAATTTACCTACGAGTGTTAATTAACTTTTTTGTATAACCAAAAAATGTAGCAATTGAACAGCAGATAAAAAGAGCACAATAGCAAAACCTCACTATAGTGAGGTATGTCTGTATTTGAAAATTTATGCTTTTATATTTTTAAGTATGAGATTGCAGATTATATGTGGTGTTCCATTATGTCCAGCTATCCTCCACATCACAATAGTGCTGATTTTATTAACTCTACTAGGGCTTCATTTGAAGATATAGATAATATTTTAGTGAAGTGATTTAATTACATATATTTTACCGAGACCAAATTTTTAGGATCATCAATTATAAATGGCTGATACACACCAACACGCTTGGGACCCATGATGTTGAGAGTTTAGTTTTCTAGTGTCAAACGTGAGTGTGCATTGAGTCTTTTAAGAATAAAGTATCAGTCATTTATGTTAAGGACAAAATCCCAGATGTTAATACCACTGAATGTAACTTATACTTCGCCCCAAAGGTGAGTTTTGGGATGCTAAATGCATTTAGAGGAGAATCCTAAGAAATCATATGTTTTGAAGATTGTAACTCATATATTACCTGTATTATGTTAGATGAAATTTGGGATTCAGAATTGTATTACGAGAGAATTATGTAAATTTTTTACTTTCTCCTATACGAAGTATATTGAGAAAGTATTGTTATCGCGAAAAAATTCGACCGAGATTTTTACGGATATACATACGTTTTAGGTGTCGCTGAATCCGAAAACGTGGTTTTCGCAATGCCGTCTGTCTGTTACTGGAACTAGAGCCTAATTCGTAAAGCGAAAATGAATGAAATCTCGTACTTAGGCATTTTATCATACTGAGCAGAGTATACGTAGAAATGGTTGACATTGCTCAATAATTAAGGGGTGTATTCTACGCATTTTTAACAACTAATTGATTTTCTCAAAAACGGCTCTAACGATTTTGATCAAATTTCGTACATTTACTTGAGTTTACGTCTTCAGTAATACTATATAGTTCGTATTTCTCAAAAAATGAATATAAGGCTAGTTTATTCTACGCAACTTTAGCAATAATTTGATTTTCTCAAAAACGACTCAGACGATTTTGATCAAATTTCATACAGTTGCTTGAGTATACTTCTGCAATAATACTACATATTTAATTTTTCTCAATAAATTAATATAAGGCTAGTTTATTGTTGGCAACTTTAACAAAAATTATATTTTCTAAAAACAGGCTCATACGATATTCATTTTCTAAAGATAACTAAACGACACATTAGTATATAAGAAAGTCTGTACAATGTTGTACCGATTTTTTAATGATGTGTGTGTATATAACCTAGATCAGGGATCTAAAACTTGCATAGGTGAGCAGGCCCCACGAAGGCCTTTTATCCAAGGGCACAGGGGCCAAATTTCAAATAATGCACATGATGTTAGTGCCTAATAACACACAGACGGTAAGGTGGCGTGTTATTTCACTTCCTTACGCTAGTTAAAACGAATAAAAAAGTAAAATATAATTACCAAAGACGGCTAGGGAAATCGCAGGGCCCGGAGCAAAGTGTGCGCGCCTCTTACACGTCAATTTTTTAAAAATATTAAATTATAATAACTAAAGCAATCTTTCTCACTATGACACCGATATTTTTTCAAAAATGCGTGTACTTTATAAGTACGACAAAAACGAGTTTAACGAGGCAGTCACTGTTGAACAATTAGCATACGTGTCGACTTCTTACTCTGCCACGGCAAGAAGTCCGAGTGACAAATAAGTGAAGCAAAAAACAGTGAATACCGAAACATTGTTCCATAATTCATGAGTGACGATTAAGTTAAACGATGAATACCATGGCACTGTACCTGTTTTCATGAATTTATATAAAATTCAAAATAATGTTGTATATTAAATAAATGAATTTAGAAATATTTGAACAAGTATTTTACTGTGATTAAGTTCCAGTTGCATGATAAGATCTTTTTAATTATTCAAAACAATCATCAAGAATTAGTTTTTTAAATGTGCAATGACAAGTTTACCATTTTAATAATACGGGTGTCATCGTTCTCAAAGCAAACGATGAATGCGGTGCAGGCAGAGAGGATTATTCCGCGAACACATGCAGTTTCCGCTAACTTCTAGATATGCCACTGTAAACCCATGTCACATTTTCTGTTTATAATATCAGTAAGATAGTCCATAAGCAATGCAGGCAATGGACTTTAACAATAATAATAATGAACAACACCATAGATAAATATTTTAATGTCCTCTTTTTTCTCAGAAGAATTATTAAGAATTTATTAGCATAATTTATGGAAAGCAAAGTTATAAAATTTTGAGTTTGGTTGACCCAATTGTGTTTACAAAAAACTAGTCTACCCACAAAAATAATCCGTCTTATATTATTAGCTATCCGAAAGAGGAAACGAATTTTAAATATCTCGCGAAAAACAGTATCCGATGAATGAGCGACGCATTCTAATAAATAAACTATCGGTTTCGCGTATTTAATAGTGTAACGTTGGAATATGCATGTTAATTAATTGTGATACAAAGTTTCAGAGAAGCATGAATGTGTCAAATTTTACTTAACAGTGGTACTCGTGTTGTTGTCTCCGCCATACATATATGCAGTTTTCGTAGGAATCTTCTTTGGGTTGGTCCGATGTCCTCTTATGTCCACTGGTGTATGGGAGCTGAGGCCTGTCCGTATGGACATGTACGTGTCTTAATGTGTCTTCGTCTGTCTGTCTATAGTAGTAGTAAAACTCCCCCCAACTGATGAACGTGAAATATCCGTTCCGCTTTGTAAGGGGCGACTATGACCAACCATTTTGCTACTTTTTTACCGATTTCATTTTACCAAATATTATAAACATTTAACAGTGTAGCTACAAAATTATATGAAGCACCTTAAATTTTGTGAAGCGTCTTTTCGAAGAGAAAATGTTTTTAGAGAAGATATCGCCTGAACCTAGACCTATATTGAGAGTAATGAATTTTCTAGTTTTGGACAGCGCTTGTGAGATACATGTAGTCACGTTGTATCAGTCTGAGCAAAACTAATTATTTAAGGCATGAACCCATGTGGTTAGATACTTTAATGTTCATAATGTTATATAATATCAATTTGATGCCTCTTCGAAAATCGACTGTATGAAAATAAACATTTCTGTAGGCGTTTTTTGTTTAAATCCAGACTTTCTAATTAGGTCATTTTTAATTTAAAGGCATAATGACATTCATTCCCATGCTATTTTATGGCGAAATAGAAAAGCTCTAGGAAGTGAAATTGGGACATTCTAGTTTGATACAAACATAGCTCTCGACCATCACCTGAATGAAAGTGCAGTCCATGCCAAATTTGTTTGCATTGGCTGTAGCTGTGTACCGACACAAATATTTAAAAGATCGCTTTTGTATATACTAGACTAGGTGAAGTACTTATATTATCTATGGAAATCATCGAGAGCATATAATTAAAAATTTAAGTTTCGAAGTAAATAATTAGTGGATGTGCCAAACATTCCGTTTGGTATTTTGTCTACCTCGGTTGGCACAAAGATTTCTTTGGCCATTATTTATTTATTTAAAAATCGTCATTACAATTTAGTCATATCACTAGGTGGTAACAAGAACTAATTTAACCTAAATACTTCACACAAAAAAATACACACCACACACAGGGCCGTGGTGAGGGCGTGACGTGCCCAGGGCGCAACTTCGTAAGGGGGCGCCAAATGGAAGTCTTATTATACACTAGATAAAATGTGAGTTACACTGAAAGAAGATTTGTTGGTCTACAGAAGTTGCGTGTACGAGAGGACGATAGGCACAATCGCTTCCTATTGAATACCACCTGTCTCTCTCTCTCTCTCAAGGGTTTAATGTAGGAAAGGTTTAAATGTAAGAAGGGACTTTACAGTCTCAATTTCACCCTAAATAAAGTCGTTTGTCTGTCTGTCTCTCTCACACAAACACACTTGAGAAGTTTCTGGGTTCCCCTAGAGGTGAGGATACTCTTCAACTTATGTAAACATATTCTAGAAAGAAACAATCTACATCAGTTCTTACTCAAAACTGGTTGTTAAGTGGACATAACATATGCTGGAAGCAGGGGATATCCCTTTGTGACAGGTTTGGCCAACCTTTATGCCTCCACATCTATATTATGGACCCAGCCATTAGTAATATTAATCCATAAGAGCAGGTTAGCCATGCTGGCACTTTGGGATTTAATGGGAAAACCCCATAACTGCAGAACTAGTCAGTGTAGTCAGCGAATCGGTGGTCAGGTCACATACAGAATTGTATGTGGAAGGGTAAACGTCTGTCTTGGTTTTATCCTCTCTAAAGTTGTTGATTTGGGTGCTTCTCGGAAGGGGAGTGAAGATGCGGGGACCTCTGAGACGCCTTGTCGTTCCATGGTGGTACCTCGGGCTAGCTCGAGAGCGAATGCTGGCTGGGTTGTCGAAGAGAGAGCTGTGGTCGACACTAACCCGGAAGGGATGGCTTCATGTCTAGTTGTAAAACCCGACGGTTGGAAGGTGGCTACCCGAGGTCGCGGGGGAGTGGGGCGGTTATGGCGGGGAGATGGGAAGGTGGAAGGTGTCCCTATCTCCGTCAAAAACAGATTCGATGTGATCTCGGAGGATAGCACGACGAATTTTGTGGCCGTATCCGCTCCCTCCGCCTCGAGGGACGCTGCACCTAGGGGAAGTCGGGCTGGGAGGGAGGGAATCTTGTTAATAGGTAGTTCAAACGTCCGGCGTTTCGTGACACCCGTGAGGGAAATGGCTCACCGGGAGGGTGATGAGCGGGTGTTCTCCTGGTGTATTCCAGGCGGAACAGTACCTCAGGTGACGAAGGCGGTTCGGGCGGCGGCAAGTGGCACGGGATGATCCAAGCTGCGGATAGTGGCGCATGTGGGCACCAATGACGCGCAGGATCGGGGTTCTGAGGAGACATTGGATTCCTTCAGGGATCTATGCTCCGAAGTACACCGATTCCGGCGGGTCATGGGGATCGACATGCGCCTGACCGTATGCAGCATGGTCCCGCGGACCGACCGGGGTTCGACGGTTTGGAGTCGAGTGATCGGCTTGAACCGGAGACTCTGGAAGTTCTGTGGGGGCATGGGAGTAGATTTCGTGGACCTCGGGCCGGTTCTCGAATCGTGCAAGGTACCCCTTAACCGCTCGGGAGTTCACTATACCGCCGAGGCAGCACAGAGGGTAGGTGATAGGATATACGAACGTAGTAGAGTTTTTTAGATTAGAGAGTAGGTTAGTGAGTAGGTCATATACGGGGAAATTAAATATCATAATAAATTTATTAACTCTGACCGTAGATCAATATGTAGGTCGGCTTTAGGGCACAATAAACCATGTGATAATACTATCAGTAATAAAGCCACTATTGGAAATGAGGGATGCACCCTCTAAATCGCTGAAAAAATTCCGAAGCGGCACATAAGTGACTCCCTAAAAATTTTAACTCTAAATTGCCGGAGTATCAGGAACTTCAGAATTTACTAGAACAAAGAGAGGCAGATATAGTGATAGGCACAGAGAGTTGGCTAACCTCGGATATTCACGACCGTGAAATTTTCCCCTTACGATATGTTATTCATAGACGAGATAGGACAAATAGGAGCGGCGAAGGGGTGTTTATAGCAGTGAATAATACACTAATAAGTTCTCCGGTCAAGTTTGCTGAAAACAATATTGAAAGCACTTGGTGTACTATAAACAGTGAAGGTTTGGGAAACATTCATTTATGTATGTGCATATTATAGGCCGCCAGCTTCAAACGCTGAAGAAATATACGATCTAGAGGCTCAAATAAACTCACTAATGAAGAAGAATAGTAAAAGTATTATCACAGTAGGAGGAGACTTCAATCTAGCCTCGATAAATTGGCAGAGTTGTAGCTTCATACCATCCGGTAGGAATCGCGAGTCATGCGAAGCGCTAATAGACATCTTCAATAAACATTCCCTTATCCAGGTAGTCAAAAAACCTATGAGAGCGAACAATATATTAGATTTACTAGCAGTTAACATCCCCGAGCGTGTTTCCGAAGTAACTGTTGAAGAAGGAATCAGTGATCACCAAGCATTTCGAGTACTTTTGGATATAGCTGTCGCAAAATATCGCAAGCCTAAGCGAAAAGTGTACATGTATAAAAATGCTAACTTTGAGGATTTCAAAGAGAAACTCATCAAGGATTACGGCGATTTCAGCAAATCGACAAGCACAAAAAACGTTGAGGAAACTTGGAAAGTATTTCTATCAGAAATTAGAATGGGTATTAATACGTATAGCTATAGCAAGTAAATTTATTAGCGATAATGGGGAACCAAGGTGGTATAATCGGCAGGTTAGGTGTGCCCTCAGGCACCAAAGAAAGCTTCACTCCAAATTTAAACGCATCAATAACTGTAAGTCACAGGAGGAAGTAATTTCAATTTCACGACTAAGACCAAAAAGGTTATGCGCAAAGCACTAACGGACTTCAAGAAAAAGACTCTTAGTGAACATCTAAGTGAAAATCCCAAATGCTTTTGGTCATATGTTAGAGAAGTTCAAGGTCGACGCCCAACCGTAGCCCCGTTAATAAACCTCCAAGGAGAGGTAGTTAGCGATAGCACAGATAAAGGAAATTTGTTAAACTTAGTTTTTCAGAGCGTATTTACTACCGAAGACGTGAGAGCGAAGGTCGTGGCGCCCGAACCAGGCAAGGAAAAAATGAACGATATAGTCATTTTAGCGAAAGGGATAGCTCAACAGCTTAAAAATATCAAGTCAAATAAATCTCCGGGTCCAGAAGAGATACCAGCTAGAGTATTCAGTGAGTTAGCACTGGAAATAGCACCTTATCACGAAATAGTTTTCAGTAAGTCAGTTAGTCATGCCATTGTACCTAAGGAATGGAAATTAGCCTTTATAACGCCGTTACACAAAGGTGGGAAAAAAGACGACAGAGAAAATTACAGGCCAATTTCCCTTACCTCCCTATCTTGCAAGGTTCTCGAGCACATTATCGTTAACTCCGTGATGGACTTCTTAAATAGTCAGAACTTGCTAAGTAAATATCAGCATGGCTTCAGGAAGACGAGATCTTGAGAAATACAGCTCGCTCTGTACGTTCACGATATACTAAGATCAGGAGAACGTAAGACTCAGTTAGATGCGGTTTTCCTCGACTTCAAGAAGGCTTTCGATAAAGTCCCGCACAGTAAGTTAGTGAAGAAATTAAATGACTGTGGAATAAATCGAAAGATAATCGAGTGGATCAGGGACTTTCTTAATGACCGTGAACAAATCGTAGTTATAGATGGATTTAAATCACATTCAGTCAGCGTAGCCTCAGGCGTTCCACAGGGAAGTGTAATCGGCCCCCTACTATTCCTTTTATATATAAATGACTTAGATAAGGTTATTAAAAGTAAAATCAAGTTATTCGCGGACGATACAGTAGTTTACAGAGAGATTAACAGTCCTAATGATCAATTATTACTTTCTGAAGACTTAAATGCAATTCTCGAGTGGTGTAAAGAGTGGCAGTTAGAATTGAACTTAGGAAAGTGTTCCTTTATGAGATTCTGGAGAAACAAAAACATTGACACGACGAAATACACTGTTGAAGGCATCCAGCTAAAACTAGCCGATTCCGTCAAATACTTAGGCATTACTTTAACAAGCAACCTCTCATGGGATATGCACATACGAAATATATGCGGGTAGGCTAAACAGAAACTAGGATTCATCAAACGCATAGTAGCTAAAAGGGAGGAAAAAGTCAAAGAGACATGTTACTTCTCGTTAGTAAGACCGCTATTAGAGTATGCGTCGAGCATATGGGATCCGTACGAGAAAGGATCAATCTCAGAGCTAGAAAGAGTGCAGCGAAAAGCCGCTAGATTCGTAAAAAATTGTTACGATAGAAACAAAAGTGTTACAGGCTTGATACAGGACTTAGGATGGGAATCACTAACTGAGCATCGATCACACTCTAGGTTAAAACTTCTTGAAAGATTTAGAACGCATATATTCTCCAGCGATGTCGAAGAAATAATAAGAGCGCCAACTTATATTGGTAGAATGGACCATCCTCGTAAAATAAGAGAGATAGCCTGTAGGACTGAGAGGTATAAAGGCTCGTTTTTCCCTAGAAAGATAGCTGAGCAGAACAGAAGTTACGAAAAGAAATCAGCCGACGTAGAGTGATACTATTCATTATTATGTGCTTTCCCTTGGTGCTATTGCACCCCCTGCCACACACCATTGCAGTGGCTTGCAGGGTGAACTATAGATATAGATATCAAGAATATGCAGTCGCCATTAGTAAGTAATCTCTTTATATATTTGCTATTCCCGGCACAATAAGGAGGAATGGGAGTTGGTTTTAGATAATTCATTAGCAAGAACTTATTTTTATGTATATATCAGACATTATTGCTTTTTCTCGGTTCCTATTAACGATCAGTTTTTTCCTTCTGCGATATCCTTATTCGCTTTTTTGCAGTTGAAAATTACATTATTACTTCTGAAGTTTATTTCTACTACTGTATATTCTAAATAAACAAATGTTTGAATATAAAAATGAAAATGAACATTTCCGTTCCAATGATGGAAATATATTTTTATCAATAGCGAATAACCTCTTCAAAAAGACTTCATAAGTTAAATGTGATTGATATTGTGTAAATTCAGAAAGTTAACAACTGTTAGTCTCCTATTTCGTCATGTAGCCTCTCAGTATCCCAATTAAATCTGGAGAATGATTCCATGGAACGCATCAGATTTCTAATCAGAAGTTATTCTTAAGGGTTTGTTTTATTTTCAATATGTAAAATTTAAAGTTTGGGTATACAGTGCTTCTTTCCGTAAGTTTCGTTGCAAGTAAATGGTAATGTTCGTACTGGATTTCAGGGTTCATTTTGTACCGTAGCTTCATGGGCCATAGTTTGCCCATCCATGATTAAAGATATAATTATGGCAACAGTAGCACATTTTCATTCCTTTATATTTGAACAATTAGGGTGTAGCTGTAACTTTGTATAATGAAATTGTGGTCTTAGTTGATGGAAATGGTGTTAGTCAAAACTTACGGATTCCATCATTTTGACATTATAAGTTGTTTTAAATAACTTTCCTTTTTAAAAGGACCGCCTGAATCTCATATTGCACCCACCTTACATGGTCCTGTGCATGATGTAAGTTAAAGTACAGGGAATATGCTATTGGTTCATCAAAGAACAGCGCCATTGATTGTGATTTATAACCAGTTCAAACTCATCTTCTAGCCTGCCTGGTATGGATTCTGTTTTTATTATTTATCTTGATTTTGCATGGAGGCACCGAATAAATTTATTATTTCTAAGCTTATATTTACGATATACAATTATTCTACATTTGATTGATAATGGTCAACACTGTTAATTCCTTATAAACAAATGTTAAAAGTACCTTTTTTTATGAATTTTAATATATATTTATTGTAATATGTTGTAGTTCGTGTAGAAAATTATAAAAGGGAAAGTAAAGAATGAACTTTCGGCAGGAAACAATAGAAGATGACATTGCCCATACAAAGGCTAAAAAAGGAAAACCTTTGAGTAAATTTGTGGAATATTAGAGGATTGTTTAACAATTCGTTACACAGCTGGTACACGTTCATGCAAGCCTATCGCTAGCATGAAAAATTGGGAGTTTAACAAAATAAAAACCTTTAAAAAGAAGGACTCATAATGTAAGTTTATCATTTATTTGAAAGTAGGATTATATAAATAAGTTATTAGTAGTAAGCATTAGAAAATATGGTATTCTTCCAATATACGGTCTTGTTGTAATTGGTTGATACATTGATACAGAAAAAGAAATGCAATGAGAAAAATTTTATTTATTAAAGCAATATACAAAAGAAAATTAATATAACAATCGTTTTTTAAATTCAACATTTATATAAAGATAATTTCTCTTAAATCTCGAGAGGAAAGCTTCAAATATGTCCTCGTTTTTGTTTTGCAGCCTTCACCACTCTACAGTACTACAGATACTGCGTGTGTTTTAAGTGCGTTTGTGAGTAGAAGGAACATGAACTACCCTACCCAACACAGTGCACAGAAAGTCTTTAGGACAATTAAAGTATCCAATCACATGAATTCAGGGCTTACGTGGCTATTTTTTCCCAGCCTGAACAGTGTGGGCAGTATTGACCAGGTCTGCTTCTCAGAGAGCGGTAATATATATTTGAAAAGGTTTTAGAAGTTTGTTAAATGTGGATTTTTAAAATTACTTAATAACTACAAATATTGTTATAAGTACTTGTATTGATCATGTATATTGTAAATGTAATATTTTTAATGTCAGTGGTATGATTTTGCGCATAAAAATCTCTGATCACTACCTTATTGGTATAACCTTACAAACTGAAATTGTTAATAAGAGCGTAAATAAGGGACCACTTAAACTTTGTGAATCAAGTAGTGATAATATGGAATGTCAAGCAGAGACTTTGTTAACTGGACAAAAATTTGATGAAAAGAGGATAAAAGATGTTATCTCCGTTGTTAACTGGAACTCACTTATAGCTACTGAAGATCCGGTAGTATTGTATGGTAAACTAAATGAAGAAATGAATAGGATTTATAACAATTGTACAGTTGACAATAGTAATAGAAGATTAAAATCTAGGAAAGAGTGGATGTCAGAAAGTTTGTTAAGGCAAATCAAAAACAGAGATATGATGTTTAGAAAATGTAAAAGCAATCCAACAAAATCTGTGTATCGTAAACAACACAACATCCTCAGAAATAAAATCCAGAATGAGATTAAAACAACAAAGGAAAATTATTATATCAATAGGTTCAGTTACATTAGCTCTGATATTAATAATAAAGAAATTAACAGGGAAGACACGTTCACATAATATGGACAGTACTATCATACAAAGTAATATTAAGATCTTTGCAAATGTATATGATATATCAAATCATTTTGCAGACTACTTCTCTACTGAAATTGAAAAATTAAGATACAAGTGCCTTTGTTGTGAATACACTGAAAATATCCCTTCAGTAACAAACAGTATTTATTTACCTCCTGCTACTAGTTTAGAAATACATAAGATTTTGTCCAAATTTAAAAACAAAGCTGCAGGAATAGATAATATTATAATGAAAGACTTAAAACAAAAGGAATTAACACCTATAATCATTAAATTAGTTAATAACAGTATAAATACTGGAAACATACCTTTTGAGCTAAAGAAAGCCATAATTAGACCAATTCATGAAGGCGGTAAATATACAAATTGAATAATTATAGACCAATTTCCCTATTGCCCTCAGTCAGTAAAATCATAGAAAGATATATTGCAGATATTTTAACTAGTTTTTTGCAAAAACAAGATGTAATTTCTAAGAGACAATTTGCATTTCAAAAAACAAGGGTACCAAACAGGCATTAGAAATGTTTGCAGAAATTATAAAGGAAAACCTTAATAAAAACAATTACCTACATTATAGTATCATTCATAGATTATCAAAAAGCATTTGACTTAATAAGTTGGGAGATCCTAGAGAAAAAGTTGTATAGCATAGGAATTAGAGGTAATGCTCTTATATGGTTTAGAAATTATTTAAGTGAAAGATCCATCATTGTTAAACTACAAAATGTAATGAGCAAAGAGTGTAAAATATCAATGGGTGTGCCACAAGGATCCATATTGGAACCAATATTATTTAGTATTTATATAAATACTTTAGTGCATAGCATTGAACACACTGAAATAATTTTGTATGCGGATGATTTAGTTTTAATCGCGTATCATCAGGATTATACAGAAGCTGAGAGCAACTTGCAAAAGGATTTAAATAACATATCCAAATGGTCACATCTAAATGTCTTGAGCGGTCGAGGTGAACGGATGTGTCCACAGGGTAGTCCTAAAGTGAAACAGAAGAGGCAATATGGCTAACGCAGGTAGCAGCGTTGCAGACATTAAGTGCAAGGCATGTAATAGAAAACTAAGAAACAGAGTACACTGCATATGGTGTGAAGAATGGTATCACCTTAAGTGTACCAAAAGCAAATTGGAGGAGTGCATTAAGGATGGCTGGGTGTGTTCAACATGCACCACCAAAAAGTGCAAGAGCAGACTGCTGGAAGAGAAAGAGAAAATCATAGCAGATCTAAAGGAGGAGTTGGGGAAGGCAAAACAGAGGATTGAGGAACTAACAAGAAAAAATGTTGCCATAAAGGAGGAAACAAAGAATGGAGCAGAAAAAGAGGAATGGAAATGAATTCAAGAGAGGAAAGATGAACACCATGGAGAGAAAAACAAAGGTACGAGTGGAGGACCATGTGTTCGAGCGATGGGAAACTCTGTCATTCGTTTTGCTGGCGAGGAATGCAGGAAAGAGGGTGCAATAGTGGAATGTTTTCTGGGGATGAGAATCGAACATATGGAAAAAAGGATTGAGAGTTTGGATGACGAGAGGAAAGAGGAGGTGGTGCTGATTCACATAGGAACAAACGATATAAAGAGAGCTAAAACTGATGACCATGTTGTGGATTTGATGTGGGACATGTGCTCGGTGACCAAGAAAAAAATTCAAGACAAAAATAATGGCCAGTGTCATAATTAGGAGGAGGATGTTTTGAGAAGACGAGTGGACTATATTAATGAAGGTTTTGATTGGGTTTGTCAGAAGCGGGAGTTGTGTTTTGTGGACCCAAACTGTTAGGTGCAGGAGAATGATTTGTGTCGTGATGGTTTACACCTAAACAGAAGGGCAGCGATAAATTTGGAAGGTTGCTTAGAAATGTAGTTCAGAATATGAGAGTGAGAAACTAATAGGTGGAACTGGAGGTGGATTTCTGCATGTGGAAGGTCAAAGGGAGACAAGGGACAATGACAGACCGAAGGGTGTTGGTCAGAGTGGAGGAGAAGTGGAAATAGAAGGCAGCGATTCCATAGAGGCTGGAAACCCGACGCAGGGTATAGATAAAGGTAAGGCCTTAAGAATACTTAAGGTTAACTTTAGGAGTATTTATAACGAGAGGGAAGAATTTATAACATTAATGGATGTAATTAGTGGAACAGAATCATGGTTGAAAAGTGATACATACTCAAATGAAATTTTTCCAAGTGATTTTATAGTATACCAAAGGGATCGCGAATCTAGAGGGGGAGAATATTTATTTGCATTAAAGATAATAGTGCAAGTATACTCGAATGGATTAGAAACAATTGTGAATTAACGTGGGTAAGAATAGGAAATTCATCTAAAAGAATTGTATTAGAGATTGTTGGGTTATATAGAAAACCAAGCGATGATTTATATATGTTAGAAGTTTTAAAAAAACTATACAGTAATAAGGCTATGACTCAAAGGATCCTAATAGCAGGAGAAATATATATATATATATGTGTGTGTGTATATATATATATATATATATATACTATTATATATGTATAATATATTTATTCACTTTTTTCTCTTATAAGAGAGAGAGTAAATGCTTTATATTCCCTTCGCGATATCTTTAAATCTATTTTCAGTGAGAAACTTCATCAGGTAGCGAGCGTAAATACCAATACTCCTCCCTCTCGTTCCCACACATTAGTGAGAATAAAAAAGATTGGAAGTGAAATAATGCAAGAGGGTAATACATTGTGGTTATAGCCGTGACAAAGAAAAAGCAGGTAAACAAATAAGTGCTAGCGTTAAGAAGAGATGGAATCGTACAAAGGGGCTTTAACTTACTGTAATACAATGTATTTGATCAGCCTGCTCTTCTCCTACCGTGTTCCTCTACATTCATTAGTGATTGTTATTAATGTTGTTTGTTCCTCATTTTAGTTAGATATCAGATTAAAGATATTCATCAACCACTATTATCAATAGTCAATGACAATTCCTTATGTGGAGTTTATGCTGCAAAGACCAGGTCTGAAGCCCAAGGCATCAATTTACAAACTGAGAACTACAGTTTTCTGTGCAGTTTAGTTGTATGGTATGATGTATTATATGAAATAAACATAACCAGTAAATCACAACCAAGCTTAGAGTCTGATATGCAAATGGCTATTTCATGTTTGTTGGTAACACATTTTTTTTGTATAACTATGGAAGTGACAGTAAATTTGAGGAAGTATTAAATACTGCAAAATAATTAGCAGCAGATATAGATATTGAATCCATTTTTTCAAAACTGAGATTTATTCGCAACAACACAGAGTTCAGTTATGAAAATGTAGATGACCCATTAAAAAATATTCATCTCTCTATTAATAATAATTTGTGTGTGTATACACACACACAGACAGACACACAACACACATACATATATACACACACACACGCATCTATATTCCTTTTTAAAATAATTTGTACTTTTCTTTAACCTTTTATTATTTCATGTTCATTTCATGAGCATTTGTGTTATATGAAACTTTGCATACAAGAAATAATACCTTTATATTCAAAATTATTTCAAATCATCTTCAATAACGTGCACTAAAAGTATAGCCAGTTTAAACTAGCAGTCTGAGGAAGATTTGGAGTATAGTATGTGTAATTCTAGTGGAAGACGTTGACGTACCAAAGAACTTACAAGTCTTAAAGTTATGATTTGCATAATCTCTTACAAAAAAATATTCTTCTAATGGCCATTTTTGCCACTATTACTTACACTAAAGCTTTTTTAATGTTGAAAAAACATCCTTTTTCGCAAAGATGATAAATATTAGTTATTAATAAAAACGATTTTTATTAATATTATATAACACACCGGTGCTACTGGACTGGACTTACGGTGCTATATGTAATTACTAATGAAATAAATTTTCATCTATAAGAGTTTTAGTATAATTAAGATTGGAGTATGGGGGCCAAAATAAAAGTTTGCCTAGGGCGACTGAATGTCTTGTGCGGGCCCTGAAAAGAAGTCAATATTCGTGACAGTTTTCAGTATGTCTGGTTATCTAAGATATTTGCTCCAAGAAATTAAAATATTTCATCCATGTACAAATCTGATTTTAAAGTTGTATTTAAGAACTGCTGCATTGTACCAATTCCAAATACCTAAATATAATGACTTCCCACAATTCCCTTATATGACAGTAAGTGCACAGTCAACTAATATTATATCTCGATCATAGATGAAGCACTTTCTGCAATACATCATATTAGTCTTAATTTTTAATGTACTACATCTAATTGATGCATATTTATATAACTATTATTGTAATTAACATCAGTAAAGACAGCATTGATTATGATATCTAACAAATACCCTTTAGCACATTCTCTTAGGTAGCATTCCTTTGTATCAACGCTTGTATATGTTTTTAAAAATATCTTCTTCAATTATCATTATAATTCCTCTTAATAATGACATAACATTCAAACCCTTATGCATTTTTATAGCTTCTAAACTGAGTGAAATTCTTATTTCCTGTTAATTGTGCCCTTCATTGAATCTGGTAAATGTACAATCTACATTTCTGAGTAGTGTATGCAAAAAAACGTTTTCATGTATTTATTTAAGATACAAAATAATCCAGTCTTTTAAATACCGTATTCACCCAAATCCAAGACAACCCTGAATCTAAGACGACCCCCCATTTTGATGATTCCAAAAGAGAAAAAAGCTCAAATTGACCTTCATGACTACAAAAATTATAAATCTTGTGAAATATTTATTTTCTCTTATACTTTTCTTGAATGTCATTGTCTTTTAACATTTTAAAATCATAAGATCACATCACAAATAGAACCATTCAGGTTTTCAAACAAATTAAATGGTAGCATTCATTTTAAGATAACATTAAAAATAAAGTAAATACATTGAAGGAATATACTCATTTCAGGACAACAAAAAAACATTTCAATCCAAGTGCTGCATAAAATCATTTTATTGTGTTAGTCATCATCACTGTCTATGCAACCTTCACTATTTTCCTCATGCTCACTATCTTTATCACTCTCAACTTCATCATCAGTCTCCCACAAAACATCATCCTCACTCCCATCCATGGCATTAGATAAGCAGCATTTCTTAAATCCTTTTACTATTACTTTTGCATTTATTTGTTGCCACGATGCCTTGATCCATTGGCAGAGCATTGCAACTTCAGGTTTCTTAAGATTTCCTTTTGGTGTTAAAGTGTGAGTTCCACTCTGTAACCACTCAGAATACAAAACCTTTAAATTATTTTTGAAACACTTATTGACAGCAACGTCTAAAACTTGAAGTTGCGATGTCATTCCTCCAGGTATTACAATAAGATCAATATTCATCGCACTCATTATGTTTTTAATTTCAGGATTTTCCAATTATAATACGCAACCTATATAATACGCACCAATGTTTTCACGAGTGAAATGTGAAAATTCTCTAATCACTATGAATAATACGCATCTATTTTTTTGTAAAAGATCCATGTAATTTTACTTGACTATGTGCAGTATCGGGACAGTTCTTGCCTTGCCGCCAAATGAGATACGTGTGAGGGAGTTTGCAAGAACATCACGTTACGTTCCGACTCTCCCATTAAAGATGGCTACACTGTATAAAGACATCTCCCAATGTCGCCTTTCGTATTAATCTGGTTGGATGGAATACAAGTTCGCGCTTTGCTGCCAAAGTAGATATGTGTGAGAGAGTTTACGAAAATATCACGTTATGTTCTGACTCCTGTTAAAGTTCGATACAATGTATAAAAACCTCAATATCAATGTTGCCATTTGTATTAATCTGGTTGGATGGAATACGAGTTCGCGCTTTGCTGCCAAAGTAGATATGTGTGAGAGAGTTTACGAAAATATCGCGTTATGTTCTGACTCCTGTTAAAGTTCGATACAATGTATAAAAACCTCAATATCAATGTTGCCTTTTGTACTAACCTGGTCGGTTGGAATAACAGTTCGTCCTTTGCCGCCCAGCGACATCATTTACATGAACATCAAGTTTAGTTCATACAAGCCAGTCGAGGTGCATAAAATACTATTTGTTGCAATTTACGTAGATGATGAGAGAGAACACAAGATTGCCGAGGAATTGTTTGAGGACAGTGAGGGGAGTGGTAATGAATTCCTAGGCTTTAGTAATTCTGACAGCTAAAGTAAATAAATAAATATTCTTATTTTTGTTTTTAAAAACAATATTTAAAGCAGAGCTGCAAACCACTTCAAAATTTGGATGTGGTTCGGTTCAGATGGGAATTTTGACAAGTGGTTCGGTTCGGTTTGCAGTTCGGTTCAACTAAATTAATCATTTGAAGTACTATTCAGAAATAACTTATCCAATATAAACATTACACATTCAGTATCAATCTGTAAGTAAATCAATCAGCAGTCATTATTATTTTAAATGAAAGAAGTATTTATTTACAGAAAGGAAAAATTTATATTTTAAATATATTACAATCCCATCATCATCTTCTTTTATTTATATTTTAAAAAATGGTATTTTTGATCCTAACATGATCTTTATGTGGATAACAATAGTATCAGAGAGGAAAGAGTTAGGCACTCTACTTTGAAGCAAACCCGCTGGTTTTTCCAATGGAAATTCCTGGTCTTTTCGTTGATTCGTACTTTGTGGATTGAGATCGAACTGAAACCGAACCACTTTTGCAAAAAATTACAGTTCGGTTTTCGGTTCATTGAAAAATTAATCGGTGGTGCCGGTTTGGTTTGCGGTTCAGCAAAATGACTGAGGTTCGGTTCAGCAGTTCGGTTTGCAGCTCTGATTTAAAGGAATGTTATCGAAATGCATTGAAATGTACAATTTATTTGTAAAAACATGTTCATTATTGAAATGCATTGAAATGTAAGATTTATTGGTAAAATCATGTTCGAAAATATAAATTATTTCCATACTGAAAAAAGTTGTACGTATTTATAACCATATATAATATGCAGCCTAATGTTTTGTCAACTATTTCAAGGAAAAATTTATTATATTCGGAACATTACGGTATTTCTTATATAAACGTGTAAATCTTTTATTTTCAGAGTTATAAATTTAAACCTGTAATGACTTATCCAAGAAGGGGGACAGTTTTCGAGGTTAAAATCCAGTCATGAAACAAAGTTCTTTTACCATGATTTCTGTTTCATGGTAAGATTATTTCGTTTATTCAAAACAATAATCTAGAATTAGTTATTTTTTATGCACAATTACTGGTTTACCATTTTAATTATATGGGTGTCTTTTTTCTCAAAGCAAACTGGAGATATGTTCCAATGAACGAGATGTGGAGAGAGAGGATTACTCCACGAACTCAGGCAGTTTCCATCAAATCGGCAAACTAAGAAGAACTTTGCTGTAATAATGAGCTCCAATTATATCTCCATCTTTCATGTTTCAATCTCTATAGTTGTCCTTGATGAATAACTTCTTTTAATTGTAATTAGAAATTTTACAACCCCGTCCCCTTTACTAATTTCTAGATATGCCACTGTACACCCATGTCACATTTTCTGTTTATAATATCAGTAAGATAGTCCATAAGAAATGCAGGCAATGGACTTCAATAATAATAATAATAATGAACAACACCATAGATAAAAATTTTAATGTCCTATTTTTTCTCAGGGGAAGACCAGGTTTACGGGTCACCGATCTAGCTGAAATTTGGTAGGTATATAGCCCGCAACACCACGATATTGAATAACCCCCCTTTTGCGGTTATATGAGCAATAGTTTAGCAATAAAATGCGTTTGTAGTTTGGACTTTCAGAGATATACGTCTGTCTCTGCTATATCTGTAACGTAAGGAGTGGCGTAGGGGTAACGTGGTGGTCTACGGAGATGAAAGTACGGGGTTCGCGTCCAGTAGCTTTTTTTTTCGCTTGTTATTGACATTAATTTTTGTTTCATTTATGCGACGATGCTACATTATTATGAAAACCATACTTTTTACATTGTTTCTGGAATTTTTAATTTTTGTTTTTTTTTTCGTTTTCTCCGTTTTTTTCGTGGGCTTTTCTACATTTTTATCTCTTCTTGATCCTATTCCGTCTCATTCTCATTATAACAGTATGTGGGGTGATACAAATCAAAAAAACATCGGAAGCACCAATATTTTCTGCAGTGGGAACACCTGGCAAAGCACTGCTCCCCACAGCTGCATTTCTTCTTCAATACTTCCTCAGGGAAAACTATTTGGTTCACGTTATAAAAAAATTCCCTGCTTTTCGTCAACCGAGATGCAAACCATGCGTATCGTATCATCGGTTTAAATACAGCAGAAGACAGCTGATGATGAATCAGGGAATGGATCCTCATCGTGTCCATCCTGCTCGTAATGTCGCGATTTTCACGCAATAATATCGCAGCATTCTGCAGACGGGAAACAAAATTCTTCACCTGCCTATAGAAGTAGACGTCACAAGGTTGGCAAATGGGCGTGCATTTTGGGGGGATCACTTTCAATGTGCATGTTGGTTCATTTGTTTCATTTATGAATCGTTCATCGTATAGGGCCTGGTTTGTTTGGCCGGACCAAGAATCTATGATTAAAAGAAATTTTTTGTCCCTTACGTACGGCTTAAGAACATTGTCCAAATACATCTCATATGTGTTTGTCTGCATTTTCCCAGACTTTGTACATGTCACATATAGATTTGAAAATCGAGCAACTGCTTCCTCTACTTCGCCCTTTACCCTTGGCCCGAACTTTCCATTTGGTTCTTGAAGGCATATGAACACCAATGGAAGTAGTTCTCCGGAAAATGCTAATCCATATTGAGCTGTATATGAATGTGTCATCTTATTTAGCTGACTGACATACACCTCCGTACTTTTTTCACCTCTGTGCGACAGCTTCCTTTTGATGTGCGCCCTGTACTCACAGCCCGTTTGGTCCGTATTGATAACCAATGCAGCCTCAAATTGTGGTATCAACTTTTCCAGCTGTTCTTGAAAAAGAATGGCAGAGTGCATTATTTCTTCTGCAGTTGCCCTTTCTCTCCGGGAAACATATCTTGTAACATGTCGCTGTCGAATTTTATTTTTTCTTTTGAATCTCGTCACCCAAGATGAAGATGCTTCAAATTTGAAAGCATCAGACATGAATTGAAATGCTGCCCCTATTGCTCACTGCTTCAGCGTCCTCGTTGTCACATGTTCACTATTAGATCGGCACTCTAAAAAGCGATCATATGTCCACTTCTCAATGGTTTCGTACTTATCCCAGTGCGTACCTCCTGCTATGATATCCTTCTCCCATATTTTGATGCTGTCCATTCTTGTGATTCTTTGGGTCACTCTTGCACGAAGGTATTTGATAGTCCAATTGGGATGCATTTTCGCTGCCGTGACAGCTTTTATTTTAATGTCCAGCGGAATTCGCGACATTTTTTTGGGCGATGGCTCAAAGCAATCATCAGAAGAACTGGATGAATGAACTGGTTCGTCTTCGTCGTCTTCTGATGCATCCATAGTATTAGGAATGGGCTCCAAATCATTCCCAACGAAAAGTTCATCATCATCCTCGATGGACATTTCCTCCGTCGTGTTAATAATGCGCATGTACATTTCACGTCCCACTGCAATCGTCCGTTCAGACATCACTGGATTGACACGATCCGAAATAATGCCTGTTTCACGTAAAAGTTCGGCACAAAAGTGCAAACCATCGGCGAGTAATTCACGCTTATCGGGATCATTTGCGCCGATGGCTGGCAAAACTTCTACGTCTCTGGTGATTTTTTCCATAATTCCAATGAAACTTTCTTCCTGAAAATTTCCAAATTTCAAGATATGAAATACTAGCTCTGGTAATTGACAAATTGTGTGATGGAAAAAGCAAAATTACACAGTATTTTATCGGCAAAGCCATGTAAATTATGAAAGATAACTTACCACTACAGTGAAATGAATGGAGTCAATCCCGCAGATAGCTTTTCGACCAAAGAATCTCCTTTCTTACATCCAAATCGTAAGTTATTAAAAGCGAAGAGAACAGCTCGTTTCAAAAGTAACAAGCGGAATGGCTTTGCCTACCCTTGCTCTTCTACACAATTTGTGAAACCATTTGTCTACAATGTCATTCCAGTCCTACCTCCCTAACCTTCGACCTTTACATTGTCCTCAATTGTATGAAGATGCTATCAAAGGGACAAACAAGCAACCGAGGAAAATACGAATGTGCACAACAACATACGACTCACATAGTCACCAGGGGTGCCCATTACATCGCTCGCGGGCGACCGGCCTTTAGGAAGATTGGAGTCGCCCGCAAAGGCAGCGAGCTGCTACACTGTAGAAAATATTGCTGCTTCCGTTGTCTTTATGATTTGTATCACCCCACATACTGTTGTTATGAGAATGAGACGGAATAGGATCAAGATGAATGAAATACCAAAAGAAGTGATAAAAATGTAGAAAAGCCCACGGAAAAAACGAAAAACAAACAAAAATTAAAAATTCCAGAAACAATGTAAAAAGTATGGTTTTCATAATAATGTAGCATCGTCGCATAAATGAAACAAAAATTAATGTCAATAACAAGCGAAAAAAAAAAGCTACTGGACGCGAACCCCGTACTTTCATCTCCGTAGACCACCACGTTACCCCTACGCCACTCCTTACTTCACAGATATAACAGAGACAGACGTCTATCTCGGAAAGTCCAAACTACAAACGTATTTTATTGCTAAACTATTGCTCATATAACCGCAAAAGGGGGGTTATTCATTATTGTGGTGTTGCGGGCTACATACTTACCAAATTTCAGCTAGATCGGTGACCCGTAAACCTGGTCTTCCCCTTGTCAGAAGAATTATTAAGAATTTATTAGCATAATTTATGGAAATGAAAGTTATAAAATTTTGGTTTTGGTTGATCCAATTGTGTTTATAAAAAAACTAGTTTACCCATAAAGATAATCCGTCTTATATTACTAGCTATCCGAAAGAGGAAAAAATTTTTAAATATCTTGTAAAAAACAGTATCCGACGAGAGACGATGAATGAGTGATGCATTCTAATAAATAAACTATCGGTTTCACGTATTTAATAGTGTAAAGTTGGAATATGCATGTTAATTAATTGTGATATAAAGTTTCAGAGAAACATGAGTGTGTCAAAAGTTACTTAACGGTGGTACTCATGTTGTTGCCTTTGCCATACATATATATAGTTTTTGCAGCCAGTTATTCTGTTAATCTTGGTTGGTCCGATGTCCTCTTATGTCCCATGGTGTATGGAAGTAAGATGCCAATGATAAAGCTTCTTCCCCCAACTGATTGAACGTGAAATATCCGTTCCTCTTTGTAAGGGGCGACTATGACCAACCATTTTATTATTTTTTTACCAATTGTTTGATATTGCAAATGCCATCCGTTCCTCTTTGTAAGGGGCGACTATGACCAACCATTTTATTATTTTTTTACCAATTGTTTGATATTGCAAATGCCATAAGTTTTTTGAAGCGTTCTATGAAAGAAAGTCTCATGCTATAACTGATTGAACGTGAAATATCCGTTCCTCTTTGTAAGGGGCGACTATGACCAACCATTTTATTATTTTTTTACGATTTGTTTGATATTGCAAATGCCATAAGTTTTTTGAAGCGTTCTATGAAAGAAAGTCTCATGCTATAACAATTAGAGATGGGGGTAGCTGCTAATTTTCATTCGCGGTTGCTAACTGCTAATTGTACATTGTTAGCAGTTAATAAACCCTGCTAAATTTAGCAGTTGCGAACTGGCCTAGATTTGAAATTGTATATCATTAGCAGTAAACATCAACGAGCCGAGGACTATGAATCCTACCTCTCCTCCTACCTAACAGTCCTACTCATCCTTTTTATTGCTATTTACTAAAACTCAATAAATATTTCCAAATTTATCATCTTGAAAAGTATTTCAACAACTTTGATTCCCACCTCATATGAGAAATGATTAAATCACGAGAAAGAAATTGCACAAAATACAGGAGACTACTGAGATTCAACCGTTCGAGATTCGACCAACTCGAGAATTCGACCAGTCGAATCGACCCAGCCGATCAATCAGTCGAATTAGAAACTAGTTTACGCGAAGTAATTTTCAGCCCGCCCGAGCATGAGAGGTTTAGTTTCAGTCTAGGCATCATTATTTCTGCTCTAATTGTTTCAATTTGTGCTGATTCTACATTCGACTGTTCAAGATTCAACCACATTTTCAGGAACACATCCCTGTCGAATCTCGGGAGTCACCTGTATTAAAAAGTTATGCATTCAGATTTGTGGACCTCGATAAATAATGAAAGTTTCATGGCTTATGTTAATGTAAGTGGATAGTAATAAAGACAACCAAGAAATTGCAACTTTGTTAAAATCTTAGTTGCGGAAGGCACAGGTGGCAATTCTGGCAGTTTTTCAAGGATAGTCCAATGTTTGTATTTTTGGCATTGATATTTACAAATGTTTGTATTTTAAACCTATTGTAAATTAACTGGAACTTGTCTTGTTATATATATGGATTTTATATCTTTGATATACAGAAGAAATGGCACTTATGTATTTCCAATGCCTGAATTTCTCTGTCTTCCATTTTAGAAGATTTAATTCTCTACTCTTAGTAGTACTGTTTATACATTAAATATTTAGTGTCATCGTGATTGTGTTTTTTGTACTGTTGCATTTTATTATTCATTAATACAATTAATTAAAAATATCACTTGAATGTAAAATAATGATAAAATAAATGTTAATAATGTAAAAGAAAAATTATTATTACAGTGCATTACTCCATTGTTCCTAAATATTCTCAATAAAGTGTGAATGTAATTAAGTTTAGTTGCCTGTATTATTCTTTATTTTATTTTTATTTATTGTTATGTGTTTAGAGCTGTGCTCATTATAGGGAGTTGGCAAATACTTATACATAGTATGACTGCAAAAAGAAAATAATATACAAGAAATAACTTAATTTTGCACATTCTAAGTACTTCATAAACCAATTCATAAAATAAGTTAAAGACTGCGATAATAATTTCACTAGTAGTCCAAAAAAGACTAATATATAATTCCATCCTAATAGGGGTTGACCAAGGATACCAGATCTGACATGCAATGCTTTGCGCATAAAATTATGAAAAATGTTTTGGAAAAAATGTTTTCGACAAATTTAATAATTAACTCTATTTGAATTAACTGAACCATTATTCGAGTAAAACAAAAACCAATAACAGAAAACATGCTTTTCCTGCTAACCGATTTTTATCAACAACTAATCGGCAAAAGTTCATATGCCCCTGATTATAAATATTGTCACAAACAATCTGAATAAAATGACTATAAAAAGTTCTATAGGCATTAACACTACGGGTTAAGAAAAGCAGCAGTTAGCATACAATGCCACTGTTAAGTGGTTAGCAGATAGTAGTCAGCCATGGTTAATCATTAAAACTAACAGCAGTGTTAATGCTGATGTTACAGTGGACGGTTGGGTTGCGAATTCACGAACTGCTAATTTTCCGCTGCTAAAAGAGAGAAAGGCTCAGTAGTGGGGCAAAGCAGGTAGTAATCTGCATGCACAGCACGTTAACAGGTTGATGGGGTTGAAAGCATTGAGAGTTAGCTGCATTAGTTGCTATTTTAACTTCCTGTTAGCAGTTGCGAATCATTAAGATCCGTTAGCAGTGAAAAATTAGCAGTTCGTGAATTCGCAACCTATCCCTAATAACAATCAAATACGTTCTGCGAATGTTTTTAGAGAAGATATCACCTGAACCTCAAGCTATATTGAGAGAAGTGAAATTTCTGGAAATTTTTGATCTACGCTTCTGAGATACATGTAGTCACATTGTACCAGTCTGGGCAAAAGAAGTTATTTAGAGGGACCGACAGTGTTATAAAATTTTTGAATTGGTTGGCCCCATTATCTTTTTTTAAATCTATCACTATCTATACTATCCACCTATCCAAAAGAGAGAAATTTGAAATATCACTCCTAAAACAGCATACAGTGACGATGAATGACTGGTGCATTCAAATGAATAATCTATAGGTTTCGCATACATATGTGAGTGTATGCATGTTAATGAATGCTATAATATAAAGCTTTAGAGAAAAATGAATGTGTCAAATTAATTGTCAGTGGTCTCTGTGACAAACTCCAAGAGGTATATAACTGCAGTTGGGATATGTTAAATAATAGGTCAACACAATGCTTCTCACAAAGCCTCCTGTACACAGATGAATATTCTATTGGTTTTTTCAAGTCGTTATGAAGTGCTCTACAATCAAGCACACCTTACTAAATACGAATCGATACGTGCAACTCGTATTTTCATAAAAACTATTACCAAATACTGATTCTATGAAAATAAAGAAGGAAGACAGCAGGGCATATTTTTCTCTACATTATTATCGCTACTTCCGTTATCTATCAGCAATTTTAATGGAATAAGTTATGGATGGCCAAATGCCACAGGCCAGGGAATATAGAAGAATTTATGATTTTTTAGCAATTGTTTTATCCTAATTTATGAACAACTTTCCAGTAAATAATTATTTATTGGCAGAATAATTTTAAAAGCAAAATATTCCTGATAATTGATTCATAAGTGTAACTTGATGAGCTTTACAATGGGTTTTAATTTTTATTGAACATATGTATTTGTTGGTTAAGGGGATAAAAGGAGAGGAGTTACCCATAATGATTTGCTGCAGGCCCTCCTCTTCCTAGTTATGTCAGTTCTCAACTTTATATTTTTTAAAGACAGAATTCGAATATAAGCCAATTTAGCATAAAATCTAGTTTTTAATAATGAAAAAAGGTATTTTTATAGGTTTGTAACAGTGGCAAATGCTAAATACCATGGCAACAATATCAATGCTTTTAAATGGGAACTACAATAATAATATATAATCTCTCACATGCTATGCCGTTTCCATTTGCAAACCAAGGTTTCTGAACAATGCAGGGTAATTTTGTTAAAAATTGGTCTGTACCAGTGCTCGAAATGAGCCGGAATGCACCGGAACGCCGTTCTGGCTCATCACACGTGCCGATGATACCATTCCATTTCGTCAGGCATTTAGAAATACCATTCCTTACTACAAGCATTCTGTTCCGTAAACATTTCCATTCTACTACCAATACAAGCATTCTGTTTTGTAAAATTTTCCATCTCAAGCACTGCTCTGTATGAGGTGTTGCTTTTGCCCCTCAATCACATAATATGTGTGTACAGTAATTTTAGAATTGCGACATTGTAGCATTTATACGAGGGGTGTTTCCAAAGTTCTGGGAAATGAGTTCTCCTGCTTAAGTTTAAAGCATGTAATGAATCATGGGAGTCATAAACAATTGCTTACATGTTTATCATTACATAGCAACAAAAGCTATTAAGTTTTCTTCTGTCACTCGGTAAATAAAGAGCTACATTAAGAACTTTACAATTGTACACATGGAAGACGCTGTAAAAATTCCCAGAACTTTGGAGAAACCCCTCGTAAAATTAGTTTCATTTCATTATAATAATTTAACAATTCTTCTACTAGCAGCGCTTGGTGCCCGAGGTCAAATGAAGTTCTACAACTTAGATGTCTACAAATAACACATTCAAGGCTTTTAATATAATATATTTTGGCAATAATAATATATTGATTTATGTACTGTATTTAAAAAAAATATATAATCATAATTAAACAACAGTACATTTCAAGGTTATTCATATTTTTGCATATTTCACTATAATTCTATGGATACATTGCCCAATGCTGGTTTTATGGAAAATCCTTTTTTACATGAATGAACTCCAGTCACTTCGTAAAAATAGGATTTTGGCGTATTTACATAGCTCTCATACCCATAAAAGAAAACAGATATGCATTTTTGCTACAAATTAACCATCACCCATGGTGATTTACATAAAATACCCCTGGGGCCCCATGTAACCTGCGGGAAATCTTGGTTTAATGAATACTTCTTATAGACATTGACTAGGATTGATTAAAGTGAGCATATTAAGTAAATTTAGGTACTTAGGGAATAAGCATTTCGCAGTACCTAGTTCGTTTAGCCACTAGATGGCACTTCTTATGCACTCCGTTGTGTCACCAAAGAACTTCCTATTTTGGCCATTACGTGACACTGTGTGCATTAGTCGCTCAGATGCAATGTTTCTTCCATTCTCATTCCCAGCTTACTCATTAAGTACCTAAATTTATTTTTACTGCACTCAAATGACCCTCTTACTAACTAAAGCTGCCAATTTCTATGTAAAGTAACTATATCATTCAATTGGCAAGATTTTAACTGTCAGAAGTTCCTCATTCAAAATTAAAATAAAGTTATATGACACAGTTCCTCCCCACTAATTCAACCAATGAGAAAAAATTTTCCTGGATGTCAAAAATAAGTAAAATAGCTAAATATACAAATGAATAACAATGAAGACCATAAAAAATACTGTTATTAACAAAATAATACAAAAAGTTGTGCAAGTTCTTTTTTGCATATAATATTTCTTCTCAATGAAGTAGCACAGTGATGTCTGGCTGTTTTTACTTTCGAAAATTTTTAAAGTTTTAAAGGTAATAAATAATATCTTTGGCAATGTTTAGCATTTTGAGAAAAATCATAAATATTAACCATATTTATCAGTCAGTCTTCAAACTTGGAATTCATCTTACTATATGTTATTGCATTAGAACAAATGTTAAAATCTAGTACAAAATACAACAGTTCATGTGATAATAAACATACAGATAAAATTATACTAAGCAATAAATCAAGATTAACATTATTTGTTCAGTAAATTAACAAAATTGTGCAATTTAAACAAAAATTAACATAAAAGGTTTTTAGAGGTAGAAAGAACTAGAATTAAAATTTCATAATCCAGTTTAGAATTTCCCTTATAACAGGTAATGCAAATGCATATACATTACACCCTCTTTAGTCTGGCACCCTTTGGAAATAGGCTATGCAGGACTATGGGAGTTGACCATTATGACAGCTAAACAAAATCTATGCAATTATTTTTGTTTTATGATTTATTTCACATAATTTTCATTCATAATATTTTAATGTTTATGGGTCTTGAAGCAAAACGTGCAGTCTGGGAGAGGGAGGCTAGATTCGACAAGGAAGTTTGCCATCATCATGAAGAAATTTGTTACAGGTGTTCACTATGGACAAATTTATTTTGCAACAACTAATTTTAATACGTTGCTGAAACAAAGAGTATCTTGCCATGTGATGTGCTTGTGAATTGTAAGTCAACGATAGGTGGCAGCCCTGTTTTCGGGGTGGAAGGTGCGGCATTGTTGTTGTGTGCCCGGCTCGTGGTCGTGAGGTGAAAGAAAAAAAAAGAGAAACGAAAACGGACGAGAAGGCTCAAAAACGGGATCCAAGTGAATTGACCTGTTGGAAATGTATGATTTGCAAGGTTGGTAGTGAAATTTTGTATTGTTTTGTTTCGGGGACAACACCCTGGGCCAAAGTAATAGACCTGACGAGGGAGATTGGGGAATGGAAAGGGGATGGCAGTGATAGTTTGACAGTAGCACAGCATCTTGAGCGGTTCAAGCTGGTTGCTTCCCATGGATTGTGGACAGAAGCAGCTAAGGTTAATCTTCTGAGATTGCGGTTGCATGTGGAGGCTGAGCGCTACGTGCAAAACCATCCGAGTATTTCCGGGGCACTGGCAGATGGGAGACCTCCAAGGCAGCATTTTTACCTCGGTTTACCGAGAGAGTGAGTGAAGTGGTGCAACTCCAGAACCTGTTGTCTATTACAAAGGAGGACAAGGAGACATATAAAGCCTACGCGGATCGCTGCATTGCGGCTGGCCGGGAAGCAACTATACGATGTGCCACCAAAGCAAAACAGGAGGATGCTGATGAAGCCATGGCAAAGGTAACCTTCGGGGTGTTTGTGCGAGGACTGGATCATGAAATGAGGACTACAGTAGCAGCCAGCAACAAGACTGAGATCAAAGACACCCTGGAAGTTATTTAGAGAGTTGGCCAGATAAGGAGGCTCGGGGCCGGACCCCGACCGCATGACCTCTCCGATGTACCTGTAGCTCAGCTAAGACAAACGTCCGGTGACAGCCACTGAGATACACCTTACCACGGGCCATGTGACAGCAAGGAAATGAGCGTGGGCAGGCAGGAATCTGAAGAGAAGGAGCTACGGGTCCAAGTGGCGAATGCCGAACTGGTGGGAAGAGGAAAGATGGCGGTCCACGATCACTTTGAAAGGCACGGAGGCTGGGACCCCGTGCTCTTTGCTCCGTCCTCGCTGCCGGACCAGCGGGCATTGGGCAATTGCATATCCGCGGCTGGCCAGAAGAGGTATGTCCCCACCACGCACATAAAACTCGAAGAGAGACCAGTTGGGAGCTGGACCCCGGTGTTTCACTTGTAACGGTCTTAGGCAACTTGCAGAATGCTGCCAATCTACTCGCTGTTACAGTTGTGGGGAAAGGGAACACGTGAGGAGGTCTTGCCACAGAGTTACTCAACAAGAGTCCACTGTTCCATACAGGGGTACTGATGCCTCTGCAGGCAGTATGGCTACTCCACCGCCCTCCTCACTCCGGCACCCAAATTGGGGTGGCCTCAGGAATCCTCTGGCCTCAGGATGATGGGTACCAAAGGAGGCCACGTGGATGTTGCCGGCCGTAGTAGTTGGAAGCGTAGGTCTATCCTCGTCGAAGCCCGGTTTGGAGAGGAAATGCAGAGGGTTCTAGTGAACACCGGCATGGATGTCACAATTTTGAGGGAACAGGTGCCAGGCACGGAACTGATTGGAGCTGATGAGGAAACGATAACAGGAGTGACAGGAGAAAGGAGAAGGATCCGGGGGAAGCAAAACTTGGAGATTAAATTTGGCGAATTGACTTTACGGCATGAAGTCCAGATTGCGGAGCTGGACTGTGGTGCTGAGGGTATCCTGGGCCTTGATGTGCAGAGTCAAGCTGGGGTACTCGGGAGAAGCAAAACTTGGAGATTACATTTGGTGAATTGACTTTACGGCATGAAGTCCGGATTGCAGAGCTGGACTGTGGTGCTGAGGGCATCCTGGGCCTTGATGTGCAGAGTCGAGCTGGGGTACTCATTGACAAGGAGCAGGAACTGACCATATAGGGTACAGAGGGTTAGGAGTGGCCAGGAGAGTGTCTCATGCTGGAGCCATTAGAACTGCCCATATCGGGTGTTCGGACTAAGCTGGTCAACCTCAGCAATATGGGGGTGACCGTGCCAAAGGGGTGTGCGGCTGGGGAGATGGCTGCCGTTGACAGGAAGGAAGCCGGCCCAACAATGCATGTGAGCACCCTGACTGCGGACCAACCCGGTCCGACGTTTGAGGAGCTGCTAGCCAGGAAGCTGGAACATCTGCCGACAGAGATGTGGACATCATTGGCGGAGGTGTTGAGAAGATATGGCAGTCCGTTTGGAGGTAATGCCGAGGGAACCCTTAACTGCACTGGATGAGTACAACACCATATTCCGACCGGCGAGGCCCAGCCTATTGCCTGGAGATCCTATAGAGTGCCATACCTCTTCAGGCTGAGATGCATAGGCAGATCGACGAGCTATTCACGAACATCGACATCACCTTGGGTCACCCCAGTAATACTTGTCAAGAAGAAGATTCCTAAGGGAGAACCATCCAAATATCGGTTCTGTACCGATTTTCATGGGTTAAATGCCGTCACCCAGGTGGATACCTATCCACTCCCAAATATCAATGAGACTTAGGACTGGCTGAGACAGAGTCAGTGGTCCTCCATGTTAGACTTAGGGAGTGGTTATCATCAAATTCCCATCCACCCAGAGGATCATGAAAAGATGGGTTTTAACACACCGAATGGCCATTATCAGTATAGGAGGATGGCCTTCGGATTAACCGGCGCTCCAGCGACATTCCAGAGATCCTCAATGCAGAAGTATCGAAAGGGTTTTTCAAGGCAATTGGGTAAACCCGAATGTCGCATTGAAGGGTCATAAATATATATTCAGATATCCGAATGTCACAGCATTAAGGATTAAGAAACATGTAACAATTTAAAATTTCAGTGAAATAATTGGACATTCGGATAATTGGTGTTCAGAAAATCAAAGTTCTACTGTAGTTGAAGCAGAGAGTAAAAGGGAGAATATTAAAGCTTGGGTGACATTATATTTAATTGATTAGGTTTGAGCTTTCGTCTTCCTATTCTGAGAGGGATTTTTTTATATGATTTGTGTCTGAAGGAATTTTGTGAGTTTTTAACTCATATGCTCTAATGTCAGAGTGGTGATATAGAAAAAATATTCCACGACTTGTTCTGAAGTGTGAGAATTCCCAGCTTAAAGAGGTTGTATTGTATTGCATTATAAAAAGTTCACTTTGTACATCATCACATTTTAAAATGGAAAATAAACAGTAAATATTTGATAATAAGGCAAATTTTTCAGTTCCAACTTAAATTGAGAGAGCACAATCCATAAATATAAATAGATATTTTATGGTCATCTTTAATGCATGTAACTACTATTTTTTCAGCATAGCTAACAACTCAAGAATGCAGTAGCATTAACTGAAAATTTGTTGTTTGTTGGTACTCTAGGCCAATAATGTTATTGAGAGAAGGGAGGAGTTTCCAATGCCTAACCTACTTTTTCTTTCTCTTTCACTAGACAACAAACAATATATCATAATTAACACAATTGGATGAATTGCATCACTTTTATGAATTCAGAGTAAAGAAAATTTACCAAAAACCTTGATTAACCCTTTAAAAAATATGGTTGGTAAAAGTTGTTTTGGATGGGAAAAAACCCACCCAACCCTCACAGTGGCAATGACAGTGGGACAGTTTGTCTCAGGTACAAACTGATACTCTGTGAGACAGCTATGCTTCATCATTAGAAAATGTTGTCATGTACACTTATCGAAATTTTACGGCACTATATAGTTGCGGTACATTTTAGATGCCAAGAGAATTGTCATTTTCATTCATAGCAGCATGTTCATCACAGCTTAGAAACATTTTAAACTAGTTAATGGAAAATACGTCCTCCTCAGCATTGGACCACGATTGGTAACATCTTAAAACTATTCACAATTATGCAAAATAATTTGTTTAAATTAATAAATACAAAACAATTTCCATGTCAAATGAGAGCATATTCACTCCTATGTCACACAAATCTCTTTACAGTACAAGTATTACAATAAACATGCAATGATAATTACGGTTACTGATGTTCTCATATTATACACTCATTTAACAATCAAGCCCTGTATTTCAATGGGCATTTTTTAAAAACAACCTTTTAAGAGAGATTTTTTTAAGTGAGATTTAGCAAGTCAATTTTCATGACACGGTACATTATGAATAGCTTCATATATTAGTGGATGACTGAGATGTGAGATTCAAAGTCTAATGAACACGTCATAAACAAAAATTCAGCTAAAATGTTATTATTAATACAATGAGTATTCACAAAAGAAATGGTAATAATAGCTACTTTCACCAATATTTCTTAGGATCAATGTCTTAAAATTGTTTAATTTTTGGTAACCATTACACCAATAGTCATATCTTCTTATTTAACAACCTTCCGTCATATATAAAAATCATAAATATCTACAGGATGGAACAGCAATAAACCAACCATTTTTCAAATGTTTTGTAAATGATAAATAATATGTATATACAACTAGAACACCAATGAGTATTTTACCTATAGATCTCATGTCTATATTTTGATACAAATTTACACCATTTTGATTTTATGTTTAACTTTGAGTATTTATAAATAACAAATGGATATGAAGGTAACTGCTGGCATTTTGAAACATTAGGCATTGTTACCCATTTTGACTTTAGATGTCTGCAAAAAAGAAAAGAAAATTGTATTAATAACATGTATTAAATATTCTAGTATAATGTGGGAAAAATTCAGCATCTCTCTTAATTCTGATGGTGCTAAGTATACTATTCTTTTTGGAGTTTTAAGAAATTTGTAAGGATGAAGAATACAGTAAGCCCTTGCTATCCTCAGATGCTACATTCTTGGAGCATACCATACATGCCAAAACTACAGATACCAAAACTAAGAGAATATGGGATAAAGAGATTTCCATTCCTGACTTGCAAGACTAAACAAAAGAATATGCATATTTATTTCAAAATAACTAATTTATAGTCTATAAAACATGCTAATCATTAAAATACTATGATAAAATATATTCAGATAATTTAACCCATCTGCTGACCATTTTTTTCCCATTAGCAGTTATTGCAAATGATCATTTAATTTTAGAAAATTGAAACAAATACGCATTGATGCAAATAATCATATCTAGAGGTTGATCAAACATATCCTGTTCATGTAAATGTGCTTTTACATTTTCAAGCATGTGAAATTTTTTTATCTCTGAAACGGTCCCGCACAGCCTGAAATATTAGGAACCACCACTACAGTGGAGCACATTATCTGAGTGCAGATTATTGTGATGTACAATTATCTTGATTGAAATACAACCTGATGTATGGTTCTTAATTTCAGCAATCAATTTTTTCCTTGCCAAATATGACATGCCTGGCTGCTGCTGTTCTTATGACAAAGTAAATCATGCAACTCCTCTCATTCAGATAATACTGCCTATTCTAACAGTGACAAAGGCTCATCCAGATGCTTCAGAAAAAGTTGATAATGGAAATGGAAGTTCATTGCAGAAAGTAATTACAAAACCCAAAAATATGAAAGTGGACAATGTAGGAATGTTTTCCACTGTGCTTCAGTGAGGACATCTAGTGTGGTAAAATTTACTGACAAGGGGACGTTGTCAAGTCGATGTCAAGAATCCGGTTGAAACTTCTTTAGGTGAAACTAGAGACAAAATAAGCGGACACGTGTCCCGGCTTTCTTCCCCATAGGCCCGGGCTCGAGAAAAAATGGGCAAAATAGATTTACACGCAAAACGTATACCAGTATTTAAGTCGGGCATTTCATCGAGCGCCGTGGTTGCGGTCGCTAAGGCGTTAGCATTGTAAGCCTAGGGTCGGTGGTTTGATTCCCACCGGCTGCAAACTTCTTTTTCGTTTTTATTTCCGTATATTTTTTCAAATACCAATCTGGCTACGTTTCTCAACTTCGTTATTTGTGATTAAATGTTTTTTTTATAGTATTTACGAGGTAAATAAAATAATTATTGGGAAACTATGAACTATTCTTCGGGTTTATCAAAATTAGAAGCAACGCATCATCGAAGCTTGAAAAACGAAGCCGACCTTGCTTTTCTACAATGAAAAAACAACGTGCAACGCAAAGATAGCCACACCACGCCGTTAAATGAGCATTTCTCACGGTGCCCGTGACGCCAAGCGGGGTGACGCGCAGGCTAAAACTCTACATATTTCCCCGCGACAGTGTTGCAATACACGTGCTATTGTGGATCGCTCTTACAATTAAAGGCTGCAGATCATCACAAATTCAGTTATTGCTGTTTGCTGCTTTTGCTACGTGCTTCTCTCGCTTTACTCCTTTGATTTGCTTTTTTGATACTGACCTCTGCTCTCCTGGATCACCGACTCTCCCGTCAATGACCTCTGCACTCTTTTTGGATTATGATTTAGCTGTTTGATCGTCCAGTATTGCGATTTTTCGTTTTTTTTCCGATTATCGTAATATTTTACGATTCTTGATTACCTCCATGATTTCGACTTTTGCCTTCATGGACCATTTCTCTTTATTGATCCAGTTGCCGGAACCTCCGGAAGTAGCTTTGCACTGGACGATGAAGACGTCATCAATGCTACGTTTTTATCAGATAATCACGATAAACAAGATATAACAGGGGCTGTTCGTTTTCTTATAGGTAAGTAATTTACATTAATATGGCATCTTGTGGCTGTCTTCACCCGCATTCCGAGAAATGCTCCAGAATGCATGGTATGCATCGAAATTAGCGGACACCAGAATTGTTTTCATGAATGTTCGGGAGGTTTGTTTTCCCCAAGACCTACGCAAACGGAAGTGCATATGTTTCCCAATAAGTTTCGTAAGATGCGCGTGGTGCAAGGAATATCTGTGCTTTCCTTGTTTTTACGATAAATACCATCCAAGCCTTTGCCTTAAAAATATACAGTTGAATGGTGAATAGTGAGTGGACCACCTTGTTTTACCTCTGGCAAATAAAAAAAAATCTGATGTGGCCAACACATGACTTTCTCCATATTTGGGGTATAGATATTTAAATTCTTTTTATGAACAGCATTATAAGACAAAATTATTATTTCATATCGTTAAAGTATACAGTCATCCTTACTGCCATAAATTACGTAAATTTTAGAAGGTTTACATAATAAAAAAAAGCAAAATATCTCCGAAATGGATGGTTCTACGAAAATTTGTCTCAAACAAAACTTGGAAGAGATATTATTCTCTACAACTTTGGTCCTCACGAAGATTACCAATAACGACATTTTTAAGGATATATTTGACGGAAACCAAAAAAACCGATTATTTATAAATAATTCTTAAACAATAACCGCTATGGAAAATTGTTTCAAATGATAGTTGTAGAAAATTACATTATCTATGACCTTAGTATATATGCTATATATATATATATATATATATCGGGTTTCGAATAAACCTAAACTTTCGGTTAACTGGTATTGTCTAAGAACTACTCAGCTCCTCATGCTCATACCAAATTGTTATATTTGAAATTTGGTAATGATATGGCAAGTACTTTTATATTTAGAGCCCACACAATCACATACAAATACATCATTCCCAAAATAGTCTAAACGTGTTCTATGGACTTCAAAACGTGTATTTCCGTTGAAATTCCGTAGTCGATTTTTTTCATGAAAATAATACTTTCTCTATATTACGTATATGGAGAAAGTAAAAATAATGAAAGCATACAGTCGATTTTACTGTGCTATTTTAATGGGAGATGTAAATGCCTTCCATTGGAATCGAACCCAGCACTTTTTTCAAGATTTTTTTCGTCACCACTTTATCATATGTGAATCGAGCATTCTTGCCAAATTTAGAGTTTCTATCTCTATTTGGTTTCTATCTCAAGTTGGGTGGCATACATTTCAGCTGATTTTTGATGCGTTTTTGGTGGCACACACTCACACACACGCACTCCCTCACACACACACACAACCACACATACACAACCTCACACACAGACACACAACCTCAACACACACACAACCACACACACACACACAACCCCCCACACACACACAACCCCACACACACACACACAACCGCACACACACACAACCGCACATACACACACTACCGCACACACACACACAACCTCCACACACACACACAACCTCCACACATACAACCTCACGCACACACACAACCTCACACACACCACCCAAACATCATCTCATTCACCCAACACTGTTTTCTCTCACGCATTTACAGGCAGTCGTTTTCGCTCATTCACTCATTCACGTACACATCCCTTCACGTACTTCTTCGTACGTGCTGGGACATCAAAAGAAATTTTCTCATTCTATTGTTACCGTAATATCCTCAGGCTATCTTAACCCATCGATACGGCTAAAGCGACCGCGTAAATTAACCTAATACTTCTCTGAATATTCCATTTAATCTTCTTCTAGATACTTCTCAATCTACAACGTAGCAGCGAAATTAGTTGAACCATGTTTTCATCATTTTATAATTCCTTTATATCAACCTACAAATCATTCATTGCATTATTTATCCTCTTCTCTGGTCACATTAGCAGGTATAACATGCTCCCATGGCGGCGAGCTCTTATGGGCGCCAAATTTGAAACCCTCGTTCACTTGCGTGTTTCGGATACCGTTGTCGTCACCTGGTTGATGTAGGATGGGCTTGGTTGGGCAAATCGCAAAATTCGACGCACGATGCATACAGGCAGGGCCGGCTCAAGACATTTTGGCGCCCCAAGCAGATTTCAATTATGGCGCCCCATCGATACATAAATTTTACATTAAAATTCGGTTGTTTAGTAGCATAATGGGATATAATTATTTTGAAGTTTTATGTATTTTTATGATTAAACAGTTTAATAAAAAACAAAGTTTTATCACAGAAAAATAAATTTGAAATGTCACAAAGAAATTATAAATTGTGCGATACTTATTTCAATGACGATGAGATTGATTGGAACTATTGCATCGATATACATATGCACAGATGGAGTTCAATCAATGGTTGGAAAATTTGCTGGTGCAGTTATTTTCATAAAGAAGGCATAAAAAAATTCAACATAGATACATTGCCTTATTCATAGACAAGCACGTTTTGTAAAACGCATGAATGAAGGCAGTGACGAACTTATCTAAAGCTATTAGTACAAATTGCTCTTTCAATGAAATATTAAATATTCTTGATTGAAAATGCACTTAGGAGTCTGTGAATACTGCAAAGGAAGGATGCAGAAGAAAAATAAGTGACGAAACGAATGGATTCAAGCCTTCTCTTGAAAGTGATCATGGAAAGACGTTCCGAAAAAATTACTTAAAAAATATGGATTGGGATGAAAAGCGGGCTTTATCGTGAAAAAGTGAGACTCTCAACTTGATGACTGATTATGAACTTCGTCTATTACTTGGAATCATTACAACAAAGGAAAACTTTCGTTACAGAAGCAGCTTACGCATTTGCTACCAATTTAAAATTGAAAACGACCTTCAGGATGAATTTCTTAAATAGTTATTTTTCGATGTCACCAACATAAAATGCGAGGAAGGAGGAAATGTTGAAAGAGAAGGGATTGAAAACAGTGGTGTGAGAATATGTACCCCGTCCTCACACACCCTAACACGGCGTAGAAATTACTAAAAAGCAGTAAAAGAAAACCAAAAGATATATATTTCATCCTCAAACAAGAGCCACAACCAATCAACCGAGAACTTTGAATGTGCTTGAATGAATGCACGTGGAAACAAAGAGCAACCGCAGGAGGGAGGGTCTTGGGATATCCCGTATCCTCTTCGGACTTTCTAAAGATTTCCTTGCTCTTGGGTACACTTGCAAATGTCTCCCGCTGGAGATGAGACTGCAGAGGCTAGTAAGGCGGGGGCGATGCCGAGGCATGACCTTTCTCCCCCCTCCAACCTAAGGGAATGCTTCTAACTTCAGGCCTTTAGTGCAAGGGGTTCATTGCACCCGGACAGAAACCCTTGGAGGCGGAAAATCACAGAGGGAATCAGCTAGAAATATTAGGGGCGGTGAGAACTGCTTTCACCCGGTCGGCAAAGAACCCCGGCATGTAACAGAAATAAAATGTTGGAAAAACCACAATCAGCCATCTGTATTCGGTAGTTTTCTCGGAAACCGCTTTCGAAAATACTATTTTACCATTCGGAGTAGAGCTGCCCCTGAACATCCATTTGAAGTCAGATTTTCACATTTATTCGCCAGCTGCAAACACTAAACATATCAATGGAAAACCAAATGGAAAATTTTTTCAGGAAAATTTGGCGCCCCTAAAAATTCGGCGCCCCAAGCGGTCGCTTGGTCTGCTTGTATTGTTGAGCCGGCCCTGCGTACAGGATCCCTCATGTAATTACACATACCCCATATGATGGAAAGATATTAAAAACGTAAAAACAATGTATTGCATGAAAATGGATGGCGATTTTAACATAAAACATGAGCCATCAATGTTTTAATTCATATCACTGCTTTATGACATATTTATTAATCTTCCTTTGCTTTGAGGCCGTATTGTATTTTGAAATATGATATGAAATCGAATAATTTCGCCATTCTTTGACTACACTGTCATCTACATCAATACATGTCATAACGTTATTCGTGTAAAGCAAGCGCTCTGAAGGCCTCTTTGCGAGCTCAAGGAGTCTCTACTCATCATCATCTTCTCTCTCGATCGCTGGAGTTTCTTTAGGATCATTCAAATCTTAGCGATTGCTAGAATATCCATTTAAATGTCAGGAAGTTGCTACCATGCAATCGTCGAAATGTGCTGGATGGTGAGACATTCGGTTAGTTAAACAGAAAAACATTTCTTTCTTCAGAACTTGCTATTAGCTAATTACAGGTTTTTTGGAAAGTGCAAATGATTTATTGTATTAGCAATTCCACTTCTTGTTAACAATAAAATACAAACACCAAAAACAAGCTAGGAAAATACGGCGAAAGAAGATATTATAAGAAACATTATAATAATATGTTATAAGAAATATTAGAAGAAATATTATTCTCTACAACTTTGGTCCTTACAAAGATTACTAATAACGACGTTTTCAAGATGTTTGACGGAAACCGAAAAAACCGATTAATTATAAATAATTCCTAAACAATAACAGCTATGGAAAATTGTTTCAACTGAAAGTTGTAGTAAATTACATTCTCTATAATCTTTGTATAGAATCGAATATACAATAATGATGTTTTAATGGAGATGTTTCGTCAAAACTGTATCGGGTTACGAATAAACCTCGACTTCCGGTTAACCGTTATTGTCCAAAAACTAACTAGCTCTTCGTACTCATACCAAAGTGTTATGTATGGAATTTGGTGTTAATATGGCAAGTAATTTTTGAGTTAGAGCGCCCACAATGGCATACATCCACACACACACACATCAATCCGAAAATAGTGTAAACGTGTACTAGGGAGCTCAAAACGTGTATTTCCGATGAAATCTCGAAGTCGATTTTTTTCGTGATCACAACAGTAAAAAAGTAAAAAGCAAAATATCTCCGAAATGGATGGTTCTACGAAAATTTGCTTCAAACAAAACTTGGAAGAAATATCATTCTCTACAACTTTGGTCCTCATGAAGATTACCAATAACGATGTTTTTAAGGAGAAAACCGAAAAACCGGTTATTTATAAATAACTCCTAAACAATAACTACAATAGAAAATTGTTTCAAATGAAAGTTGTAGGAAATTACATTCTCTATAACTTTAGTATAGAATTGTAAATACAATAATGATATTTTAACGAAGAAATATCGCAAAAACCGAATCGGGTTTCGAATAAACCTTGACTTCCGGTTACCCGTTATTGTCGAAAAACTAATCAGTTCTTTATGCTCATGTTAAAGTGTTATATATGAAGTTTGGTAACGATATGGCACGTACTTTTTGAGTTAGAGTGCCCACACTAACATACACACACACACAGACATCATTCCGAAAATAGTCTAAACATGTTCAAGGGACCTCAAAACGTATTTCCGTTGAAATCTCGAAGTCGATTTTTTTCATGAATACAATACTTTCCCATTACTACGCATGGAGAAAGTAATGAAAGATTAAAATATGAAAAATTATTTTATTACTATAAAAAAACATTTTATCACAAATAACGAAGTTGAGAAACGTACCCAGCTTGGTATTTGAAAAAATATACCGAAATAAAAACTAAAAAGAAGTTCGCAGCCGGTGGAAATCGAACCACCGACCCTATGCTTACAATGCTAACGCCTTAGTGACCGCAACCATGGCGCTCGATAAAATGCCCGACTTAAATACTGGTATACATTTTGCGTGTAAATCTATTTTGCCCATTTTTTCTCGAACCTGGGCCTATGGCGAAGAAAGCCGGGACACGTGTCCGCTTATTTTGTCTCTAGTTTCACCTCAAGAAGTTTCAACCGGATTCTTGACATCGACCTGACAACGTCCCCTTATGAGTTAGCCCTTTCTTCACCGTAAATACCCCAATTCAAGAATGGAGTCTGGCTTGGTAGCTTAGTTGGTTAAAGCACCTACCCAGCAAGTGAGAGACAGGTTCAAGTCACAGTCAAGTTCAGAATTTTTCTCCTTCTCTATCTTCACATCTACCGTATTTACCCGAAAGGAAGACGAGGTTTTTTACAAAAAATGTCCGCAAAAAAATTAGGGTTCATCTTAAAATCAAGTACAAAGTTTTAGGTGGGAAAAATGTGTGCATTTTAAACACCACACAGAACACCCCGATTTCGAGTATATGTCCATGAAAATGCATTTATAAATGCATTCAACAATACATTACATTTAATTAATGATTATAATACATTAAAAATTCCTATCATAGTTCTTAAAGTACATAAGATTACCTCTGGGGTACTGATGGAAGGAGTGTGTTTACGGCTGGGTAGGAAATCTGATATGTGCGACAATGTAGACGGTTAAGCAAGGATTGGCGGCCGTATTTGAGGTATATTGTTACATTTTAAACATGTCTATGTATTACAGTTTAAAAATCTATTTCCTACTATTGCTAATAAGTCCAATGATATCCTTTCTCACAGTACTTTACTAATCTATTTATAAATATAATCAACACATAGCCCTAACATTTTGGTTTCCTTTTTTAGACTGAAAATATCAGCAAAAAAAGAGGCAAGTTGTGTAACTGTATGGTAAATGTTGCCTTAGATTCATCCAATTAAAGCGTTCACTTTTTTCTCCATATCTTAGCCATTAGAGAAAGCAAGAAATTTAATTATCCCTAAAATACAGTAGACTTGCCCAACATGAAGAATTTTTACAAACATAACTAAACCTTGATTTTGCTTATGATTGAATTTTGTATTTGGAAATATAAAAATGAAGTTACTTACCATGTAAATTCCAACAATTAGGCCAAAAAGGCCAATAGCACTACCAAATATTTCCACAATTAAAATCTTAACAAAAAGACTAGAGTTTGCAGCATCAGCAAGAGCAGCACCAGATCCTGCAGAATAAAATAATTATACTTACAAAAATTACAACTTTTGTGACACAAATTAAATCACAAAACAAGACTTCTATCAATATATCGAGACTATTCAAAACAGATATTTAAGGGCAAAAATAATTATTAAAAATTAATGTTTGGCTCCTATGGCAGAGTTTGTGGCATTTTTTACAAATATTAATTTCATGGAATATTACTTTCTATCTTCATTATTAAATTTTCATTTTAATTAAATAAATGTAACACTTGAATATTAACTAAATATTTACTTGAGCAAAAAAGATGTCTTCCCATCTTTTGTGCGGCACCTGTGGCAAATGTCACCTTTATAGCACCTAAGTTGTGGAAATATTGAAACATTTTTCAGCCATATACTCACCTACAATCCCAACAGCAATTCCACAAAATAGATTCACTAATCCCACACTAAAACCAGCTCCAAACATAACATAGCCAGAGAGCCAATTCTGACCACGTATTTCTCCTTTTTCTTTGGCAAGATCAACATTGAAATCCTGAAATGAAGAGATATAACAGAAATTTTATTCCAAATTAAGCACTGACACTGCAATAGAATACTTCCATCTCATAAAACTTTAACACAAATCCCAATTATTTACTATATTTAATACTTGAACTGCCATGTACAATTTTGCAAGATATCATGGCCAAGTGAGGATTGATTTCCCATAACAGGAGTATCCAAACCATGGTTTCCGTTGCATCACATCAAAAGGATGAAAGCATGGGGAAGAATGTCAATGCCAAAATCAAAAAGAGTGAAAATGAAAAATACATTTTCAAATCACTTGGATTTTAAAAAACAATAAATAAATGATTTTTGGTGTTAAAGATGTTTTTCAGTGTTGAAAGACTCAAATTTTTTTTAATGGGGCACAATGCGAATGAGTAAATATCTAATTATTTTGGAATGAAAATTGAACAAAATATTGCTGATCAAAAATCATCTAAAACCATAAAGTTCACCAAGATGCATCACACTGTATCAAGGATGTCGTTAAAGTCTAATTGAAACAAATGAATTACTTGAGAAACATCAATCCTAACCAGTTTTGCCATCTCAAGATTTGTAAATGGCACTAGATCTAACCTGAAAAGGCACTAGATAGGCACTAAAATTATAGTAAATGGTGCCAAAAAAGTGCTAGATAGAGAAATTCCTCTCTTCATATAATTTTCTTAATTTATGCTGCCGATGTGAATCAGTAAATATTACATGCTCTTATAGTGGTGTTAAATGAACACAAAACTAGCTGGAAATAGTGCTGAACAGTTTTCATTTGCACTTTAAAATTTCTTTTTAAAATTACTTACAATCATCTTAGGCACTCAGGATTTGAAACAAAATAAGTTTAAGAGAACGAATCTAAATTTCTCTGCAGTATATTATCAGATATACACAACTATTCAATCCAAAAATCAATTTTTTTTTATTGTACATTTCTCTGAATATACATAACATAAGCATAGATACATGGAAGAGCGAGCTGAGCGAGCATCTGACACCGAAGACCAAGGAACACAAAACAAAAACTACTCTTAAAACTCAAAATTTTACTTATATAAATTATTGTTTAATAAAGACATGGATAAGAATCCTAAAGGCAATAAAAATGATAATAAAGATAGCTGGCTAACAATTAATTGTGAATATAGGGGCAACACTATTTGGCTTAAATTCTTTGCTACTGAAATACATTGACCAAGAAATTTAAAAACATTTCATTTCTTATATTTATAGCAGGAAACACAAACCCTGCTATTAAACAGTAGAATTAAAAATATATTATACGTAAAAATTAATATAGGGAAATTATGAAAAATCTTAAATCCAGTCATCTTCATCAATACTGTAACTTCATGTTGTTTGCTCTTGCGCAATTCTTTAAGTTTCTGGTTCTGCTGGGCTTCATAAACATCGAGAAAAGATTTGAGTCTTTCCCGGTGAATGATATGGAGAAAGTTTTCTTGGGTTTCCAGCTGGGTGTTGTGGAAAAAGGATTCCGACGTTTCGGCAACCCTCTCTGCTGCCATCATCAAGGAGGTGTCGATTCAAGTTTCAGGTCCGGTATTTATGGGGGCCGGCCGTAACGGCTCAGCCTCTGATTAGCTTATCAGAGGCCAAGTCGTTACGGCCGGCCCCCATAAATACCGGACCTGAAACTTGAATTGACACCTCCTTTATGATGGCAGCAGAGAGAGTTGCCGAAACGTCGGAATCCTTTTTCCACACCACCCAGCTGGAAACCCGAGAAAACTTTCTCCATTTCATAAACATCACTTGTACTAATTTTACTTCAAATACTTTTTAGCAGTTCATAGTTACGACTAGAGTTGCTAACTTTTAGATCTTCATGAACCAGAGAGTTGTTACGGGTTGCCTACTTTAAGATATTCATAAACCAGAGTTTGCTTGAAACCTGGATACTTTAGAAGAAACCAAAGAGGAATTAAATGTAATGATAAATATATTCAATATTCTTAAAGGCACTCATGATTTTAGGACATATGATTAAAAATCGTTTATTTTTTAAAATATCACTAATTAACAAAATTGTAAGAGCATCATCAATTTGTTTTTTGTATAAAACAAAATACAATGGAAATTAAAGTGCAAACTATCTTAATTCGAATCATTTATAAAAAATGCAAAAAAGTCATAAAAAGAGCTTTCCACTGCAATCGAAATTGAACCAGAGATTTGTGCTACTCACCCGGAGTTTTGTCAATCCACCTTAAACGACCTAATCCGTTACGTACTTCACGAAAGTTGCGATGACGTCATCACATGAACACAGATTTTTTTACGTTTCAGTTTGCAGGCGCTCGATCACTAACGTGACGTGTTAGCTAGTTGGGCCACCCGTGTTCACCACAGCCATATTTACCTTGTTAACATGAAAGGAAGACAATCCCTCAAAAAAAGGGAAGTCTTATTCACAACAATGTTAATATTACATCGAGGCGGCAATGTTATTAAAACTTTGGATGTATGTTCATACTCGTCAGTCACTGTAGCATTTCCCTAAACTGCACAAGACACGCAGTCAAATTTGCGAGCCCACTTTGCATAAAGGGCCGAAATGTAACAAATGAGACTAAAAGGATGTTGGAACTGTTAGCGTTGTCATTTTATCCACGGTCAGCCGATAACAGGCGTCGAAACATCTGCCAACTGCTTCACTGAGGGATAGTTATTCGAAACTCATAAATACAGTAAAACTCCGGTATAACACACCTCACTGTACCGCGGATTCGGATATACCGCAGGGCTAGTCACGTCCCCCAAAATGATTCCATTTATTTTCTTCGCAAACAACTTGGTTCAAATTTTACTGTGATGCTCAACTCCTGTCGCTGTCTATAAGAATGATAAGACATGTAACTGAAGTCCAGAACCGCAAAAGAGCAGAAAAATTATCGGAAGATGACAGCGAGAATGAAGAGGTGTGAGGTTAATACCCCTTAAATAAGCAAAGTATTGGATAACATCAGTGAAGTGATGAATTCAATGGAGAGAGAGAGTGATTGTGATCATCTTCATCTTTTACATTTGCAAAACATTATGACGTATGTAACGAAGAAACGCCATCAGTTGTCGTGCCAAAAGAAAATATCGGACTATTTTAAAAACACTGATTAAAGTAAGGTATGCATTTAAAACAAAATACAATATCAGTTTTTATAGTAATCTGCAATTAAATTTGTTATAACGCATACACTTTCACGTTTTTTTTTAAATTATTTCCTGAAATACTGTAGGATGCCGATAACGCGGGTGTAAATTCTGTCTCCCAAAACCCACGTTATAACATAGTTTTACTGTATTATCTTATATAACCCATGCGAGCCCAATTATACCATGTATTCGTTATAGCATGCGAACTTAAAAAACTGAAATTATCTGCACGCTTGGTTGATTCCTCCTATATGGGAGCACTTTAATTGTCTTTATTTGCTTAAAAGTTTTAAGAAAGTTTGTCTCGGAGAAATTACAGATCACAAATTCACTGCTAGGAGGTGCAATGAGGGTCACAGCCATGAAATGACCACTAATTTCGCAAAAAAACCACAAGCTAGAAGAATCACCTTCGCCGGAGGACTTACAGTTGGTATTATTCTCAACCATCGTTCTGTGATATTTTACGAATGAAAAAATTGATCATAATTAATCTATACACTTAATATTTGTGTTTTAACTAATAAAACATATTTGACATTAATGAACTGCCATTTAGTCTTTCAATTTTAGCTAACCCCCATTTAATGTATTACTCGATTTAAGGTACAAAAACTTGTCCCCGACACAAACGTTAAATGGGTCCACTGTATTTTTCAAAAATAGAAAAATTCAATTGGTTAACTTTAAAATTAAAAAAACAAAAATCCTTGGAAAAGGGAGTTGTTGCGATACATTTTAGATTTAAGCTTATGATATTTGTAGAGCCATAAATTTCGTTAAACATAAAAATGAAGTTAGATTTTTTAAATTTTGCTCATTCATATAGCAGAAAATCTATTTAAGTTAAAATGCATGCATAAGAATGGTTAAAAATTTGGCGATATTATACATTTTATCATTATTTTTTAATAGACAGAAACTTACATCTAACATTCCAGACAGTACAATAGCAGTAATTAATCCATAAATGGCAACTGCCTCACAGAAGATAACTGAAATCAAGTTCTTAGTTTTTATCCTTGGAGCTTTTACTCCTCCGCCCACTATGCTTGTGCCAGTTGTATGTATCCCTCTGTGAAAGAAAATAGAAAAACTTTAGATCAATCGACATAGATCCAACTAATCTAATAATAGAAAATACTATCATTATCTCACCAATCTTCTTACTGTACTTGATACCCAATTTTATGCTGTGATACTTATAATTGTTTATTAGAAAACCAATCATAAGGATGATCTTAATTTTATAACCCTTACATTCACAAAGTACCGATATATCGACTTTGCCTAGTTGTCTCAAAAATACCATGGCACCAACCTGTCTGCACAGAGTTCAACTTCAATTATCCTGTTAGTGAAGAGTTCTCGGGTTTTCCACTGGGTAAGGTCTCGTAGAGCGTTCGATGTTTCGGCGTCAGACACGTCTGCCATCTTCAGGAACTCCTGAGTGCTGCTTTCAAGTTTGGTCCCAGTTTATATCCCCTAGCTGGTGCATTGGTTGTTGTCCCATTGGTTCCCGCGCTGGCCAATGGCATAGGCATTCTTGCGTCATCAAGGGGAAGAGGGGATCCCAGGTTTCTGTAAGCGGCACTCAGGAGTTTCTGAAGATGGCAGATGTGTCTGATGCCGAAACATCGAACAGTCTACGAGACCTTACCCGGTGGAAAACCCAAGAACTCTTCACTAACAGCATTCGCCGGGAAAGATTGAAATCCTTTTTCAATTATCCTATTTTGGAGACAATAATCCTTGCATATGGGAAGCTTATGCTTCCTCCATTTTATAATGATTTGTCCCTTTACTTTTCAAGAAAAGTATTTCTTTTATTCTAATGTTTTTCATTTCAGAGATGAAAAGCTTGATGGACAAGTTCGCCACTGATCTCCTTTGGCTGTTCTTCTGCAGATAAATACACTCATATTTAGTATAAATAACAAAGATTTATATTTTTCTGCTAATTCTATGTGGATTGCATATATTAGGAAGACTTAGATAACTGAACTTCTATTTGTGATATCGGGTCCCCTCTTGGCAATGGATTCCAATGAAATGATGGATTATTTGCACCAATATTTGAGTGATAGAGAATTATTATTTATACCTGAAGGTGACAATAGAAGTGATAGATGAGGAATGACAGGATATTCTTGCACCTGAGCAATCTATTCAACTGCCCTCCCACTACCAAGAATATTAAGGCTAAAACACATGCCTTAACTGCCACTTCAATTTCTAAAATATGAAAATTAAATTAAAATAAATTTAATTTTCACTTCCCACCTACTATCTCTTATGGTAACTGGGTCAAATGGCATTCCCAACGAAGATAGTTTGTCCTCATCAACGAAAACTTAGAAAAAAGCTTACCATCGCACAAACTGCAATATGTTCCTATTTATTGAAAAAATTTGTATAAATGTGAGCAAAAATTTGAATTTTTTAAAGAATATTTAACTTACACTCAGCAATTTATCATTGAACATCCTGGGACTTCTAGCATGAACAGTCCAATATAGGCTGGGAGTGAAAGGGTTCAGATATTTATGTGAATGCTCCAAAAAGAAAATATGGGAAATTGAAATATTTCTTATATATGGACAGTTGTTACTGGCTGGCTGATGAACACCTCCAGCCCATACTGCTGGATCTATGATCATGAAATTTTGCATGAAGTCTCTCACTGGGTTACAATTAATTAGAAAATTCTGCAAACAACTTTTTTGAGTACCAAAAAAATTTGAATTAAAAAAAAAATTTCCTTAAAAATCAAGAAAAGTTTGACATCGTGTTTTGTGATTATTTTTAGTTTGTTAGGGCATACAAAACTGAAAAATGGCTTTCTTACTGCACCTTTTTATCTTTAACCATTTGTTTTATATATTACCATATATCTTCGAGTATAAGTCGAGAAATTTCTTGTTTTTTTAGGCCGATCAAACCCTACCTTCAACTTATATTCGAGTTGTGAACTAGATGGACATTTTTCTGGGTCTATAATTAAACATCCCTGGCAAAAAACAGCATTGACTTACCTTGAAAATTTTATGCTAACTAGCAGAAAATGCAAAAACTAATGATAAAATAATACAACAATGCTGTACGTAGTTTCAAAGGAAAACTTAAAATTTATACACATTTATCTTTTAAAAAAACTTACCCAAATGAGTGGATTGAAAAGAAGAATCAATTCAGTACTCAAGTGGTGGTTTTTATAATTTTGATCCTGCATTCAAATTGTTAAACACTGTTCCATTTCTTCAAGGATGGCATTTCGTTTTTTACTTATAATAATGCGAATATGATCACCAATTTTTCCTTTGTCCTTTAAAATGGTTGCAATTGTTGAACGATTGAGATCATAAACATGACTAATGGAAGCAAGTGACTCACCTTTTTCTAATATATGTATTATGTCCATTTTAGTTTCCATCGAAAGCACTCGACACTTTTTACCACTCTTAGCACTTTCACAAACACTACGTTTAAGATTGTTTTCCATATTTCAAGGGTAATAAAAAACAATACGTATATAAACACGTGCCCGTATGGTTTCAAATACAAATGGCAAATGACAAGTGTAGACAAGTTTATGTGTTCTTACTGCGACCAATGTTTGTAAGTGCGGGAGGGTGAAGTGCAAGGTGCAATTCATTGGTATGTGGAATGTTCGTAAATACGAATTGCTCATTTCTTGAATGTTTGTTAGTAGAGGTTCACCTGTATGTACAGTGAAACTCGGTTATAACGAGATCCAAGGGACCGAAGAGTATTGCTCGTTATAACCGTTATGCATTACAACCGTTATAGTAGGTAAACAGTATATACCAATGTATTTTTATGTTACACAAATAACAATGAAGAAAAATAAAAATATCTTCTGATTACATTGTCAAAGATTTGATGTGATTTATACACAAATTAATTCAAATACAAAATCATTTCATTATTGAAAAAGTCCTTTAATGCCATACATATTTTTATTATTTAAAAATTCAAATTACTAAATTGCGTATGCCATGCAGGCTTTTCTATTTAATCGGTAGTTGACTGGAAGGTTTTTAATATTTTTAAAAGCACCTAGATTCTTGAAGTTCTAATCGAGGACCACTAATTGGAATATTGAAATTTCTATGCAATTTGAACCAACCCAAAAAGCATTTTCTAGGTCATTTTTATCACACTTGCCCAATTTTTTCGCTACTAATTTATTTTTTTCAAAGGTACTAGTAATGCTTTCCCGATTTTTCCAAATGTTCGATACAGCTGACGAGTTAAGTTGTAACTTTTCGCAAATTGATGCATTACTTGCTTCACCCTCTAACTCACGAATAATTTCCACTTTCTCACCAAATTGTGAGAATTTGTCTTTTCACGCCATCCATTTCAAGGTATAAAAATGAAACTTAAGTTTACACAGCATGAAGGATAAATCAATAAAGATAAATCTTAGCATCTCGTAAGGTCACACAGCTACATCTGCCGTTAAAATTCTGATATCTTTCTTAAACTGCAGGAAAAACTGACGTCTCGTTATGCTGCTTTAACAATTTGCTCATTATACCCGTGAAGGTCATAACTACCGTGATCGTTATAAATGTAAAATTTGGCTCTTAAAATACATTATTTCCAATCATTTCTTTTTTATTTGCTTGCAATAGCCATGATCTCGTTATAACCGTGCTCGTTATAAATGAGCTACACCGTATATTAATTTTTTGTAAATTTCAAAATTATCTTGTTTTCGTTTTCTTTGCTTCGACTTATACTCGAGTCTTGGATTTTATACGCTGTTTTAGGCTAAAAAGTACACTTCGACTTATACTCGAATCTTGGATTTTATACGCTGTTTTAGGCTAAAAAGTACACTTCGACTTATACTCGAATCACCTTATACTCGAATCACCTTATACTCGAAGATATATGGTAATCTGAATGTTTTTAAATTGAGGCTAGAGAGGAAGATGTATTGAGGGGGAGGGATGGACTTTTTGGAAGGGTGATGGGGATGGAGGGGTGAGGCTCTCATATGAATCATCCAGTGTCTATGTGCTGCTTAATGTAGAACAATCCAAAACAGGGATAATAATTCGTATGTGAAAGAAACAGAATACAAGAAATTAAAATCTTGACATTCGTTCAACTTATACTTTTCCTTTGAGAGAATTAAAATTGATCTAGAGAAGTCCTTTGGCCACTCTACCTCATATATATTCTATTTATAAAAGCTCCCTTTCCTCTAATTCCTTCGGGGAGGTCATAAATCCCTAATTGCCTTCTTAGACTTTATATCCCTGACAGCCTTTTTAATCTCATTATTCAATATTTCATGGCCAGCACTTTCAAAATCTAAACCTTCCTCCCTCTCTATCTTAATAGATCCTGACTTCAAATCTTTAGCGTTTAACTTCTCAAGTACTTTCATTCCATATATTCCTCACGCCCTCTGGCTCAAATAATAGTTTGCTGTATTTGTATACTATTCCAATCAAACAATAAGTGAGCAAAAAATAGGAAAATTATACAAGAAAAAAATACTATCAAACTATCAAGTTAAGGAAAGCAAAACCATTATTTTCTTATACAGATGATACATGAAGTCTTTGTGTTAACTATCATGAACTTAAATATAAATTTATCATCAGATAAACATTCCCGGTAGAATTAAAGAATACCAAGCAAAGTTATTGTCAAAAAAGGAAAGCTGAGAATCACAAGTTATATGAATACTATAACTACCTATGTGATTCATGAATATTTTTGCCATTAAACACATTATGTTGATTTACTCGGATACTTACAATGCAGCACCCACAACTGAAAGTGATACCGAGAATCCTATCCCTAGGACAGACCACATATAAGGCGACGTTTCTTCAAGGAACCTGAAAAAATACTACAGGTTAAAATGCCATTTCTCGATCACAGAATGGTTAACGGTTCAAACAACCGTTTTCGCCAATACATAATGAACTCACCATCCGAAGCTTATTCTTTCACCTTTGCCCGTAAGAACATAGTATAACACTACAATGAAATGAAAGGCACGATATAAGGGGGCATCCCGAAAACTTAATAAAATATTTCGCAAGTTTATTGCCAACACGAAGAATAAATGTTTATGAATATAAGCAAAACAAAAATATTGGCAATGTTTTATAAATACTCGAAAAACATATTTCTTCTATCAATTTAAATGAAAAACATACGTACCGCCAGAATAAAACTAATTGCAAATACGTTGTTTACTCTTAATTATTGACACTTACCAATGACTGTCAGCGCAAATGACGCTGTTCCGATGAACGTATACGCAAGGGTTGCTCGCATATTCATATTTGTTTACGAAAAATAGAACAATATTCAATAAATAATAAAAATATCTCAAATTAAAAGGAAGCTTACTAACTACCTAACATGTTTTAGGTCATGTAACACCGCGTCAAGCTACTAACAGCTGAGGGCTTTCGTGCATCATCGACATGAGGGCGGCAAATCGAATCTTATAATTTCTATTAAAATAAATGTTTCTGGAAATAAGGCTCAATCAGGTGAAACTATAAAAATAATAAATCAACCAAGAAGATGCCAAGAAAATTCACCATCGTTTTTGATTATTTGTTTTCATAAATTACAAAAAAATTAAATATGCCAATTGTTGATTTAAAGTATAAAAGTTTGCATATTTTTGCGAATGGATTTTCCGAAATATGCAAAGTCCTTGGATGCGTTCACCAGCATGAAATGTATTCACATGGCTTCCTAGAACTTTGCAAAATGTTAAAAATAATTAACGTTAATTTTTAATGGGATGTTTAAATATTTTAAAGTATTAATCTAATATTTTTTCAAAAGTAAATTTAAATTTTGAAGATACATCCCGAACTCTTTCGGTTAAATACATAAAAGAAATCACGACATTTGATGAATTTCATTTTTATGTTAAATAAATGTCTAATCGATCTTATTAATTACCTTTAAATTAAGAGAAGTTTCTCTGCTTTAAAATCAAGCTCACGCAACAGTGCATAAATATTAATTGTATTTTTCCTTTATTTTTAATGCTTGTTAACATTATGGCGCGAAAAAAGTTTACTAGAAAAAAGAAAAGAATAAAAACCATAAAATTTATACGAAACATATAGGTAAAAATAATGTAAGACGAGGGATTAAATGAAACGGCAATATATTTGTAAATTATGAAATAAACATCACCCCCTAAAATAAATATATACGTTCAATTTTTAATTTTGTTAGCTCCAATATAGCGAAAAGTTATGAAAATGCCCATCCCTTTTCCTCCTCCTATTTTACCGCTAAAGAAGATATATATAATGTCGAATTAGTGTATGTAGTCTCATGTATAACACCACTGAAATTTCGTTTTCAAGCTTCGCACGATGCGCAGTTCGGCAAGTAAGCGATAGGTCAGCGATCGCGTAACGCATCCGACAGCGATTGCTTTGGGTGAAACGTGGTGAAACGTAAGGAAGTGGTATCGTAGTGCTGCAATGATATTTCGTCAAATACTTCTATTGCGAATTAATTTCATTCGTGGCTATAGATTGAGTTACCGCAACTCGAATAGAAAGTTATCGGTTCGAAAAAATACGGTGTCTTGCGAGTTCGTTGGTCAGTATCCAGAATACTTTAGTTTTAGCGAAGTATTCCATAATGACTCAAAAAAGGAGTTCACCCGGGACATGATGGTACTGGAGAATTTCGTGAGCGACGCGGAAGAACGTTCATTAGTTGAAGAATTAACTCCTGTTATGAGCAAGCTACATTACGAATTTGATCACTGGGACGATGTAGGCTAATCGGATTAATCACACTGAAAGTCTCTGTTTTGAGTATACAAACTTCGTATCAAATATGCCAGGAAAAATGTTCAAGGAGGGTTAATATTTGCGTGCAAATCGTTGTAGGCTATCCATGGATACCGAGAAACCGAAAGACTTAATTGGAACGACGATAATATGAAAATTATAAGTCGCGTCAGGGAGGTAGCATTCCCTGCCGAAACTTCGCATCTTAAACTGGTCCATGTACTTGATCTTGCCGAGGAAGGATTAATTAAGCCACATATCGATAGTGTGCGGGTAACAATACTTTGTTATTTTTTGTATGTAAATCAAAACTCAATTAAGTTAAACTTTTTGTAGCTTTATACAGCTGCCTGAATTAACTATTCTGATTTAATTTCAGTTCTGCGGAGATATTATTGCAGGAATTAGCCTGTTATCATCAGCTGTGATGAGATTAGTTCATGAGAAAGAAAAAGAGAAGTATGTTGATGTTTTGCTGAGTAGAAGGTCTTTATACATAATGACGTAAGTTAAATAGATGAAAAAATACTGTAAAATTGTAAAAAAAATAACCCTATGATAATGTTTGACCTGTTGTTTAGGGGAACAGCAAGGTACGATTATACGCACGAATTGCTGGGAAAGGAAAATTCAACATTTAAGGACAAAGTGGTTGCTAGAGGAAGAAGATTATCCATCATATGTAGAAATGAACCATTGCCAAAACATAAATTATGATGTGTTACAATGTAATCGCTTTGCTTTCATTTTTATCATTTTATTTAGTCTCTTATTTTAGCAAACGTTTTCCACAAGTTTTGTTGCTGTCTCCTTCCATTGCCTCCTTGTCTTAATCTGCCCCAAATGATCCTTTCATTCTTTGCCATTTATTACATTGTAATATAATTGACATCCCATCCACATAATTGTCCTAGTTTTCCTACTTTATTCCATTGTAATATAAATTTTTCACAGAAATTCCATTATCTGATGACACTAACACAGGGATCAGCAACCTTTTCTGCAGAGCATGTTGGAAGGTACCAATGCGTTGATAGGCTGTATATGAATTAATATCAGAAGGTACTTCAGTGTTGTATAAGCTAAAATAAAATAAAAATATTGTTTAACATTAACATACTACTGTTTGAGGTAACATCTCGGGCTGCCACCTCTCTGGTTTTCGTCCAGAGACTCGTTTTCGCAGCTCATCTCCGGTTTTAACAACTAGTCTCCAGTTACAGGATGTTTTTCAGTCAATTTTCCTCAAATGTCCATTATCCTGTGTGAAATCAATACAGGACAGACTTTGTGACAAAGTGCGTCCCGTATTATTACATTATGACTTCTTCTAAATTTCACTCATCTATAAGTTGTTCCAATGAATCTTTTTGTATACGTATCTTGAAGACAATTTGATCAACTCGGACTCCGCATTGGATTTCACAAGCCACCAAAACAGATGTGCAATGCAATGTTATGCATTGTTGTAACATCATTGAAGAACCATATTGTCGCACGAGCATTTTTTTCATGTAAATATTTAATATAATTTTTTTTCCTCAGATCTCCGGTTTTGGAATCCTCATAAGGTCATATGTCCAGTTTTGGAATCCTCGAAAGGTGGCAGCCCTAGTAACATCCATAATTTTAACACATGAAATTGCCCATCTTAAATTTTGCATCTGCTTTTTCATCATAGCTTCACAGACATAGACGGATTAACATACAAGCTATAACTTAGAACAGTCATTTCAAACTTGAAGCATCAGGGCTGCATTGAAGTTATGGATATTATAGAAGGGAGACATGAGGATCACAGTTGTTTTATAAGGGCCAGAATTGGCAAAATAGACTTTATCTAGAATATTGGTCAATTGTTTTGTTATTAAAAACAAGGATTTAGAAACAGCATTCTGTTGCATTCTAAGAGCTAAGAAAAAAATGTCCTTTTCACAAAATAAAGTATTTACCATATATACTCTTGTATAACATGCACCCTTACTTTTTGCCAAAAAATCCCGACTTTTTCTTATACCCCATGTATAACACGCAACCTTGACTTTTGTGGGGTATAAGAACAAAATTATATCTTCATGTTAAGTATTAACTCGAGTACCATAAATAAATATGTTAAAGTATTAAATTATTGCCAGTTAACAATTTTAAAATGCGTGGACTTGCCCATAAGTATTACGTTCAATAAGTTCCACATTATGTCTTAGAGAGACATCCATAATAAAAGCGATTGAGTTGAGATGGTGATATCTTTATACAGTAAGTTGGCCAAACTGATGCTGTGTAGAAAACCTCAGCACCACTCCTGCCAGTCATTTAAATCAGATAAAAAGGGATATTTAAAATAGAGTTTTGATTTATAGTGGATGTTGGTTCTCTTCTTCCTATCTCATTCTAAAACTGTTTAATAGAAGGAATTATACAAAGATGTAACAAAGAAATCTGGAAACAGTAAATGCTACAGGTAAAATTAAGTTCATACACGTCATTCTACCGGTTTTAAATTACTTACATTGTTAATTGTAAACACTAGAATCATTAACTAAATAAAATTATTTCAACTTGCTTATTCCATGTTTCTTTGTTTTCGATGCATGTTTTGTGGGAAGTCTATCTTGTGATTTTGCAAAAATTACAGCAATCAGCTGATGAGCTAGTGAAATGCAGAATATTTGGAGAGGATGGAATTATAACGGTATAGAAGTAATTAGGTGTTCTATACGTATAATTAACATATGTATAACCTGGATTATTGATAATTATTGTGGTTTTCTCCTCAATTCACCCAAAACGAGAATCTGGTGCGAGGTAGGTTCACTTTAATTTCCGATTGTAAGTGCACAGACGTGTTACCCGTGTATAACGTGCACCCTTAATTTATGATCTAAGAATTTGGTCTTCAAACTGCATGTCCTACATGAGTATATATGGTATATAAAATATCTAAGATTTAGTTGAGAGAAAAATTAGCATTCAGGCCACAGTAAGGCGGAGAAGGGCCGCCAGTTTGACATGCCTGGCTTAGGGCCTCCAAATACCAAGATTTTTCTTATTTAAGGAGAACATAAATCCCAAGTGTATATTCATGCTAAAAAAACTTCGAATGAAATCGATAATGGTTTAAATCTTCAGTAATATTATTTTTTATGGTGGCCCCATCTTTGTCATAATTTAGGGCCTCTAGATGTCTTAATCCAGCACTGTCCACAGGCCATGTAATATTCTCTGGAGAGTACATGGCATGTGGGCAGTAGGTTGCTGACCCCAGCTGTAACACAGCCAAATCAGCAGTGACCCTGACATAAATTTTTGATTGAAATATTTTTTATTTAGGATGGTTCTTGGGACTTAAAAACTGCTCTGGAAATTTTTTCTATATTTTCCCCCTTCTAAAAATTTGTGGAAGAGTAAAACATTGCAACTTAAACCATTAACTGTAACTGCAACATTTCATTTATTGGGTAAGCTGTTACACTAAAAACTAGTCTGTGGCATGTAACCATTTTGTTTTAGTCTGATAACCAAGATCACTTTTCCATACCATTTTATGGCATTGATATTTATCTTGATCATCAATAAGATTATAGTAAAAAGATGGTGAAAAGAATAAGTATTTGGAAATTCTGATCATCAGAATATATCTTCTTTCTGATTATGTAGATAAATGGTAAAAAGTAAATTTGCAAGCTATTTAATTTGTGAATTGTAGTATCATAAATACCCTCATAAGATGCAGTAAGGTTTTCGGTTTCATTAAATTTTTTTCATATACCCATGCATAGCAAACTGTTTCTAGCATTTAGTATTTATCATTTAATGCTAAACATGAAGTGTTAAATTGTCAGTATCATTGTAGTATAACTGAATGAATAAAAACTTAAGTCCCCTGCCTCATACTACATAAGGTAGCATCTTTCTTAATTCATTTATAAACCATGCTGTCATTATAGAGATGAGCTGGTTACATACCTTTAGCAGTACTCGAGGTGGGAAGGAGGCAGTGTTGCATAGCCAAAATAGTAGGTCAGTTGTGCTAAGGACTCTAGGCTGTGGCCGAGTGGCATTGTGATTGAATAGAGCTAGCCATCACTATACAAGTGAACGCAAGGAAATTATAATGTAGTTAATAGCAGATAAACTGTAGCAAATTAAATAACATTTGAAAACCATGTATCATTAGATTACAATAGAACTTGAGGATCCATCTGATTTAGTGCCGCAAAAACGTTATTTAGATAACTATTGTAAACATTAGTTTTACGGTTACAAATTTCAATCTCTTATGTCTTGATCACGAATTAAATTTAGTTGGCATGCAAAAAAATCAAGGACTCTTTGTGGCATGGGAGGTGAAAAAGATTTGGCAATTTCAGTAATATTGGCACACGGGCAATAGATTTGCCATTACTGTCATAGGGAATCGTCAAAGATCAGCATATGAAGAATTGGCTAGCGTCTATACCAGGGGTTTTCAACCTTTTTTACTCGCATGCCTACAAGAGCTTTTTTTAATGGTCGCGTACCCCTTAAGGCCGATTCACTCCGGACGGTGAGGGCAGGGGCAATTTTATAGTATTCACACCAGGCGGTGAGGGCACGGGCAATGCAAAGGCCCACTACGGGCTGTCAGCTAGAAATGTCATTAGTATTTCCAGTTGCTTTCCTGCGGGCGTTCACATAACATGCTCAGGGACCGCTAAGAGAGCATCGTAGTGATCAGTACTATGTCGGACAGTTCAGACACTGAAATGTTTATTGTCGCTGTCTTGTTGGAACAAGCAGAAAAATGAAAAGGAAGAGAAGACATATCTAGGTAAACAAGATATTCGTAAGAAAAGACTGCTAAAATCAGCCTTTCATCATCCATGGTGACACCGGTCACCTCAGCCATCACGTATCTACACCGTCTTCACTGCTCGAATGCTCCACGTGGTCGAAAAATAATTCCTTCACCCAGTCAGCGGCGGAGGAAAAGGGAGGGGAAGCGACGGGCAGGTGGGCAAAATATTCTTGGGCGGGTGACTGCACCCGCCCGTCCCCTGCCCTCACCGTCACCGTACCCTCTGGTGTGAATATAACATATGATACCATTGTAATGTATTTCGGGTGGGCATGCCTGCGTCTGCCCTCACCGTCCAGTGTGAATCGGCCTTTAGAGTAGTTTTTTATGGTTGCATACCCCAAGTACATTTACAGTGATAATTAAATGAATGACACCTGTATTAAGATAGATAGCTCATGTTTATAACGTTAAAATTCAGTTTTGCCATATTTTTGATTTATTATTATTCTTAGTCGTCATAGACACAGTAAGAAGAAAAATTATGATCTTTAACACTTTTGAGTACACCTTCAGAACTCTTGATGTATCCCTAGGGGTATGCATACCACCACGTGAAAGCCCCTGGTCTATACAGTACTATAAAAATAAAATAAGATTAACTACTCGTTATATGTTTTCTCATCAAAAAATAATACAAGTTTTATTGTTTGCTTAAAAATTTTTTCAGCTTTGGGAAGTTTCTCCCGGAATTTCCAACTCAGGAAGCAGAAATCTCCCACAGTCAGTTAATGAGTTGGCAATCATAATCATCATTCACTTGCTCCATTTTACTTCTGCTAGCAATTTTGCATAGCTCAATCTTTTGCCCTTGCCTTTTCAGATTTTCATGACTGAGTGCTTTCTTTAGTCTATTGAAAGACGGTATTCTGTTTCTTTTTCATCCGAACTGTGTGTCCCTTTCTTAGATTTTTAATGTGTTTGACCGACATCATGATCATGTCTTATACAAGCCTCACCCCTCCACATTCGCATAACATTCCCCTCCCGTATCTCTCTCCCAAATGGGTTGCATGTGCACTCCTCATCCCCTCATTAACCATACTCTTCCTCTTTATTGTTAGGGAGGATTAAAACCTTTTTAGTAGATGGAGAGATAATGGTGAAGCTGGTTAACAGCATAGGATTCATACAAGATTACATGCACTCTTCCAATTCTCAGCATTCTTATTTCAAAGGTTGCCAGAGAAATATGTCAGAAAATTTTTATGGTACCTAGTACAACTACATGCAAGTAAATTTCATTAGTTTTCAGAACCTTATTACCTAGGCCGATGTAAAAAGACATATTGGGCCATCATCTTTTTACATCGGCCCAACATTGGGCTGGGGAATTTACTTAGTAAGACACCATTTTTAGCCCAAAATTTTCTAATAAAAGTGCACGTTATAACAGGTATTTATGGTATTGTAAGCAACATCCCAATTATTTAATGTGATTAAAAGTATTATGTAAAGATTATGAATTTCTGAAAATAAAAACTTATGATTCTCTGATTTAAATATGTGGTACATGCTAACCTATTCTCAGTTTTACTCATAGCATTTCCTCTTAACATGTTCCTTGTATTTTGTTATGGAAGCTAAGTTTTGCAATATACGAGGATAAACTAAATCCCAAATAATGAAGTTTTAATTACTGTAAGTCATAGTGTATAAGTGAACCCGGTGCATGTGGAAGACCCAGGTTCTCTTCCAAATAATAGCAGATTTTTTCACTTGTTTCCATATTTCTCATCATTACAGCTAATGTGTGTCGCATGAGGATCTTTGGTTCATGCATTCCATCAATTTAGAACAAGGAAGTTGAATTTATCAGTTCTTTTGTATGTATTCCATTTACCATATACACTCGTGTATAACGCACACCCATACTTTTTGCCAAAAAATCCAGACTTTTTCTCATACCCCGTGTATAATGAGCACCCTTGATTTTTGTAGGGTATAAGAACAAAATTATATCTTCATGTTAAGTATTAACTAGAGTACTGTAAATAAATATGTTAAGGCATTAAATTATCGTGTTAACAATTTTAAAACGTATTTCCGAAGAAAATAATAACTTAAATTCCACAATTTTTTATTGTGAATTTAACAAAGTTATTATTTTTTTCGGAAATATGAGTATCAACTACCACGAAGTTCAGCCAAATTCCTTGGATTTTTAAAATTTTAAAATGCTTGGACTTGCCCATAAGTATTACGTTCAATAAGCTCCACATTATGTCTTAGAGAGACATCACCAATAATGAAAGCGATTGACTTGAGATGGCAGTAACTTCATAACAGTAAGTTGGCCTAACTGATGCCGCGTAGAAAACCACAGCGGCACTGCTGCCAATCCTTTTAAATTAGACAAAAAGGGATCTTTAAAATAGTTTTTTGATGTATTGTGGATGTTGGTTCTCTCTTTCCTATATCATTCTAAAATTGTTTAATAGAAGGAATAATGCAAAAATGTAACAAAGAAATCTGGAAACCGGAAACGCTACAGGTAAAATTAAGTTCATACACGTCATTCTATGGGTTTTAAATTACTTACATTGTTAGTTGTACATACTAGAATCATTAACTAAATAAAATTATTTCTGCTTATTCTATGTTTCTTTGTTTTCAATGCGTGTTTTGCAGGAAGTCGATCTGGCAATTTTGCAAAAATTACAGCAGTCAGCTGATGAGCTAGTGAAATGCAGAATATTTGGAGAGGATGGAATTATAACTGTATAGAAGTAATTAGGTGTTCTGTTCATATAATTAATATATGTATAACCTAGGTTATCGATAATTATTGTGGTTTTCCTCTTAATTCACCCAAAAAGCGAGATTCTGGTGTGAGGTAGGTTCACTTTAATTTCCAATTTTAAGTGCACAACAGTGTTACCCGTGTATAACGCGCACCCTTACTTTATGACCTAAAAATTTGGTCTTCAGACTGCGTGTTATACACTAGTACAGTGATGGCGAACCTTCTATTGCCCGCGTGCAAATGTTACTGAAATTGTCAAATCTTTCCTCCCTAGCGTGCCACAAAAAAGTCTTGATATTTTCAAGTTTACTAATAATTTTATTTTGCTATATTGAATCCCAATTTTCTTGCTCTGCAATCTTAAAATGAGGGAAAAGTAATAATGAATGTGTTTCACGTGGATATAATTTTCATTTCAAGTGTGTGATGCTACACATTTGATAATTCAGTGTGACCCACTTACTTTAAAAGGTTAGGGACCACTGCTCTAATATAAATATGCATTTATTGAGAAATATAAATTATAAAACATTCAAGTGAAAACAACTTAAAAGAAAACTAACAAATTCTGTCAAGTAATTATTTTATGGCAAAAAAATTGTCTTCTGAGGAATACATATCTATAGAAACTCTAAAACAATAAAAATATTATAACCAAACTGATAACTGAATACAAGGTGAAATCTCAGGATATAAAGTCCCTTCTGTTAATAAAAATGCTAGATATTTCTTCAGTTAAATTTCTTGAGAGCCATACACATTTTTTATGCTGTAGGTCATATTTTTGGATATGGTGATTGATAAAATAATCATAATATTCTCAAGTGGCAAGCCTTCTCAAATGTGTTCAAGAGCCTTTCTCATCTTATGGCCAAGGCCAGAATCCTTGATATTATCTGACAATGAGTCATTATCTAGCATACAGATAAATGTATGCAAAGCCATCAGCAGCTACATTTTATGTAAAGATATATGTACACATGGATGATAAAGAGTAAAAACATCTAAATCTACTAGTATAATTTCCTGTCAAAAAATACATGCCTGAACAAGGTATTAACTTAAAATTAAAACTTCCTGCATTCACACCCCCTAAAAAATGTAGCTCTCTCTCAGCATGATATGAAAGCCCCTAGATCTTATACCCCTGGTGGTGTATGCAGTTGAAGGAGCCTAGTAATAGACATGGCTAATTATTTACACAGGAGGTATCAGAGTTACAAATGGGATGCTTTACAAAAGTTCATTAATAAATATTTTGTTCAGAACTCTTAACTCAATTTTCCATGGACACAATTTTATAAATGGCAGTAAGGCTCTCAAGTCAGTCCACAGAAGCCTATTTAACATACAACTAAGCTGAAAACAATACTTATGAATTCTAGCTTTGTCTTTGGTTATCCTCCTGATCGTCATATGAATAAGTAGCTGAGTAACAGTGTAACAGACCACTGTGTCGCAGAACATCTCACAGATGATTGATGCTACATTACATCACCTCAACTAGTTTCCGAGAGCAACAACTGATTTGTACTTGGAAGTTGATGTTCGTAAGCTCAATTTATTAAAATTTTAATACCTTATGAGTTTCTTTATTAAGTGGAGGGCATCCTGCATAAATACCCACAGTTTAGAAGAAATATGGATCTTTGATAACTGGTAGAAATGGCTGACTAACATAGAATTTGATCCAAACGCCCCCCTCAATTCAAATTTTTTATCCAACTTTTATTTCAAGAGTCCATTCATGTCTTACATTTAATAATATAATGAAGCATTTATAAAAGTGGTGTTATTTTCTTCGTTAACTACCTTAAATTAACATGTTCACGTTTAAATTATAATCGTACTAAATTATATTAGGCAAGGTTTTAAATGAAAACCTTTTAAAATAGTGATTTGCAGAAATACTTTCAGCAAATATTTGTAGTAGAGAGTTCATCAATGTTTAAATTATGATTTGAAAGAGGTATGGCATGATTAGCACAATGTCAAATGTATAGGAACACAATGGTCAAGGTGAAGCTGTGAGAGACAACGATCAGATCCAACTAATAGATTGACAAATTTACTGGAAAATTACTTATAAAGATGAGAATAGTTCATCCTTGTGAATGTTCTTGCTTATAAACAGCATGGTATGCATTCCTGATGAGAGCATAAGGAAAACATGATTCCAGCAAATCCATAGTAAGGAAAGGAGACTCCTGCACAATCTGTAATAAAAACAACTTGTTTAATCGAAAGCTTTTTGGAAAAGTTCATGACTTTCTGTTATCCTTCAAGTATTCTTAACAATTATTTGATAAAACAGGCAATTGTACATACAATTTAAACAAAAATGTATTTACAGTATTTGTTATAATATCTTGAATCACATGATCATTACATGTAAATATTATAAAACTAAGCAATGCTTTGTAAGATCATTTCAAATACTTGAGAATTAATAATAATGTTACAAATTTAAGAAAATTATTTGCTACCATGAACACTTGCACAAAAAGAGCTATATAATGCATTATTCTAGTAAAGAACATTTTTTAACAAAAAAATAACAAAGGATATACGTGTTCAGATTTTCACATGCAAGGTAAAACAAATGTACCGATGCCTTCACTAGTGCATATATAGGTACATGCTCCAATTACACAAAATTACAAATTTTTACAATTTGTTTTAAAAAGAATGCAATTGGGTTATCACTTAGTTCATCCAATTTCATTCTTCTACTTAGTTTTGAGAAATGTTACAACAATCTGAAAGCTCAATAATCAATGAAAGATTACTACTATCCATTAATTTTTCACAGAACTATTAGAAAATGTACTACCTTGTTTCAACAAAGGGTAATTATCCGTCTATTTTTGGTTTTAAGCAAAAATATCAATGGAACATTTTCATATTCATGACCACTTGAGAGGAACAAAAAACAATCTTGCTCACCTGATCTAATAAAAGGTACACTGACTCTCTGTTTCTTATTGCCTCTTTATCTGCTTCTTGACCAAGCCTCAGCAAACTGGATGAAGCAAGCTGTGAAAGTGAATACAATATAAGACAGACCATCTCTCAACGTAAATGTCTACAATGTAAAAATATATGGCTAGAACTTACAGCCAGAAACTCCTTCATTCGATCTTCAATATCCCCTTGGCCACAGATTGTGAATAGGGCACCAAATATATTATTCACTGCAGAAGCCATACAGTGAATATTATTGGCATGACCTTCTAAGGAAGCACGATAAAAGGAGTTTTCATTACGAGCCAACTTTGGTATCGAAACAGCGACAAAAACCATGAGTAAGCAAGCAAGAAGATGCTCATCTTCCTCTGTTTCTGAAAATTTAACACAACAGGTGATTATAAAGTATATAGTATAAAGGATCAATTATTTTTTAACTACATGCATCCAGCTTATGTATAAATGTAGTTCATGCTGCACAATAAATATTTCATTAGATTTAGTTAAAATCTTTTTACACCAACCATTTTTCTGATTTCTTAGTGCAGCTACCAATGTAGGGTCGACTTTACAGCTTAGTCCAGCTGCAGAAGCCATTTCACAAACAACCTATTAAAAAAGCAAAAAATTAGAAAGGGCAGAAGGAATTATATTTTCAATGCAAGCACTAGTTGAGTTATTAAAATTATTTAAAATGCACTCTGAATTAGCAAGTTAATTAATAATATTAATTTTATAACAAAAAAATCAATTCTTTTGCCTGTACAATACTAATTAGGTGCATGCAAAGTATTAAAAAATTTAAAAACCAAACATTCATAAAATGAGTAAAATTAGTGAAAAATATAATGCAGTCTCACTCAATTAAGGCAATTATAGAATATAAGGAACGAGTAAAAGATTTTATGTATCTACTTTTAAAGTGATTTCATACAAAAGATTAAAATATGAAGAATTTTACATAAAGAATTTACGTAGAGCCAAAAACAACTAGAAATGAGCAAGCAATGAAAATTCTTTGATAAAAATTATACATGGATTTTACAGTTATAACTATCCAAAGGAAATTATGAGCCAAGAAACTAAAAAATTACTGAAGCACATTTCACAATGCCTTATGTTTTTGTAATATTCAGATATAGCTATACTATAAAATGGATTAAATGAGGCTGTGAGCACAATAGTGGCCTATCCCACACAACAGGATTTTCTTTTTAACTGCTAGAATAGCACCTTGGCACACTAGTGATATTTTTATATTATACAAAACCTAAGTTCTAATTGCTACCGTGAGAGACCAGCACTTTGGCCTATCAAACATCTCTTTGCCGTGCAACAATGTGGAATGTAAGACTGGCCTAACTCACATAGCAACACCGCAGCCTGCGAATACCAATGTTTTTATTCAACATGTAATTAATTACTTACAGAAAGGTTAAAGCTTAACAGCATTAACTGTTTCAATAATTTACTATGGGTAATCCAAAGTTGAGTAAGTTTCTTGATGGCAAATATTGCAAGACTAAATTTTATTTTATACTACTCAGTACCTAAGCCTAAAAAATGTTATTTTTTAGACCTTTTAGGTTCCAATTCAGATGAACCAGAAGAGTTCCAATATTTTTGTTCAGAGTATGCACCATTGGATCATGAAATGACTATTGATGAAGTTCAAGCATTGACTTCTGAGCTGCAATTACGTGAATCAAGTTCTCCACAAAGAAGTGAAGAAATCCTGTCAATTGAACAACCTTCTGATAAAACCAAGAGCAAGAAAAGAATGCAGAAGGAGCAGTCCTGGTCTCAGAATGTACAAAAGAAAAACTGAAATTCTGGATTACAATACAACAATGCAAAAGGTGTAACCATTGCCGGTAAACCTTTACCTCTCTAATGGTTTGTTGCACAAAAAAGTGCTACTCATTAGTTGAAGGAGAAAGGCAGATGCAACTTTTATAAAATTATTGGAAGCTTGGAGATCATGACCTACAGACTGCATATTTGTGCTCACAAATTACAGTGGTCGATAAATTGTGATCATATACCAGAAATAATGAAAGAGATTCTAGAAAAGAGAGATTCTAGAAAAGAGAAGACAAGAATTTACTTCTTGACAAATGCAACTGGAAAGAATATTAAGGTGTGCAAGACAGTGTTTGTAAACATTTTAAAAGTGTAAGATGGGCAAATTAAAAGAGCTTTAATAAACAAAAGCACTGGAGACCCTTCCAAAAGACAAGAGAGGATGCCAACCATCTAACAATAGGACCTCAGGTGTCCTGATACAGGAGGTAAAATCGTTTATCGGTAAATTTCCACGATATTCTAGCCACTATTCAAGGTACAAAACCTAAAACAGAATGCACCTTTCTCCTGACCTAAGTTTAGGAATTTTATTTAACTACAAAAAACAGTATAACAACCCAGTGTCATTTTTTATTTTTAGAAAAATTTTTAAGAAATTTTAATTTACATTTCCACATGCCAATATCAGATTCGTGCAGATGGTGCAACGAGTTCAATATAAAATTGAAAGCTTGCACCGATAATAATGAGAAGCAAAAGGTGACACAGCAGCTCGAACAACACCAAAGAAAAGCAGAAATGCCAGAGGGTATGAGGAAGGGTGCACTATTTTGTAAAAATGATGGTAGTACAACTGCAGTAGCCTTTGATTTAATGAAAAAACTGCCTATTCCTGCACTTTCAACTGGAATTTGTTACTACAAGTGGCAGTTGTGGACCTACTGCTTTGGGGTCTACAATATAGTAGGATGAATCAGTAGCTTCAAGGGGCTCACAAGAAGTTGGTTCATGCTTGTTACATTTTATAAAAATCTTCATGAGTACGGAGAAACTGATAATGTACTCTGGCCAATTCAGAGGACAAAACAGGAACATTAAGCTCTCTGTGTTGTAACTTTATTGTTTCTGGCCCTTTATTGGTGGTAAAAGAAATTGACCATAAGTTTATATGCAGTGGTCATTCTTATCTTGCAATCAGAATTTTGGGTTGGTAGAGAAACAAAAAAGGTTCCACCCTAACATTTTTGCACCAAAAGCTTGGGAAGAAGTAATACTCAATTACAAAAAAAATCCCTTCAAAGTCATCAACATGACATTTAAAAATTTTTTTCAACAGAAGAGCTTGAGAAAAATATCGCTCGCCGGACATTAACAACTTCAAATAAAGCCGTAGAGTGGCTGTTTCACCTTTCACAATCTGATTTAGGTACATCAACGAGCCAGAGGTCCCATTTGATGCCGTCAACATTTCCAAAAGAAAATCAAAGAAAATAGAAGCCCTTGAATTGCTTTACCCCAATGGTCACATAATAAGCAATCTGAAAAAACAAGATTTATGCAGCTACTGGATTTTGTGCCTCCTGTCACAACTTTTATTTGAATTTACATACAATGGGCACCAAAGTTGAAGTGTTTCAGCCACTCTTGCCTGCAGAAAGCGAAGGAGACATTTTGAGTAGAGAATGAGCTCAATTTTATTGTTAAAATTTTAATGATGTTTACTGCAAGATGCTTTTTTTATTACTCAGATTTTATTTAGTTTATTTTAAAGAATTAAATCCATTTTTGACCACAAAGCTGTCTTTTTAATAGTTCAATTTTGTTTTATTATAATACCTATTATGTAAATTAAGGAAAAAAGAATTTTATTCATTTCCATATTGTCTACTGCCAATAAAAAAACTTTCTGTCATTTAACATTTTTAATCACAGTAATAGTAATCAGATTAAAGTAATCTATTAACTCCTAACTACAAGCGTCCCGGCACTCCATGCGCCATTGGGATTAAAATAAGAATAAATTTGTTGCAATTGAAACGGAGCATGCTTAATGGTCCTATTACTAACATGTTACCTGATAATAAGGGAGATTATTTCTTTCGTAGAAATCTTTTATTGTTCCTAGAAGCCATTTGTTTTGATGCATCCACATTTTGTAGCACTCAGGGCACCACCCACACAGTTATGTAAGTAAAATGTATTCTTCCCAAGCTTGCTTCAATAGTGAACAAGCTACTCTGCTGATTTGTGCATAAAATTTTGCTATGTAGATCAAACCTTTTGAGACCTTTATTCACTCTCCTGTTTGACGATTGCTCTCTACAAACCAGGTTGTCACCTCTCTAACCAACTATTTCTGCCAAAAAGTCACTCCATTTATTCTTGTGTAACTGCATTGTATAGTACTGCGGACAGTTGCTCTATGTAAGTACATATATAGTTTAATTTATATAATTAATAATTTTTACATTTCCTTAGTCTATAATATGTGCTTGAATGCATCTCATTATTTTGTGTTTATTTCGTTTTCGAAATAAACACAAAATGTATCCAAAAATGATATGTAGTATGATCCAAAAGTGCATTAAATGTCCAATAAAATATGATTTTCTTGGTGGGATAGATTTTAGGATGGCACACAAAACAATGGAAACAATGCAGAAATATTGTATAATGCTACACATCGTGGCTTGCCACAGAAGTACAGAAGGGTTTACTTGAAAAAATTGGCTATGTCATTATTGAAAGATCATTTGAAAGAGATAAGTAAGATCAAAACACTCCCTCCTGATATTCGAACAGTAATAATGAAACGTATATCCAAATGAAATAGAAGTTGAAGATGAAGGAAAGCCATCGAGGAAAAGAGGACATGAAGCTGACGAAGAAGGGCTGTAAAAGAAGAAAGGGTGCTGCATTCCATGTGGACATTCAAAAAATATTAACACAACTTTGAAGTGTAACAATTGTTCAAATTTTGTGTAAAAACAATTTAACAATAATAACATACACGTGTGTAAAATGCCACTCAAAAAAGGACTTGGACAGTTCATAATGATTTTTTATCTTAAAAATATTAGAAATTCAAATATTTATACCATTTGTATAATAATTATAATATGTACAAATGTGATGATAATTGTTTTTATTGAAATAAACAATTAAAATTAATTATAGAAAGTTTTCTCATAACCAGTATTGATGCAGCACACTGTGCACCACATGCTTAGTTACGTCCCATAAGTGAACGTGCATAGTTAAGGGTTAAGAACTACTGTAACATTGTGACCCACCTACCGTAAACTGTGGGCCTATCTTTGTTGTCCAGCATAATTAGCAAAACAAGATGCAGAAGTGGCCTAACCCACAAAATATTTGAGAAGGCTTCAGTTATAGCAATGAAATTCATAGCAATCATTCTCAATGATATTTTATATGACCTGACAAAGTACTATGTTCATAGGCTCAAAAATTAGTATGTTAAATAAAGTTGAATAATGCATTTCTCTACACGTGGCAATATCTCTTATCTGGGTCATGGAGGGATAGGCATCTACTGCACTCACAGCCTCAAATAAAAAGACTGAAGTTTGAAAATCAATTGATATAAAAAAATTTTTTTAAAATAACCAGGTGCATCTGGGAGATTTCCACACAAATATATTCATACAATTATAAAAGGACTAAGAATACTTTTGCTTTGTCAATGCTTAATCAAATAGTATATATTCCAGGGTGAATTTATAATATGTAATTTAGAAACATAACTATTATAAAGAAATATTCTTGAGTAACATTCTTAGTTGCTTAACTAAGATATATTATTTCCATAAAAAATACGTTTCACAAGCAAATAGGAAAATTCTATTTGGGTATGCCAAGATCCACCACTCACACTCTGAATCAACAATAAAACACAATACTGTATTTATCTACACAAAGGAATACTTGAAATAAAAATGTAACAAAAAAGTTGGCAGCAGGAGTAATATTAAAAAACCGAGGTAATTTTAACAAATAATAGATATAATGCACATAGTACACTACATGTATCAAACAATTTCAGAGAAAATATAACAAATATAGGCTTTACTAATATAAGAATCAAACTATTTGAAATACTCCAAAAATAATTTTGATTGAAGAGAAACATGCAAAGAAAAATATCTACCTTCATACATTGTCTAGGTAGTGTTTTCTGAGATGGTGCAGCATTAAAGATAGGATACATATTTAATAATTGTAGTCTTTATAACATGGCCATATCATTAATTTTCTAATCAAAACTGGCCAAAATAAGAGAAATTATCATGGGCTAAACCACAGATAATGGAATAAGTATTACAGTAGTTCACAGTTGCAATATTGTGTTCTTTCATTTTTGTAAACTCTGAAGTACAATGATCATTAAATGAAATATCTAAATCAAATAAACCATAATATTCCATTAAAGAAAAATTTATGAAGTAAATACCAAAGCAAAAATTGATAACTGCAATGCTGCAACAGATTGCAGGGAACAATGAATACAGGCAGCGTTCACTTAACATGTCCAGTTAATGTACATCTGCCAATAATGACACTGTATGCCCATATGTATGTACATACCATCCACAGATATGTACGTCATACTCAGGCAGATTATATTGTCTGATGTGCCACCATGTATATGCTGTTGCTGCACAATGTACAGTCAGCATCTCGACTTCTTGGATTTTGCTTATGCTTTTATATTTTAAATAATTTGAGTGAAATTTTTAATCATATCGGTAAGAATATATCAAAAAATGACACTCAAGTAACTCCCAAATCATGACAGTAGTTAACTGCAAGGTCTCCTCCTGAAACTCCAAATAAATCCCTTCAAAATCCTCTTATAACAACCTCCCTTACTCCTGCCAAAAAATGTTTTCTCCCCTACAGCAACTCACCAACTACTGTAAGTGGAAAAAATTATTTCAGATAAGAAATTCTTTTTAAACAAGTATTTATTCATGTCTACGATGTGTCTATGTTTTAATTTTTGGTACTTAGGGATTAAGTGGCTCGCACTACCTAGTTCAACGTTTAGCTGCAAGATGCCACTTCTTACGCATGCCGATCTGCCTCCTAAGAACTTCCTATTTTGGCCATTACGTGGCACTGTGTGCATTTTTTGTTCTGTCTGCGATATTTCTACGTTCTCATTCCCTGCAGAATGGGATTTTCCTGAGTTCACAGATAGCCACAACCCAACCACTATTTTGAAATCCTGACGAGCGACAATAGCGCTGTCACAATAATGTTAGGCATTAAAGTTATAACGGGTGCCTTAAATGGAAACTATCCCTCAGTCCCAGTTTGCAAGCTAAATAGGCTTGCAAGCTTTGTTAGAACAATTACATTTTGCGAATAAGTTATAATGGGTGCCTTAAATGGAACCTATCCCTCAGTCCCAGTTTGCAAGCTAAATAGGCTTGCAAGTTAAATAGGTCTTCAAGCTTTGTTATAACAATTACGTTTTGCAAAAAAGTTATAATGGGTGCCTAAAATGGAACCTATCCCTCAGTCCTGATTTGCAAGCTAAACAGGCTCGATTTGCAGTGCAACAGTCAGGGAGAATATACTGAATTTTAACGACAAATTTTCCTTCACAAATAACAAAAGAGTAGCAAAAAACCGTGTCGCGTGTACTCAGAAAAAACCCCATTCTGCCTGTTATGAGAACACAGAAACATCACAGTCTGAGCGACTAATGCACACAGTGTCACATAATGGACGAAATAGAAAGTTCTTGGGAGGCAGAACGGCATGCAGAAAAGTGTTATCTAGCGGCTAAACACTGACCTAGTTACTAAGAACCACTTATTACCTACGTACCTAATTTTTTTCTCCCCATAACAGTTTACCAACTACTGCAAGTGAAAAATATGATTTCAGATAACAGGGTGCCTTTGGTCCTTCACTGTATAGGCGACTCCCAAGTTTCGACCATTCGAGATTCGAGAAATTCGAGATTTCGACACAGCCGATCGAATTGGGAACTACTTTACGCAGAGTAATTTTCACAGGGTAATTGGTTTCGACCAACCATGCGAGGTTTAGTTTTAGTGTAGACATAGTTATATCTGCTCTAATTGTTTGAATTTGTGCTGATTTCACTTTTTTCTGTTAATCTTTTATTTAAATTTATTTATTTTATTGATTTATTTATAAATTTATTGATTTACTTATAAATTTATCATCTAAAAGGAAATGTAATAGTGATAATGTAAGTGAATCAAATAAAAGTGTGCATAAGACTCATAGTTATGAATTGACATTAGAAATTTTAAAGCGTGTTGAGAAAGGTCAAAGCCATACTGAAATCGCATGATCGTTGGGAATGTGTCGTTCAACTATTAGCACTTATGTGAAACAGAAGGAGAAAATTCTAGAACGTGATAAATTCACGTAATTTGATAACAACAATAAACAGTCCTAGGCGCGGTGTTGTGATTCCTAAAATGGAAAAACTTTTAAAACTTTGGGTAGATGATCAGTGTCAGAAACATGGAATTAGTGAGACCATGATTAAAGGCTAAGGATCCCTATGATGATTTGAAGAAAAGGGATGAAATTTATGTTGATGCGCCTCCATTTAGTGCAAGTCATGGCTGGTTTGACAGATTTAAGAGAAGGGCAGGTTTGCATAACCTTAAATTAACTGGCGAGGCTGCAAGTGCAAATACTGATGCTGCCGCAATTTATCCTGATGAATTCCCCAATCAATAGCCCATCCAGTTCCCCACCCAATAGCTCCTCTTCTTCCATCTAAAATCTTCTAACTTCTCAATAAACCAAGACCAGTAAGCACAGTTGAAAAAGATTTAAGGTATGAAAATATTTTCAATTTTATTGTTTCTTTATTCTTAAGTTATTTTGTGCTTTTTTAATAACTTTTATATTAATTTCGCTGCGATAAATAGATAGATGTATGCAGGTATGTTATCCAGCTCGTGCCAGTCGTTTGTTACAAACGACTCATGTGGTCCAGAGCGGGCTGTCTGCAGAACATATTGCATACATCTATCTTTGAAGTTCGAAACAAAAATTTATTTTTTCCTTTTTAGTGCAAAAATAAGTTATACATTTAAATATTTATTATATAATTTATTCATAATTTAATAATGTTGTATTAACATATTAGTAACGTTATTTTATCTTTATAGAATGTGAAGGGAGACTTTTTCCCGAGATGCAGGAATGTATCCCCCGATTATAACATGCAAGTATATGGAAAAACGGCGTTCGACATTCGACAATTTGAGATTCGACCGCGTTTTCAGGAACGCATCCCCATCGAAACTCGGGAGTCGCCTGTATTAGCGATCAGCAAGAATTAATAATAAAACCTGAATATTGTAATGAGATTTATATGATATTAGTTCTCTTCTTCTCACCCACACATACAAAAATGTGTTGCGCCAACCCTGTGCTTACGCATACAAATATTTGTTACTTAGTAACTTCCATTGTCGCTATAACCGAGTGCGTTAATACATTATAATCTAGGTGAATATATTGCAATTTTATAGAAACAGGGATGGGACCTGAAGAATATGTCGTTATATCCAAGTTGTCGTATCAACCGAGGCCGTTATAATATATATACATATACAGCAGACCCTTGACTTACGACCGCTCAACTTATAACCCCCTGCTTTTGCAACCTTTCTAATAGTAAATAAGACCCCCACATTAATGACCAAAACTCGTATTTACGACCGCCTAACGACTGCGACCGATGGCGAGTCGATTGGCAACACTGAGCGAACGCGTCGATTGGCAGCGCATCAGCTGACTGAGTCTGCAGCTGTGCCTAGAGCGAACGCATCTCTTTCACAATGCTCTTCACTTTTTTGTCAATTTTCTTCAAATTTTGAAATTTTTTCCCCTTTCGCTATGTCTGAAAAGAGGAAATGTGATGTACAGAATGTTAAATCAACAAAAAAGTCAAGAAAAGCCATCACTTCGGAAATGAAGTATGAAATTTTGAGTCAACATGAGTTGGGAATGTAAGTGCATGAGCTCGCATCCAAGTTAAAATTGTCGAATTCAACCATGAGCACAGTTTTGAAGGATAAGGAAAAATATTTTAAGGAAGTGAAGAGCGCTAGGCCAATGCAATCAACAGTGATAAGAAAACGTGATGGGCCGATTCCTGAGGTGGAAAAACTTTTGAATATATGGCTAAATGACCAGAAGCAATGAATATATTTGTTATATTTTCTCTTCATTTATTTTCATGGTCATTTTGGTATTTTTATGGCATGAAATGGGTTTCCAGGAACGAAACCCCAATTTATAACATTATGCCTATGGGAAATAAGGGTTCGACTTACGACAGCCAGCTTTGCGACCATTGTCCAGGAACCAATTAGGTCGTAAGTGCGGGGGTTGCCTGTGTGTGTGTATATGTGTATATCTATATATATATACACACACACATATATATATATATATACATATATATACATACATATACATATATATACATACATATATATACATATATATACATACATATATATATATATATATACATATACATATATATATGGGGTATCATAGCCACATTTTTAATTACATGCAAACATTTTATAAGAATTTGGGCACACACAATAATTTTCCTTTGTGCCATTACAAAAACAGATATTGTCTCCTGTATAAATTGGCACGCTAACAGATCTAATTATTATTTCTACTGAAAATACAGTTCACATTTTTAACATATTTTAGTTAATTTTCACTACCATAAATTCTCATGCGGAACACAAGTATTTTACAATTTATATTCATCAATTTGGAAAAGCTTTCTCATCTAGTTTTATGAACAAGAAATACTTTTCTTGAGGAGAGTTTGCACTATTAGTAATAAAAGAAAAGCAATTACTCGTCAAAACCTTATCAATGAAAAACAAAGAAGTCCAAAGATTCCATTTAACAATTACATTAAATCCCTCAAGCTTACTGAGCAACTAATCTGGTAAATCTTTCTCCACTGATAAATTTCTGGTTTCATTGAAAGTAGAACCACAACAGTGACCTGTGAAGCTGAATAGATGAATTCCCAATTTTATGAATGAAATGTCCAAAGGCCCAAGTTTCATCATCAGACCTGCTAGAATAATTCTAATTTAGGACTCTTTCATCAGCAACTACTTTATATCTTCTGCTCAGTATGATCAAGCCAAATCAAAAAATATAAGAAGCGAAGCTTTTGTCTGTATGTTATCTTTTAAAGATAGCATAAAATGGAATCACAGTACTGTAAATTAAGCATTAGTTAGCATTATGCATGAGAATTTAGAGTATATATTTTCCATACTCTGAATTTTTGTGACATGAAAAATGCATAACCATCTCATTGTTGATGGTTACTGACTAATTATCAACACTTTGAGGGAGGAAAAAAGCACTTAACTTTATTAAATGCTACTAAGAAATAAAGAGCAAAAAAACACTACAAAACTTGTAAATTGAAAAGCCATGCAAAAAACTGATTTTCATGCTTAGACACAAAAACTGACTCTGACCTGCAACTTTATGTTTTCAAGCTTTCCGATGTGAAAAGAGAGAAACAAGAAAAAATAAATATTTACCTATACAGCAGTAAAGGCACAAATTTTATAGACCTCACTCAATACAACAGCAAATTGTATATAACATTTTTATAAAAGAGGGAGAGAAAAATTCAGAATAAATTACATTATCCAAGAAATAAAATTAGACTAAGGAAATTTGTGCAAATTGAACAATCTCCAAAGAACGAGAGAAATGGGAAATATGGAAATCATTTGATTATCTAAATCAGGAATCTCAAACTTTAATTGAATAAGAGTCTAATGGATAACTTCAAATAGATGATGAGCTACATCTGACCATTCCAATATATGTGGTGTTTGCATGTCATAATAATGAGGCCAAGCATTTTATTTAATTTAATAACAAATTATAATTAAAATTCTAATCATTAAATATTGTTTTGCATTTATTTCTCTATTATCGCCTCATCTATGCCTTCTCTTCAAACTATTTACACTAGAATATTGGTACTAAGAGGGCTGCACTTCTTAAACTGGAGGGCCTCATGTAGCCCATGGGCTATGTGTTTAAGACTCCTGATCTAAATATTTCAATTTCAAATTTTCTTTCCTGAACTTCTGCCAAATGTTTTCTTTCTTCAAATATTATTTCTTAATGTAAATTCCTGAAAAGATAGCTATTTAACTAGCACCTTAAATTATCTTGTGTTTTATCAAACAAAATTAATTTTTAAACTAAAGTTAAGTACATTTCCAAATGTTTTTAAGAAATATTTACAAGCTCACCATAGGGTCCAAGTTAGGTAACTGATGACGGAAATCAAGAATAGAACTTAAAAGAAATGGTATTCTTTCCTCTAAAACATCAACTAATGCATCCTGGGCTAAATGCCTAAAGCACAATATAACACCAACAATGGTCATTCTTTGCAAAACATTATCCACGTCTGAAATAAATAAAATGAAGATTTCATTATGACAAAGTTGATTACTTTGTTATTAAGTTTAACTAAGGTGCTGATACAAGAATTACTTGCATTGTAATTTCTTGAACTGCTCTTTCATGATGTCAGGTTTATCAAAATTGGTCCTCAAAGCAACAAGAACATCTTTATTCCCAGCGACCAATTTCTAGAATGAACAAAAGTAATAACTGAAACACTGAAAACAAATTTTCCCTTGAAATAGTCATGCATGTTCTGAAAAATTAAAGTTTACCTTCAATTCCTGCACCTGACTGGCTATGTGCCACATAAGTGTCTCATTCAACAATTTCATCCCATATGGACCAATGAGCTCAGCCAAAGCACGCAATTCATTTATGTCTGAATATTCTTCAGCATTAAAGGGGATGGCACCTTCAGCTGTAAGACTTACAAATGCTCTTTGATTGTTAGAAAAGCATATGTTACCAGAGCTCACACGACGAAGTAAAACTTCAGAATACCTGTTTAACAAAAAGCAAAAGAATATTTAGCAAAATTTGATAATTGGAACACCAAAAAAGCATTGAAAGGAAAAAACAATAATGTGTTATATTTATTCCAAAAATAATACATGCTGCAAATGTTAACCGCAGAAATTGGGTCAAAAATGACCCGGTAGTTCTGATTTTGTTTATAAAATCAAAACTACAATATATAAATATTTCATGTTTTTCCTATTCCTTTAAGTTCTTTCCAAGTGTTCTATTCTATTAGAACACGTAATTCATTTTTTTTAACTTATTAAAGTCTAACCATTTCAGGTCATCTCTGACCCAGTTTTCACAGTATGCATATTTATAACGCAGCCCCTCTTTATCAAAGTTTTTTAGCTGTGTTGTACAATCCGATCCACTCGGAAGTTATCTACTTTGTTGCAGATAACATTACTCCTTTTCTTAGCACTCTTTATCATGACACGTGTTCTATTCAAGAATTCAAGCCACAAAGTTTTTTCGATGTGTAATAAGATCCTATTTTTATCAACAGAAATAATTTATTTTATTTTGAATCCCTAAATTAGTCCTAAATACTGATTTCATTCATTAATTAAGGGCAAATTAGTTTTGAACTTACAATAATTATAATTTTAAGTTCGGGTCAATTTTGACCCATTTTCGTGGTCTAAGACATTTTTTTTATTTCCGCAGTGCGAGGGTTAACAAAAAAATGGAAAAATACCACTCAATTTTTTCTAAAATTAACAGTGTCCAAAAATTTTTTTGAGATAGTATGCAAAATTAAATATCAACTTAACTCAAAAACTTTAAATATTGCTACAAAATGCTATAAATATAGACTAACAAATTTCTGTCCTTACCACTGGTTATAAAGAGTTGCAACTGTTTTCTCCCCATGACTATCCATTTGTTGCGTTTGTTGAAGAAGTGCATTGTTGAAAACTCGGGTAATATCAATATGAACTGAAATGAAAGATGATGAAAATATTCACAACCAGGAGTTAACAAGATAGAGAATCTATAAGATAAATTAATAACCACTTACCATAATTTTCAACGGTTTGGAGTACATTCATATATGCACGCACACTTGCCAGAAGCTCTGATGGCTTTGCAATTTCACTGTTATCTGGATTATACATAACCATACCAACCAAGGCACGGGCAAAACGATTCTCTAAATGCTGGTGGAGATATTCACGAGGAGCAAAGGTGTACTCCCACACATTAATAGTAGAACAGTAATTTATAGCAAAACAAAGTTCAGTCAAAGCCATATGCAACTTGTCCATTCTGCAAAAGATGCACATGAATGAAAATTACTTTAATTAAAAAAACATGCATTTCTGAAAAGAAATATTTCTTTCTCTGCTCACACGAATGTTTTTAATTTGAATTTGAATTGAACAATCAAGTAACAATCAATAAATACAATCACTTCAAGAAATCTGATAGAAAATGAAAGTCATCCCTTAAAATCTGTGAAAATATTTTTAATAAAAGAAAACTCTTGCTAGAAAAATAATAATGCAATAAAGGAAAACCTTTGCTTATACCACCAATGTAAGATAATAAATGTGAACATGACAACATCAAAGAAAACAAATCAATACACTGACTAATGATTTTCATTAAGAGCTGAATACGTATAGATCAGTGGTTCTTAACCTGTGGAGTGTACCTCCCAAGGGGGTCGTAAGAGAATTACATTATGTATTCAAATGCTCCACCAACTTATCATTTATATGCAATGCAATACAGACGAATGAATTTATTATACATAGAAATAATGTTACGAAAAACTACACAGATTTTTTACGCGATGACAACTTATTCCTGACTGCCCAAAAAATGATGCAAGTTTCTGCTTCAAAACCAAACTGAAACAGAATAGAATTCACTGAATAACCCCACACAACCAAATGTAGCTCATGGGCTTAAGTAAGCAGATACCGTACATACCCGAATATAAGACGACTCTGATTATAAGAATGAAAGTACGTAAGTTTTTAACTCCTAATGAAAGGAAAAAATTTCTTATGCACACAATGACAGAGGTTTATTATACCATTGAGTAATGAACATTGAATCAATTGAAATAAGCAATTTTGATTGGAATTTTCAATTGAATATTTTGGAACACATATTTGGCACAAATGTTATTAACTCGTCCTCTAAATTTTTATGAGATCCTTCCTTAGGCCCACAAAATGCTTTCCGATTTGAACTTGCACACTTTAGCATTTCATGCAATTTTTTCCACTGCCGCACATTTGCCTCAGTGACACCAAACCTTGCTGCTGCACAGTTGTTAGTTTCATCAGCATATTTCACCACTAAAAGTTTAAAATATGCATCATAACTATTACGCAATGATTTCGATATTTGTGAATGTGTAGAACCTCTCTTCTCAACGTGGTCACCCATATTTTTATGTAAAACTAGATAGTTAACAATCACGAAGACTTTAATTCACATGGAATTTACTACAGTCTGATATCATCACTATGATATTGTTACAGGATCAAATTACATATGTTGGTGCAAAATCTTTCGCCCATTCAACCTACTACTACTACAGGCAGTCCTTGACTTTCATATGTTCGACTTTCGTACATCAGCTGACGAACAAACATTTCAAGCTATCGCATAGTGGCGGTGTCTGGCAGCCAAGCCAACACTTTTAATAAATTACCAAATGAAGTAAAATACATAAATATAATAAAATTCAAAAGAATATTTGTATTCGAATACATTTGAATCGATTCATTTTCTACTACTACTCTTAATAATCGATTGTTTCAAATGATTTTAAGAATCGATTACAGGCAGACCTCATCTATCGCGGGGGGTTACATTTCTGAAAGAGAAGTAATTAAGGCAATGGGAAATACAGGGTTTGGATCCCAACCTAGCAAAAACGGATCCTTTGTCCTCTGTATTAGTGACCGCAGTAAAATAGAGAAAGAGATGGAAAAATGAACTTCAATAAAAGTGAGACTTAAACAAGTTAAAAGAAGACGAAAAAAGTATCAGAAAATAAATTATTTAAGTTTCATAGTAGAATCGAGAAAAAAAAATCTGATGTGGCCAACACATCACTTTCTCCATACTTGAGGTATAGATATTTAAATTATTATGAATAGCATTATAAGGCAAAATTATTATTTCGTATCGTAAAAGAATACAGTTGTCCTTATTGCAGTAAATTATATTTTGAATATGTTTACAGAATTCACTGCTAGTTGTGGCGCTGTCTACTGGTATTAAGAAAAAGTGAAATATCTCCGAAATGGATGGATCTACAAAAATTTGTTTCAAACAAAACTTGGAAGAAATATTATTCTCTACAACTTTGGTTCTCACGAAGATTACCAATAATGATGTTTTTAAGAAGATATTTGACGGAACCAAAAACCTATTATTTATAAATAATTCCTAAACAATAACTGCTATGGAAAATTGTTTCAAATAGAAGTTGTAGGAAATTACATTCTCTATAATCTTTGTATAGAATTGTATATCCAAATAATGATGTTTTAACAGAGAAATATCGCAATAACCGAATCGGGTTTCGAATAAACCTCGACTTCCAGTTAACCGGTAATGTCCAAAACTAATCAATTCTTTGTGCTCATGCTAAAGTGTTATATACGAAGTTTGGTAACGATATGGCAAGTACTTTTTGAGTTAGAGCACCCACAATCACACACATCCACACAGACCATTCCGAAAATAGCATCTACTTTTTCTAAACATGTTCTAGAGACCTCAAAACGTGTATTTCCGTTGAAACCTGAAAGATGATTTTTTTCGTGATCACAATACTTTCCCATTACTACGTATGGAGAAAGTAAAAATAGATACACGTACCTATCGATTTTTTAAAATTACATAAATATTTTTACATATCAGAATACCGTAACAACATTTTTCAGGCCTGACTATGTGAGAAAATGTGAGGAAAACGCGATTCCTTATATAGAAAATTTCGTGCACCTTTTCCGTGATTTTTTCCACGAAAGAGTGAAACATAAGACCGCGAAAGATAAAACTGGTCGCAAATGCGGAACTGCGAAAGATCGAAACACGCGAAAGATAAAGCCGCGAAAGACGAGGTCTTCCTGTATTTCGATTATTGCTATTCGATTCTTCCCATCTCTGCCTTCTGCTCCTCTGTCAGTCAAACTATTACGCACGACTAGCGATTTTTCGGTCATAAAAATTGGAACAAAACCTCGTCTTATATTCAGGTACATACGGTACTTAAAAAACTATGTCATAAAACATTTACTAATTCTTATAAACGCAAAATAAAATATCCTGGGGAAATGAGGGGGGCACAGGGATTCGAAAAGATCAGAAGGTGTAAGACAGAAAAGGTTAAGTACCACTGATATAGATATTTGCTACCTTAAATCAAGACTTTTGAAAATTAAATTGATGTAAAGATTAATTTTAACAGTATGTGGCCATATCCCTCATAAAACTATGACAATCATAATAAATACAAATGATATCTTGAGTCATAGAAATTAATCCAAAATATTACATAAAACTCATAAAAATTAATAAAAAATCAGTAAAATCTGCTTACGTAGTTAAGTCTTCACGTGTCTTTCTGAAACTTTCTACACCTGGTCTAGCAATTTCAGGTGAACTCTTCTTGTTTTTATCCTTCTTTTTCCTATTCACAACTTGTGAAATGAGAATGGCACAGTGCTTGGGAAGTAACTAAAAATAATATTTTAAAAATAAACTTGATTATGCTGAGATTAAGTACAGGAGAACATTTTTTTTGGAGATCTTATAACATGCACGTCCAGCAAGAATGAATGTTAATTTTGCTACTATGGAAAAAGTATATTAATAAAACAATCCTTTTACTGAAATGATTAGTTTTAATAGCCATAAAAAGGGCATCTACTTTTTCTAAAAACATTTGTGGTTACTGGAACTATCTAACCTTTTAACCTTTTGAATGAAAAATAGTTTACCTTATCACTCATTGTGCATTGCTCATCACATATAGTAGTTATTATGTTTTTGGCTTCTTTTGCCATTTCATCCAAAAACATATTCACTACAGACAAGCTTCTCTCTCGAATGTGATGTCTCTATCAAATAAGTGAAAGAAGAAATATAAATTATTAACAATGAACTTGAGAAATTTTCTTTCAACCTTCTTAATGTATTTAATAATTTATTTCCTTATTTGTAAGATAACTGTAACATTAGAGACTACACAAGATTACGTGAGCATTTTAAAGATAGCATTAGATCAATTTTGCATGTAAGAAGAATGCAAAATTTCCAGAAAGGAACTCAGATCATCTTAAATTTGTACAAAGACAACAGTAATAGCTTTACACCCAAAAGTTTAATTACATAAAATTCAGGCTTTCTTCTTACTATGCACAATTCTGAGACATATTAGCAACAAACATCATGTGCCTATTTTCAAGCAACTCAATTCTATTTTTCATTTGCCATATATAAAGTAAACAATAAAAATATTTAAAAAAATATTATTCCTTACCTCTTCAGGACAAAGCTCATGAGTGCAACTCTGAAAATGTCCACAGATCAAAGGGAACGCCACAATATAACGGTTTTGAGCAGGAAATTCCAAACACATGTGAAATTGATCCTCAAAAATCTTGCTGTAAAAGCTTTTTTGAACAAGAAATCATTAAGTCAGATAAAAAAGCACAAGTAAAATAGCATAAAAAAGATTTTATAACTAACCTTCAATTAGTTAATAATTTAAGGTAATCTACAACTGTAGGCTTTAAGAATTTAAAGCAATTGTGACTCTCAGGTAAATTTCTGAACTTTCAAAAAAGTTTATTTACTCACGCAATACTACAACTTTTTATTAGTGTTGCATTTTGTAAATAGGAGTGCTATGATAATGTGGTATATTTTAATGGAAGTGGTAAAATTCATTACGTATGGGATATCTACTGTTGCTTTATTCCCTTTTTCTTTGGTGCATCCTCCTTCATTTCAATTTAGAATGTACTATGGCATTATTGTATTTGTCTATTTTACCAATGCATGCCACTAATTCTTAAACTTATGAGGTTTCAACTAAAAACTGGAAAGTGGAAGTATGGAACTGAATATTAGTGTGCCATTTCCAATACTATTACAATGCATGAATAAGTAGCAATGTGAAAAAATGGCAACTAAAATTTTATGCAGAGAAAAAACCACCTATATTTCTACAGCAAAATCAGGATTCACCCATTATAAGAGGATGAATAATACAGAAGAGTATATACAGTATATGAGATAGTTATCTGTAAGTACAGTTTTTTTCTGTTTTTGAATGGAATGAACCAAAAAATTTAATGCATAGAGTCAAAATTTTGATTAACTGAGACTTCACTCACAACCAATGTACAGGCGACACCTAAGATTCAACAGGGATGCGTTCATGAAAACATGGTCGAATCTCAAACAGTCGAATGTAAAGCACCTTTTCCCATAAAAGTGAAGTAAGTATTATTGGGGGACGCGTTCCAGCATCTCGGGAGAAAATTATTAAGTTCTACATAAAGTTAAAATAACATTACTAAAGTGCTAAGAAAACAATATTTAATCATTAAAAAGCATAAAATAATTTAAGACTAAAAAAAATGTAAATAAAAAAATTTACATACTTGAAATCTTTTTCAACTGTACTTACTGGACTTGGTTTATTAATTGAAAAGTTGGAAATTTTTAGTAGGAAGAAGAGGGGTTGTTGGCTGGGGAATGGATAAAATATTTTCAACCCTTCAGCAGCATTAAGATATATTTTTTCTTTGAAAAAGTAATTAGGCAAAACCAAATTTCCTGTACCGCAGTGACACCTGCTGCACTGGTTGACACTAGCACAAATGATAGTTTCTACATATTTGCTTTCACTGTTACCAAATTCATGACTTATCATGAATTTCTCTTTTGCTCTAAATTACTTTTTGAAACAAGTTTTTCTTTGCATAAATTTTCTTTCAATTTTTTTAAACGTAAATTTGAAAATTTCAAAAAAGTTCTTTGAAAAAAATCAGTTTAGAGAGAGTATGCAACTCCAACCTCAACTGAATGCAAAGGGTACTCCCCAAAGATTTCATTAGTTCTTCTGTTTGTAAACAGGAAATATGCTCTGACAACAAAAGAAATTTAATAAGCAGAGAGACTAGAGATAAATTCTTGGTCTGCCAGCAGGGAAAGATATGAGAGTTAGCTGATGGACATAACCCAAACATTAGAAGTTGCCTTACTGAAAATTCATCGGTAGATGTCTTTATAAGTACATCCTTAAAATATTCCTTTTTGTTTCAAGGAAAATGATTGATTCTTTGAGCAGAATCACAGAAACTTATGTAATGTAGTTCCAAATTCGACCGATCGGCTCGGTCAAATAGGCGAGCTTCGACCGGTTGAAAGTCAAGTTGGGGATATCATTCCTTAAGCACTCTTCTTACAGAGGAGGGTATAGGATACGAGTAAAAGTTGCTTGCATACTGCAAGCACATTTATTAATCAACGTAAGACAATGCATAGCAGAATAAACAGACTACCGCAAAACTTCTAAGTAGCATTAAAAGGCGGAAAGAGAGGCATGAAACGTCTACAATTTCGGCGCTCTTCAAATATCTAAGTTAGTATCTCAAAAACGAAGCAAGATATCGGAATGAATCTTTTAAATAATTAAAACTCAATCCTTCTTCTACATTTCACAGGAGAGACTTTTCTTCTATCTATAACAGAACGTAAGTTAGTCAGAGACTATTTTCGGGATGTTTTTACGATGCAGCCTTGCAGAAAAAAATTTTTAACAACAACTGTATAAGTTGTATCTACTATTTAATGGGTTTGACAGCATGTAGAATGTTTTTATAAGCTGCACAAAAAATTCACGTGATTCCGGCTAATACACTGCGAGTTATCGTCGTTTAAGTTTTAAAGGAGCGAAGCAGTTCTCAGCGCGTCTACGGCTAGGTGTTTAAATTTTATGAATTTTTAACAGCCACAATATAAAACTTTTATGAAATTTTCAATGTTATTTACCACCAGAACATTATTTCCTAACTTTGTTAAAAATTTCAGCTTCCTGGATCTTCAGAAAGTACATAAACATTAGTCAATTTGTTTAACATTTGAGAATTTATTACGGCCGAACGAATGAAAATTTTCAAATTTCTATATTCCCGTTTTCATTATTTGGCAAATTCTACCTCTAGAAAAAATTTCAGCTTCATAATGCATTTAGAAGTACCTAAACCATGAAATGTTAGTAAAATAGTTTATAATTTTTACCGGCCAAGAAAATAAACATTTTTGCAATTTTGCAATTATTCCTCTGATTATTTTTTTTGATTCACCTATGTATTAAATTTCAGCTCTTCAACTATTGTAGTTTGGGCCAGACATTAGTATCCTCCTATATCATACTATATATATCATTCTATATCGTATATCCTCCTCTGTAAGAAGAGTGCTGATAGAATGATATATAGGATATCTTTCTGCCTTTCAATGCTACTTGGAAGTTTCGCGGCAGTCTGTTTATTCTGCTATGCATTATCTTGCTTTGATTAATAAATGTGCTTGCAGTATGCAAGCAACTTTTACTAGTAATATACTAGTAAAAGTCGCTTGCATACTGCACCTATAGATATCATGTGTAAGAAGCGTCTATATATTATAGATACAGGAGGATACAAAATTATGAGGCACTTCCAGATGTGCTAGAAACTTGAAATTTGGAAGGAATATAGGTTTTTGGTCACAACCAAAGGAAAAAATCTGAAACTGGCAAAATTCCTATTTTGAGGAGCTATTTTGGCCTCATTTTTGGCCCATAAGAAAACGTAAATTGGTGTAAAGGTTTTTATATTTGCATTTTAAAATTATTTACCTTCAAGATGCGAACTCGAGACAAACTATCAGATAGGATATAAATTGCAGTTTCTTATTCCTGAAGACTGAATTAAAATCCGACTAGAATTAGCGTAAATTTATAGTTTTTATAGCAAAAAAGTGGTAATTTTTCTGGGTCTAACAATAGGCTTCCTAGGCAACAGGCTTAATGCTTTCATATGGGTAAACTTTTAATGTGAATCAGAAACTTATATTTTAATGCCATTAATGTTAAACTACGACTAATGTAGGAAATCCGATACTGATATAATCCCCATTTTTGGGGCTCTTTTGCCCCAGTATTGCTCCATACGAGAACAAAAAAGATGAGGCAGCTCCATATGACCTACAGACTTGAAATTTGGCACCATTACAGAAATTTCATTGCAACTGAAGATAAAATTAAAAAATTGCAAAAATTCCAATTTCTAAGGGGCGGTTTTGCCCCATTTCTGCACCATACGAGTGTGAAAATTATATGGTAATTCTTAATGAGATACAAACATGAAATTTGGCAGAATTGTGGGTTTTTAGTAAAAACAGAAAGAAGAAATCCAATACTGTAAAAATTCGAAATCTTAGCGGCTGTTTTGCCGCATTATTGCCCTATGCGACAAATAAAATTATAACGCATTTCTAAATGAGCAACAAACTTGAAATTTGACACGGTCATATGATTTTGTATGTAATCGATTGGGAATAATTCTAGATTGTAAAAATGCTAACATTTAAAAATGCTTGAAATGCAAGCACATATTACTAGTATAGGATATAGGAGGATACTAATGTCTGGCCCAAACTACAATAGTTGGAGAGCTGAGATTTAATACATACATGAATTGAAAAAAATAATCAGAGGAATAATTGCAAAATTGCTACAATGTTTATTTTCTTGGCCGGTAAAAATTATAAACTATTTTACTAACATTTCATGGTTTAGGTACTTCTAAATGCATTATGAAGCTGAAATTTTTTCTAGAGGTAGAATTTGCCAAATAATGAAAACTGGATTATAGAAATTTGAAAATTTTTATTCGTTCGGCCATAATAAATTCTTAAATGTTAAACAAATTGACTAATGCTTATGTACTTTCTGAAGGTACAGGAAGCTGAAAATTTTAAACAAGGTAGGGAATGAAGCTCTGGTAGTAACTAACATTGAAAATTTTAGAAACATTTATTACTGTGGCTGTTAAAAATTTATAAAGTTTAAACAATTCAATTTATATAAATGCACTTCTAGCGGTGTTACATCGATGATATTTTGCACAAATGTGAGGTATTCGTAACGAATAATGAAAACCTAAAAAAATATTATAATTATACATTTTAGGGGTTGTTTTTACCCCAATATTAACAATAAGAAAAACACGTAAACTGGCAAGAAGGTGCAAACTGTTGTGTTTAAAAATTATTTGTCGGCTCATACTCTTTACTTTAGGATGAGAGAAAATGCTTGCAGAATGCAAGCACACCTTCACTAGTAATGTATAATGGTCGAATTCTCGAGTTAGTCGAATGTCAAACGGTTGAATCTCAAGTGTCGCCTGTAGTTCAACCTTATCAACAATCAAGACCTTATGTCATATTAGTAATTAATAGAACATACTTTTACTTTCATTAATGGTAAACTTTGAATCTAAAACTGATAAATTTGAGCTACTACTAAACATTATACAGTGAAACCTCTCTAAGTGGACACCTCCATAAAGCCTCTTTTGTGGACACTTACTCTAGGGTCCCAACCAGAAGCATTAGAAATTACATTGTAAGCAACCTCTCCAAAACAGACACTCTCCAATACGGATGCAGACACTTTGAAAGGCATCCCTTTTGTATTTTCAACCTCCCCATAAAGGACACTCAGGGCTGGCTCAAGGAAAGGGAAACAATGTATACACATATTATGTACATTGTATTACATGGGAAACAAAGACATATTACGAATTACACAACAGCATTACTGCCACAAAAAAATGCCAGTACGGCAGTAGCCATATTGTCATGACCAATCAGTGCTTTCATTTTCTTCAATGAGGAAAGTTATTACCGTCTCGAATTGGGATTAGCAATTCAGATATTTTGCATAATATGCGCAAGTACTTTTAATATAATATTTTATCATAAAGACAATACAAATATAATAACTGTATTATCATGTAGCTCGTTCAGCAGTGATGTATCCAGGAATTTGTCAGGGGGGTTTGAAACCAAACTCGAGAGGAGTGGGAGGGAGGGATTTGAAGCTAAACCCCATGATACTTTTTTTTAGTGATTCACGAGCATGAAGGAAATTCTTTAATTGAGAGGAGGGGAGTTTATGACCCCAAAACCCCCTCCTGGATACGCCACTGTTGTTCAGTACTTAAAAATGGTTACATGGTTACACATTTTTTACATATAAATCCAAAGAACTAACTTACCAAAAGATAGATAAATCCGAAGTTTCCACAAGCATTTCATCAAGATAATCCACCATTTTTGTGTGAAATTTAATTGTGTCCATTGTGATTGCTAGCTCCCTGCTACTAGCCAAAACCAATGGGGATTTGCTTACTGATGTATAGGCTTGAAGTCTGAACCAATCTATTCTTATGGCAACAAGGTCAAATATTTCATTGTCTTCAACTGAAACAAAACATAATTGCAGCATAGTTAAGAATGTAAACAATATTTAATATGTGCATTCCAAAAATAAAATGAATATGCCGAATAGGTTAAAATGTTAAATTTACTTAGAAAAACTGCAGTAAAATAAAAGTGAGAAAATTAATCAATATATTGAGTAAAGCTCAAAGTGATTTTAAAATTTTAAGAGAAAAACAATTTTCAACACATTTATGATTCAAAATTAGACGATACTTTAATGATAAATAAGCACAATTTTTAATAATTACTGATCATTACCTTAAACACAAAAACTTGCATTTTATTCGTGGTTAAACTTTATTGGAATACCAAAATTAAATTCGTAAAATTGGAACTGTCCCAAGAAAAACACAATAGACTTATGCAAGTATGACAATTGAATGAACTAAAGGGAGTCATTAATAAAAACAGCAGGCAAAAGAGAAGAGAGAAATGGCTAGTTGCAATATTCAGGATCTCATTTAATGAAAAATTCAGTAATGATTTTCTTAGAATTATGGTCCAAATTTTGAATGATAGGACAGTTACCAAATTACAGAATGAGATTATTTTTTATCAAAGCAGATTAATTCTCTAACTGGTTTTGCATCTTTGTTAAGAATGAGGAAGAAAAGGAAATGAGAAATTAGCCTAAGCAGAAGAAGATGAAAAATAAACAGAAATAAAAGGTTAGTGTATTCTCTTACCTTGCTTGACTGATAGGTTGGCTATGTAATTACAAATGGAAGAGAGGATGATGCTTTCATCCTCGGGACATACTGGCAAAGATTGGATGTTATGGTTCAAAGATACAGCATCGTATCCAGATAAATACTGAATGTAATACCTTTGCATGACCTGATTGTATTTGCGTACCAAAACTGAAAAGATAAAATGTCTATGAATCAACAAATATGCGACAAAAATTCTCTTTGTCTAATTTACATATTCCCACATAAACAGATATACACAGGTTGAACCTTTCTAATCTAGAATTCAGTAGTCCAGAAACATCCCGAGCACGAAATTTTGTATAATCTAAAAAAAATCTGATACAGAAATGTGGCAAGAACAGTGTTTTAATTTTTCCATTCTATGATTTCACACAACTAAGAAAGAATTTTTAAAATGTTAAAAACATTGGCACCTAAGGGGTACACTCATCTTGAGTAACACACATACAGCTACAGTTGACCCCCGCCATGTGCGGATTCCCAATAATGTGGTTGAACTACATGGGATAAAAATAGCCATATGCAGCACACGATTCGCAGTATTGCAGTTTTCCTAAATGTCTCTCGAGTGGCAAACACATCTAAAACCACTCTTATGTGACTGATACTCAATATTTTGTTTTTATTATTACTAGATACATTTTCGAATTTCATACTACACTGTACATAAAAGTCTTACCTATACCAGATAAACAATGACAAAATATGCGAAATTGATTGTGGGACAGAACGCTACAAGGAGTGTTTTTTCCCTAGGACTGTTAGTGATTATAATAGGAGTCAGGACTGTAAATGAGACTTGTTAGGTAGATTTGGTTCATAATGCCCCGACTCTCACCAACATGGTGAATTGCAGGGTAAGATGTAGATGTACATATTTGTCAAGGATTTTATAGCAATTTCAAATGGGTTTTATTTTAATTGTAAAGTTTGGATTTTGAATCAGCTGTGGTATTTGTAAAATTAAGTTTAAAATTGTTTTGGCAACAACAATTGCCTGAAGTCGACAAGCAATTTAACATTTTATGGCACAAGGGTTATAGGTTTTTAGGTCTAACATCCACGGTCCTTGAATAATAACATTATACCAATACCCCGCAGAATGCGGAATCACCATGCATGGCAATTGGCCAGAATGTAACCCATGCATTTGGCAGGGGTCAACTGTACTGTACTCAGAAAGAGGCAATTATAATTTAAAGATTTTCCACGGTTAAATGTGAATTAAATTACCTAATTTATTTTAGAAGACACATACAAAATACTTAGCATACCCTCAATGTTGGCATGATTTGGATGATATTCTTTAAGAATAAAGATAATGAAATAATTTTTTTAAATATAGATATAATTTTTTAAACTACAAATACAAAATCTTCTGGTACTTAGGGAGTAAATGGTTTGCAGTACCGAGTTCAACGTTTCACTGCTAGATGGCACTACTTCTGTGCAGCGCTGGGTCTCCCAAGAGCTTCCAATTTTGGCCAATAGTTGGCACTGTGTGAAACCTACCCAACCCAACGATTTTTTTAAACCCTTCTTCCAACCAACCAAACGATTTTTTAAAACCATTCTTTCAACCAACCCAACTCAACCACTTTTCTGAAAACATTCTTCCAACCCAACCGTTTTTCTGAAAAAATTTTCCCAACCAACCTCCACTTAATTTAGGAAACCCAATTTTCCTATGAGCATAACAAAAGAGTAGCGAGAAACCCAATGTCGCATTCCTCTGGGAATCGGAATGCAAGAGAAACCACCCATCAGAACGGCTGATGCACATAGTGCCAGCTATTGGCCAAAATTAAGCTCTTGGGAGGCACAACCACACACAGAAGTAGTGCCATCTAGTGGTGAAATGTTAAACTTGGTACTGCAAACCATTTACTTCTTAAGTACCAATCTTCTTTTCAAAATCAAATAACAGTGGCCATAGAGGGTGAAATTACTCTTTTTCTTCATCAAAAGGGGTCTGTGGCAAGATGTTTTACATTTTCAAAAATCAGAAGATTTTATGCTTCACCTCAATTACCATAGATTAACATCAGGAAATGAAAGTTTGAAATTGAAGTGACTTATGATGGTATTCCAATAAAGCGTTTCTTCAAATTTTAGAATAAAGCTACACTTACACCTCAGTTCTTCCATGTGAAATAAAAGTTCTGGTAACTGCCTATCAACTAAGTCTTCCGCAGTTTTCCCTTTACTTTTTTGCTGAGGAGGATTGTCATTATGTCGCAGCAACCAATATACTTCATCTCTTGCAAAGCACAGTCCAATGAAAATCAAGAGAGCCTGTTAGAAAATGACAAAACAACTAAATTAATTTTCAAGGACTTAGTATGTGAACCGAGAATTTGGGCTAAATTTACCTTTGGCCCAAGAAGTCCTGGTTGATCCGTTAATATTAATCCAAGCTCTTTTAAGGCTGTCCTGAGAAACTTTCTTCTCTCTCGATGTTGAAGAGCTCTAAAAGTAAAGTTCATCAACCAATTATAGGACATTCAAAATTAATGCACTCTAATTTAAAATAAAAGGTTTATGCACCAATGATATTTAATACATTTATTACTATTTGAAAACATTAAAATTTAGTAGCTTAACCCTTACGCTCCCAAAGGATGCCTGTTTGATGCAAAAACTCCAAGCTGACAATCCAATGAGAGTAATTTATACCGCAATTACCATATGATATTTTCTCCTATTTTGTAAGGTATTTCAGCATTCATTTCATAACATTTGATAGACATGGAGTATCACATTTTGCAAAAAAAAAACTATATTAACCCCTCAAGCACAGGGACATTTAATTAAATCCTATTTCTGAGGATAGAGAAGTTTTTCAAAAAAAAATGCGAAAAATCGTGATTTCAATTCCTGAAAATTGAAAAATTTCTAACTTTTTTCATTTTTATTGGATTTGTATGAAATTTTTTGAGGAAGTTAGTAGAACATGACATTTATAAACAATAACTTTTATGCTATCTTATGTGAAGCACACGCTTTGCAGGAGTGAAGAGTGTGCACCCGTGCTTTCATATATCTTTCAGTATTGTGATAACTATAAATGTCATTGATATGCAATCTTTTTCAAAAGAATATTTCGGCTTTTATAAACATTTCATCGCTTGGATGTACCTCTCTAAACCAAATAGGCAAAAGGTTTCTCACAGGTCAACTTTTTCATGTCTCGACTAAAACTTTGAAATAAATTTTGTTTCCTATATTGTTAAAGACATTTCATAAAGATTATAAAGTTTTAAGTTGTACAGTAGTCATTCATAATCATTATAAAGTTAAATGGTGAAAATTGTCCTATTTCGTTGCGTAGAAGCTGAGATATGACGTTGTATGTATAAGAATGAACATGTAATAAAAAAATCTGATGTGGCCAACACATGACTTTCTCCATATTTGGGGTATAGATATTTCAATTATTATGTATAGCATTATAAGGCAAAATTATTATTTTGTATCGTAGAAGAATAGTCATCCTTACTGCCGTAAATTATATGTTGAATATGTTTACAGAATTCACCGCTAGTTGGTGGCGCTGTATACTGGAAATTTATGAATAAGTTAAATATCTCCTAAATGGATGGTTCTACGAAAATTTATTTCAAACAAAACTTGGTAGAAATATTATTCTCTACAACTTTGGTCCTCATGAAGATTACCAATAACGATGTTTTAAAGGATATATTTGAAGGAAACCAAAAAAACCAATTATTTATAAATAATTCCTAAACAATAACTGCTATGGAAAATTCTTTCAAATGAAAGTTGTAGGAAATTACATTCTCTATAACCTTTGTATAAAATTGTATATACAATAATGATGTTTTAATGGAGAAATATCGCAAAAACCGAATCGGATTTTGAATAAACCTAGACTTCCAGTTAACCGGTATTGTCCAAAAACTAATCAGTTCTTTGTACTCATGCTAAAGTGTTATATATGAAGTTTGGTAATGATATGGCAAGTACTTTTGAGTTAGAGCGCCCACAATCACATCCATCCATCCACACACACATACATCATTCCGAAAATTATCTAAACATGTTCTAGGGACCTCAAAACATGTATTTCCATTGAAATCTCGAAGTCGATTTTTTTCATGATCACAATACTTTCCCATTACTACGTATGGAGAAAGTAAAAAGGTTAGTGATTCCCACGCTGTACTGAGTATGTGAGTCGATGGCATATGAAATTTGCTCCCGACATACTCAGTATGTGGGTTGACGTTGAGGGGTTAATATAAAATTTTTTATATATTTTTAGAATCAGCTACCTTGTAGCAAAAGGTTTAAAGACTATATGGATTAAAATAAAAACATGCAACTCACGCTTTTTGAATTGCTTGATTGTAGCAATCTTTAACTTCAGATATTCTTTTACCATAACCTTTCAGGCTATCAAAGAAACTCTGAATATAGGAATGGATATATAAAACTTCATCTCGAAAGAGAGCAATCACCCAACTTGACTCTAATGCACTTGTCCATAGCTTATTAGGCTGTTCCAAAGCCAAAGCTTGATGATTTAACATGAATCCAACTGGAAATATACGTAAACATTGACACAATGTCAGAGTTTTTAAATAAAAAATTAGGTAAAATGCATTTTTAACGAATCACAATTTTTAAAAGTTTTATTTGGGACATAATGAAGCATATATCAGAAAAATGGCTATTTAAGCTGAATAAAAAAATCAAAGTCTGTGAATTCACCTCTGGATAAAAACTTACAAATACACGTTGCTTCCAATTTTAATTCTACAATTAAAGACGCCTTCCACAGTGAAATACACTTTTGAAATAAATTTCACTATAAAATCCAAAGCTTAAATAATATTTTTCACTTCGAAATGTGATTATAAATTTAAAAGATTACAGAAAATAATAAATTTATAGAATAAAATCATGCTCAAAAAATTACTTTCTATTTTAATTATGTGTAATATTAAACAGTTGTATTGTCACTACTGTTTTCAACTTAAACATTCTTTTGCTTCCCAAAGCACATTAATCTCTAGGTAATCTAGACAATGAAAACAGGATGCTCTTGTTTTTTTGTTATGAACAAAAATAAATAACACAAACCAAGAAAAGTTACTTACACAAAATCCACCTTTCCATGGTCTCCAATGAAAGGTACTCACATGACATTGTTTCAGTTTGCAAAGGCTTTAGAAGCTGACCTGGATTTCCAACTAAACTCAACTTTTGCTCTGACCTACATGAAGAAATAAGAATATCAGCATTTGGAAACACTGAAATAATACTAAACCCTATCATTTCAACAACACAACAATCACAATAAAAAGGCACTGAACTTCCCATAAATGACATCAAAAACACCTCTATAGGAATGTTGTCTAGAATAAAATTATGTCATATTTATTAATATCTCTTATAAGGTATGAGACATGAATTATATTGGAACTTAACTAAATAGTCACATATTCAAGTCAAGTTTAGTTCCAATGAAAAAACCTTTTCTCAAGTCACCTGCATAATACATCTCCAGTCAGATTCATAAAGAGGAGTACCTATTTATAATTAAGATTTGCAGGATTACGGCAATATGACACTAAAGTCAATGCTGTAAATGATAATCTTGTAATTTGCAGCAAAATTTTATATATGAGTTAAAAGTTACATTTTTAATCCAATTGAGTCTTTTCCACAATAGTCTAAAGCAGTGGTTCTTATACAGAGGTGAGAGGATGCTTAACTTAAAAGGGTCACTTCTGACATGTTTAAAGTAACCACAGAGCCATTTTAAAAATAAGAAATGTAAACAGTTAAACTCATTATGGAATTTCCTTACAAACAGGAATATAATGAAACATTTCACTAACGTTATAGATTGTAAAAACTTCAGTGAAAACCAAATGTAACAATGACTTTATTAATACAAATACAATACAATAAATTCCAACAAAATTAAACAAAAGATAATTATTAAGGGTGCAGGGGCTCTTATTTATTATCTTTTTAAATATACCAGTATTTCAAGCAGAGGCAGAGTGATAGCAACCTGTGTCCTAGGTTGAAACTTTCATCATGACTAGTCTTATTATTATTTTGTAAACCCATAATCATAATTTTAAAGGTGGGTGTTGTAAGGATGCCATGAAAGCTTCAGTTGGTGCATGAGAGAAAAAAGTTAAGAACAACTGGTTTAGAGTAAGGGTCCCCAAACTATGGCCTTTCCTCATCAATTTCTTTAAGACATGAATATTTGCCAGCAGCCGCTATCACTGGATATTATTTATGAAATGGAACTGATGTTTTTTTAGCATGTGGGTGCAATATTATTTTAATGCAGGCTTATGGCACAATGTATAATCAAAAAATCCTTTAAACTAGCTCATTGACATTTATACACCAATCAGTCATTTGAAAGGTCCTGTGTGGTCTGCACAGCAGTACATAAAGACTTTCCACTTATCCGTATTAATTATTTAAATATATTTTTAAACTCTATTACACATTGTGCATTTCTCAAAAACTATAAATGGTAAAAAAAATTAAAATAAAAACATTTTCAAGAAACTAATAAAAATTAGTTTTATACAGAGTAATAAATTTACTGTGTATGACTTTTTATTTTATCTCAACAGCATTAATATTTCTCTTGTAATAATTGTTTTCCCAAAACCCTAAGTTTTATCAGGCGGAGGAAAAAAACCTCAGAAAGTGAGCTATACTCGCAAAAAAAAACCTCATAGCTTAGAGTTTAAGGGCTATGAAGAATAGCACCACTGTGGCTAAAGAATATTCTCACTATATATGTTAAAATGAGGTATAAGAACAATTAAGTTTTTTCATAGAAAATACTATTTTTATAAATGCAATTATTCATTCCCATACGAACAAGTAATTATTATATAGTAGTTTACAAGCACTCAATAGCTATTTTTGTTTGGTGCCTACAGCTGTACTACATTCAACATTGTCTCAAACTTGTTACAGTAACGTTCTTTTGCAGATAAAACTGAACCATTGCAGATGCAACTCAATATCTCAACACAAGTTTAAATTGAGCGAATATAAGTTCGTCTCCATAATCAAGGAAGGTACCGTGCCTAGAGAAAACAATTGTTGAAAAATATAATCAGTGCTTTTCTAGATATCTCGAGGATTTGACCCATACCAGAACAGCAACAGGTTAAATGAAATATGATCAAGAGAACTGCTAAAATAAACCTGAAATCTGCAACTTTGGTAATATTTTACAATTTGGCCATTCGATGTTGAATTTCATATAAACCAATCATACCGCAACACTTGGAAAAATTCGTTGCATGTTGGATCCTGCATAATATTATATCTGCACTGTGGGAACATGCATTCGGGGAAGTTTAGCTATATATTCATTTAATTGATTTCATTCACTACATACACAACATGTACAATGATGGTGAAACTAAAGAGAGTATACCAAAAATATGAAAAGAAAACTTCGGAAGACATTTAATATATTCAAATGAAAAGATATAATTGCCGTAAGCAATGAACTAACCAGGGCTGATATTTCCCTTTCCTATGAATGCTTAACTACGCATCTGTGTCTATCATTTAATAACAAAATCAATCTTTCAATTACTACATGCTGGAAAATCTTTATTATACAGTACGAAGTCCAAAATCTAACAAACTCGGGACTTTTACGTTGCCAGATTCTGGAGTTTTCCAGATTTTGGGTTTATATACATATACACACACACATATTAAATGTCTATACACAGAGACATACGAAAAAAGGTCACTATATACCTAATTATGCTATGCATGCCCAAACACAGCCGAATCTCAAGGAACACTGAACCTTTTGGAGAACCTATGAGCAGGTCATAGGTTGCTCACCCACGATCCTAAGCATTTACAAGTGTTTGTAAACTCCTTTATTCTTTAGAGTAAGATGAAATTTTCAATAAAGGTATCACTTTAGAGTAATTTTATCCATTTGTTTGGATTTGGACAGTTTATCCTTTGTGTGTACATTTTTCTGCCGTCACACACAAAGCTACTCAGCCTGTCAGACCTTAGAGGTTAGTCACAAAACAGATCCAGTACTGAATTCAAGTGAATTTGTTTGGAAATTGGAACTGGGATTTTTTAATGGAAAATTTTATAAAAATGCCTTGATTTCGGATCATTCCGGATTCTGGACAGCCGGATTTGAGACTTCGTACTGTAATAAATTATATGGGGAAAAGATACCCACAAGTAAAATTTAATGCTATAGGATCACTGAATACGTCAAGAGTTATGAAATTACTTAACTCTCCTGTTTCTCCATCAAATATATGAATAATTATCATACAAGTGCCTTCATTTACCCAAATTTTCATATTAACCAAAACCCAACACTTTCTAAACAACACTATCATATTATAAATTTACTTGGGAAAAATTAAGAGAAATCATCATGCAAAATAAACGGCAAACGTATTTGCTACTACATACCTCCACTTCTCTGCCGAAAGGTTGCGACTCAAATAAATAGGCCACAAAGAAATAAGAGCAGATTGCAGTAGTTTGTTGTGAGGCACAAATTCATCTGACAGTTTCTTGATTGGAGGATCATAATCCATGATCATTTGGCCAAGCCGAGGAAAACTTTGGTCACTAGAACAAAGGTTAATTTAAAGGCAATCATTGCAGTTAATGAAATTCAAGTAGAAGCTTAGCTCATGGCAACTCTTAAAGTCATATAATGATTAAAGAGATCATTCAATAAAAAAGAAAGCTTTCTCAACATACTATTACAGCGACACAAGCCATACTTCATGGAACAACAAATATAAAACTTACTGAGTAGAGTATAAACTGTGAAGTATATTATGGTGCATATTTATTTGATAACAGTATGAATGGCATGCCAACTATCAAGATTCTAGTTGCCACAGTTTGGAATAAGGGTATTCACTGAACTCGCACATTTACTTATAAAACACCTTATCTCTCAGAAAAAAGCGGTATTTTGCCAATGGAAATAAAGGATGACAAATATACCTTAGCTTTCCGTAATAATCTACATATTTCGGTGCCACTTTTCTTTTCAAGGCGAAATGAACCAATTTACACTGAAATATCAAGGAGACAGTGGAAAGCCAAATTTACACCAGTTAACACTGTGATGCCACTTTTTCACAGATAGTTACACAAATTTATACAACACAATATATTCTAATATAATCATTATATGAAACACAAATCCAAATACAGAGTTGGACAACGGCTAACACATCATAAAACTTATTTCATTACCAAATTTAAAATCTTGTACAACAATTATAGTAATGTACTACATCTTAAGTGCTAACATGAAAATTTGCCTATAGCACCAACCTTTGATTGTGAACCATCTCAAATGCAGCATTGAACAAGCCTAATACAGCTTTTCTGTCTTCCACTCTTGAGAGTAAAATCATCAATGTAACATAAGTTGTGACCAGATCCAAGTAGGATTTGGTAAGGTCAAAATTTAACGTCTGAAATCGAACAAAATGGTTAAAATGTATACAAAGTCAGGATGCACGATATATTAAGAAATATTCTAAAATTTACATTGATGTACAATGTAGCGTATAAGCAAACATAAATTTGATAAGATATATTTATATATAAATCAATAATATACGTACTATATCAAGATGAACTTGACAAGCATCCATTGTGGTAAGAAGTTCACAAACGTTGTCTTTGAATTCCATGAGATCCACAAATGTGTAATAGTATAAAGACAATGATTTGATGATTTCATTTTTTATTTGGGTGATGGCTTGAAGCTGTAACCACGTTTAAAAAAAGAAATATTGCTTTAAACCAGCTGATATTATTCAATGAACTTCAATCAAAACATAATATTAAATCGTACAATCTAAAATATTACAATAAAAATACTACGGTTATCTTAATTTACACAGTATATTGAACAGATAAATGATAATAATAGAAATGTTTAGTGAGTAATATAAAATTACTGTCACTTCGAGCTACAACTGTTTTTTTTATAAATAGATAAAATTGTAGACACTAAAAAATGAATTAAGTGTTACTTCTCTCTACTCACCCCTTTAATGTCAATGTTTGGAAATCTTCTAACGATATTCTTTATTGAGGATTCTAAGTTTTTGTCGGACAAGAACCCTGGTTTCGACTTCGCATCGCCGCAAGCCTGACCGAGCAGTAAGCATTAGTGACGTTACAACTACCTTAATATACAGACGACAATGATGCTAATTCTAAATTGTACCTTTTTGATATTATAAATCCTCGTTAGCATTCCAATTCCCCGGTCATTGTTGAGAGACAACTTCTCAGCTAACTTTTGTTGACTCGGAACCAATGGTCGAGCCATCTGGCATTAAATATAAATACTTTACCATCAAATTTCAATACTAACGATGTTGAAACACGTTGATCTTTGCGTGTTTATCATGACATTTTTCGGACAACTTTTCTAACAACGCCCCTTCCGCTCCCTGTAGAATAACAGTGGCAATGCACACATAACAGGAACACGTAGATGGTATTCATAACAGTTCTAGCATGCAATATAAGATGTTACGTAAAACACCACCAGTAGCGGTACTATATAGAGGGCAACATTATATTCAATAAAGACTGTTTTACAGCCGAATTCCCATAATTTTGAATCAATTTTATCGCTTTTGCATTTTAAAAGTTTATTTTTAGATTATAGTAACCGAAATTTCTCTTATAATGCATTTTTATGATAGTAACTGCATAGAATTATAATGAATATACGCAAGGGTTTTCGCAATAAAAGATAAGGTAATATATAAAATTTGCCATAAATTTTAGTCTATGAAGTAAATTACTGGTAGAATTAGCTAGCAAATTTATGAAGAACAAATGTTTCAATGCACTTTCACGCTTTTTCCCCAAATATTCAACTAAAATTATATTATGAGGAGTTTATTATCTACATGTAGAACGGTGAAATTGTGGAACATAAAATACGCGTTTGAATTAATTATTTACCTCCTTTGCTTTACGACAAAATAACTTTGGAATACATTTTTCGACACTTCATTTTCGGTGGCACTAGCGGTCAGTGGACACTTTTTAGCACTTTTTAATCTGCATATAGTGTTTGAGTGAGCGGTTCAGTTTAACTCAGATGTTTGTTTACGTTTTAAAATTGCCACATACTGCTTCATTCAGTGGTAGAATGCAAAGATTGAGAATAAAGTGTTGAATGCGATGTAATATAAAACGATTAACCATGAAGTCTAACAACCGATCGTATTCAATGATTTCTCAAGGATTATTGTCAATGTACATTCAAATAGCCGGTGTTGTTGCCTTATATTGGTACGTTTAAATATTTTTTCTCTTTAATTTTTTCGATCGGTGCATGTCAAAATCAAGGCTTAATAAAATTTTAACTTTCTTTTAGGATTGTATCAATCACCACTGTTTTCGTGAATAAAGCTCTATTGAGTAAACAGATTGTCAATTTAGATGCTCCTCTATTTGTAACTTGGTACCAGTGCTTGGTTTCTTCCTTAATATGCATTGCTTTAAGCAATTTATCCAAAGTATTTCCAGGTTTGGTATCATTTCCCGAAGGGTCTCCCATGAAATGGGACGTGTTCCAAAAGGTAACGAAGTTATAAAGTTTTGCACATTTTATTATATCGTCGACCCACGGATGTCGGGTACTTGTAAAACCATTCGCTTGAAAATTTAACTATAAACTTATGTGCGTTCATTTGAATATAACCATGTCAGCATTCTTAAATTTATAACGCCTTTGTAGATAATTTTTTAGGAGAATGATAAGATTCTTGTAATCCGGATATGCTGTGTTGGCATTTTAGCCATTTATATTTTCGTCATCAGTATCATGATAAATTTAGCGGATTATTTCCTGTAGAACTATGATGGAAATGACAGCAATACGTGTTGTTTACTCATTAAATAGTCGATAAAGATATTTCACTTTAAATATCTGTTGTACAAATAAAAATTTATCCATAGTGAAGATTATAAATGTTAACGGTGATTTCTTGGATATAACTCAAACGTAACAATATTTTTTTGTCTTTTTCAGATACTTCCTTTATCTATTCTATTCACTGGTATGATAGCCTTTAATAATTTATGTCTTAAACATGTTGGAGTTGCATTTTATTACATTGGAAGGTCATTAACTACAGTTTTCAATGTTGTTCTATCTTATGCTGTTTTAGGTGAGTTCAAGAATATATATGAATTTTTTAAACTAAGCATTTAGAACTATATTCATGAAATACAATACAAATTACGCTATGTATGTAACACTTGCCAGAAGTTGGGTTTTTCTGTATGACATTTTTTAAAGTTTAAAATTATATGAAAGACAAAAGTATGATTTATGTTCAAGGAATTACATTTATTAAACATTTCTTCATACAAACTTTACTTCACATTTTATCATCAATATCATATCTGTCTGCAGAAGCCAAGGGAAAAATAATTATTAATAAGTAGTCAGTACTGATATGAAGAGGAGAGACTGTGTTGTGAGCATTTTAAGGAGTTCACCCCCTAAGATGCTCACTGCAACATGGGTGAAATGTCAAGTTGAAATGCTCACGATGCAGCCTCTCCTGATATTGCCTTCTAACAATGCTGTTAACTGCCCAAACCTACAATCCAAGACTGACATGAAGTGTCGAATAAAACTTAACCCATTCCAAAATGAGCTTTAGCAATTGTATTAACTATTAAAATTTTGCAGAAGATCAAATAAATACTTTCAATCATAAACTCCAGTTTCCTAAAAATTAATTAAATTCCTCAAAAAACAATGAACGTTTAGCTACAAGTGTGGTGGTAAAATATGGAAAATTATATAATACTCTGTGTATATTAAATATAAGACAAATGCAGTATACAATAGTTCCGTTGCGTTTCAAGGCTGTTATGCACTATATTATTTAATGCCTAGTTCTGAAACCTCTTCATTTTATTAATTGCTGTTGTGTTCAATTTCTTGAATAAAAGTTTTAGTTATTCACATATCACAGGAAAAAATCCTCCGTAACATTTCTCAAATGATGTGTTGGTTATTTTTCAGGCCAAAGCACATCCCGTTACTCTGTTCTTTGTTGTGCTGTTATTGTTTCTGGTTTTTGGCTTGGAGTTGACCAAGAAAGTATGGCAGGTAACAACTATATTTGTTTTATTTATTTAACTCTTAAATTTTAATAGAATTCTTCACCGGGGAAATTGGTAAAAGGAATTATTTTAAATAAACTTGATTTTCTTCCATAAAATCTCACAGCATGCTTCAAAATAAGGCAATTTTTATTAATTCTCATTGGAAATGCTAAGCAAATAATGGAAAATATTCCTCTAGAAATTACTTCATTGCGGAATGGTTTTGTGTCATGTTTCCCTTTAGGAACGTAGACAAACAAATACCAATCAGATTAATAGCAATATATTGTCCAAAACTGCATTACAATTACAAATTTGGGGCTACCACAAAAACCACACTGATTATATGAATCAAAATGCGAGAGCACGGAGGAACAACTGAAGTCAATAAGTGCTGCCATCCAGGAACAATATCTAACAGTCCTACCCATTGAGTTAATGTTATACATAGTAATAGATTGAAACATCAAATAAATCAGTGCTTCTCAAATGTAGGGTCGCGAGACAATTTTGGTGGGGGGGGGGGGGTCACGGGCATTATTCATTATGCCAATTGATTTTTTCCTCATTCTATCAATCCTTCAATTTTAATTTAGAGTTTATAAGTCTAATTTTTATGTTTGTTTGAGGATTGGAATCTTCAAAATAAAGCAATTGGTAATTTTAACATATCTGTATTTAATATAAGAAATATAATTTAATAATAAAACTTGATTAATACAGCGACTTATAATAGCTTCACTCATTTTCTTGTACTCAAATTTCTTGTTCTTATTGTAATTCATGGCTATATCTGAATTTTTGATGAAGTAATTCCTTTTTGGGAAACGTGGAAACAAGTGAAAAAATCTGCTAATACCGGGAATCGAACCTTCCACTTACCGAGCAGATATTCAACCACTGAACTACCATAGCAAACTAATTCTTCTGTAGCCATCTGTGTGCAACAGTAAGAATATCCCAGACTATTTATAATGCAGTGAATAATTTAATCAACATATGCCATACATCTGTTTTAAAGAGAAATGAAAATGAAAATTTTCCTTAAGATCCAGATATCTTCTTGAACCCAAAATTTCTTTTATACTTTTCAGTGCGCTTTATAAAAAAATATAGGTAAATGAAAAAAAACAGAACATGAAAACATTTTCTTAAATTTTTCTATGGAGTAAAGAACAAAATAAATCAAGGACGCAACATCTGTGCAAGCTTTTAGCGCCACCTATCAGTTATTTGCTCTTATTCATCATTAAATTTTCAGTGCCAAGCCCATGGACACGTGACATGTTTAAAACATTGTAAAACTCGGCTACTAGGTGAATGAAGTTAGTTGCATTTTAAAATAAAAAATATGGATATTTAAAGTTGATCTGGGTCGATTCGACCCAGATGTGAGTACTCGAGGGTTAACAGAAAATGTAATCCCAACACAAAAATATCAATCAAACACCATACTCAATAATTCTGGCAATAACTCTTAATATACAAATTTACTAACTAATGGGCAATTTAACTTTAGCGATCACTATGAAACATACAATATCTGCCCAAAAATAAAATTACATCATTTATCCCACATACAAAATCAATTAAAACAGGTAACTAATTATAAGTTAAATACAAAAGTTACAACATACCAACATAAAAAACTATGCTAAGTCCATAGCAGATGTGCAGACCACTGACACTCTGCCTTGACAAGTACAGCACAACACTAGAAAGTTTCGTAGTCCTTAAACTTGCAGGGTAGCCTCTTGGCTCTAGCAGAAGGCGTGTCTGAAGGGGCACCTTTGGGGATTGAGCAGGCTCAACTGTGCCTGCGGCTGATTGAGCAGAAGTCTGGGACATTTCTGGAACAGGCTCCTCTGCTGCCTTACATGTGCTCGACTCTTCCTCAACATCTGGGCTGGCTGGGTGACCTGACATCGCCACTGGCGACATGATTGGCAGCACCTCACTCACTGGTGTCCTGTCCTCTGAGGATGCTGCTGGTGAACCCAAAGGCTCCTTTTCACCTCAACTCTTGCCTGTACCTCTCTGCTGAAGCTGGTCAATGTGTCATCTCACAATATCTCCCATACTTAGGCTCACCAAATACATGTATGGACCTAAGCTTTGCAGGATTTGACTGGTCAACCATTCCACTTTTCTTTCTGACGCTCTGGCATAGACAAGCTGATTCTCTCCAAACTCCCTTGCCGGTTCAGTTGCAGTTCTGGGTGGGTCATTTCATTCTGGGTGCAACAGATCTAGCGCTGCCCTCAAACTTTGGCCCATCAATAGCTTGGCAGGAGAGTATCCCATGGCAGCAGATGGATTATTCCGCCAACACAACAACAGCTGCGGAAGGTCCAGTTCGATCTCCATAGGGTCCATCCTACTTATGGCTGCCTTGACTGCCTGTACAACCCTCTCAGCCTGTCCATTGCTACTGGGATGGTACGGTGCTGATGTCAGATGCTGCATGCCATTTTGCTTAGTAAAGATCTTAAATTCCTCTGCAGTGAAGCAGGTTGCATTATCCGAGACTAGAGTATCCTGTAACCTGTGATTGGCAAAGATTTTTCTGAGTACCTTGATCGTCACAGCTGCCAAAATAGATGACACATGTTCTACTCTACATCACTTGGAATAAGCGTCTACAAAAACAAGGTAGTAACGTCCATAAAGTGGTCTAAGATGATCTATGTGGATTCTTGACCACTTCTTTCCCGGGTTTTTCCACTAAACGTCCTTCTGTTTTGGGGGACTCCGTGACTGGTCTGGTAGATGTTACACAAACTAACTGTTTCTTCTACAGCTCTGTCTAGTCCCAGCCACCATACATAAGAGTGTGCCAAACTCTTCATGGCCACAATTTCTGGATGGTAGCTATGTAGCATTTCTAAAACTTTGCTTCTCAATCCAGTACATATCACTACACGACTATCCCATAAGACACAATCCTGATTTAATGATAGTTCATTGAACTTCTGAAGATAATGCCTGAAAATTGGGTCTTTCTTCAGTGGATTTTTAGGACCTCCTTGTAGTAGCCACTGTCTGATTTTGGCCAATGTCAGATCATCTCGTATGGCTTGTGTTACTTGGTCCATGCTGACAGGAATGTGTACCTCTTTGGTGCCTTCCAGAGAAAGACTTCTGGTGGTGCATTGGGATTGTTATTGGGCAGAGAAAGCCTGCTTAACCCATCCGCATTGGATATCTTCTTGCCTGGGCAGTATACCAACTCATATCCGGCCAGCAGAAGGCTCCAACGGAGTAATCTTGGCAACACCATTTGCAGGATTCTACGATTTGCTCCTAATATATCCAAGAGTGGTCAGTGATCTGTGAAAATGCTGACAAATCTGCTAGCAATAAAGTGATGAAATTTTTTTACACCGTGGATCATCGCATATCCCTCCTTGTCTAACTGGGACCAATTTTTCTCTGTTGTACCCAGAGTTTTGGATGAATATGCGACAGGGGCCTCTTTTCCATCTTCATCCACGATGGCAAGTACAGCTCTAACGCCATAATTTGAGGCATCACAGGACAATGTCGAGTGTCCGTGTGGGTCATAATGAGCTAACAAGCTGTCAGACTGCAGCAGAGCTTTGCACTTGGTGAACGCATCTCTCTAATCTTTCCCAAATTTTCAGATACTTCCTTTATCCAGGTTGGAATTATAAAAATTTAGCAGTCTCAGGAAAGTTTGCAGTTTGGTTTTTCTTTTTGGATCTGGGGCCTTATGAGTGGCTTCTGCTTTAATTGGAGATGGGTTAACTCCCTTCTCAGACACCCAAAATCCTAAAAATCCAATTGATTGACACTTAATAGGCACTTTGGTTCATTCAAGGCCAATCCGGCATCTCTGATTCTTTGAAAGACATCTTCCAGACATTGGTCATGTTACTGCTGTGATGATCCAACTACTAGGATGTCGTCCAAATAGGCAAATACTCCTTTTAACCCTTTGAGTAACATATCCATGTAGAGCTGGAAGAGTCCTGGTGAAGCTACTAAGCCAAAGCAAACTCTATTTACCCTAAATAAGCCTTTAGTCGAATTAATAGTAAATATTTCCGAGGACTTTTCATCAACACAAAGCTGTATGTATGCCTGTTTACAGTTCAGTAAGGAAAAAACTTTTCCTCACACCAAACCCGATAATATTTCTGTTATCATTGGTAGGGGATATGCAATAGGGAGCAGAGCCTGGTTAACAGTCTCCCTGTAATCCACACAAATCCTGACTGTTCCATCACATTTTAAAACTGGTACGATTGGCGACGTCCACACAGAATATTCAACTGGAATTAACCTATCTTCCTCGACCATCCTATCCAATTCAACATGGACTCTGACCTTCATTGGTCGTGGGACTTCATAGTGCTTTAAAAATTTGGTCGTGGCATCTTCACAGAGCTGAACAGTCACAGGTGAGCCTTTTGCTAAACCCCACTTAGGCTTGAACACTTCCTTGTACTTGGCTTTCAAGATTTCAACATAGGAACTCACTGAGCTCAGTCCGCACAGTGAGATACTGACTGCTTTGAACTACTCTCTTCCAAGGAGGCTTCTTCCTCCCTCTTGCACTACAAACAGGTCTAACCAGCATCCCGGGTCGATCTCCTGGCGTTGAACTAGCACCGTTATTTTTCCTAGCAATTTCACTGGCTGATTTCCCCATAAATGCAAAGCATTGGATGATTGCAACAAGATGGGACGCTCAGCTGGTACAGGCCACAACTTGCAGTATGTCTTGTTCGAGAAAACTGATACTGACGCGCCTGAGTCCACTTCCATAGTATGTGGTACACCAGATAACAATAAGGGAATCATGAACAGACCATTGGTAGGTGCAAAATGACTGGTCAACTTACTAACAATATCTGAATATGGCATCTCGTTTATCTTCCTCGGTGTTATCAACGATCCAATGATGGCCACAACTTGAGAACCGATGAGAGTGATCAAAATAGCTCGCTTTCTTGCATCATCGGTTATGCCATTAGCTTCAAAGAAGAAATTTACCTGAACCATATAACTTTCCCATGACAATCTAAGGCCGGGTTTGAACAGTGGCAAGCTACCAATAACAGTTGTGTAAGTTTGGATTTGTGGGAATACCCCATCAGGATCTTCCATTGTGTATTAAATTATTTTCATGCAGTTGATACAAACAAAATGTACTCAATCTTAATCAGAATATGAGCAACAAGTACAAAATAAGTAGAACACACGTTATTCACTTTTCATATTCAAATTTCCATTTTCGACTTCACCACCGTTATGTTTCCCTTTAGGAACGTAGACAAACAAATACCAAGCAGATTCATAGCAATATCATAGCAAAGGGAAACATAACATTTTGTATGAATTTAAATTGAATCAATAGTGTCACACTAAGAGAGATGGATATGTTTTTGAGGTTAGTGAGAAAGAGATAATGGGACAGAGAGAGGGAGAACGGGAAGTGTTTTGATTTAAATTTACTACTTTATACCTGTAATTTTTTAAGGACAATTACACTAGTTAATATATTTTCAAATAGTCATGTTTAATATAGAAAATTTGATAACTAATACTAGGTAGTTCAGATGTGCTGAGCAAAAAATCGTGGCACAAGATGAAATTTAAAATTTCTTTCCCATTCCAAGAAACCCATTTTGAGCTTTCCCTCTCCATTACCTAGTATCCATCCAATATGTTCTCCTCTTCCCAGGTTGTTCAAGTCGTCCCAAAAGTTCACCAGTATGTATGATATAATTCTATGATAAATACCGCTAAAGCTGTCCTGCATTTTGATGTCACGGCAGGGGGTTGAAATTTAATTTGACTGTTAATGTTTATAATGCTGCCCAGAACTATTTTTCTGGGCCCCATACCCCTGCAAGGATTGCCCTGAATGCCGCAAACAATGAACAAGCATGGGAACATCTAAATAACTATTTTTACAACCTTTAAAAGTTCATATATTAGTTGGCGGAAATTCAATTTGCTCAAATTCTTTATTCATTATTGTCATAGAATAAAGTATTTCTGGCTAGCTGGAATATTTTTTGGAAACCATCTTATATAACTTTGGAAGTACTTGTTTTCGTGACTAGAGAATTAAAAGGATGGTTATTTTATGAATTCGGTTAGTATAACATTGAATTTTTAATTATATTTGTTGCTAGTCTCTTTGTCAGGCCTTTTTAATTTTTTCACTTTTTTCAGGTTCATTATCCACTGCTGGAACCATCTTTGGTGTCTTAGGATCACTCTCATTGTCAATGTATTCGATATATACTAAAAAAGTTTTACCGTTTGTCGATCAGCATATATGGCTGCTCTCATATTATAACAATGTATATTCCAGCATTATATTTATCCCCCTTATGTTATTCAATAATGAATTAACTGAAGTAATGAATTATGATAGGATATGGGATCTGAAGTTTTGGCTTTTGATGACAGGTGGGGGTTTATGTGGCTTCTCTATTGGATACGTCACAGCTCTGCAAATCAAGGTAAGTACTTGATTATCAACTTCATTTTGTTGATCCTACTGTTCTTCTTTCTTATATACGTATTTCAGCTATGTTTTTCAATTTTATCTGAGAAATTCCTGTTAGGTACATTTGGTGCTATAGATTGCAATAAAACTGTTCATAATGGTTAGTATTACTTTTACTCATATGTAAAGTTCAGTAAATCTTATGTACATTTTTGTCTAAACAAAAAGAGGGATTACTTATATAAATTTCACTGCTAGATGAAAAGCAGACTGGGGAATAATGCAAAATGATTAGAAAACTTTTTTCATGTAGTTAGGTATACTAAGGTGACCAGGTATTTTTGACCAAAAGGGAGGACAAATCTCGATTTTTTTATAAAAAAAGGAAGGACATTTCATTATCAAAAAACTTTGTATGCTTTATTTCACATTTTTAAAAATAAAATAAGGATTTTTACGTGAGGGGATGCTAAATTAAGAGGTACAAAAGGTACAAAAGACACTTTTGTACTTGTTGAAGTACCACTTGCAACACTAGCTCTAATCGCTTCTTATCTTTCCTTATCGATTTTATTGTGAACTCGGTCACACCAAGTAATTTACCAAACTGATGAAGCAGATTCATTATGCGCAAGCCTATCTAAAACTTCAGTTTTCTTCTCCAAACTTGTCACTTTTTTTGCCCTTTTTACCGACTTTTCTTTCATTTCAATCATCACTCTCTTTGGGGCCATGATTAGTCAATATTACAAAAAAACTATGAAAATAGCAAAATGCTTTAATGAAAAAAACTTGCACTTTTGTACATTATACATTGATACCCCTGTACCACCTTTCGTACGCCGAATTCGGACTTTCATACATCAGCAAAATGGCAAACGAACATTTCGAGTGGTGCTGGCTGCCAGCCACCAGTTTCCACCACGTCGCCATATTTGTCTGTACAGCAGTGTTTATTTGTGCAATTATTTAAATATTTTATTGCATTGCTCTATCTCTCTATATTATAAAATTGACGATTGTGTCTAAAAGGCCCCTGCTCAAAAAACTAAACATTTATACCATAATTAAAGATTTTATAATATTTTTTGGCTCTCTGGGAATGGAACCCCCATTATAACACGTAAGTCTATTGTTTGACTTTCTTACATTCGACTTTCGTACACATTTTCAGGAATGCATTATGTACAAAAGTAGGGGACTGCCTGTAACAATGTAACAGACAGGAGCAAAGCCAGCTAATCCACAAAAATCACATGATATTGGTTAGCATAGGTCTAAGTTCTCAAAGTAGGTATGAATGTTCCATGGATACACAAAGTTAAGTAAAAGGAAGGACAAAGACAGAAAAATTTCAAAAAAGGAGGACATAGAAGGACAAAATGTTTAGGAAGGACAATGATTGAAAAAGGAGGACTGTCCTTCCAAAAGGAGGACGTCTTGTCACCTTAGGTATACTGACATGCAATTTAGCATAACTGCTACATACCAAAATAAAATCACATTAATCATAATTTTTACTTAATTAAGTTAAGACGATATTAATAATCCCATTGAACATATACTGAAGTGGAGTTTGCTTAGCTCAGCTCCCAAAAAATATGACTCATTCTACATCAATGTCAAGAGAGCTGAGATTTATAGAAGCAACGTAATTGACTAATAGCCTCGTGTATGAGCCAGACTAATCCTGCAAATGTTGTAATAAAATACAATTCCAGCTATAAAGATGGTAACAGTTGTGTTTTTCATCATGTAAATCCGCATAATACAAGTGTAACGGTCTTTTGAAATTTTTAAAAAATTTTGTCTCATATATGGAAATGTTTTTATTAGGTCACATCTCCTCTTACCCACAATATATCTGGGACAGCAAAAGCTTGTGCTCAAACAGTGTTAGCAGCAGCATGGTTTGAAGATGGCAGCAATCGAAGTGTGCTGTGGTGGCTCTCAAATGGTGTGGTTTTAGCAGGCAGTGCTGCATACACTAGAGTTCGTCAGATTGAGATGGAAAAGTCTTATGAGCTTCCTAAGCAGATAAGAAAAGAAGAAAGCATATAAAATGTTTTATAATGTGATATGCATATTTAGCTCTTTGAATTGCTCATTGAACTCATATTGGCTCATGCATACCATTTATTTCATACACACACACATGTATTTCAGTGGCATTTTTACATTAACATGAAAATGTTGGCCTTTTCTCAGCACATTATAGGAATAACATTTATGATAATGGTGAAGGCTATCTTACTTTAACTCATTCCATTGTTATTGTCTCATTCATTGATAAACATGTTCAAGCAATAATTCAGTCGACAAGTTCAAATTGATGAAAACTGCATCTAACATAGTTATCACAAAACTTCTGTGTGATAGTGCAGCTGAAGATTTAAGTAATAATTTAAGTGATCCTTCTATAAAATTTTATCAACCCTCATAATCTGATTTTTAAATATAATTAATTTAGTTTTATTCTTTAATTATTTTTTTAAATTGAGGTGAAGATTTTTTCATGGCAAATTTTATATATTGATTTAGAGACAGTTATAGTGCCTGGGGGTCTCAAGTTTAGAGCTGAAAGAGCTAGCATTAACAGAGTCAGAAGCTAGAGGGATAAGAAATGTATAGATTGTGAAAAGTCCCAACACGAAGAAGTGATCATATATCCTAAATTAAACAATAGCAGGAGAAAGTCTCAACTGATGGGTATCATTTAAAAAAATTATTATTTCTAAGGTTTTCGCTTGATGATTTAGAGCTCGGATCAACATCAACTTCAGAAGCACACCCAATATATATTGTAAATATATATGCAAGCACAGGCATTCCTCGACTTGCAACACTTCAAACCTAAAATGTTTTCTAACTAAGGAACACTTTTTTAAGACTTCACAAGTTGGGGAGGGCTGCAAACTACTATCACCTAGCAGACTTGCATGCATACCATAAATCCATGCCTGTATTGATTTAAGAATTTTTTTTCTATCAAAACAAGTGCCTCGAATCCTACATTCTTATTTTTGCATCTCTTCTTCTGCCAACATTTTATATTCTATTATAAAGTATTAATAATATCAAAAGTCTGGGTAATTATTTAGTTATGATTTTCTTATTCTTTATGAAATCATTCACATGTGATACTGTGTTCATTAATTAGAAAAAATAGTTATACTCAAACATTTTTTGCTATTACCCTAACAAACTTACTGCAGTAAACCAGCATTCTGCAGCACCCTATTTGTGAACATCTGGACTAGATACTGAGAATATGCCTATATTCTAACAAACTTACTATATAATTTTGAGAGAAGATTAAATTTAACTGAGCATGCCTATTCTTTGTGGGATTTTATGTAAAGGGTTTGTGAAAAATAATTATAAAATGGCATATTTTAATGGATGTTTGGCCAGTTTAATTGAGAATGCATGATTGATATCATCTTATCTAATTCATCCGAATTCAACTTCATCCAACACGACCTCCCCACCCAAACCATCTAAATCTAATGTGACGATAACAGACTTGATTGAACTGAATCCACCAAAACCAAATTTAAGTCACCAAACTGTCCCACCCTGTGAAGAACTCTCATCTTCAAATTTACAAATAATATTAGGTTTTATCTTTAATTGCCATCATTGCAGGCTTATTTTTCTCTAACTTACCAAATGTTATTAGTTGTGATAGCCTGTAAAATGTTACCTGTGTCTCTTCTCAAGGCTGCTGCTGTATTAATATGCATTAAATTGGATATACAGTGAATTTTTTTAAGTAAGGGGTTTATCCTGTCTAGCACATCATTCACGCTGCAGTTTACCAAACTTTCTGGCATATGCATGATGGCAAACATGATCAGTCAGCACTACACATTTGCTATGGATAATCCACGTATAGATAATCTGGAGTAGCCTTTAATATTTTACAGCTTCTTGAGTTATCATTTGAATTATTTCTTTCATTTCTTCAAAATTTGCAGTTGTTAATCAGCATGTGTTATTCATTTTTTGTACAAAATTAGCTGTTGATATAATTGGTAGGGCATATATGTTTAATGGAATAGCTTTTCATAAAATACATTAATTGTATTTTTTAATTTTGTTGTGAGGTTTAAGAATTTTATACCATAGCATTGCTTATATTATTGTGGAATGGAAAAAAGCATTCTTATTTTCACAAACACATTTGTGAAACCTGGGTTTACCAGTTGTGCAAAAAGCTTAGTTAAGGTTTCAATGCAATTAGGTATGTTTGCCTAATGTTTACAAGGCAATAGCATAAAAGTTATACTCAAACTGCATTGCATGAGATAGTGCAATCAGATTCCGGAAGAGTAAAGTCAGAAATAATGTGTTTTAAGTATTATAAAATGAAATGCTGTGATTTTTGTCATTTAAATGTTATTTTAAAAACTCAGTAGAAAATTTTCAAGATCACCTCATGGCTAAAATCAAATTGGCACTATTATCCTTCCAGTAGCCAAGAAAGGTTTGGGAAAACTGGATGCATGTTTCAATTACAGAACAGCCATCATCAGCAGTAATTCACAAATCAGAATCTACTATCTATTTTTCTTAGATTTAATGGTTACTGGTGGGATATATTGTATCAGTTTAAACAAATAACCAAATGGTGCTATGTGCTACAATGAAAAATATAGAAAATGTAATACTCTCATATAATGGAATCAAAATAATGGTACATTTGCTTAAAATAGAGAAAATCTAGTGTCACAAGGATATAGCATTGTAAACCAGAACCTTAGATGGGATGAATTTTATAGCATATAATTTATACCAATACTTTTTTTCTGCCGGAACACCATTCCAGAAGTTGTTTTCATGCAAAATATAAAATCAAGAAACTTGTAAGGATAAAAATTTATAAATTTTGAAAACACTTCAAATTCAAAATATTTATTACTAGATTGACATGCATTTCACATGTGAAATGCAAACCACCATTTATGACCTGATGTTTATAATATCCACCTTTTTGTCAGCAAAAAACTATGCATTACAGAAGCTTATTTTTTAGAAAAAGCACTCTATAGCTAAAATTGCTTATATTATAAAAAAATCTGCTTGACAAGATTTATTAATCTTGTTTTGTACTATGTCATTTTAATCCCTCATTGCCAGAATATTTTCATTACATTAAAAGAAAGAATTAGCTAAATAGATTTCATATATTCAAGAAAACTTCATTTATAAATTATTAATTAGATCATTTTGTATACTTTTATTAACAACTATCCACTGCCACTCTTCTCAAGATGTCAACATGTGCTAACATTCTGATGAACCTTAGCTTTATTCATTTCTATTTAACTCCTCATCCGATTTTGCCATCATGCTTTCTTGCCTATTTTGAAAAGACGTATGTTTCAAATTTTTAGAGATTAACACTCTCCCATCTCATTTAAATAAATAGCATCCTCAGATTTTAGCCTATAAAATAATTGTACACGCATTGTATAAAGAAAGTAAACATTTAAAATTAATATAGGCCATAGAAATCATAGAACAGATATGCAGGTTTCTTTTAGCAACTTATAGCAGAAGTTCAAATTTTATTCTGAGTGCTCTGGAGAGGAGAGGGATAATTACAACATTTCATTTGGTATCACTGTTGATAACTATGATAGTCATTATTAGAGTGATTCAAAGTAGTGATATCATTGTGTCACAGGTAGAAGTTATATGAAATATCAAACAAAAAGTGCCAGATAAAGAAGCTTAACTGTGATGATGTTCAATGGTGAGTTTTAAAATGTTATCTGGCTCTTACAGTCATGTTACCAGTTCACAATTATAAATAAGAATTATTTATGACTAAGTCAAGGCTGCATCCATTGATTTTATTATAAATAATGATCGAATTTTGCATTTTCATTTGCTGGTTCCATTAATATCAACATAATTTAGCATTAAAATGTTATCTCAGGATAGACTTGTTTCTAGTTAACTAGAAAGCTTTCAATATCCTATGTTATCTTGATAACATAACCGTTCATACTTTGTGAAGCAATCTTTAGTTATGCTACTATTAATTCTCATATTCTTTGTACTAAATACCTATGGCAATACTCTGTATAAATTGCCTGTATCTATAGTAGAATTACTTAAATATTATTTTGTAGAACCAAGAATGTAACCCAAAGAATTTGCTATAGCAGCTCACTTGATAGTACTTATGTTAGAGTTATTCCCATTTTTATATGGTTTCACTGGACTAAAAATATTTAATATTCCATTAATATTTATTTTCATTTGAAAATATTTCAAAAAATTTATTTTAGAGTATACTTCTCCAATTTAAGAGGAGACATTTATTTAAAGTGATCTTTTCATTATTTTGTTACCTATAGTTAAATTTTTTACTTTTGATGCTTGACCAACAATAATTAGTGTGTATTACTTGCCAAGATCAGTGCTTTTCAAAGTTCAAGTCATGACCCAGAAGTGGATCTCAGAATTGATAAACTGGGTTGCGAACCTCATGACTAGTGCTTACTGCAGAAAACGATGGAAAATACAAAGGCAGACTTGGGACAAACTGCTTCTGTTGAGGGAATGAATATCTTCTAGCATCTATTTTTGCAACTTTCCATAAAGTCCAATAAAATTTTTTTCTTTTCGTGGAGGTCACAAATGAACAGTTCTTTAATTATACAGGATCACGAAACAAATAATTTGAAGAACACTAACATGCATAATATGTATTTTGCAGTTTTTGCACAGGTCCTTCCAGCTCTCAAGGTCTTCAGCTTAATTATCAGGAAAATGTTTTTCACAATATCAAAGACATTGCATTTGGAAATGCAAATTTCCTCTATTTTATGGCACAAAAATTGATAAATGTAAATATTCTTGCACTGTTATTGGTTTTTAAACTCTTAATTCCATTATTTACAAAAACCTCTTGATAATAAAAATTTAATTGTATTTCATTTCAATGTCTCCTAATTCATAAATAATGATTTGGCAACTCTTCATGCTCCAAGTGTCATCTGCAGCAAGTCGTATTCCAGTGACACTCAGAACCATTTTATAAATCTGTTAGTAAAGAACTGGAATGTATGCAATTTTTCTGACTCTATCTACTATCTCTGCTTATATATGTACAAATCTAAGTTCATTAATGGGTTAGTGAGAAAATATTCAGAGTAGAAAGGGTTGATTTATGAGTATATATTTATTTGTGATATGATCAAAAATTTGATGCTAGTCATAAAGTATTGGTCATTGGAAATATTTTAATGTGTTTTATACATAATCTATCTGTTATATTTATGTGATCTAAATTGTGAATATAGATGTCTCCATGCCATTGCCGAAATGGCATGGTTCCCACCTTTTCTGCTGTATTTGCTATTCTGACTGGAATAAAAGGGTGATTAACCAAACACTGTGCAGCTGTTTATTTAATGCCCATGCTTGTCAATCACCATTGCAATAAACTCTTAGAAAAATGGTTTCTTGAAAAATTCAATTACCAGTGCAATATCACATACTCTATGAAACCCCAATTTAAGAGTCCTGAATTTAATTTTTCCTGCATTGATTGCTTCTTTTTTGAAGCCCTGTCAGATGTCTGCAATAAAACTACATACAACATGTTTCTCAAAAAAATTAATATAAGGCTACTTTATTCTTCGGCAAATTTAATAACAACCGGATTTTCTAAAAAAACAACTCATACGATTTTCAACAAATTTCACCTAGTTATTTAAGTTGATGTTTATAATGATTATACATAGTTCATATTTTTCAATAGATAACTAAACGACGCATTAATACATGAGAAAGTTTGTACAATGTATATTGTACCAATTTTTTTGATTTGATAGCAATAAAATCAATAAAGTCCTCAATTATTACTTTTTTATGGACGACTTGGTGAAAATTCTCCATGACTAATGTGATGTGATAGGGCATACACATTTTTGGGGACGAGGATAAATAAAAGAAATTACATTCAGAGCGTAAAGTGTAGAAGCAGGCAATTAATTTTTCACACATTAACCTATGACTTGATACAGTCATGGTCCTTCACTAAACCTCTGGTTGTGAAGAGATCGACAATTTGTCAAGTGTATAATAAGACTTCCATTTGGTGCCCCCTTACGAAGTTGCGTCCTCAGATATCAGGAAAAAATCTTCAAACAGGCTGCATATCACCTCACATCCCGTGAGTGGTTGCCTATCGTGCAACCACCTTTTACATTCAAAGCACATATCTGTGTATTTCCATACTTAAAAATTTCTTGTGCAATCCGACCTTATTTTTTACTACCTTCATTTTTATGGGTGGCTTTAACAGTGGTATTTTCAGTTGTTTATGTTATCAGTGCGTAAATACACTGAAGAAACTGAGATTAAGCTGAAGCTGTCAAACGAGCAATTCAGACACCAATATACTCGCCAAGTGGCTCATTTTCTCAGTTATCTTTGACAATATCCATTTTATGCGAGCTTGCTAAATTTTGAGAACACATGATATGCACGAATTCAACATAAAATAAAAAGTACCTTTTATCTTAACTTTTTTTATTACCTTAATGTTGAAACTTATGTTTAAATAACGAACTGTGCATTTACTGTAATATTTACTATATTACAACATGTAACATCATAAAGAGATGGGTAACGCTTAACTTTAGGGTTAGATAATCAGGCAAATACCATAATCCCGCTTCGATCAGTTCCTATGGTTGCTGGATTAAGGAGGTTCAACTGTATTAATGGAATAAAGTGTACCTATGTCTGTCACACCTCAAAGCGAAGCTTCCCCTTCACTTTCACTCAGCTACACTTGAGGGGAAGTGGAACGGAAGGAGATATGCAGATCATGTGGTCAGTAGCAAGCCAGGCAAGGGTGGCATGTGGGTATTAGGAGGGGGGACTTGATCCTCAGTGAGCGGCAGCGGCAGCTCAGGGCAAGTGGTGGTGACGTCCCCTATTCCAACCAACCCAACCCAACAATTTTTTTAATACCGTTCTTCCAACCGACCCAACCTAAATGTAAATGTGTCTCTACTGATTTTCGGTAATTCTTGAAATTTATGCTGTCCTAGGTATTCAGAGAAACCGTGAAGGGATTTTTTCCTGGCCCCCATTTCAATTACCATAATTTCCGATTACAATACGCAACTTATATAATACGCACCCATGTTTTCACGAGTGAATTATGAAAATTCTCTTATCACTGTGTATAATACGCACCTATATTTTTGTAAAAGATCAAAGTAATTTTACTTGACTAAGTGTAGTATCGGGGCAGTTCTCGCTTTGCCGCCAAATGAGATACGTGTGATAGAGTTTACAAGAATATCACATTACATTCTGGCTCCCCCCTTTAACCATGGCTATGCCGTACAAAATAATTTTTCATCAATGTCGCCTTTTCTATTAATCTGGTCGGTTCGGAAACGAGTTCGCGCTTTGCTTCCAAACTAGAGATGTGTGAGAGAGTTTACGAAAATAACACGTTACGTTCTCTCTCTCCCATTAAAGATCACACACTGTCTAAAAACATTTTGTCTCAATGTCACCTTTTGTATTAACCTGGTACGATGGAATAACAGTTCATCCTTTGCCGCTCAGCGACGTCGTTTATGTGAACATCAAGTTCAGTTCATACAAGCCAGTCGAGGTGTGTAAAATACTATTTGTTGCAATTTACGTAGATGATGAGAGAGAACATAAGATCGCCGAGGAACTGTTTGAGGACGGTGAGGGGAGTGGTAATGAATTCCTAGGCTTATTCTGACAGTTAAAGTAAATAAATAAATGTTCTTATTTTTGTTTTGAAAAACAACATTTAAACGAATGTTATTGAAATGTACGATTTATTTGTAAAAACATGTTCGAAAATATAAAATATTCCCATACTGAAAAAAGTTGTATACATTTATAACCATATATAATACGCACCCTAACTTTTTGTCGACTGTTTTGAAAAAAACATGCGTGTTATAATGAGAAAATTATGGTATTCACTTTCCATGCACATTGTATGAAAACAAAAAGCATTAATTATTGTGACAGTTACCATAGTTATTCATATTTTAGTTTTCATAAGCTCCTCCACAATACTCTTTACCTCTGCAGTTAAAGTTGCTTCCCTCAATTGCATGGACTGTCTTTCTTGATACTCCAGCTAGTGGGTTCGTTTATATGGACTTATTTGTATAAGCGCCTCTACTTTAAGAATATTTTTCATGTACCTATATTCTGAAGTTATCAGGACTAAAGACTTCTAGCTGCAAAAATAGTTTGCAATTCCTGAAAAATCATAACTGTTGTATAACTGAGCAAATTGAATAATCCAAAAAGACACAAACATTGAGTACAGAAATTTTTCCAAAGATATACCAAACCTGCATCCTATGATTTGAAATAAAGAAATGGAATGAGTACAAAATTTCAATAATTCTACAGCATGCCAACAAAGTTAAATTCTTGCAAAAGTACTTCAAATTAATGAGTCTTCCAACAGAGATTTTCTGTCGTATTTGCAATGAATAGCAACATTTAACAAGAGTATGTCTCGATTCACGTTATGTTCAATTAGGAATCGCCATCTTATATCCTTTATATTATGTAACCTAAACAAATCCCAAGTCTTTTCAGTCGTATAGACAAGGAAAACGCTGACTATTCAAGTCAGCATTATTCCTATATTACAGAATATCCCTAATCTGTGGATCAGGTATTTTTTAAATTCAACGATACACTCAGAAACATAACTTTCCTAGCTGATACCTGAAACAAACGCGCTCGTGGATTACAAAAGCTCGCATTAGCTTCGAAACCAGAAAATCTACGTTTTAAAGTAGAGTTAATGGAATTAGTAGGACTTGAGTTGATTTAAGAAATATAATGCATCTACCTGTCGTACAGAAAAATTGTCAGTGAACGTCGATTTTGAAATGGCGGCCTTGGGAGAGCGGTAGTTAGAAATTTGGAAGCAAACCTCCCTATGCGAAGCTGGGTTTCGAGTCCTGCCGTGGAAAAAGGCAGTTATGTATATAAATTTTCTTTTTACTACGGTCATTGGGGTTTACATAAATAAATTAGAGGTACTTGTAAAAACTTAATGAATAACATTGAAACTGCCGCTGTAGGTCGGTGGATGATTCTTTCCATAGGTGGCGCGAAATAAAACGTAGTGTTGAAGATAAGGTTTGGCTCATGGAGCCTCATGGCCTCATGGAATATAGGCTCCATCAGGCTCCATGGTTTGGCTATTGTTACAGACCATTTTTTGAAAAACTTTAAGTTTATCTTCCTGACATGTAATACAATCATTCCGCTCGATAAACGAGTTTTTATGTGAAAGCGACCGGAGGAGATACACTATGGAGAGATTACGACACTTACTGTTTAGGGTAGGTAATAGATTCATAGTTAGTGTGTTATTTCTACCTTCGCGAAAGTTATTAAATTTTTATCAACTTCTCTGTTCATCGATTTTCTACAGGTAAAGGCCACATATCCCATCTCCACAGGATCGAGAAACGTCACTTGTACGTAACAAAGCTTACGTAAATAAATCTTGGAAAGGAAAGGAATTCGCAATTATGAATCCTGCTGACGGAAGCAAAATAGGATGTGTACCTGATATGGATGCTGCTGATACAAATGAAGCAATAAATGCTGCTTACAACGCATTTTTGCTGTGGCAAGATACTACAGCCAAGGTTAAAAATATATAACTGATAGTGCTTATCTTCTTCAGCCCGTTAGATTTCTGGACATAATAATGCTTAAATACGTTTTTCTCTTTCATAGTACTGACAATTCCAATCAATCTTATTTTACAGAATAATTTTTAGGTCTTGCTGTATGCTGTCTTTTCTATGTCCATTATTTTTATTGCTGATAACTTTGTGATGCTTGAATATACGCTTATTTGATGTGCCCCTTGGATTTGATATTTTATCAAATGAGTGGCGTAAAAGTATTGGATTGATAGTTAAATTTATTAAATGAAGTCATTTTTTCTTTTTATCAGTCATGTCTTAAGTCGTGCTGATTTTTTTATTTCAATGCATTTTGACGTTAAGTTTATTAACACTTACTCTTTGTTAATGTGCATTTAACAGATATTTTGTATAATTTTCCTTTAAGATAAAAATAACGGGAAATATATATATTGGAATTTTTCATTATGATATACTGATTTTGTTTAAACAGGAAAGGTCGCATTAACTGAGGGAATGGTTTAATAAGCTGGAACAAAATGAAAAGGAGCTAGCTGAAATTATTACTTTAGGATCAGGTAAACCACTGAAAGAAGCAGCAGAAGAAGTGACTTATGGAAATTCATTCATAGAATGGTTCTCAGAAGAGCAAAGAAGAATTCACATGAGTAATTAATGCAGTTGTTAAAATTCCATGTACTGATTATAAATTGAAAATGTATGATTTTTATGGACTTTTCCTTATATTTCATTTTGATTTTTTTCAGATAAAAATTTCCAGTATTGCTTTCGATGACCTTTGAAAAAGTTTTTCTTCATTGATAATTTTATAATAATGTTTTACTGATTTAGAATAGAATAGAGTTAATACATACTTACATTTAATAATAAAATATTAATTTTAAAATGGAGTAATTATTTTCCTCGTCACTTTCCTTTTACCAAATAATGGATTAGTATTATCTGTATTGAAATTTTGCGACTCGATGAAAGAAAAGATATGAGACAATTAACGATGCAAAAGTGTAACAATTGTAATCAGCGACTCGTTAAAATCGTATTATATCCTCAAAAAGTCATGACTTCATCCTTTTGCGTGAACATTCACATAGGTTTTAAGCTTAACTGACAAGGGGTGTGTGTGACGGGGTTATCGATTTTCTTCTAATTTCACGAGCGTGTAGTACCCATCTAATAATGTGAAATTACAAAGGGAGATGATGCACCTCTCAATCGTATTAAAGAAAATCGAGGAAGAAGTTTTGCTTGTAGATTAGGAACAATTATAATTGACTGAAGATCAATTCACTACATGGTCGACCGGTTAGAAGCATTAAGGTACGTTTTCACTGGAGCAGTCGACTGCCGCAGTTGAGGGCGGGCAGGCCCGCCGTGACTGCTACAATGCATTTCCTATGAGGGCGGGTTGACTGATGCCGTCCCGACTGAGACGGACCGACGGCTGCGTTTCGACTGCTCCAAAAGCAGTCTGAATGCAGCAAGTCTGGCAGTCGGCAGCGCTTGACGTTTTCTGACTGTATTTTTTCATTGCGGTGGCATTTATTTATATCCCATGCTTGTCAATCTCCATTGCAATAAACACTTAGAAGAATGGTTTCTTGAAAAATTCAATTACCAGTGCAATATCACATACTTAATGAAAGCCCAATTTAAGAGTCCTGAATTTAATGTTTTCCTGCATTGGTTGCTTCTTTTTTGAAGCCCTGTCAGATGCTCCATTTAAGCAATGTATTATTCAGATTAATTCTTCTCAATTTAGTGTTTTACCTGGAAGTCAGGAGAGGTGTGGCTCCATAGTCAGCTCAGGTGCAAAAAAATCGCTCGTTCTCCAGTGTTCTGAACTCCAACATAAAAATCACAAAAATGAAATTTGATTGTTATTGCCAGATGACAAAGTAACAGTCAAATTTGAGACAGGAATAATACCTGGTGTTTATATAAATATTTTGATTTGTTTAAAAAAGCTTAAAATGCCCATATATGGTGCCTTCACCCAGAGCCTGGACAAGGTATTTTTGCACCCTAGGTTAGGTTTGAAAATTATGGCAACTCCTAATGAAAGTATACAGCAAACAGTTTTATCTATCAAATCAATAGTTTCTTTGCAATTAGAGGTAAAATAAAACATATGAAATGTATTTTAATATAAAATGTTATACTTAAAATTTTAACTTGTTGTACCCCTTAGTATGCTGTGCCATAGGTGGGTGTCTCACTTGTACAGCCCTTGCCTGGCTCTGTCTTCCCCCTTATGAGTTTAAATTTCTAATAAATTCACACACACAAAAACTGATATAAAGGAATTTTGCTGTAATAAATGTACAGTTACTTTCTGTAATATTATGTAGCCCCTAAATAGTATTTACCCCAATTTAGTATACAAAGAGGTTCTACCCCAGAGAAAATAGAGGTTAAACTAACTTGTAAATTTTTTTTGTAACTTTATAATCAGCAATGGAAAAAATAAAAAATTAATTTCAACCATATACCATTAGTATCGACTTACATAGAGTCAACCTCCCTCCCCTAATCCGGTATACTTTCTGAGTTTGCCTTGCTTCCCGTGAACAACAATGTTTAGAACCGTCGATCTCAAAGTTCAATGAATTATTTATTAACGCCTTAATGGATATAAGGATTTGAATATGATTTCCTTTATTACCAATTTTATATTAACTTCACTAGCTATATATATATATATACACACACAGGTCCATGGTGACCACTTTTGGTGCCCTGGGCAGAGGATTTTTTGCCCCCCCAAGATAATCTAATAAAATGGTGTGCCTATATTTTCTGAGTGGTATTTAACTAAAATATACAATCACACAGATTTATTTTTGGGCTTTATTTTCAGCAAAAATATTGATTATGTCATTGGAATCTATATTTTTAGCAGTGTCACATTCAATAGATGACCAGAAATCTCTCTTGATTCATTGATGACCATAGGTCATTCTTGGTCAATTTCAGTTTACTAAAAGAACGCTCTCCACTTGAAATTGATGTGGCGAATGTCAAGAAATTCTCAGCAAAATTTCCACATTGAGAAAGGAACTTAGAACGCCATATTCATGAAGAAATTCCAATATTTCTTTCAGTGTAATTTTTACACCTTTTATCGAAGGCAGGTGGTGGTCCAAACTGGGAACTTCTGCGATTGACTCGCGTTCATCCACATTGATTTTATACATATACACAGCATTTTTACATGAATTTATCATTTAATCTTCAGTCGTATTATACAATATAAAGCACAATTTAAAAATTTTAAATCATTATCAATTTCGTCTAAAGATGTATAAATCGTGTCTACAGTTGCCTTTGAAGATAATTTGTTGCCTAATGCACTGCATGGTAAACAGTATTTTGTTGTTTCAGGTATTGAGGGTGCTACAGTTTCCGTCGTGTCATTAAATCCCTTTTTCTTACTCCTATTTTTGGGATTCCTTTTTCATCGCAAAATGCCTTAGCCTCTTCCGAATACTCTTCCAGTGGTGACTTTTGAACTTTTTATGTCTGGTACCAAATGTGGATAAATTCACAGTTACATCGGCACCCTGAACAGATTTAGTGAGGCGGTTGATCTTCTAACAAGAAAAATGTAAATTGCACGTCGATCTGTTTTAGCAAACGTTCAATATTCATGTTCATTCTTTAATTTTATTAACACCCTATAATTCAATTGAAACCTCAATGAATTCACTGCATTTGCTCCTGATGAACATCGTGTTGTGCCATGTTTTTTCAACATCAACTTAAGGACCTCAATGAGTGCAACACATCTCGATGTTGAACAAGCAAAATAAATTAAATTAACCGGTTATACTATTAGGAGCATTTTTATATGATTGAGCAATTATGTTTAGTAAATCTAGGGCATAAAGTTCCAATTTTTAGATTATTTCTGATGCGATTTCGTCTATCTTTTAGTTTCTCAGATATGAAATGTTGGTTTCATTTAGAGGCAGGTGTGCCTTCAGGGTTTATATGCCAAATAACCCAGCTAAGTATGGAATCAAACTTCAAATTTTAGCTGATGCGAGAACCAATTACGCATTCAATGGTTATAAATACAGCGGAAAGGGGAGTGATGGAACTGGTCTATCAGAATCTGAACGTAAGTACAGCATTCCATCTCAATTGGTGGTCCGATTATGTAAGCCAATTATAGGCACTAATAGAAACGTAACAGCCGATAATTGGTACTCTGCAATAGAATTGGTTGAGATTCTAAAAAAGCAATGCCTCACATTTTTAGGGACACTGAAGAAGAACACAAGACAGATTCCAAACGAATTATTGTCGAGTAAATCAAGAGTTATCGGATCAGCCCTGTATGGCTTGACGAAAAATATGACTTTGCTGTCCCATGCCCCGAAAAAAAATAAATCCGTAATATTGATTTCTTCGATGCATCATTCCACCACTGAGGATCCCACAACTGGGAAACCAGAAATGATATCATACTTTAATTGTACCAAAGGAGGTGTTGACAATCTGGACCAAAAATGCAGTTTATACCCCTCTGGTCAAAGAACCAACAAGTGGTCCATGGCTGCGTTTTTTAGAATAGTAGATATGTCAGCCATTAATGCATTCATTATTTACAAATCCACTGTTAAAGAAAACAGTAATACAAGACTTCAATTTAAGAAATCATTGGCTAGAAACCTTGTCGAAATGCATATGAAAATTCGGCTAGCTAATACGCGGATTCATAGAAGTTTGAGGATGTCAATAACAGCAATTTTGGGATTACAAGAGGAGCCTCAAAGTGAACCTGAAGAAACCCTCACCAGGGAAAATAATAAGACCTGTTACATGTGCCCTGCGAAAAAAAGGAGAAAGACTGTCTATGTTTGTTGCTCTTGTAAGAGGCCCATTTGCCTTCAGTGCAGCAAAAAGATGTGCACAGACTGCCAACACAGGAGTGATGAATAGCACTTTGCATATTGCAATTTTTTCTATTTTTTTATATGATATCAAAAATATTTTTTTTTCTTGTTTATTATAGTATTAAAAGCAGAAAATCACTGATTTATTAAGTTCATTCTGAAACACCTAAAAGTTTTTTAAAAGCATTTTTAAAAACCTTTGATAAGTTTGCCAAAAAATGGTTTAATGCAAAACATTAAAGTTCTGTAATTATGTAATTTTTTTATATTTAATTTGTCTTACTATTTTGATTCCAATGAAAGAGAATTGCCGCTCGGATTACGGCATTTATCACCCTGGGGGCCAAATTTTAAATTTAAATATCACGGTCCGTAGGACCCCACCTCACCAGTTATGTTCTAAAAATCCACCTCACCAACCAAGGGTTAAGTTGATGTTTATAATGATTATACATAGTTCATATTTTTCAATAGATAACTAAACGACGCATTAATATATGAGAAAGTTTGTACAATGTATATTGTACCAATTTTTTTGATTTGATAGCAATAAAATCAATAAAGTCCTCAATTATTACTTTTTTATGGACGACTTGGTGAAAATTCTCCATGACTAACGTGATGTGATAGGGCGTACACATTTTTGGGGACGAGGATAAATAAAAGAAATTACATTCAGAGCGTAAAGTGTAGAAGCAGGCAATTAATTTTTCACACATTAACCTATGACTTGATACAGTCATGGTCCTTCACTAAACCTCTGGTTGTGAAGAGATTGACAATTTGTCAAGTGTATAATAAGACTTCCATTTGGTGCCCCCTTACAAAGTTGCGTCCTCAGATATCAGGAAAAAATCTTCAAACAGGCTGCATATCACCTCACATCCCGTGAGTGGTTGCCTATCGTGCAACCACCTTTTACATTCAAAAGCACATATTTGTGTAATTGCCATACTTAAAAATTTCTTGTGCAATCCGACCTTATTTTTTGCTACCTTCATTTTGATGGGTGGCTTTAACAGTGGTGTTTTCAATTGTTTATGTTATCAGTGCGTAAATACACTGAAGAAACTGAGATTAAGCTGAAGCTGTCAAACGAGCAATTCAGACACCAATATACTCGCCAAGTGGCTCATTTTCTCAGTTATCTTTGACAATATCCATTTTATGCGAGCTTGCAAAATTTTGAGAACACATGATATGTACGAATTCACCACAAAATAAAACGTACCTTGTATCTGAACTATTTTTATAACCTTAATGTTGAAACTTATGTTTAAATAACGTACTGTGCATTTACTGTAATATTTACTATATTACAACATGTAACATCGTGAAGAAATGGGTAAGGCTTAACTTTAGGGTTAGATAATCAGGCAAATTCCATAATCCCGCTTCGATCAGTTCCTATGGTTGCTGGATTAAGGAGGTTCAACTGTATTAATGGAATAAAGTGTACCTATTTCTGTCACACCTCAAAGCGAAGCTTCCACTTCACTTTCACTCAGCTACACTTGAGGGGAAGTGGAAGAGAAGGAGATATGCAGATCCTGTTGTCAGTAGCAAGCCGGGCAAGGGTGGCATGTGGGTATTAGGTGGAGGACCTTGATCCTCAGTGAGCGGCGGATTCCTACCAACCCAACCCAACAATTTTTTTAAAACTGTTCTTCCAACCGACCCAACCCAAATGTAAATGTGACTCTACTAATTTTCGATAATTCTTGAAATTTATGCTGTCCTAGGTATTCAGAGAAACCGTGAAGGGATTTTTTCCTGGCCCCCATTTCAATTACCGTAATTTCCTAAAACAATACCCAACTTATATAATACGCACCAATGTTTTCACGAGTGAATTATGAAAATTCTCTTATCACTGTGTATAATACGCACCTATATTTTTGTAAAAGATCAAAGTAATTTTACTTGACTAAGTGTAGTATCGGGGCAGTTCTCGCTTTGCCGCCAAATGAGATACGTGTGATAGAGTTTACAAGAATATCACGTTACGTTCTGACTCTCCCTTTAACGATGGCTATGCCGTACAAAAATATTTTTCATCAATGTCGCCTTTTCTATTAATCTGGTTGGTTCGAAAAAGAGTTCGCGCTTTGCTTCCAAACTAGAGATGTGTGAGAGAGTTTACAAAAATAACACGTTACGTTCTCTCTCTCCCATTAAAGATCGCACACTGTCTAAAAACATTTTGTCTCAATGTCACCCTTTGTATTAACCTGGTACGATGGAATAATAGTTCATCCTTTGCCGCTCAGCGACGTCGTTTATGTGAACATCAAATTCAGTTCATACAAGCCAGTCGAGGTGTGTAAAATACTATTTGTTGCAATTTACGTAGATGATGAGAGAGAACATAAGATCGCCGAGGAACTGTTTGAGGACAGTGAGGGGAGTGGTAATGAATTCCTAGGCTTATTCTGACAGTTAAAGTAAATAAATAAATGTTCTTATTTTTGTTTTGAAAAACAACATTTAAACGAATGTTATTGAAATGTACGATTTATTTGTAAAAACATGTTCGAAAATATAAAATATTCCCATACTGAAAAAAGTTGTATACATTTATAACCATATATAATATGCACCCTAACTTTTTGTCGACTGTTTTGAGAAAAACATGCGTGTTATAATGAGAAAATTATGGTATTCACTTTCCATGCACATTGTATGAAAACAAAAAGCATTAATTATTGTGACAGTTACCATAGTTATTCATATTTTAGTTTTCATAAGCTCCTCCACAATACTCTTTACCTCTGCAGTTAAAGTTGCTTCCCTCAATTGCATGGACTGTCTTTCTTGATACTCCAGCTAGTGGGTTCGTTTATATGGACTTATTTGTATAAGCGCCTCTACTTTAAGAATATTTTTCATGTACCTATATTCTGAAGTTATCAGGACTAAAGACTTCTAGCTGCAAAAATAGTTTGCAATTCCTGAAAAATCATAACTGTTGTATAACTGAGCAAATTGAATAATCCAAAAAGACACAAACATTGAGTACAGAAATTTTTCCAAAGATATACCAAACCTGCATCCTATGATTTGAAATAAAGAAATGGAATGAGTACAAAATTTCAATAATTCTACAGCATGCCAACAAAGTTAAATTCTTGCAAAAGTACTTCAAATTAATGAGTCTTCCAACAGAGATTTTCTGTCGTATTTGCAATGAATAGCAACATTTAACAAGAGTATGTCTCGATTCACGTTATGTTCAATTAGGAATCGCCATCTTATATCCTTTATATTATGTAACCTAAACAAATCCCAAGTCTTTTCAGTCGTATAGACAAGGAAAACGCTGACTATTCAAGTCAGCATTATTCCTATATTACAGAATATCCCTAATCTGTGGATCAGGTATTTTTTAAATTCAAAGATACACTCAGAAACATAACTTTCCTAGCTGATACCTGAAACAAACGCGCTCGTGGATTACAAAAGCTCGCATTAGCTTCGAAACGAGAAAATCTACGTTTTAAAGTAGAGTTAATGGAATTAGTAGGACTTGAGTTGATTTAAGAAATATAATGCATCTACCTGTCGTACAGAAAAATTGTCAGTGAACGTCGATTTTGAAATGGCGGCCTTGGGAGAGCGGTAGTTAGAAATTTGGAAGCAAACCTCCCTATGCGAAGGCTGGGTTTCGAGTCCTGCCGTGGAAAAAGGCAGTTATGTATATAAATTTTCTTTTTACTACGGTCATTGGGGTTTACATAAATAAATTAGAGGTACTTGTAAAAACTTAATGAATAACATTGAAACTGCCGCTGTAGGTCGGTGGATGATTCTTTCCATAGGTGGCGCGACATAAAACGTAGTGTTGAAGATAAGGTTTGGCTATTGTTACAGACCATTTTTTGAAAAACTTTAAGTTTATCTTCCTGACATGTAATACAATCATTCCGCTCGATAAACGAGTTTTTATGTGAAAGCGACCGGAGGAGATACACTATGGAGAGATTACGACACTTACTGTTTAGGGTAGGTAATAGATTCATAGTTAGTGTGTTATTTCTACCTTCGCGAAAGTTATTAAATTTTTATCAACTTCTCTGTTCATCGATTTTCTACAGGTAAAGGCCACATATCCCATCTCCACAGGATCGAGAAACGTCACTTGTACGTAACAAAGCTTACGTAAATAAATCTTGGAAAGGAAAGGAATTCGCAATTATGAATCCTGCTGACGGAAGCAAAATAGGATGTGTACCTGATATGGATGCTGCTGATACAAATGAAGCAATAAATGCTGCTTACAACGCATTTTTGCTGTGGCAAGATACTACAGCCAAGGTTAAAAATATATAACTGATAGTGCTTATCTTCTTCAGCCCGTTAGATTTCTGGACATAATAATGCTTAAATACGTTTTTCTCTTTCATAGTACTGACAATTCCAATCAATCTTATTTTACAGAATAATTTTTAGGTCTTGCTGTATGCTGTCTTTTCTATGTCCATTATTTTTATTGCTGATAACTTTGTGATGCTTGAATATACGCTTATTTGATGTGCCCCTTGGATTTGATATTTTATCAAATGAGTGGCGTAAAAGTATTGGATTGATAGTTAAATTTATTAAATGAAGTCATTTTTTCTTTTTATCAGTCATGTCTTAAGTCGTGCTGATTTTTTTATTTCAATGCATTTTGACGTTAAGTTTATTAACACTTACTCTTTGTTAATGTGCATTTAACAGATATTTTGTATAATTTTCCTTTAAGATAAAAATAACGGGAAATATATATATTGGAATTTTTCATTATGATATACTGATTTTGTTTAAACAGGAAAGGTCGCATTAACTGAGGGAATGGTTTAATAAGCTGGAACAAAATGAAAAGGAGCTAGCTGAAATTATTACTTTAGGATCAGGTAAACCACTGAAAGAAGCAGCAGAAGAAGTGACTTATGGAAATTCATTCATAGAATGGTTCTCAGAAGAGCAAAGAAGAATTCACATGAGTAATTAATGCAGTTGTTAAAATTCCATGTACTGATTATAAATTGAAAATGTATGATTTTTATGGACTTTTCCTTATATTTCATTTTGATTTTTTTCAGATAAAAATTTCCAGTATTGCTTTCGATGACCTTTGAAAAAGTTTTTCTTCATTGATAATTTTATAATAATGTTTTACTGATTTAGAATAGAATAGAGTTAATACATACTTACATTTAATAATAAAATATTAATTTTAAAATGGAGTAATTATTTTCCTCGTCACTTTCCTTTTACCAAATAATGGATTAGTATTATCTGTATTGAAATTTTGCGACTCGATGAAAGAAAAGATATGAGACAATTAACGATGCAAAAGTGTAACAATTGTAATCAGCGACTCGTTAAAATCGTATCATATCCTCAAAAAGTCATGACTTCATCCTTTTGCGTGAACATTCACATAGGTTTTAAGCTTAACTGACAAGGGGTGTGTGTGACGGGGTTATCGATTTTCTTCTAATTTCACGAGCGTGTAGTACCCATCTAATAATGTGAAATTACAAAGGGAGATGATGCACCTCTCAATCGTATTAAAGAAAATCGAGGAAGAAGTTTTGCTTGTAGATTAGGAACAATTATAATTGACTGAAGATCAATTCACTACATGGTCGACCGGTTAGAAGCATTAAGGTACGTTTTCACTGGAGCAGTCGACTGCCGCAGTTGAGGGCGGGCAGGCCCGCCGTGACTGCTACAATGCATTTCCTATGAGGGCGGGTTGACTGATGCCGTCCCGACTGAGACGGACCGACGGCTGCGTTTCGACTGCTCCAAAAGCAGTCTGAATGCAGCAAGTCTGGCAGTCGGCAGCGCTTGACGTTTTCTGACTGTATTTTTTCATTGCGGTGGCATTTATTTATATCCCATGCTTGTCAATCTCCATTGCAATAAACACTTAGAAGAATGGTTTCTTGAAAAATTCAATTACCAGTGCAATATCACATACTCAATGAAAGCCCAATTTAAGAGTCCTGAATTTAATGTTTTCCTGCATTGGTTGCTTCTTTTTTGAAGCCCTGTCAGATGCTCCATTTAAGCAATGTATTATTCAGATTAATTCTTCTCAATTTAGTGTTTTACCTGGAAGTCAGGAGAGGTGTGGCTCCATAGTCAGCTCAGGTGCAAAAAAATCGCTCGTTCTCCAGTGTTCTGAACTCCAACATAAAAATCACAAAAATGAAATTTGATTGTTATTGCCAGATGACAAAGTAACAGTCAAATTTGAGACAGGAATAATACCTGGTGTTTATATAAATATTTTGATTTGTTTAAAAAAGCTTAAAATGCCCATATATGGTGCCTTCACCCAGAGCCTGGACAAGGTATTTTTGCACCCTAGGTTAGGTTTGAAAATTATGGCAACTCCTAATGAAAGTATACAGCAAACAGTTTTATCTATCAAATCAATAGTTTCTTTGCAATTAGAGGTAAAATAAAACATATGAAATGTATTTTAATATAAAATGTTATACTTAAAATTTTAACTTGTTGTACCCCTTAGTATGCTGTGCCATAGGTGGGTGTCTCACTTGTACAGCCCTTGCCTGGCTCTGTCTTCCCCCTTATGAGTTTAAATTTCTAATAAATTCACACACACAAAAACTGATATAAAGGAATTTTGCTGTAATAAATGTACAGTAATTTCTGTAATATTATGTAGCCCCTAAATAGTATTTACCCCAAATTAGTATACAAAGAGGTACTACCCCAGAGAAAATAGAGGTTAAACTAACTTGTAAATTTTTTTTGTAACTTTATAATCAGCAATGGAAAAAATAAAAAATTAATTTCAACCATATACCATTAGTATCGACTTACATAGAGTCAACCTCCCTCCCCTAATCCGGTATACTTTCTGAGTTTGCCTTGCTTCCCGTGAACAACAATGTTTAGAACCGTCGATCTCAAAGTTCAATGAATTATTTATTAACGCCTTAATGGATATAAGGATTTGAATATGATTTCCTTTATTACCAATTTTATATTAACTTCACTAGCTTTATATATATATACACACACACACAGGTCCGTGGTGACCACTTTTGGTGCCCTGGGCAGAGGATTTTTTGCCCCCCCAAGATAATCTAATAAAATGATGTGCCTATGTTTTCTGAGTGGTATTTAACTAAAATATACAATCACACAGATTTATTTTTGGGTTTTATTTTCAGCAAAAATATTGATTATGTCATTGGAATCTATATTTTTAGCAGTGTCATATTCAATAGATGACCAGAAATCTCTCTTGATTCATTGATGACCATAGGTCATTCTTGGTCAATTTCAGTTTACTAAAAGAACGCTCTCCACTTGAAATTGATGTGGCGAATGTCAAGAAATTCTCAGCAAAATTTCTATCATTGAGAAAGGAACTTAGAACACCATATTCATGAAGAAATTCCAATATTTCTTTCAGTGTAATTTTTACACCTTTTATCGAAGGCAGGTGGTGGTCCAAACTGGGAACTTCTGCGATTGACTCGCGTTCATCCACATTGATTTTATACATATACACAACATTTTTACATGAATTTATCATTTAATCTTCAGTCGTATTATACAATATAAAGCACAATGTAAAAATTTTAAATCATTATCAATTTCGTATAAAGATGTATAAATCGTGTCTACAGTTGCCTTTGAAGAAAATTTGTTGCCTAATGCACTGCATGGTAAACAGTATTTTGTTCTTTCAGGTATTGAGGGTGCTACAATTTCCGTCGTGTCATTAAATCCCTTTTTCTTACTCCTATTTTTGGGATTCCTTTTTCATCGCAAAATGCCTTAGCCTCTTCCGAATACTCTTCCAGTGGTGACTTTTGAACTTTTTATGTCTGGTACCAAATGTGGATAAATTCACAGTTACATCGGCACCCTGAACAGATTTAGTGAGACGGTTGTTCTTCTAACAAGAAAAATATAAATTGCACGTCGATCTGTTTTAGCAAACATTCAATATTCATGTTCATTCTTTACTTTTATTAACACCCTATAATTCAATTGTTACCTCAATTATTTCACTGCATTTGCTCCTGATGAACATCGTGTTGTGCCATGTTTTTTCAACATCAACTTAAGGACCTCCATGAGTGCAACACATCTCGATGTTGAACAAGCGAAATAAATTAAATTAACCGGTTATTCTATTAGGAGCATTTTTATATGATTGAGCAATTATGTTTAGTAAATCTAGGGCATAAAGTTCCAATTTTTAGATTATTTCTGATGCGATTTCATCTATCTTTTAGTTTCTCATATATGAAATGTTGGTTTCATTTAGAGGCAGGTGTGCCTTCAGGGTTTATATGCCAAATAACCCAGCTAAGTATGGAATCAAACTTCAAATTTTAGCTGATGCGAGAACCAATTACGCATTCAATGGTTATAAATACAGCGGAAAGGGGAGTGATGGAGCTGGCCTATCAGAATCTGAACGTAAGTACAGCATTCCGTCTCAATTGGTGGTCCGATTATGTAAGCCAATTATAGGCACTAATAGAAACGTAACAGCCGATAATTGGTACTCTGCAATAGAATTGGTTGAGATTCTAAAAAAGCAATGCCTCACATTTTTAGGGACACTGTAGAAGAACACAAGACAGATTCCAAACGAATTATTGTCGAGTAAATCAAGAGTTATCGGATCAGCCCTGTATGGCTTGACGAAAAATATGACTTTGCTGTCCCATGCCCCGAAAAAAAATAAATCCGTAATATTGATTTCTTCGATGCATCATTCCGCCACTGAGGATCCCACAACTGGGAAACCAGAAATGATATCATACTTTAATTGTACCAAAGGAGGTGTTGACAATCTGGACCAAAAATGCAGTTTATACCCCTCTGGTCAAAGAACCAACAAGTGGTCCATGGCTGCGTTTTTTAGAATAGTAGATATGTCAGCCATTAATGCATTCATTATTTACAAATCCACTGTTAAAGAAAACAGTAATACAAGACTTCAATTTAAGAAATCATTGGCTAGAAACCTTGTCGAAATGCATATGAAAATTCGGCTAGCTAATACGCGGATTCATAGAAGTTTGAGGATGTCAATAACAGCAATTTTGGGATTACAAGAGGAGCCTCAAAGTGAACCTGAAGAAACCCTCACCAGGGAAAATAATAAGACCTGTTACATGTGCCCTGCGAAAAAAAGGAGAAAGACTGTCTATGTTTGTTGCTCTTGTAAGAGGCCCATTTGCCTTCAGTGCAGCAAAAAGATGTGCACAGACTGCCAACACAGGAGTGATGAATAGCACTTTGCATATTGCAATTTTTTCTATTTTTTTATATGATATCAAAAATATTTTTCTTTCTTGTTTATTATAGTATTAAAAGCAGAAAATCACTGTTTTATGAAGTTCATTCTGAGACATCTAAAAGTTTTTTAAAAGCATTTTTAAAAACCTTTGATAAGTTTGCCAAAAAATGGTTTAATGCAAAACATTAAAGTTCTGTAATTATGTAATTTTTTTATATTTAATTTGTCTTACTATTTTGATTCCAATGAAAGAGAATTGCCGCTCGGATTACGGCATTTATCACCCTGTGGGCCAAATTTTAAATTTTGTTAAAAAAACGGTACTGTCTTGGCAAAAATGGGACGTATGGTGATCCTACTATTAAATAATTAAAGGGAGTCACCTGTTTGGGCGCTATATGTATTTCGTGTGCAAGAAATGAGGGGGAAAACGTGATGTGACCGCGCGCGCGCGAACCTTCCGCAGGATCGTTTCGAATTGAACGAACTTTTTGTGAGCCACCGGACCAGATCATGACTTCGAATTTCATTGTAGGCGTATTTCGAATAATCCGCCCCCAAAAAGTACGCAAAATCCTATGCTGCTGGCCGAGGACTGATCTTAACTTCAAATTACACCATACTAATCCGGGAACAAAATAACGGGGTTTCACTGTAGTAGTTATGGAAAGGGCTCAAACATACGGTCGCCCGATCGCCAGTGGCGAGTTGATATTACCAGCTGGCGGCAATCTATTCGCAATAATTTTTATTTGTAAATTTAGCTCTCCGCCGATCTAACCAGCATCCCCGGCTATTCGTTTTCTTCAAGGTTGTGCAGTTATCTGTTACCAACAGATGCCTATAATGTTTGTTTATAGATTTTTTATTATGTGCCCCCCCTGTCAAAATTTTCTGGATTTGCCGCTGCCTATGTCTGTCACACCTCAAAGCGAAGCTTCCCCTTCACTTTCACTCAGCTACACTTGAGGGAAAGTGGAACGGAAGGAGATATGCAGATCGTGTGGTCAGTAGCAAGCCGGGCAAGGGTGGCATGTGGGTATTAGGAGGGCGGACTTGATCCTCAGTGAGCGGCGGCGGCGGCAGCTCAGGGCAAGTGGTGGTGACGTCCCCTATTCCAACCAACCCAACCCAACAATTTTTTTAAAACCGTTCTTCCAACCGACCCAACCCAAATGTAAATGTGTCTCTACTAATTTTCGGTAATTCTTGAAATTTATGCTGTCCTAGGTATTCAGAGAAACCGTGAAGGGATTTTTTCCTGGCCCCCATTTCAATTACCATAATTTCCGATTACAATACGCAACTTATATAATACGCACCCATGTTTTCACGAGTGAATTATGAAAATTCTCTTATCACTGTGTATAATACGCACCTATATTTTTGTAAAAGATCAAAGTAATTTTACTTGACTAAGTGTAGTATCGGGGCAGTTCTCGCTTTGCCGCCAAATGAGATACGTGTGATAGAGTTTACAAGAATATCACGTTACGTTCTGACTCTCCCTTTAACCATGGCTACGCCGTACAAAAAAATTTTTCATCAATGTCGCCTTTTCTATTAATCTGGTCGGTTCGGAAACGAGTTTGTGCTTTGCTGCCAAACTAGATATGTGTGAGAGAGTTTACGAAAATATCACATAACGTTCTCTCTCTCCCATTAAAGATCGCACACTGTCTAAAAATATTTTGTCTCAATGTCACCTTTTGTATTAACCTGGTACGATGGAATAATAGTTCATCCTTTGCCGCTCAGCGACGTCGTTTATGTGAACATCAAGTTCAGTTCATACAAGCCAGTCGAGGTATGTAAAATACTATTTGTTGCAATTTACGTAGATGATGAGAGAGAACACAAGATCGACGAGGAACTGTTTGAGGACAGTGAGGGGAGTGGTAATGAATTCCTAGGCTTTAGTAATTCTGACAGTTAAAGTAAATAAATAAATGTTCTTATTTTTGTTTTGAAAAACAACATTTAAACGAATGTTATTGAAATGTACGATTTATTTGTAAAAACATGTTCGAAAATATAAAATATTCCCATACTGAAAAAGTTGTATACATTTATAACCATATATAATACGCACCCTAACTTTTTGTCGACTGTTTTGAGAAAAACATGCGTGTTATAATGAGAAAATTATGGTATTCACTTTCCATGCACATTGTATGAAAACAAAAAGCATTAATTATTGTGACAGTTACCATAGTTATTCATATTTTAGTTTTCATAAGCTCCTCCACAATACTCTTTACCTCTGCAGTTAAAGTTGCTTCCCTCAATTGCATGGACTGTCTTTCTTGATACTCCAGCTAGTGGGTTCGTTTATATGGACTTATTTGTATAAGCGCCTCTACTTTAAGAATATTTTTCATGTACCTATATTCTGAAGTTATCAGGACTAAGGACTTCTAGCTGCAAAAATAGTTTGCAATTCCTGAAAAATCATAACTGTTGTATAACTGAGCAAATTGAATAATCCAAAAAGACACAAACATTGAGTACAGAAATTTTTCCAAAGATATACCAAACCTGCATCCTATGATTTGAAATAAAGAAATGGAATGAGTACAAAATTTCAATAATTCTACAGCATGCCAACAAAGTTAAATTCTTGCAAAAGTACTTCAAATTAATGAGTCTTCCAACAGAGATTTTCTGTCGCATTTGCAATGAATAGCAACATTTAACAAGAGTATGTCTCGATTCACGTTATGTTCAATTAGGAATCGCCATCTTATATCCTTTATATTATGTAACCTAAACAAATCCCAAGTCTTTTCAGTCGTATAGACAAGGAAAACGCTGACTATTCAAGTCAGCATTATTCCTATATTACAGAATATCCCTAATCTGTGGATCAGGTATTTTTTAAATTCAACGATACACTCAGAAACATAACTTTCCTAGCTGATACCTGAAACAAACGCGCTCGTGGATTACAAAAGCTCGCATTAGCTTCGAAACGAGAAAATCTACGTTTTAAAGTAGAGTTAATGGAATTAGTAGGACTTGAGTTGATTTAAGAAATATAATGCATCTACCTGTCGTACAGAAAAATTGTCAGTGAACGTCGATTTTGAAATGGCGGCCTTGGGAGAGCGGTAGTTAGAAATTTGGAAGCAAACCTCCCTATGCGAAGGCTGGGTTTCGAGTCCTGCCGTGGAAAAAGGCAGTTATGTATATAAATTTTCTTTTTACTACGGTCATTGGGGTTTACATAAATAAATTAGAGGTACTTGTAAAAACTTAATGAATAACATTGAAACTGCCGCTGTAGGTCGGTGGATGATTCTTTCCATAGGTGGCGCGACATAAAACGTAGTGTTGAAGATAAGGTTTGGCTATTGTTACAGACCATTTTTTGAAAAACTTTAAGTTTATCTTCCTGACATGTAATACAATCATTCCGCTCGATAAACGAGTTTTTATGTGAAAGCGACCGGAGGAGATACACTATGGAGAGATTACGACACTTACTGTTTAGGGTAGGTAATAGATTCATAGTTAGTGTGTTATTTCTACCTTTGCGAAAGTTATTAAATTTTTATCAACTTCTCTGTTCATCGATTTTCTACAGGTAAAGGCCACATATCCCATCTCCACAGGATCGAGAAACATGTCACTGGTACGTAACAAAGCTTACGTAAATGGATCTTGGAAAAATGCAGCTAGCGGAAAGGAATTCGCAATTATGAATCCTGCTGACGGAAGCAAAATAGGATGTGTACCTGATATGGATGCTGCTGATACAAATGAAGCAATAAATGCTGCTTACAACGCATTTTTGCAGTGGCAAGATACTACAGCCAAGGTTAAAAATATATAACTGATAGTGCTTATCTTCTTCAGCCCGTTAGATTTCTGGACATAATAATGCTTAAATACGTTTTTCTCTTTCATAGTACTGACAATTCCAATCAATCTTATTTTACAGAATAATTTTTAGGTCTTGCTGTATGCTGTCTTTTCTATGTCCATTATTTTTATTGCTGATAACTTTGTGATGCTTGAATATACGCTTATTTGATGTGCCCCTTGGATTTGATATTTTATCAAATGAGTGGCGTAAAAGTATTGGATTGATAGTTAAATTTATTAAATGAAGTCATTTTTTCTTTTTATCAGTCATGTCTTAAGTCGTGCTGATTTTTTTATTTCAATGCATTTTGACGTTAAGTTTATTAACACTTACTCTTTGTTAATGTGCATTTAACAGATATTTTGTATAATTTTCTTTTAAGATAAAAATAACGGGAAATATATATATTGGAATTTTTCATTATGATATACTGATTTTGTTTAAACAGGAAAGGTCACATTATCTGAGGGAATGGTTTAATAAGCTGGAACAAAATGAAAAGGAGCTGGCTGAAATTGTTACTTTAGAATCAGGTAAACCACTGAAAGAAGCAGCAGGAGAAGTGGCTTATGGAAATTCATTCATAGAATGGTTCTCAGAAGAGGCCAGAAGAATTCACGTGAGTAATTAATGCAGTTGTTAACATTCCATGTACTGATTACTGCTTGATATTTCCAGAATAGCATTCAAATATATTTTCAATTTTTTCAAAATTATACACTTTTTTTAGTAATTTCAAGTCTTCTCCACCGAAAGTGTATTAGTTATTGCTCTTAAAGATTTCCTGCTACCCAAAATATGTTGTTTTGTATGCTTTTTAATACTAAAAACAAAGCTTTTTATTAGTTTTTATCATGGCAATTTAATATTTTCTGCATTAACAGTTCTCTCTGTATGAATGGCACATTTTGTAGATTTTGTGTAATTTTGGACAATCGGTTATTCTACAGAAAATACTTGTTGTATTCTTGTTGGAAGACCGGTTGAGATGTTCTCTCCAAGTTAATTTTGATAACAATATTCCATGAAAGCTATATTAAGAAAAAATGTAAATTGTGTTGCCTTATATAGCGTTTCTGTTATATATCCTGTTTAGAATGAAAATTGTCAACAAAAATGCAAAATGTTAGATTTTCAGCGCTATCAGTTCCCTTTATGTTACTGTAAATTTTAGCATGGTAAAAGTCTATTATATTATTATTTTATAATAGTGCTCATAATGGAAAATATTACAAAATGGAGTGCACATTCTGGAAGTGGAACTGAAAGCAGTGGATGCAAATTAGCTGATAGACCATTTAAAATCAAGTTAAATTTTGATTTATTCCTTATGTACAATCCCAGTCAAAAAAACTGCAACACCTTATGACCACTCCACAGGCATTTTAGTGAACTACAAGCTCGGATCAGCCAGTCACAGGAATTGACAACACTACTGCTTGAGGAAGGGCTAAAGGGTTCTTTCTTTCTCCCTCCCTCCTCTTCTCTCTGGCTGTCTCTCACTCTTGTTAGGGCTGTCACACAAAACATTTTCCTCCACAGATTTCATGTTCAGGCATTTTGAGTGGATGGAAATATTTTAAAATTAATTAAAATGAGACACGAACTTGGGCGTTACCCATATGGGCATCAAAAAGAACAAAGTTTATTTTTCCACTCAAAATTGAATTGAAAGAATTACACATTTTAATGACTTAACAATGAAAAAAATGTTAGTTGCCACTACTACTTCAAGCATTATTTTCTTGCTTTGACGCCAAATCTCTTTATGAAAGCTATTAGTTGATATTGAACGATATCTTTATTCTATTTTACATAGCAGCATTTATTTATAGTTTTTCCTTATACGAATGAGCTTTTGAGGATTTTTCTCAGATATGTGATGGGTATTCCAATCACTTAGATATGCAAAATTAAAAAATAATGTCAAAGAACATAAAAACTATGAAAAGTGTTGCATTTCAGGAATTAAGTGAAAACTATTACATTTAAGTTTATGAATTACGTATAACGAAAAGTTAACTAAATAAATTTAAAAAACGAAACTAATTTTTTAAATCGATACCCTTTCCTAAAACGAGGAAATTACTAGTTTTCTTAAATAGGAATTAGTTAATAGCAATTCCGTTCTTTCATTCCTGTGCGGAATATATTTTGTTTTGTTTAAATAGCGGCAAATTAGTTGTTGATTTTAAAAATCAAACGAATAAACGATTTTAATTGTATTCTTGTGTTGCTTTAAAAAGAACGCTACCGGTATTTTTGTGTTGTTAAACAATCAAAACCTTGATAATTTCTATTTACCATTAGATAACATGTAGATGAGTAGAAAGGTTGCAGAAAGCAAGCAATGGGGAGTGAGTGGCAAAAATTTACAATGTGGGTGGTATTTCTTGGAAGCACAGAATTATCTCAAGTTTTTCTAAAGGTGGCTCTTATTTGCTACATGCAGGCCTTCCACAGAAAAGGAGCTCATGTGGTTTTGCTCCAACGATGTTATTGTTCGCGGATCAAAGCGATTCTTATTTAAAAACCTTCCTAAATTAATGTAAATTATAGGAGAGAAAATGCAGAAACTAACGGTTTCAATATCACAAAATCACAATCAGTTCCATACAAAATTGTGGAGACCGCATTACCAGAAACTATCTGGTATGACTTAGATCAGTGATTCACAACCTTTTTTATCAAAGGGCTGCTGTACCAATTTTCTCCCAAGGTGTTGAAATGTGTATTCCTTTTGATTCCTAATAAATATTTATGCTAACTCGGAATTTAATTTAATCTTGACTGGAAAAATGAAGTTTGTTCTTTTTGATGTCTGTATGTTAAACTCCGGAGTTGGTGTCTCAATTCTAACTAATTTTGCAGTGCAAAGAATTATATCCGACACCGATTCATATGTTACCGCCATGTGGAAAGTAAGTGCTATTGAATTCGAACACCATTATCTTGAGGGAATATTTGATCCTTAAGAGCTGGGAGAGAGGGGAGGGAGGGAGGGAGAGGAAAAAGAGCCTTCACCCCTTCCTCTACTATCACTGGTTCCATTTCGCTTAACAGCTTGTTCGAGACTAGTAGTTCACTGACATTCCAGTAGAGCGGTCATAAGGTGTTGCGGTTTTTTTGTCTGGGACTATACTCTGATGAAGGAAAGTAAAGAAATTTCTTTATATTATTTTTATTAAATGAAGTTAACAAAACAGTATTACTAAATGTTTGATGAGACGGAACGATATTATCGACGGACCAGAACACCGTTCTGGTGAGTTCTAGCTCTTTCAGAACATTTTTTATGGGTATATTCCAGATAACCAGAAATAATTCCAGATAAACAGCTATTCCCATATCCTAAGCTTACCGGATAAAAGGTACTATACTGAAGGTACAATTTAAAACTGCAATTTTCCCTTACACAAAGGAAAGTTTATATTACCTAAGGAGCTTATGACTATGCATTTCAGCCTCCTTTCATTTATAATGAAAAAAACAACACCTAAGAATTAGAATTTTAACGATATCAGATTTTTCCAATTCTTATGACCAAATCCCTATAATCGTGCCAAATTTCAAGTCTCTATCTCACCTGGAAGTGCCTTATAATTTTTATCCTCGTATGGGGCAATAATGGGGACAACGGCCCCTAAAAATTGTAATTCTCATAATACCATATTTTTTCCATCGCTTGTGACCAAAAATCTAAAGTCTTCCCAAATTTCAAGTCTCTAGCTCATCTGGAAGTGCCTTATAATTTTTATCCTTGTTTGGGGCAATAATGGGGCAAAACAGCCCCTAAAAATAGGAATTTTTACAATGTTGGTTTTCTTACATTGGTCGTAGTTGAATATTAATGGAATTATAATATAGTCCTTGATTCCCATTAAAAGCTTACCCATATAAAAGCATTGAGCTCATTGCCATGGTTGTCGATTGTTGGGATCCAGAAAAATTCCCACTTTTTTCAATAAAAACTATGAATTTATGCCAAATAAACACAGATTTGAATTCTGTCTTCGAATATAAGAAACTACAATTTCTAAACATTCCAATAGTTCAAGTCCCGAGTTGAAATCTTGACGGGAAATAATTTTAAAAAGCAAATATAAAAACCTCTACACCGATTTACGTGTTTTTCTTATGGAGCAAAAATAGCCCCTGAAAATTGGAATTTCAACAATTTTGGATTTTTTCCTTCGGTTGTGACCAAAAACCTAAAATTTCAAGTTTCTAGCTCATCAGGAAGTGCCCCTTAATTTGTATCCTCCTATATTCTATGTCAGAAGTTTCAATATATAATAGATAACATTTGGAAGACATCTATTTACAAAAAGGTATTACTGTGTATAATTATGTCATTTTTACTTTCTCCATATACATAGTATAGAGAAAGTATTGTTTTCGTGAAAATAAATCGATTTCGAGAGTTCAACGGAAATACGTTTTGAGGTCTCTAGAACACACGTTGACTATTTTCTCGATGATGTCTCTGCGTGTTTGGTATGTGATAGGAATTTTGTGGGCACTCTAACTCAAAAACTAATTATCAAATCAGCACAAAATTTATGCTTAAGATTTTTATTAGCAAAAGAAGATTTGAAAACATTTTGGCTGAAACCGATCCGCCGGAAGTGGATGTTTATTCTAGTCGTTTTTCCCAATATCTCCTTTCAGACTCAATTGTCATAAATAGTTGTAATTATAAAAGTTGTAGATAATGTAATTTTCTACAAGTTTTGTTTGAAACATTTTCACGAAACCGATAGTTTAACACTAGAACGCCCAAGGCCGTCAATTTGATGGTTTTTGAAATTGCTCTCACTATAATTTCGGTTCCGTTCATCACAGGATATTTTCCCCTCTTGACTTTTCGTGATGTTTGAATGTGTTTACGAGCCTGAAGTTTTAATCTCCTACTTGAAACGGTTCTCGAGATATAAAGTGTTTTACCGAGAATGCCCAGTGTCATCAATTTGACGGCTCAATGTTTTCCGTATGCTATCAGGGGACGAGGTCGCTCTACAATGTTAGTATCGTAATCATAGACCATTTAGACTCTTACGGACACCGTCGCCTTGCCACAGGCTGCCACTCATCATGCCTTCCCCACTCCCCTTCATTCCTGCCCTCACCCCACCTTTCTCCCTCCTATGAGCTGGTTGGCGTGACTCAGTCACTCGCTCAGTGCGAGGCTGAGTGGTTGGTGTTGTTCGGTTCACTGTCACTGTTCCAACTTGGTTTCTTCGGCATTCAATTCAAGCAAGATCTTACTACAGAAGAAATTTTTCAAATATTGCGTGATATTCCTGACGATCATTCCAACGGCGGGGAGGAGTTGCTGACTGACAGTGACGATGAGGATTTCATCGCAGACAATAGTGAAGAGGATGCAGAAGAATCAGACCATGATCCTATTCCAGGTAAGAATAAATTGAGACAGTAGAGATATTTATATACCTTATTCAGATTCATCGGTCATAATGACATATGTTCTTATATTTCCTGCTATGAAGCTGTCGCTGCTCACAATAGTCATGGCCGTGGTGCATTTCGGCGAGGGTGTGTTCGTGGCAAGGTTCCCCGCAACCGCGCACAAGGAGCCAGTGGAGACAGAGGATCCAGTGCACCAGATCAACAGACACCTGTGTTAGGCGTCGTTTATGCTGATGGCCAAAATGGCACAACTGATGATTCAGGTGAGATCTATGTGGCACCTGACGGCACAAAGTGGCAGCTTACGGACCCGGGGGTTCAAGCAGCAGGACGTCGTTCCCAGGAAAACATACTGAAGGATGTACCAGGTCCAACCACGTATGCTAAGAGTAGAGTGTCAACAGATAGCATGGCAAGTGCATGGTGCCTTTTTATCGATAATTCTATGCTCAAGCACATTCAGAATTGCATAGTCATAGAAGCACGCAAACAGCTCACGAGTGATAGTTGGAACATTACTTTGGAAGAATTGGACACCTTTATTTCCATTTTATACGCCCGAGGGATGACTGGAGCTAAGAATATGGACGTCCACACTTTGCGGTTGAAATCTTGGGGACTGCCCTTCTGCAGGGAAACAATGCCCCGAAATCGATTCTCTGAAATCCTTCGATTTCTTCGATTTGATGACAAATCCACCCGATCCGCCCGTCTGAAAACGGACAAATTTGCGCTTATTTCTGCCACCTGGATCAAGTTTATAGAAAACTGCCAAAGCTGCTACCGACCTGGACCACACATTACTATAGATGAGCAACTTTTTCCAAGTAAAGCTCGCTGTCCATTTACGCAATTCTTGCCATAAAAGCCAGACGTTTGGTCAGAAATTCTACCTAGCAGTTGATGTACATTTTAAGTACGTTATGAATGGTTTCCCATACCTAGGGAAGGACGACAACCGTCCTGGGGGTCAGCGCCTCGCCGATTACGTTGTCCTATGCCTCCTGGAACCATATGTCAACAAAGGAAGAAACGTTACCACCGATAATTTCTTCACATACCTAGAGCTTGCCAAAACACTAAAGAAGAAGGGCACTAGTATTGTAGGAACCGTCAACCGAGCAAGGAGAGAAGTACCCAGGTCAGTGAAGACTTTGCGAGAGCCACTGCACTCTACAAATTTTTTTTAAACATAATGAAGTCACTATGACGGTCTGCCAAGGCAAGACCCATAAGAATGTTTTGCTGCTTAGTTCCATGCATCCAAGTGTCAACATTGCGGACAATAGAATGAAAACTCCTGAGACTGTATCATTTTACAGCAGCACTAAATATGGAGTGGACATTGTAGATCAGATGGGTATGCAGTACTCCGTGAAGACGGGTTCAAGGAGATGGCCAGTACATACGTTTTATAATATTCTAGACCTAGCGGGAGTAAACGCAGGGGTCACCTACAAGGCTGTTACAGGGAAATCCACATCTAGAAGGAAGTTCATCCAGGGTCTCACTGAAGAACTTAGAGAAGATTACGTGCAAAAGCTAGGTCCTGTAGCTGCGCCGCCCATTGCTGAGAGTCTAACACGCCGCCAGTGTCAAGTACTGAACAAATGTAAAAAAAATAGAACCACCGTTCGATGCTATGAATGCCAAAGATTGGTTTGTGGAAAATGCAGAGGAAAAGTGAACCACGTGTGAAGTTCATAAGGAAACCTGCCAAAAAAGCCAAAGTTTCTTAGTCAATAAGTAGGGTTTCATTTTGAAGAGTGACATATATCTCAAATAATTTCTATAGTATATGTTTTTTCAGTCTTTAGACGACGATATTACTTTTTTTATCTTCAAAATAGCATTTATACATTCATACTTGTGTTTGCATGGAAATATATGTAGCTGAATACAACACGTTATTAGTAATATTTTATTTATGAGAATATTTTAAAAGAAGAATATTTGATAAAATGCAATAAAACAGTTTGTTTCACCCATTTTGACTATTATTCTCCAACTCCCACAAACTAAGGCAGTGCTCTCTTAAAAATCTTTGACATTTTGTAATTTTACTTTATACTTTTTTCATATTTCCGACCAGAATGTCCTTTGCATCCGTAAAATACAATAACATGAAGTTGATATAAAGACTATAGAGACGTAACGTACCGGTTCCGAAATTAATTTCATTCATTCGAAAGAAAAGAGCGGTGGGAAAAATAGAACCGTCAAATTGATGGCTCTGGGCGGTCTAGGGAGTAAACAAAGTCCGGGCGTTCTACTGTTAATAGATATTTTGATTTTTCTTCTAAATTTGTTAAATATGTTGCTAACATAAGTGATACAATTGTTTCCGCTGTTATGATAACATTTTCTAATTGTTGATAGCATTGCATATGCTGCCAAGGGTCATTTTAATTCTGCATCGACATTTTTTATCCATAGAAAAATCTATCAATTTTCTTTACCTGTTGTTTGTTTAATAAAGACTATTGAAATTTTTAAAAAATTATTCATGAGTGTAATCGCTGATAATTATTTCAGAGAATGCTTACGTCAAGAGTAATCATATTCATTGTTCTGTATGATTTTATGATTGTGCTAGCAACCATTCAAAGGTTATATAGCTACTGTGTGATCTCATTAGGATAACTACAACTTATAATGAAAACTTCATTATAGCGAGTGAAAGCACCATAACCAGCAATTTCATAACATTACATGTATGGAAAAATAATGCATAAAATGGGGCGATTTTATGTTGCAACTTCACTATAACAAGCATATCCTAACTTGCCCTGACTTTTTTCTGAACTTTATGCAGAAGTGTAGCGTTTTTCTTGTGTATAGAGTACATTTTAATAGTTATTAATGCTACAAAAATACAGTACCAATAGTTTCCCTTGTTTCATTAGTAATAATCTAAGTTTTAAAACATTATCTGCCAAAAAATTTACTCAAGCAGGCAATCATGTTGTTTTGAGTGTGTACATATTTGCAGAGAAAAGTACTGAAGACCATTTTGCAATTGTGATGTTTGATACTTCAACATAAAATGAGAGCTGTGGAACAAATGGAATGAGTGGAGTTTTGTTTTCCTGGAAAAGTAGCATGGCTCCCATATATGTTATGACGAGGCTTATTTTTATTACAATAGTGGTAACTTAAATATGTTATTTTGGTTTGGTTAAAAATTAAAATGAAAAATTATGGTTCAGAACCTATATAGCTATATACTTCAATTTCATTTTAAAACTTACTGCAGCATAACGATATAGGTAAATGAGAGTTTAGGAGATCCATTTCAAGATTATTTTAGCTATGTATTTGCAAATTCTATGAGTACATGTTAGAACGAGTATTTTCCTGAATTTTATAAATTCTCGCTATATCGAGATTGCACTGTATACAAGGTGGTATTCAAACGTTCCCGGACTGGCTCAATGAATAAGAAATGCCTTCCTTTTTTTAAATGCCGCTGTGGTCGGCTTCAAAATAGTCCCCTTGGGAATTTGTCCACCATGCCCAAAGCTTCTCCCATTGTTGGAAGCACTGCTGAAACTCTTCTTTTGAAATGCTCTTCAGGACCACTGACGATTCCGTCTGGATCTCGTAAATGTCTTCAAATCGCCGTCCTTTCAGGTGGATTTTCATCTTAGGAAATAGGTAAAAATCACAAGGGGCTAGATCGGGAGAGTACGGTGGGTGGGGCACGACAGTCATCTTATTTGATGTCAAAAATTGCCGAACAGATAATGCAGAGTGAGCAGGTGCATTGTCGGGATGGATGAACCAGTCCTGAATGAGCTATTTTTCTGGTCGCTTTCGCCGAACACGCCCTCTTAGCCGCTGAAGAATGCCTAAGTAGTACTGCTGGTTTATTGTTTGTCCTGGAGGAACAAATTCTTTCATCACAATGCCCTCAGCATCAAAGAAGATGATCAGCATGCTTTTACATTCGATCGAACTTGCATTTCTTTTTTCAGGTGTGATGAAGCAGGACTTCCATTGGGATGATTGATGCATGGTCTGTGGATTGTATCCATATACCCAACTTTCATTCCTCGTTATCACTTTGGTCAGAAAGTTTTTATCCCTTTTGATTTGCTCCTGGTTGTAGTGGCACACTCTCAATCTGTTTTGTTTTTGATCATCGTGCAGGAGACATGGAACAAATTTTGCCGCAGTGTGTTGTATGTTCAACTCATCCGTTAGAATGTGCTGACATAAACTGTACGAAATTCCCATCATACCAGCAATGTCACTAATAGTTTGCCGCCTATCTTCATGGTTTAATTCACGCATTTTTTCCACATTTTCATCATTTCTGTTTGATGAAGGCCGACCTGAACACTCAGAATCTTCAACTGACATTTGCCCTCGCTTGAACTTTGAAAACCACTCTAAAATCTGAGTTCTTCCCATTATATCATCTCCAAATGTAGTTTTCAACATTTCACACATTTCTGATGTACTTCTATCGAGTTTGAAACAAAATTTAATGCAAACACTTTGCTCTCGAAAGTCAGTCATCTCAATGTCTTGCTGAAATTGTCAAATGCATTGAACACTCTGGTCACATAATTCACTATTTCAAAATAATGAAATAAGCTGTCTTGGTGAAATTCACTATACTGAGCCACAACAAAGTAATATAGTTTCCTCTAGCAGCTGAAGGCTGTAATAAGCACCAGTGGCATGCCCCGAGGACAGTCCGGGAACTTTTGAATACCACCTCGTATGTTTCAGTGTTGTAGCACATTCTGGCAGGAAAATATTTCCTAATCCATCTTCATTGTTTAACCCATTTCTGCCCAAGCCATTAAAAAATATATTTTTTGATAATTTTTGTACACCGTTTACTTAATTTTCGGTTGAATATTAATGTTAATCTTTAAAAAAAATTTTGTGCTTAGTTACGGCATAGAAAAATGTTGCGTTTTTGCAACGTTGGGCGTTAGGGACTAGCAAAAATGAAAACAATCTCTATATCTTTACATAACAGTTATTTTTGAACTACAGGCAATGAATTTCATTTTATGTGGCTTAAATAATACTTAGCATATATTCCGGCGTATAAGTCGACCCCAGCTCTTTTGGATGAAAATACATGATTAGGCATATGTTCGCCATATAAGTCAACCCCCACTTTTTCACATAAAAATACTTCTCATGAAACCGTTTACAGACAAAATCAAAGTCATGTACAATCCAAGTTTTAACAAATCAGAAATAAACAATAATAAAAATATATATAAATATTGTTTTGAGTCCGTGCTATTCTTCTTGAACATTCTATGTGACAGATGTTTTAGTTTCAACCATTAAGAAACTTATTTTTGGAGAGCTTGACCCACCTTATAAAGTTTCCTATAATTCGATTGATTTCAGCTGCTAATGATACTATCGAAATGAACTATACCTAGTGATCGCAATCGATCTCTACGGTGGCGAAATTCAATAAAATATCACAAATGTATACCCCGCGCACCTTTTTCCCAAAATGTTGGTCATACATGAAGATTTCTGACCAAGTTTTAAAAATTACGAGTTTCGATAGTAAATTTACTGCAACACGCTTGCGTCTACGTTCATACTCACAAAAGATGAAGAATTCTACGAAGTTTACGCATATCTATACGACCAAGAAACGTTTAGGGTTTAAATGCGCTATTTATACTGCCATTGGTGCATCTTCAACATTGAGATGACGTAATATTTTTATAATATTATAGCTGTACCTTTTAATTGAGTTTTAAGTTTATTATTTTTACTCAAGAAAAGCGGTTCTGTCATTAAAAGTTTACTATCAGTTTCTACATACACTTTTTGCCGGAATAAGTTGGCATCTGGTATCTCTATTCGCCATATTCATCGTGAGCCGCTGATGCTCCTTTAACCCGGGAGTTCCCTCTAATTTTTTTTCATATATGGGCGGAATGAGTATCGTTATGCGTGCCTACATGACGATAGTGCGCGATATGCGCTGAGGTTGACGGGGTCCTGTTCCGATATATTCTAAAATACACACAGTCGTGCGCGCTTGAGAAATTTAGTGCGTGCCACTTCAAAAACTGCTGCGCGGCCGCGCAGTCGCACAGCTTAGAGGGAACCATGGAGAGAGCACACCTATGGGGAATCCCCACACTTTTTGATTTTTTTTCTAATTTTCCGCCGCTGTAAACGTCAACATATTAAAGCACGAATTTATTTTTTCTCCTTGAAGTGGTCCAAAAATAGGGGTGCGCGTGGTACACGAGGACCCGGATTACGTGAGTAAATACAGTATTAAAATTTATCTTTATAAATCTTCTAAAATACCGTATTTACTCATATAACCCGTGCACTTGTGTACCCTCCGCACTCCTATTTTTGGGCCGGTTCGGAGTTAATTTGAGCCAGAATAAGTTTTTTTTAAGTCACCGATTCCTACTCTCTGAAACAAGTTCCGCCCAGGTTAAGCATTTTCTCCCTTCTGCGTGACGCAATTTATTGGATGATGTCTTTATGGCGATACTAGCAGAAATCTCCTCACCGATAGCCCTCTTTTGTTAATCCCTTAACTCCTCGTTGTAATATTATGCATATTCATCCCCACTTCACTGTTTTTGACGTAATATTACGCACCGATGCGGAGCCTCACGAAATATTTGTTCGTCTCTGAACGGGAACTTCCCTACGCGGATGGGGAGTTTTTTTCGTGTATCGTCTCGTGAGTAAATATTGGAAGGTTAGGAACAAACGAGTCCAAACACTTGCGAGTGTTCCTTTCGAACGATGAAATCTTTCCTCGCAACAAAATCTCTCCAATCTGAATTCCTTGAAGTGGATGAGGGAAAAGGACCAAACTTGAACCTACCTATTCTCAAGCCGGCAAACCCTCAGTAGTCATTGAACTATAGTTATCAGTTAGTCGGCGTATTCTTTCTGCATACTTTTGCGAGATTTGTATAACCTGTTCAGAAATCCTCGTGTAAGACCCGCACCCCCTTTTTTCCCCGGCGTTTTGGAAAAAAATGTGTGCGGGGTACACAAATACCGTAAATGTCATAAAATTGTAAATACTGGAACAGCTGATTCAAAATAGCGATCACCTCCACCGATAGATCAACGGTCTTCTTAAATATCGATGTTATTCATTTGTAATTTAAGGTTCACATTTTTATGTTCGGCGTAGAAGTCAACCATAAGTTTTAGGAAAATTTTTTTCGACTTCAAAGGTCAACTTATATGCCAGAATATACGGTACTTAACAATTAGACATCTTAAGGAAACATTTTTTATAAAATTACAACTTTTCACTTACATGAACTTAAAAATTTATCTCATTTTTATCCCATAAGTCTAATGATTAATTTTTTTCTCAGCTGTCGTTACATTTTCCATATCTAAACATTATTTATTATGAAAAGCATCGAAACAATGCGTATGTGAAGGCACTTTACATTTTTTACATAAAAAATAGTTTTGGAACCACATAATCTACACCTCTTCCTTTTTTTGCCATCACTAGATAAAACAATATGGCCCACATTATCGCACTTGACATCATCAGGTAAACTCCCTTTTGAAGGTCATCCTATATTGAGGTTTCTCTTTTTATCATCTTTCTTTGAATCATTATTTGCATCTTCATCACTCACTTCATAACTTCCATTCTTGCATCACCTTTGAGTAACGACAGTACTAAATTTGATCGGAATTCCACTTGAGGAATGTCATAATCAGTTGTGATCCTGTAAATTTTTCATGCATTTTCAATGCAGCTGTCCAATGCATTGATAAAAAGTGTCCTCACTTTTATCCTGTAGTTGGCAGTTGCATTATCATGGAGGTCCACACCTCCCATACCTTTATTATAATCACAGATCACATTAGGCTGTGGTATATGCTCGATTGTATATTTTCGCAGAGGCTAGAGGATTCAGTGTTCCAACATTTGTTGCTACAGTGGCCACGAAGTTGCCAAGCTAACGAGCTACAAATATTTATTTTTTTTGTCAAAAGCACACAATGGTTTTGCATACACTGTAGTATCGTCAGATTCACTAGACAATGCCACAATGTAGCGAAGCCATCAATACATGGAAACAGAGAGTTTATTTTCTTTTGTGTACAATTGAATTCGCCTTCAAAAACTGCAAAGGCAACATTTACAGTGCAAGAAACCTTGTCGCAGGGAAATATGTAGAAACCATGAAAGAAAGAATTTAGTATAAACCAAGGAAACAGTAAATGAAGATTAGTCTTTGCATCAGGTGCAGACATTTCACGAAGAAAACGGAAAGCTATGAGGAGAACCCAGACAACATGAATTATAATTTCATCTGATGAACTGTCAAGGATATTTAGACAAAAAATCTGATGTGGCCAACACATGACTTTCTCCAAATTTGGGGTATAGATATTTAAATTATTATGAGTAGCATTATAAGGCAAAATTATTATTTCGTATCGTAAAAGAAGACACGTCCTTGCCGTAAATTATGTATATTTTGAATGTTTACAGAATTCACCGCTACATGGGGGTGGCGCTGTAAACTGGAAATTACGAAAAAGTTAAATATCTCCGAAATGGATGGTTCTACGAAAATTTGTTTCAAACAAAACTTGGAAGAAATAATATTCTCTACAACTTTGGTCCTTACGAAGATTACCAATAACGATGTTTTTAAGGAGATATTTAACGGAAACCGAAAAACCGGTTATTTATAAATAACTCTTAAACAATAACTCCTATAGAAAATTGTTTCAAATTAAAACTGTAGGAAATTACATTCTCTATAACATTTGTATACAATTGTATATAGAATAATGATGTTTTAACAAAGAAATATCGCAAAAACCGAATAGGGTTTTGAATAAACCGCGACTTCCGCTTATCCGTTATTGTCCAAAAACTAATCAGTTCTTTGTGCTCATGTTCAAGTGTTATATATGAAGTTTGGTAATGATATGGCATGTACTTTTTGAGTTAGAGCGCCCACAATAACATACACACACAGACATCATTCCGAAAATAGTCTAAACGTGTTTGTTCTAGGGACCTCAAAACATGTATTTCCGTTGAAATCTCGAAGTCGATTTTTTTCATGAATACAATACTTTCCCATTACTACGTATGAGAAAGTAAAAAGGTCCTACGATCAACAAGTTTTTGATAAATATAATTTTATAGAAAATACGTTAGTAAAAGAGCGTGTACATAAATATTGGCCCTCAGAAAAACTTAGTGAGAAACACTATAAGGGCTTATGCCCAATGTTGCAAAACGCAACATTAATTTCAGTTAACAATATATAATATTTAGACATTCTTTTACAGGAAAATTTTTGCACTGATAAGAAGACAATACATACTGATATTCACAGTTGCGAGTTGCACATATACAGTTTTTACATATTTAATGTATTTATGAATTTAGTGTAGAAAAATGTGTGTAGGAGGATATATTGAAATAAGATTAAATTCAGAAAGTATGATCCGATTGTCATTTAAAAAATACTGAATGGCAACAAAAAATTACGTAATTCAAGCAACATATAGAAATTTAAAATAAATACAAATAATGACAACAAAAATTGCTAAACATAATGTTGTGTTTTCGCAACGTTGGGTCGAAATGGATTAATTGCAAAATTTTATGAAAACACTTTGGTTTGTTCTAAGAACTCTATTCCGTAATTTTATATTATTTTGAAATGTTATATACTGCTAATGATTAGTAAACTTGTAACAACAGATTTGAATTATTTAATATTAATTTGCCACTATTGAATTAGGTTTGGACATATTAAATGTTTTATGCTGTACAATTTCTTTCAGGGTGAAGTGATTGAAAGTCCAGTGAAAAGTAAAGAGATGATTTTTATTCGTAGGCCTATTGGCGTGGCAGCTCTAATAACACCTGTAAGTAAATTTTGCATATGTTTGCTTTGTCTTCCTTGTTTGTGAAGCCCTCATGTGATGTTTCACATCAGTAACCCATGTCAAGAAATGCATGTTTTTTTATAAAAAGCTAGGGGCTTTGCACCTGCTTGTTTTGTTCGCCAACCCCTCGGAGTGCTCTCAATTTATAAATATAGTTGAAAGATATTTTTCTGAAAACCTTCTTCTAACCAACCCAACCCAGCCATTTTCTTGAAACCCTTCTTGCAACCAACCCAACCATTTTTCTGAAAACATTTTTCTAACCCAAGTCCACTTAATTTTCAAAACCCAATTATCCTTCACATAGAACAAAAGAGTAGCAAAAAACCCAGTCATTTTACGTGTGGGTGCTTTTTCCACTCCTCACCTTATATCTTAGTAATCAGTAATTCAATTTGAACGGGACTTTTTTATTATATAATATATAGAGTGGAAAGTAAATGTCTAATTTTTTGCCAAGTAATTTGAATCTTCGAGTTTCTACGAATTTTTAAAAGTAGTACCCCTTCATATTTTAACTATGGATTAAAATATCTAATAAAATTATTAAATATACAGCCACATAGTAAGCAAGATTAAATTTACATTTTTCATGCTCTACCTAACTAAAAAAATCAGTACAACATACATTGTACAAACTTTCTCTTATACTAATGCGTCGTTTAGTTATCTTTAGAAAATGAAAATCGTATGAGCCTGTTTTTAGAAAATCCAATTTTTGTTCAAGTTGCCCAAGAATTAAATAGCCTTATATTCATTCATTGAGAAAAATAAAATATGTAGTATTATTGTAGATGTATACTCAAGTAACTATACGAAATTTGATCAAAATCGTTAGAGCCGTTTTTGAGAAAATCAAATTATTGTTAAAGTTGCCTAGAATAAACTAGCCTTATATTCATTTTTTGAGAAATATGAACTATACAGTATTATTGAAGACGTAAACTCAAGTAGCTGTACAAAATTTGATCAAAATCGTTAGAGCCGTTTTCGAGAAAATCGGTTTGTTATTAAAAGTGCGTAGAATAAACTACTCTTAATTATTGAGCAATGTCAACCATTTCTATATATACTCTGCCCAGTATGATAACATGTCTAAGTACGAGATTTCATTCATTTTTGTTCTACCGTCTAGGCTCCAGAGCCAGTAACAGACAGACAGACAGCATTGCAAAAACCACTTTTTCGGATTCATCGACACCTAAAACGTATATTTCCGTAAAAATCTCGAGGTCGAATTTTTTTGCGATAACAATACTTTCTCGATACTTTGTATGAGAAAGTAAAAAGAATTATCAAGCTTACTGTGTGCCTGATATCAGAAATGGAAAAAAGTTTTGAATAGCATTAAAAAGGTTTGGAAAAATTGGATGTACATTCTGGTTACAAAGCATCAATGGTGTTTTGTCGATAGTAAATATTATTTTTTTAGAATTGGCTCCTTTGTAGCTGAAATATGCACCTGGTTTTTTAAAAAATTTTTTTGACTTTTGGAGAAAGATTTTTTTCACTTCTCTAAGTTTTTTAGTAGTTGTAGCAAGAAAGGATTGCATAATAAATGTAAATTTAAAATAAGAAGATTCCTCAAAAATCTTGACATTGGAAGTCTAATGCCTTTGACAACTAGCAGCTGGAGATTATTTATAATAAAAACTTTTTGTAAAGTCTTGTTACTAAAATTTTTTATTTATCATATGAAAATATAATCTCTTATGAAATTGTCTTTGCAGTTTAAGTATAGTTTTATTCATGAAATGAAAATTGAAGCAAGTGGGTGAAAGAGTAACAAGTAAACATAAGGTTTATATATAACAAGGTATGTACAGTTATTAGTTTGATTCTTAGATATTACTTTCAGTGCATATTACTACTTCGTTATATCCTATTAAAATCCTAGTGTATGAAACATATTTGGAATAAGCCATACTTTTAGATCTAATAATTTTTTGTTGTTTTATATTTGTAAATTGCATAACATTTACTTCATCATATTGATAATTGATTTTAGAATATTAGTGTGATTCTTGATTAAATAATAGGCTCAATAACATTTGCAGGAGGTTTCAACTCCAAGCACTTCAAATTTTTGTGGTTGCTCCATGTTTTTTAATCAATTTGTGTGTATTTGTGTTATACCACATGTTATTTGTATTTGTCTTACCTGTTGTTTTCTTTTATCAATTAACCTTTCTATTACCAAGTTTTTTTGTCAACTTACTATTACAAACTGGGGTAGCATTACTTGTTTTTAATTAATTTTTTTTGTATTGATACATTTTTTGTTTAGAAAAAAGAGCTTATTTGTGGTATACTCATTTACTTGAATAAAATAGCAACCGAGTGTCAAAATAGAATGCGATGACTTTCATGGTATATTTCTACTGGTGGTGTTTTTTCATTGCTATCTTTTAACTTTGGTAACCCAGAGTGGAAGTGGGAGAGCTTAGAAAATTAAAACAGGTGACTCCCGAGATTCAACCGGGATGCATTCCTGAAAACTCGAACAGTCGAACATGCCTAAAAACGAGTGAAATTAGCACAAATTCAAACAATAACGATGTCTAGACTGAAACTAAACCTCGTGTGGTTGGGCAGGCCAAAAATTACTTCGTGTAAACTAGTTCCTAATTCGACCGACCGATCGGCTGGGTCGAATAAGCTGGCTTCAACTGGTCGAATTATTGAGTTGGTCGAATCTCGGGAGTCGCCTGTACTCTTTCTTGGCTAGATTGTTCAACAGAAAAATTATAAATTTGGTATATAGTTATCCACTGTGATTTTATAAACATTTATCAGAAGCTAGATAAAAAATTAGTTTTGCAACCGTGTTCAGGAAATTCAAACGAATTCAAATACATTGAAAAAACATTACAGAATTTTATTAAGGCAACTATATGCAACAAACATCTTGGTATTAGTAAGGTTAACGAAGCAACTGTCTGTATCACAATAGAATTACTTTTGCCTGCTATTTGCGAGACTCAAGTTTTTAGCAAAAATTCTCATCTTTTTTCCAATTTTTTTTCCTGTTGTAGCATCCACCTTAGTGACAACTTGCACCTTTGGAATACTCCTGCTCTCATTACTATATCATGAGATGTTTCGATGCATGAAAAAAGATTTTAATACCTATATTTGGTTAGTCTTCTCTGATAGTAGGAGGAGGCTTCCTTCCCCTTTCACAACTTTCCCTATGAGGAGTTTCATGTTCGTTAGACCTCTTGGTAAAAGAACATGTCATAGTGTCGACATCTAGTACTCATGTAGGATATGTCTAAGTGAAGCAAAAGTAGCTTGCAAGTCAAATCCCTGCCTTGGAGATGTATGACAGTGGTTAGCCTTTTTAGACAGCTATTATGTAAACTTCCCTTGGGCATTATATATCTATAGGTAGGTACAAATTTAAATTTTCTGTGGTAATGTCTTCTCTTATATTGTTAATTTTTGTAGGTAAGTTTTTGCACCAGTTACTTAAGAAATGAAAAATTATTGTTAAAAGTTAGATGTAATATGACATCGTTTTTTTCACACATTTGCCAAAATGTAAAAATTAAACCTTATAATCTAAAAAGTGAAATTTACCATCACTCTATGGACTGAAAAACTAATTCAATTTTGATAAACTATTTAGTCGAAAAGGGTGTTTTTAATATTCCATGTTTAAAATACATTGTTTTACAAATCTTTATTATTTCATTTATAATTTTTGTCAATCTTTATGAATCTTTAAATGGTTTGATCATGATAAGAAATAAATTTACATATTGCAGTGGAATTTTCCAATGGCAATGATTACTAGGAAGGCTGGTGCAGCCTTGGCAGCTGGATGTACATGTGTGGTCAAGCCAGCACAAGATACTCCACTAACAGCCCTTGCATTAGCTGCACTTGCAGAAGAGGCAGGCCTACCACCCGGAGTATTCAATGTTGTCACTTCAGACAAGGGACATGTTCCACAAATTGGAAAGCTTTTTTGTGAAAGCCCTTTAATTGCGGGGATATCTTTCACAGGTATTTTTTTCCTAGAATTACACTTAAGTTATCAAAACAAGTTCAGATTATAAATAATTGGAAGTTTTCCAAAAAACTTGACTATTTCCATCTTTTGTAACTTAACTATTACTACTTAACTCATATTTTAACCAGAAAAATAATCCAAACAGCATGAGATCCATTGCAAGTTTATAGAAATCAGTTTAACTCAAATTATATACCATAATTTTCCGATTATAATACGCACCCTATTAATACGCACCCTATATAATACGCACCCTATATAATACGCACCCATGTTTTTACGAGTGAAATGTGGAAATTGTCTTATCACCATGTATAATACGCAACTCATTTTTTGTAAAAAGATCACTGTAATTTTTCACTTGGTTATTAGCAGTAGCCAAGTGAGATATGTGCAAGTGTTTATGAAAACTTCACATCTATATAGTTTTGACTTTCACTTTAAAGATCAATACAATGTATAAAAACATGTCTCAATGTCGCATTGTATAATAATCTGATCAGTTGGAATAACAGTTCTTGTCTTGTTGCCAAGCGAGATATGTGCGAGAGTGTTTACGAAAACTTTACATCTATATAGTTTTGACTCTCACTTTAAGGATTGATACAATGTACAAAAACATTTCTAAATGTCACATTGTGTAATAATCTGATCAGTTGGAATAACAGTTCCCTCCTTGCTGCTAAACATGTATATCATGTCTAGTTCTGACTCCGTCTTCATACAAGCCAGTCGAGATATGTAAAATAATATTTGGTGCTCGCAACTTGCATTGATTCTTTCTTAAAAAGTGTGGCTTTAAAAAGTATTGTCTCACAAACACCATGGATATTTCTGAAGACGATATCATATGGGATCATGATTTTGCCGAAATGGATAGTGAGGATGAAGATGACGTTCTCGGTAACGCTGAGAGAGAACACAGTATTAACTTTAATTTAACTAATGTAAAACAAATGAAATATTCTCAACCAACGTAAACATAAAAACAAGAAATTCTATTGAGAGAGCCATAAACATCCTGCAAAATGTTTCTTCTTCTGCTAGGTTTTAGGTGTTTCCACTCCTTTCGTTCAATCTGAAACGAGATATTTTTTGTATTTAGAGAGTATAAAATATTTTGAAATTTGGAGTGGATGGAGAATATTTCATATAGTAGATGTAGATTGACTGTGTAGAATTTTCTAGCCAAGCAGTTCATTGAGGAGAAAAGGTTGATTATTTCAGTGGATGAAAGCAATCCACTTTCTTTACATGAAATTTGTTTTTATTATCTGAAGTTGCTCTGCCAAGATAAATTGGCAACTAGGCAATATGAGTTTTGCATTTGCCTCTAACCTTACAGACAGTATCAGATATTATATTATGGAGGTTGACTATGGCTTCTCTAATAGAATTGCTTCCTGAAGGAGAAAGTGTGAAAACATAGTGGATTTTCTTCCCTTCCAGTTTGATTTGAACTTATATTAATAGAATCAGGACATTCAAATTATAACTTATTTTATATATATTATATGTTATTTTAACATTCAAACTATTCCAGCACGTATCTTACTTAATCTGCTGAAAAGTCTTTAAGGTTTGAACTTTTGACTGGATTCTTCCTTGAAATTGAAAATATTTCATTTTGTCTATCTGTATAACAAAAGTTGCTTTAATATTTCTCTACTGACAAATACAAGAAATGCTATTGCAAGATTAAAAGTTTGTTATGTAGATTGGGTAGAGAGGATAGAATAAGTAGTTAAGTTGAAATATTTGCATTCAACTTTTGCTGTAAAAATTAATTTAATGCATCATTAACAATAGCAGATTTACCTTAAGTCAGGGGTAGGCAGTGCCTAAAGAATGCAAACAAGAGGTGCATATTTTTTATTTTATGTAAAATTTTATATTTATTGTTTGAATATAGTAAAAAGTGATTAAAAACTGTTAATGTTATGTTTATTTAGAAATACAGTAAACTCCCAGATATCCGGCTCTCATCCAACTGGAATTCTCAAGCAACCAGCATCTCCTGCCTCTTGATTTTTTATTATAACTAGTTTGGAATGTTACTGCTAAAATTTGTGTTTTCAGCAATACACAATTTCTTGAACTCTGTGTTTGTGTTAAATAAAATATTTCACACACCCTTTTTAAATGCTTCCTAAAACTCCAATATGTGCTAAAGGTAATAAAAGGTTGTGCTAACCTTAACCCAGAAACTTAATATAATAAAACATTTAAAGAAAAGTGAGAACTGCAATGTTTTAATGAAAGAGTTCAATCTCGGTTCTTCAACTATTTACGACATTAAGGCACAGAAATCACAGTTAATGAAATTCATTATGTCTTCTGAGACAATTAGAAGAGTTGAATATTGGCTCACTCTTCATAAGCCGAAACTTGAGCAATTCAATATTGGTATTTATGAATGGTTTTCTATAAAGCGTTCTGAGGGAGCACCTATTTCTGGACCAATGTTGATTGAAAAGGCCAAAGATTTTTATAAATAAATGGAGATTAGTGAACCATGTGCATTTTCAGATGTATGGCTAACACGTTTTAAGATCAGACAGATATTTCCGGTGATAAAAAGAAGCTGCCAATAAATTTTGCAACTTTTTTGAAACATTTGTTAGGCAATATATAACTACCCAATAATTTGAATTGCATTATTCTAATATTTACTAACTGCACTGTATGCAATGGTGTCATGATTGCTTGTCACTATTCGCTTCTCTTTTGTTTAATATTAATTTGCCTCAAAAATTTCTGCTAATACATTGTGTTGGGTGTGGATAATTTCTCTCCTTTTCTCAGACAAGGAAACAATTTTTTTTGTCGGAAAATCCTAAAGGTTGGACAAAGTTAACCCTTACTTTGCATTGTTATCAGAACAAAAGAGTTAATAGCAATAGGCATATGAGAATTTCCATAGGGTGTAATGCAGTTATTAAATATTAAAATATTGCAATTAAACGTGTTCAATACTTGTATCTTTGAGTTTCATCACTTACTTTAATATCAAGGAATTATTTAAGAACAGTTGAGTAGAGTACCTAGTCTACAGGTTAGCAATTCCAAGGTGAATGTACAATTCTGCCCTTTTTCATTATTTTGGTATCCAAATGCTTTGTTGAAGCCTATCCAATAAAACTCTAGAGCATCCAGAATATTCACTTAACCAGAAAACCCAATTCCCCGGGCATTCCGAATAAATGGGAGTTTACTATATTAGGATAAAAAGAAATTATAAATTTGAACAAAAATACAGGTTTTATTTTAACTAAGAAAAGTGGTAAATCTCTAAATGCCTAAGGGTGCAAGATTTGTAATTCCACTTCTGATTGTTAGTAATACAACATTCCATGTTATGTTATATCCGTTTTCTACTCTTATGAAGCTTGACCGTGGCGCAGTGAATAGCCATTCAGGGCGGTTTCCCCTTCCACCACCATTTGAAGTTTTCGAGAGGCACGGAAAAGTAGTGCGCTCTTGAAGAAAGTCGCATCCACACTCTAAGGCGTAAATGCGGTAGATCTGGCAACACAGTCGAGCTCGGAGCGATGTGAACAGCACAATGGCGAGAGACCGACTGACTTTCTTCCCTCCCCATTGACAGTCTCTCGAGCTTTCATTGGCTACAGCAGTAAGCATACAACTAGGATTTTCAAGGTCAAGCTTCATAAGAGTAGAAAACAGATATAGTAGATATTTTGTGATGTGTAGGTCTTGATAATGTGGAAACTTGCCGTCACCTCACGCTTCAGTGCAATTCACTAATAAATATTAAATATGTACAAGTAATTTATCTCTTTAAGAGTATATTTTTTATTTCCACAGCTAAAGTCATATTTTATTAATAAATTGACAAATGACCTTTTTACTGGAAATGATTAGTGAATTTTCATGCTGAATTTCTTTCACCATAGGTATGATGAAATATTTTGCCATTTGCCTCCATTAGCTTTATTTCTGAGAAAATTAAATGATAAATGTTGTCAGATTTCATAATGAAATTGTTCTTACAAATCTGCTTTACTGATAAGAAAAACACTCCAGGAAACTAAAAACTTAGTTTATGGGAACTTAAAAATTTAGTTTAGAGCAGTGGTTCTCAGGCAGATCTGCCATGCAACCCCCTCTGTGTGGATGTTTGGTCACCGCGACCCACCGTGATTTTTTGAGAAGTAATAAAAATATATAAAAAACTTTTTTACTTTCTCCATACGTAATAATGGGAAATTGTGATCACCAAAAAATCGACTTCGAGATTTCAACGGAAATACACGTTTTGAGGTCTCTAGAACACGTTTAGACTACTTTCAGAATGATGTCTGTTAGTGTGTGTGTGCGTGTGTGTATGTGATTGTGAGCGCTCTAACTCAAAAAGTACTTGCCATATCGTTACCGAACTTCATATATAACACTTTAGCATGAACACAAAGAGCTGAGTAGTTTTTGGGCAATACCGGTTAACCGGAAGTTGAGGTTTATTCGAAACCCGATTCGGTTTTTGCGATATTTCTTCGTTAAAACATCATTATTGTATATGCAATTCTATACAAAGTTTATAGAGAATGTAATTTCCTACAGTTTTCATTTGAAACAATTTTCCATATGTGTTATTGTTTAAGAGTTATTTATAAATAACCGGTTTTTTTGGTTTCCGTCAAATATCTCCCTTAAAACATCATTATTGGTAATCTTTTTAAGGATCAAAGTTGTAGAGAATAATATTTCTTCCAAGTTTTGTTTGAAACAAATTTTCGTAGAACCATCCATTTTGGAGATATTTAACTTTTTCGTAATTTCCAGTTTACAGCGCCACCCCCATGTAGCGGTGAATTCTGTAAACATTCAAAATATACGTAATTTATGGCAATAAGGATGACTGTATTCTTTTACGTTACGAAATAATAATGTTGCCTTATAGTGCTATTCATAATAATTTAAATATCTATACCCCAAATATGGAGAAAGTTGTGTTGGCCACATCAGATTTTTCTATAAAGCGCACTAAAAAGTATAAAATAAATTTTAGGTTCAAGAAAATAACTGGATCCTAAGGAATATTTTCATTACACATTTATGATCATGAATCTCTTTTTAAAAAAGACGTATGGCATATGTCGATTAAATTATTCAGTACATTATAAATAGTCTGGAATATTCTTGTTGCACACAGATGACTAGAAGGGAAATAGTCTACTACAGTAGATCAGTAGTAGAATACTCACCTGGCAAGTAGAAGACCCGGGTTCGATTCCTGGTCATAGCAGATTTTTTCACTTGTTTTAATATTTCCCAAAAAGAAATTATTTCATCAAAAATTCAGTTATCGCCATGAATTATAATAAAGATGAGAAATGTGAGGACTTAGAAATTAAGTGAAGCTAGTATAAGTAGCCTTATTAATTAAAGTTTTATTATTAAATTAGATTTCTTATATTAAATATAAATATATTAAAATTAACTAATGCTTTATTTTGAAGATTCCAACCCTCAAGCAAACATAAAAATTAGACTTATAACCTATAAATTAAAATTGAAGGATTGATAGAATGAGGAAAAAAATCAGTTGGCATAGCGAAGACTGCTTGCGACCCTCCCAAAATTGCCTCGCGACCCTACGTTTGAGAACCACTGGTTTAGAGTACTGTCCACTGATCATTGTACTTTGATAAAAGTGTATTGTTCGATCATTTTTTATTATAAAAATTTGTTATATTTTGACAACATTGAATTCAGTGAAACCACTAGATATGGTCCTATAAATTTATTAATTCTAGGGCACATTAGGTTTTTAGTAATAATAAAATATAGGTTTTACTTCTATGGGTGTGTAGGCAAGTTTTCCATCAGCCAAACAAAGTAACTGCAGTAATGCAGAATATGATAGCCATTGAGAGAGAAATTTTAATTTTTTTATTAACCATCTGGTTAATGGATATTCACATTATTTAAATGCAGCATTGTTACATAGGATCTACCGAAGTTGGGAAGTTACTCTACAATCAGTGTGCTAAAGGTGTCAAGAGATTGTCTTTGGAACTTGGAGGTAATGCACCCTTCATTGTATTCAGAAGCGCTGACTTAGATAAGGCTATACAAGGAGCAATGGCCTCAAAATTTAGAAACTGTGGGCAGGTAATATGGAATTGAGTGATGAAACGTTGTTTTTTTTGCGTCAAATCTGAATGGAAACTTTCACCTTTCTTTATTTTTTAGACTTGTGTTAGTGCCAATCGTATTTTGGTGCAGGAGGACATTTTTGACAAATTTGTCACTAAATTAAAGGAAGCAATGAAACAGCAGCTTATTCTTGGAAAGGGATTTGAATCCAATGTGACAGTAGGACCACTAATCAATGATGATCAGGCTAAAAAGGTATGAGGCTATCATCGTATTATAAAAAACTAGAATTATAAACTCAAAAGAGATTTAATTTAATTGTATTTATAAAATCACTGAGATAGATTCAGCGTCTTATGCATTCAATTTCCAACATTTATAATTTTCATAAGTGTTATAATATGTTTTCAAAAACTTATTCCAGGAAAATGTCCTTATAAGTAATATTGTGAGGTGCATGCTCATGTACAAAACTTGTTTTGTTAGCATTTTTAGAAATGTGAAGGTGTTTCTTATTACTGCTTTTATGGTCTCCTAACAAACAAACTGAAATTATAATCCTATATCTAAATGAGTTATATGTTTCTTTTAGAATCTTTCCTATCTATTCATTTTTATTTAGCATATACATTTGAAGTGTACTATCTGATACTGCTTTTTATATAACTCTTTCTGGCTTTTAGAGCATAAATTTAGCATTTGTATTTTATTAAGAAACTGTAAATAATGATATCCTTCACAAATGTTTATAAATTTGATTAACACCTAATATGCTAATTTTGCAATTAAATTGATTTATTTATAGGAATATATACTAAGAGTGTGGTTGACTGAATGAAGAGATAAAATGCTGGTCCTCATGAGTATATTTTTATCGATATCTTATCACAAAAAAATTTATTTCATCATGTATTTTCATTTTTACTTAATTTTAGAGAGAATATGGTACTTAGGGACTAAACAGCTTGCGGTACCGAGTTCAACATTTAGCCACTAGATGGCACTTCTTATGTGCGTCATTGTGCCTTCCAAGAACTTCATATTTTGGCCATTACGTGGCACTGTGTGCATTAGTTGCTCTTGACTGCAATGTTTCTTGCCTTCTCATTCCAGGCAGAATTTCAAGCACCCGTAATAACTTTCATGCAAAACATAATTGTTACAGCGCTACTGTCACATGTCAAGGTTTAAAAAAAATGGTTGGGTTGTGGCGCTCTTTGGACTTGGGAAAATCTCATTCCACTGGGAATGGAAAGGCAAGAAACATCGCAGTCAGAGTGACTAATGCACACACTGCCATGTAATGGCCAAAATAAAAAGTTCTCGGGAGGCACAATGGTGCCCATAAGAAGTGCCATCTAGCGGCTAAATGTTGAACTCGGTACTGCGAGTCATTTCCTCCCTAAGTACCAAGAATACTCTTAATATCAGCTCAAAAACATTTCATTAACTGTATATTCTGATTCATATATTATGTTATTAGTTTTTACATATTATTAACTTCACTCTCAACTCTGCTCAACTGAAAACTTTGATCCTGGCTATCATGTAGCCATGATTTTGTATATCATTCTTATATGGAATATGATATTTTGTTCTGCTGGTTTTTGTAAGGTTTCACTTGACAGGTTTTAAAAGATCTTATGGGCCACAGAGTATCACATTTCATGTAATACAGTAAATTCTCTTTATAACAAAATCAAAGGGACCCAATTTTTGGCACTTGGTTGTAAGGAGGTTCTTTGTATGGAGGTTTTTTCAGATTCGTCATATATGCACATTAGCATATTATTGATGGTTATAATTTTTTTCAACGCTAACATTTTAGTTAAAAAATATTTCCAAAAAATTCACTTTATGATAAAAAACTATATTATTTTTCCATTCCTGTAACATTGATCAATTTTCACAGTAAAAACAATACTGTATATGATGTGGCAATTTATGATGTAGGGCATCTCTGGGCTACTGAGCTATATCATTATTATTGATCAAAACATGGATTACTTTATACTAAATTTACTTTCTCAATATTCAAAATATTTAAATGGCAAATTTTGCTATTTTTAACACCATGTACATTAGAGACGATAGTATATCAGTAAATAGCAAATGAAAAGTAAATGAAAATATAGCACAAAAAATATTAATGAAAAAATATTTTTGTCATTTATTTAAATAAAAGTTATGTATTCAAATAATGAGAAATTATCTATAGAAAATTTATTTATAAAAAAGAATTTGTATTTTATTACATGTTTTTAATAAATTTTCATAATTATACATACAGGCAGATCTCGTCTTTCACTGGGGTTACGTTCCTGAAAACACTGTGAGAGAGGAAATCGCGAAATAAGTAATTAAGGCAATGGGAAATACAGGGTTTGATTCCCATCCCAGCAAGAACGGATAATTTGTCCTCTGTATTGGTGACCGCAGAAAAATAGAGAAAGACGGAAAAATAAACTTCAATGAAAGAGAAACTAAAACAAGATAAATGAACACAAAGCATCAGAAAATAAAATCTAATTTAAGCACCGTTGTAGAATTGAGAAAAATGAATGGCGGTTGCCTAACTTGCAGGAGCTAATTTTCAAATATGGCAGACCTCGTCTTTCTCAGGGTGTTACAGTCCTGGAAAGCTCCGCGAAACTCCATCAGTAATAAATGATACGTAAAATGCAAAGCTTACGTGCTTGAGCTATGTCAAACCTGAGCAAATACCCAATGATCCTGAATGGGAAGGATCAAGAGTTGAGGGTTGAGTTTTTCCCCTCAGGACTTCCCTGCCGTCAAAAAGAAAGAAAGCTCCTGAACGGTGGTACCAGCTTATATTTTGCAACTGTGAAGGGGCACAAAAGTATGGGAGGATTGCATCCCAAAAATATTTAAAAGTATATATGAGACATCTATTTTTAAAAATTAGGTACCCATATATATTACATTAATGCACTTACGTAAATATTTTTACATATAAGAATAATGCAACAATATTTTTTCAGGTCTGACTATGAGAGAAAACGTGAGGAAAAGGCAATTCATTCTACACACAAAAAAATTTCGCAGCCTTTTCCATGATTTTTCTCCGGGAAAGAGTGAAAGACAAAACTGGTCGCAAATGTGAAACTGCGAAAGATTGAAATGCCCAAAAAATAAAGACGTGAAAGACGAGGTCTACCTTATAACTTGTAATGCTTGAAATTACAACAAATAAGTAAAAGTGAGAAAAAAGTCAAAGAGACATGTTACTTCTCGTTAGTAAGACCGCTATTAGAGTACGCGTCGAGCATATGGGATCCGTACGTGAAAGGATCAATCTCAGAGTTAGAAAGAGTGCAGTGAAAAGCCGCTAGATTCGTCAAAAATTGTTACGATAGAAACAATAGTGTTACAGCCTTGATACAGGACTTAGGATGGGAATCACTAGCTGAGCACCGATCACGCTCTAGGTTAAAACTTCTCGAAAGATTTAGAACGCATATATTCTTCAGCGATGTCGAAGAAATAATAAGAGCGCCAACTTATATTGGTAGAACGGACCATCCTCGTAAAATAAGAGAGATAGCCTGTAGGACTGAGAGGTATAAAGGCTCGTTTTTCCCTAGAACGATAGCTGAGCAGAACAGAAGTTACGAAAGGAAATCAGCCGACGTAGAGTGATACTATACATTATTACGCGCTTTACCTTGGTGCTATTGCACCCCCTGCCACACACCATTGCGGTGGCTTGCAGGGTGAACTAATAATAGCGTTAACACCCGCATAGATGGCATTGATTTCTGCTTTATAACAGCACATACAATATTTTTTTTTATTTCGCTATATGGAGGTTTGTTTTTAGTGGAGAAGGTGCGACTTTTATTTCATAATTGGGAGGTTTTGTATTTATCGGAGGTTCATAATATAGAGGTTTTCTATATAATTTTATTAGTGAATTTTTCAGGACCGGCGATAATTTTCGTTATATGGAGTTCTTCGTTCTAAGAGAGTTCATAAGGTAGAGGTTTTCCTTTAATTGAGTTAAAATGCATTGGATTTTTTATTCAAGATGGCAGAGCCAATAGATGGGTTTTTTAGGAGTGAAAAGTGTCAAATGAAAATTGTATTCAGTGTTGCTACTCTGCTTCAAAAGTATGTTTTTTTGTTTAGGGGATTTTTATCAGAATATTGATTGATTCAATCTTATAATAAAGACTAGGTACAAAATAAGGCCCATGCAAAAGTAAAATTTATTATTTTGAATGCTTATTTGAAATGAAATGTTAAATGTAAAGAAATACAGATGACTCCTGAGATTCGATTAATTCGAGATTTCAACCCAGCCGATCGAATTGGGAACTACTATACGCAGAATAATTTTCACGGTGTAATTGGTTCCGACCAACCATGCGAGGTGTAGTTTTGGGGTAGACGTAGTTATATCTGCTCTAATTGTTTGAATTTGTGCTGATTTCACTTTTTTGTTAATCTTTTATTTAAATTTATTTATTTTATTGATTTATTTATAAATTTATCACTTGACATGGCATCTAAAAGGAAATGTAATAGTGATAATGTAAGTGAATCAAATAAAAGAGTGCATAAGACTCATAGTTATGAATTGAAATTAGAAATTTTAAAGTGTGTTGAGAAAGGTGAAAGCCATACTGAAATCGCACGATCGTTGGGAATGTGTTGTTCAACTGTTAGCACTTATGTGAAACGAGAAAATTCTAGAACTTGATAAATTCAGATAATTTTATAACAACAATAAACAGTTCCCCACCCAATAGCTCCTCTTCTCCCAACTTCTCAATTAATAAACCAAGTCCAGTAAGCCAGTTGAAAAAGATTTAAGGTATGAAAATATTTTTAATTTTATTGTTCCTTCATTCTTAAGTTATTTTGTGCTTTTTTTAATAACTTTTATATTAATTTTGCTGCGATAAATAGTTGTATGTATATATAGATGTATGCAGGTATGTTATCCAGCTCGAGCAAGTCGTTTGTAACAAACGACTCGCGCGATCTGGACCGGGCTGTCTGCACAGCATATTGCATACATCTATCTTTGAAGTTTGAAACAAAAATTTATTTTTTCCTCTTTAGTGCAAAAAATAAGTTATACATTTAAAATATTTATTATATAATTTATTCATAATTTAATATTGTTGTATTAACATATTAGTAATGTTATTTTATCTTTATAAGAGACTTTTTCCAGAGATGAGGGAACGTATCCCCCGATTATAACATGCAAGTACAGTAGACTCTCGATTATCCAGGATCGGCTTAACCGGGATGCGGATTAACCGGGATGTAAAAAAAACGTAATATGAAAATAATTTAGAATACATAGTACGAGAAATCAGTCGCTGAAAAACGATGTGACAGCATAACTGAAACCACGGGCGACATGCAGAGCGAAGGAATGAAGAGGAGGAGGGGGAAAGGCAAGTAACGAGATACCTACATAGTTCCCGCTACTCCATATGAGCTACAGATACATATTATCACATTGTATGCATTTCACTTATAAAAACATCGCGTAGATGGCGCGTGATCGCCGTGAAGTAGATCCTGATCGGTCGCACAAAATTGGATCAGAATATTTCGAGTGTTCACTTTATTTTTGTGTCATAACGGGTGCATGTTGTTCTTATTAATTTGAAATTCGAATAGCCCTTACGTGATCATGTCGAAACGTAAGAGAGTTGTTCTTACTATAGAACAAAAACTTGACATAATTAAAAAATCTGAAAAAGGCATGACGATGGAGTCGTTAATGAACGAGTACAGTGTGGGTGACCAAACAGTGCGTGATATTGTGAAAAACAAACAAGCTGATTGAGTTTGCTGGAATTTCTGATAGTGCAAGTGGCATGTCTAGGCAGAAAACCATGAAGACGTCAACCAACGATGATTTGGACAAAGCAATGGTTTTGTGGTTTAACCAACAGAGAGCTGAGGGAATCCCGGTTTCAGGAGCTGTTTGTGCAGTGAAAGCAAAGTATTTTTCGATGAATTGAAATTGAAAGGGGACTTTAACGCATCATGTGAGTGGTTAACAATATTTAAGCAAAGGCATGGGATTCGTCAGATTGCTATCGAAGGAGAAAAACTTAGCTGTGACGAGCCGGCAGCTGAGCAATTTAAGTCTCAGTTTCAACATTTCTTCAATAATGAAGGATTCATGTCAGAACAGATTTATAACACTGATGAAACTGGTTTATACTGGAAGTGTCTACCACAAAAAACTTGAGCTCATGAAAATAAAAAAAGTGTTGCAGGGCATAAACTTCAGATACAACGCCTAACAGTTTTGTGCTGTGGTAATGCCGCCGGGTCTCATTTTTTGAAACCGTGTGTTATTGGAAATGCAAAGAAACTTCGAGCTTTCTCAAAAGTTAAAGTTTTATTGAATTTACCTCTCAATTACTACAGTAATAAGTCAGCATGAATTGACAGAGAAATTTTTACGGACTGGTTTAAAACAAAATTCATTCCAGCAGTGCGTCAACACTTAGAATCTTTAGATCTGCCACAAAAGGTGATTTTACTCTTAGACAATGCCCCCAGTCACCCAAATGAAGACACTTTAAAGTCTGAAGATGGAAATATATTTGTGAAGTACTTACCTCCGAATGTGACAGCTTTGATTCAGCGTATGGATCAAGGAGTGATACAAAACATGAAAACAATTTATCGAAGAAACTTGCTATTGAAGTTTGTAAAGGAAGATGGTGATGATTTGCTGTTGTTTTGGAAAAAGCTAACTGTACTGGATGCTATTTATGAAATTTCTGCTGCTTGGAAAACTGAAAAGTTCGACATTAAAAAAATCATGGCGAAAAATTTTACTGGGAAACGACAAGGAATTTCTTGGTTTTGAGGACAGTTTCAATGAAACGGTGCCTGAACTACTGCATAATTTACACAGCATTAGTGGATGTGCGAATGTTGATGAGGAAACAGTGCGCGAGTGGTTAAATGCAGACCAAAATTTGGCCGGTCATGAAGTTTTGAGTGACGAAGAAATTGTGGAACGTATCAATACCATCGATGTCAACGATGTAATGGCAGTCGATGATTTGGACCAGGAAGAGGACAACCTAATACCGGAGCAAAGTATCAGTCACAGCACTGCTTTAACTCACACCGAAGTTCTGCTGGATTATTTGGAGGGACAGTAAGACAGCACCCTGGCTGAGAAACTAATGCTGAGAAATCTGCGCAGCACCATTTGCCAAAAGGTTAACGAATCGAAAAAGCAAACTTCTTTGCTATCGTATTTTAAATAAAATAGGAATACGTAAGTACATATTTTTCATTTAAGTTTTTTTCTATAATCTTATTGTTTTAATACAGTAAAACCAGACTTAAATGGAAACACGGCGTAACTCATGAGCACGTTTAATCACAGTAGGTTAACTGCCACGTGTTGACAGTCACTCAATACATAGCGCTACGCACAGGAAAAGCAGCAGACAAGTGATATTGTTAACTTCGTTTTTTTAACCAAGTGCATGAAGTTTATCTCGTAACTGTATTCAAACAAATTTGTTGAATTGCCGCATGAATCAAGTTATTTGAACTGATGCTCAAAAGATCGTGTTTGCCGTACGTTTCCGCTAAGCTCTCTTTACATTTCCGCAAATACCACACAGCTGACTGCATTGCTTTCAGGGTGGTATTGGTTTAATTATTGTTCGATTTACATGATTTTTAACTTGCATGGGAATTTTGTGAACGAATTACTTTGTTGGTCGTGGACTTACTGTATATCAAATGGATGTTAGATTAACTGGAATTTTTCTAACCGGGATTAGTTTATTCTCTACCATTCCGGATAATCGGGAGCCTACTGTATATGGAAAAACGGCGTTCGACTATTCGAGATTCGAACATGTTTTCAGGAACGCATCCCCGACGAAACTCGGGAGTCGCCTGTATAAGATTTTGGAATTTTTTTAAAATGTCTGAAAATAAAAAAATTCATAATAAAAAAATTATCTCCAGGTTGATAGCATTGTGAAAGATGCTGTGAAGAAAGGTGCAAAAGTTATCCTGGGAGGTCAAAAAGCCTCTTCTTTTGGTGAGAGGTATTTTGAGCCAACTCTGATTGTGGATGTGAATTCTACCATGATCTGCTATAACGAAGAAATATTTGGGCCAGTTGCAATTTTAATTAAGTAAGTTGAAATATAATAAGATATTTAGCATTTAAATTCCAAGTATTCTCATTTAAAAGTTTTTTCTGGTTCATTAATTAAGCTGTCAGGTTTGTCAAAATACCTGGTAAATGGAAATAAAATTTGTTTGAAAAATAATTTTACTTTTCGCTTGATTTTACAGTAGTCAGTCATAAAGTAAAATTACTAGGTGTATTTCTGAAAGTGATTTATTGGGGTTCTTATTTTCACAAATTAAGATCGGTAGGATGCCTGCTTTATTTTTCTACATAGCATGTCAATTAAGACCACTTATACCCCAGTAAGATGATTGTCCTTATCAACATGGTGACTACATAGAAAAATAAAGCAGGTGTTCTACTATGATTTTCATATGTGTACATCAGAGTTCCAATACATTATTTTCAGAAATAATTTTTAAACTTACTTTCTGACTGCCCTTCTAATCATCGACTTGATGACAAATGTATCTTATAATGTTTACTATGTAAAGCATTTTCATGATCAATCACAAGGATTTTAAAATTTCCTCTTTTTCTCACCAGTGAGACTAGTTCATAGCAAACTATAATTGTGTCCCCTAGGACATGCCTGAATGATTCTAAATATTGATGCTTAATAGTAGATGTGCTGCATCTTTTTATATGTTGATATAAAATGTGTATTATTTCTGTATTAAAAAAACCTGAAGTTCAGTCATTTGTAAAGTCTTCATTTAAAAAATTAAGAAAGATAGTCACATAGGATTTATAGCAATATATGTGCATGGTTATAGTTGAAAATGGAAAGAGTGAAAGCAAAATAATATCAATATTCAAAATCCTGAAAATAAGTCCTAATATTTAATAAAAATGTTTTTTAATGAAATTTTAGGGTGGTGTGTATACTTGTAATAACATTACATTTTTTCTCCTGGTCTATTTTAGATTTAAGACCGAAGAGGAAGCTCTGTCCATAGCAAATAGTACTCAAAGAGGATTGGCTGGTTATTTTTATAGTAACGACATTGCTCAGATATGGAGAGTAGCCAAAAAGCTTGAAGTTGGCATGGCTGGTATCAATGAAGGCATGATATCAACAGCAGAAGCCGCATTTGGTGGAATTAAGGAGTCGGGAATAGGCAGAGAAGGATCTCATTATGGAATTGAAGAGTACATGTATTTGAAGTACCTTTGCTTTGGGAACCTGTGATTTATCTAAATCAAAGATATACATCAAGTGATTATCGCATGACAGTTTTGCATATTTGCTTACCATTTAATGGAATATTATTTTATATGGTGTAATTTTTATCGCCAAAGATTAGTGTAATTTTTCTGGACTTGTAATGCTCAAGAAAGTTGAGCATTTAAGCTCTTCAGTATTACGTTATATACCGTATTTGACCGAATATAGCCCCCCTGTTTTTGTCCAAAAGTGAAGTGCAAAAGTTGAGGGGGGAAGCTATTTTCGGGCACTAAAAATTAGATCGGTACAAACAAGTGTGCAAAGCTTCAATAACGATGAATTTCATTCGAGTCAGTAAGTGTTTCTATCCATTGAAAGACTAAGCTACTCGGGTTGCGAATATTTATTTGAAAGGCTGATTGACGTCACCATATAGGAAGGATTTTTCAATTACCTGATCGCTCTCATTATCGTCAAATTGCAAGTTTTACCGTATTAGCTCGTGTAAGACGCGCCCCTGTGTATCCTGCGCACCCCGGTTTTTGGGAAAAAAATTTGAGCCGAAAAAGGGTTTTTTAAGTCACCAATTCCTATTTCTCAAAAATGCTACGCTCAAGTTAAGCATCTTCACACTCCTACGTGACGAATTTATTGGGTGATCTCTTTATATCGGTACTATAGTCGGTCCATCATCGGAAGTCTGATGGCCTCGAAAACTGGGCGTACACGAGTTAGCAGCTGCCAATAGGAGACTGTTTGTTTGGGAAGGTAGTGGGGAGAAAACCAGTCTCACTCCTGCTCTCGAAGAGATCGCATCGGACTGCGTTGCCGTTTCTACCGCCGTTTCCTTGCTGTGTATCAAAAAGAAGGATGGGAAGTATTTTATTTAGAAACTGCGTAGTATATCAGCTGAGCAAGAGCTGGCAGCGCGCACCGATATCTGCTCTCCCGCACGAAAGTTGAGAGGGGCGATGGAAGGGGAAACGTTCGTGATTGGCTACTTGCTCTAAGTAGGCCAAGAGACTTCCGAAGGGGGATCGACTATAGCAGAAATCTCCTCGGTAGTCCTCTTTTGTTAAACACTTAACTGTTTTTGTCGTCATATTGGTCATGTTCGGCAGAAATCGCTCCGGTAGCGAGCATTCTGCTGTACGTAATTTTTCAGCCATATGGTCAATGATCCCTACCGTAGCGGTCGTCATTTTTTGGCGAACTAAAATTATGATCATTCTATGATCACCACGGTGGCTATGACTTTCATAGACGTATCATAGAATAAAGGAATCATGCCGTATCTGAACATGGTAGGCGTCGTCTGCCGTGAGAACAAAACCCAAGCTGGTCGCGCATGCGCCGTGGCCTCCATGACGGTTGCAGGAGAAAGCCGTCGAGTTTAAACTTAAAACTCATTTAAAATTTTTATACAATGAATGAAAATGACTAAATACACCGAAATTTAGAAATAGAATAATAGATGCGGCGTGGGTGCTAGCTTAACGTATAATTGTTTACCGACACGTCATTTTGGGAAAAAAGGTGAGCGGCAAATAAAAGAATTCGTGTAAGACGCGCACCACCTTTTCACCGGCGTTTTGGGAAAAAAGGTGCGCAGCTTACACGAGCAAATACAGCAATACCAATAAAATTAACCTTACCCGAGAATGGACTAATTGCCTGGCTAAGCTCGAATTGTTAATTACACAAACGAAAGATAGATTACCACCGCGCATCGAAATATGAGCAAAGTGCGAATTTATATTGCTGCATAAATTGGTATGTTATTTCGACTTGCTAATATTGCTGCATTATTAGTATGTTATTTCGACTTTTTAAAGTTTATTTTTACTTCCTAAAAATGTATTTTTGTTCATTTCCTTGTCAACTCTCTCTTTCGTTAGTACCTATACTCTCTGAATTCTGAGGTACAAATCTGAAAACCTTAAAATTCCAATTAGCATGGCATTTTATCACTAATTGGTACCTACTCTTTTATTAAATGAGTGCAAGTTTGATATTTCTTCAAATTATACAGCATGTTTCATGACATTAAAGTCCTAAAAATGATCATGTCCTTTCATGGTATTAAAATATTTTCTAGATTTGTGTGAGAAAAGATGGGTAGTGGGGCTATATTCGGTCAAATACGGTATTATGAACTGTGCCAAATAATGCATGAAATGTGATACAATAGTCTTCCAGTAATGTCTTCCATTTCAATGAGCTCAAAAAATAACAATAATTCTGTCTATCTTTAAAAGAATGACTGTATTTTAGGAAAATATTTTCTAGTGTAATGTTTTATTTTTTGGCAAAAATAATAATTTCTCTCACCTGAGCTATTGTGTTATCCTTTCGTTTTCACGTGTCCATGAACATTGCTTTGAAGAATGTTATCTATTCTAATTTCTTATTTACTCGATCTTTATGAAGTTGTTCATTAAATCCAAATATTTATCCTCTAAAACAAAAATATTCTTGTCATATGTTAAGATGTTGTTTACCAACAGAAGAATAAAAAAGAATCAGTTGCATTCTGTTATTAATATTGAAAAGTGCTGTGTTATTTTCAATTGAATAGTACATCGTACATCTCACGTGCTCTCAGTATGGCAGTGTCGACCGCAAACACGCTATACCTTAAGCAGATCAACTCGTAAAAAGACCTTGTTCGCTTTTGTAAGAGAGCAATGAAGAGGCAAATTGAGACTAAGTTGTGAGTGTTATAACAGAATAAGAGTAAATGCAAGTAAAAAAAATCATTATGGATGATAGATTGAAGTTATAACAATTTTATTCTGGTAAATTGGCAAAGTAATGTAATGATTCAGAAATGCAAACAAAAATGTCAAATTGAGTTATGGAACCTAAGTGCCCTATACTGCACTGTACTGTATACTATTCATAGTAATTTTTGACTTATGCAAATTTCGAGTTATGGAACTGGTGCTAGAACACATTCCTTATGTAACTTGGAGAGTGCCTGTATAAATTTTTAGAACATAAGTAGGAATATGGTGTACATTCAAAGAATTAAAGTATGTTTTATAAAATGCATTACAAAACTACAATGTAACGCATTTAACGAGCAATCAATTGTTCGGCTGGCCATGTTCACTGCACACACATGTATGGCACACACCTTAATGTATGGTACAGTGGAGATTAAATTTCTGGGTTAAGTTTCTTAGGGCTAAATTTATAAATTAATACCTACCAAAGACCTACAAACATCCATTTATAGTGTAACAATCAACAATCATTATATTCCTGCATAAAATTGCTTACAGAAGATCAAAAAGATAATTACTCTGGGAAATATATTTCTTATTTATCAACAGATTCTGATATTTCCAACAAAAATTCAGCAACAAAATCATGATACGATGGTTTTAATTAAATTTCTAATCTCTTTGATCTAATCATCATCTCCATATCAATAAATAATACATAGAAACTGTTGCTTTTCAACAAATGTGAATGTTATAATAACTAATTTGTTTATTCTCCATAGTAGAGGAAGTTAACACATTTTCTATTGCAGACAAAAACAAGAAAAAGCTGCAGTTTAGCAATTCATTTCACATTATTTTAATGTATATTTGTCATCTTCTAATTGGCTATAGTTATTAATAAAAAATGTTGGTCCTTATACTGAAGCACAATATACAGCAAAACTTCCCCAATGTGTGGTACACTCTAGGAGGACAACGTACTGCAGGAATCTACATTGTGGGAATGATTTAACCTATGGGAAAAATGGGCTTATGTTCTGAGATTAAAAAAAATATCTCTATAATAATAAAAATGTTACGATGGTCATTGTGTCAGATGCTTGGCCTAAAAAACAGTACACAGCACTGAGTACCCTCCATGCACACCGTTCCCACCTAGACCAATATTTGTCCGGCATCCATTTAGCTCAATCTTGAAACCAACCAGTCTTTCGGAAGCTTCACAGAGGCGAAGTCATTCGCAAGATCGAACAGAGGGTACTGTTCAGCGAAGAAATGACAGGTGATTGCTGAGGCGAGATCGCTGCAATACCCCGTATCAAACTCTCGATGACAACAAACTGCCGTTCGTCCTGCACAGAATGACTTGCATTTGCAATGAACATCAGTAAGGTGCAGGGTCAGAGCTTCTTGAGAGTTGGCCTGTACATCAATCAGGGTAAGCCTTGGTTTGGTTGTGGTCAACTGTACGTGGTCCTATCTCGAACTCGTTCGAGACGGTCAAAATCTACCTGGCTGGCACGAAGCCTGTTGTACAAGAGAACATTTCAAATATCATGTTCAAAGAAGTGCTACAATCAAGAGTCAATGAATTTATTTGATTTTTTATTTCTTTTCTCCTCTTCACACCTTCATCTTGGCCCACACGAGTGTCTGCTAACGAGCCCGCGAAGCAGGTGAGAAAGCAGAGCGCACGGAGGCGAGCTAAGCGAGTAGGGGCGGAGCTCCTAGTACACTAAAATTAAAGTTGTCAAATACAGTACAACCTGAAAGAGGTGGAGCCTCACTGGGCCGGCCTCTTTTTCCATCTTTTGCAGGTTTTCTGCCTTATACAGGTTAAAATAATTTACTCAACTCTTACCTTTTGATAGATTTTAACTATAAAATAGATTTCTAAGTCTTAATGGAAATAAAAGCATTAAAATTACAACAAAAATCAATATATATATATATATATATACCGTATATACTCGTGTATATGCCGACTCCATGTATAGTACGACCCCTGGTTTTTTGGTGAACAAACCTGATTTTTTCATATATCTCGTTTATGGTACGACCCGAGCTTTTCACCATGGTCGATATATTTCGTTTCGATAGCTCGATGGTTACGAGTGAGATATATCGAACAACCTTGATTTTCCACACCACCATAGAATAGGCCGTAAATAGTATTTCTTGCGAGTACACTAAAATTCAGATAGGTTAAGTATCTTACTCCTAAAACATTTAATAAAAAGTGATATGAATCATGATTGCACAAGATGAAATAAAATCATTTAAATTCTAGTACGTCTTGATTACGTTCCGCGTACGTAATGGTTCCAACCGCTCATCTGTTTAATAGGTAGGGATAACGGATAAAAAGAAATTACTTTGTAATATTCCACAGTCTTTATTGTTTCTTCAATCACACACCGACCGGTTTCCACTACAAAATCATTCTAATGGTGTTACTAACCGACGTAACACTTTTAGAATGACTTTGTAGTGGAAACCGATCGGTGTGTGATTGAAGAAACAATAAAGACTGTTGAATATTACAAAGTAATTTCTTTTTTCCGAGATGTCGAAATTCCATAAAGTTACGCCATCTACGATACTTTTAGTCCAACTCGTTCCAATCCATCCCTTGTAAAAAGACCAAACAAAGATGTACATACATAAAATTCAAGAAAGGAAGTGCCCGTAAATCTTCACTTATATCAAGTATTTGTGAATTTGAAGCTGTATATATGAAAAAGATTCTAGTCTTCACGAAGCAACATAACAACGATAAAGGACCTCACTGTTAAGGTTAGCCTACCATTAGAATGCGTGCGGGTGGCATAACTTCACCGAAAATGCTCGTGTATATACATGAATTTTAAATCCTCAAATGCATTACTCGTGTATAGTACGATCCCCAATTTTTGCAAAAAATTTGGTCGTAAAAACTCGTACTATACACGAGTATATATGGTATATATAATAAATGAGAAATAAACTTGAAATTGCATGCTTGCACAATCCTGATTTTATTATAAATTAAAAATCTTCTGTTAAAAATGCAAAAAAAATTTCAGAAACAGTTAAATTTCATAGAGTTGCAAAACATTTCAAATTATATTAAAGTCCAATAAAAATATTTTAAAAAGTACAACTATTCTAGAAAATTATTTGAAAAAGCTATCCAATTTTAGTTGTGCTGTTTTTTCTGTGATTTTTTTTAAACTGGCAAAAGAAAACCCTAATTCTATAACTGTTAAAGAATTCATTTTCACTCTTCATTCTTGCAGAATATTTTAAAGCTTTAAGATAGTGTAAAATATCCAACGTTTTTGCATTTCTAGTTCTTCACAATCTTCCTCATTCTGTTTATCCTTTGAATTGGGAAGTTTCATTGTCTTGTTATTCTACCACAGTTTTCAAATCAATTTCATCAGTCTCTGCGAAAATACTTTCATCTGTATTTATGAAATATTTTGCACTTATGTTGGTTCCCTCAACTTCATACATCCCATCAATCAATTTTTGAATTTCACAATAATCACTATCGTTACATGCTTCGTCATATTCATTAGCATCATCGAAAACAAAGCCACAGTTCTAACATAAATGTTGGTATGTGCTTCTTGTACAAACTAATGAACGACTGAGAAATGTAATTGCATCCTCTCTTCCATTGATATATATTTTTTTTTTTTTTTTTGAAGGAAGCCCTCTAGACATTTTAAAGAGAATGATTTTACTTTCCGTCTTTTGCAGGTTCAAAATGTACTTAATAATACAAAAATTACAAGGAAAAAATCCTTTCCATCTACGTCTTACAGATTCTGCCTTACAGAGGGAAATTCAGATGAAAAAACATTATCAATTAGTATGATTTTATTTTCGATTTCCAGCTTTTGCAGGTTTCCACCAAATACAGGTTCTACCTTTTACAGATTTTACTGTAATATCTTTTTAATAATTCCTTGCCAAGATATATAGTATGTAAATCAACGCGGAACAGCTACACTGTGATGTTTACTCAGTAAAATAAATATATTTATGATTAAATAATACGACAATATTTGCTGTATAAGTCCACCCACTTCTTTTATTTAACAAATCTTTTTATGAAATCTTCCGACCATTCAGTCAAAGTTTTGAAGAAAACATGGATGTAAATTTTTAATATGTAGCTTATTTGATAATTGAGAACCCCTTGGGAAATTCACAAAGTTCGCATGACATTTATGGCGCCACGTGATTGCCATTCAGCGATATTTATTATGATTCACAACAAATTACATGCATTTATAACTTAAGAATATAAAATACTATTATACAGTGAAGCCTATGTTGGCCACCTATGGTTCCACACAAAACCGGTCAACTTATGCAGGTTGCCAACTTAAAGACTATAGCAAGGATGGCCAAACTTACCCTCGGAGCTGAATATGATAATCTTGGAAAGTTTGAGAGACACGTGATACACATTCTATGCTCATAAGTTTATGAACAGTTCATAACCTGTATCCAAAGTAATTCAGATATATTACATGTTCCTTAGGCATCACCAAAATGTTGCAATTCGCACTATGTTACTGTATTCTGAGGAGAAAAACGTTGAATGTAAATTTATATGATCCACATGTGGCTCACGAGCCACGGTTTGGCCACCTCTGGTATATAGAATAGTATAAAGTTTTTTATACAGCACACCAATGTATTCATTGTTTACATAGGTGAGAGTATTAAAAGCATTTGAGATTTTTCTATGTAATACTATATTTGTAATTCAATGTTTCATTTACAGTAGAGTCCCAATCATCTGAGGTATATGGGACTGCACCGACAATGGATAATGAAAAACTCAGATAATATGGAATGTTGCCCATATCAGGAAATTACGTGACGATTTTCATGAAAAATATATTTAATAAAAGCCATCACATATTTTCCTGTTTATTATGTAGGTCTATATATTGTATATAACAATATATATCTTAGTTACACTATATGTTAAAATAAATAAAAGTATAAACAGATTAATGTAAAATAAATTTGGTTTATTATCAAAATACCTTAAATGCTAAGTCCAGTGTTCCCACTTTGATACATTCAGTTGCACATTTTCAAAATAATACTTTGTTATTTTTTCTCATTTGTCTAGGATAATACAGAACCTTGGATAATTGAGACTCGGATAATCAGGACTCTACTGTATATATAAAAAATTTATTTTCACATATTTTTTGTGTAGTAACTTACGAATGGTCTGTGACTTCTTTATTCAGCTCCTGTACCCTGGGCCACACTTGCCTTAGTCTCGATATGAATCAGCTACTTTTGCTGATAAAAATGATGCATCCTTGTGTGGCTTTATATCTTAATGCTATTTGAGTTATGTACAAAATGAAATTAATAAAGAATCCCACTAAAAATATAATTGAAACCCACAATTCTGATATTTTTTCCAATTTGGCCATTCATTGTTGAACAAGCAAAACTGAATCATCCAGCAGCATTCAGAGAAGTTCGCTGTATGTGAATGTGCTGCATTAAAGTGAATCCGCATTGCAGGAAGCCACCTTCAAGAAAGTTTTACTATATGTGTGTCATGGTTTCAGAGAAATTTTACAGAAGAATTTTTGTAAGATGAACAACATGCAAAATTGCTTATTAAAATTTGTTAGTAATTACTTGAGCAGTATATTACTCATGTAAAAGTCCTTAGATACTGCCAGATATTTTGCAATACAAACGATGGTCAAGTTTGACTTGGACTTTATTCAGTAAAAATTCTTAAAGCTGACACAGTTCATTAATATGGTGTGTGCATTATTGATATGACATAGGTTTTACAAAACAACAGCTGCTTGTTTTCCATGTCAATCCCATGTCGGTCAGAAACAAGATGGGGGCTGTACATACATCAAGGCGACAAACCATCCAAAAGGGATAGATAATCTAAGAAGGTAGAATACCATTGAATTAAGTCATGGATCAACAATGTGGAAAGTTCTATTCATGGCAGTGTTGAAGATTTGAAAATATGGCAAATTTTCTAATATTGTTCTTAAAATATGTTATAAAGTTAGTGAACAATCTGCTAGCTGTTGTTTGTACATAGGAATAATATTGCTTCCAACAGATCCTGTTTTATGGACGACCTTATGTCACTAAGGATAAAACGCATTGATGAGAACAAACGTTCTACTGACACTTGAGTTACAGGCATTGCACTTAAAATTCTTGATGCCCCTCTTAGGGGCTAATCAAATGAATCTAACAGAGGCCAGACAGAATTCTAAGGGGAGATCGCCTCATTTCTAACTGATCAAGCTCCTTCTCAAACTCATCCCCTTCTTTGCCAGTTGCATTCTCCTCAGCCGTCACAATAGATTCTGAATTAGCTGAGTCCTCAGCTATTTGTAGTGAGGATGAGGAAAACTGCAATTTTGTTGCCACTTCTCGAATCCCCTCATTTGCCAGAAGTGTTTGTTGTGGGGAAAGCAATATCCTGTAGTGGGGATCCACAAACACCGCAGCGAGGAAGATATTATTCCCCAGCAGAGCCTCCTCACATTTCTCCATTGATTCAACTATATCTTCAGCGATACAACAGCCAATGCGCTGCAATGATTGTTTGAGGGTGCACCATTCCTTCATGAAGATCCCAGAAGTCAAAGCCTCCTCCTGAAGACGGATCGTAGTGACATATGAGGCTTCTAGCAGATCCTTCAGTTGCTGCAACAGTACCCATATAGCACCTGAGAGATGCAGATCCAGAAACACCATTCCAAGATCTTGAATCGCTTCCTGAAGTTCGAAAAAGTGCTTAATCATTTGGAAAGTGAAACCCCACCTTGTGACCATGTCCAGAATCAGACGTTTCTTTGTTCGCTTTTCAAGCACAGCCAGGAGATTCGGCGCCCGTAGTTTGTGCATCACAAAACGGACCTTGGTGAGTAGCTTCGTGCAGTTAGGTTGACGGAGACCAGCTCTGATGGTCAGTTGAAGGGTGTACACTGCGCATCTCATGTGGTGAATATGAATGCCCATTACTTCTTCATCTGTACTGTTACCTCCGTTTTCATCATCATGCTTACTGTCACTGACGTCGTCTTTGTCATCTGATCCCACTTTCACTTGTTCATTGAGTCATTCAACAGATTTGGTCATATTTCTCACGTTGTCAACAACCAAACAAAGCACATTTTCCTTTGGGAAGCCGAATCTCTGCAGAGCTAAGTCCAACAAATTGCAAATGTGTTGGCTGGTTGGAAGTCTGCTTCTGTTTCTCCACTTTCTGCTTCTTTGCTGAAAAAGACACCTGCTCATCCGATATCTTGACCAGTTTCCACTTGTCTTGGTGACTTCTCTCTAAGTGCCACTTCAGATTCCCACATACATTCTATCTTGCAGCAGCTTTCACCACAGTGCCACATGCTTCACCATTCTCGTTCTCCAGAGCACATTTGTATACTCCCTTCTCCTTATCAAGACAGATAAACTCATAGACCCGACTACTCTGACTTTTAGGCATTTTAACAAAGAATCTGAGGGAAAAATTATAGATATACATATATATAACAAAAAATAAAAATAAATACAAAAAAGTTTATAAACCAAAATAAATTAATTTATAGAAAATATATTTAAGTTACCCACACAGTCTAAGACGAGCAATTTTCTTTACAATCAACTCTAAAAAGAAAACAAAATTTGTAGACTAGTATCCTAACAGTCATCATATAAATTGAAAAATTAAAATTCAAAAATACAAACTGTTAAAGTTAAGTCATGCTTATGTGAGTTAAGCCAAAGCATTAGGTTAAATGTGAATAGGAAGGTAACAGAAGGATAATTGTATGCTTAATATGTATTTTTAAAAATAAAATAAATACAATTAAGTTTATAAAGCAAAATAAATAATATTACAGAAAATATATTAAGTTAACTGTTACACTTACCCACTCACCAAGACGAGATATTTGCTTATCAACTAGCTCTCAAGAGAAAACGAATTACAATAATTTCTAGGCTAACAGTCAAGTCAACAGATGAGTAGCAATTGACAATACAAACGCCCCCTTTTTAGTATTTACAGAGCTATAGAATAGGTCTGGAAGTTCTAGAACGGTGATGGCGAACCTATGGCATGCTGCTGAGATGAAAAAAAGTAGTAAATGTCTGTATCAAGAGTAGAGACATGGCAACAATATCCGAAGCAATTCAATACATAGTACCGTAATATTCCGATTATAATACGCAACCTATATAATATGTACCCATGTTTTCACGAGTGAAATGTGAAAATTCTCTTATCACTATGTTTAATACACACCTATTTTTTTGTGAAAGATCAATGTAATTTTACTTGATTATGTGTAGTATTGGGACAGCTCTCGCCTTGCCACCAAATGAGATACGTGTGAGAGAGTTTACAAGAATATCACGTTACGTCCTGACTCTCCCATTAAAGATCCCTATGCTCTATAAAAAAACATTTTGTCTCAATGTCGCCTTTTGTATTAATCTGGTCGATTGGAATAGGAGTTCGCGCTTTGCTGCCAAACTAGATATTTGTGAGAAAGTTTACGAAAATATTACGTTACGTTCTGACTCCCGTTAAAGATCGATACAATGTATAAAAACCTGTTTCAATGTTGCCTTTTGTATTTACCTGGTGTGTTGGAATAACAGTTTGTCCTTTGCTGCTCAGTGATATCTTTCATTCAAGCCGATTGAGGTGTGTAAAATGTTCTCAGTGACGCAATTTACGTAGACGATGAGAGAGAAAACAAGATCACCGAGGAACTGTTTGAGGACAGTGAGGGGAGTGGTAATGAACTCCTAGGCTTTAGTAATTCTGACAGCTAAAGTAAATAAATAAATATTCTTATTTTTGTTTTGTAAAACAATATTTAAAGGAATGTTATCGAAATGCATTGAAATGTACGATTTATTTGTAAAAACATGTTTAAAAATATAAATTATTTCCGTACTGAAAAAAGTTGTATGCATTAATAACCATGTATAATACGCACCCTAACTTTTTGTCAACTATTTTGAGAAAAACGCGTATTATAATCGGAAAATTACGGTATATATGGATGAATAATTAGAGACGAAATGGCGACAATGTTGCTTTTATTAGAACTTCAGCTTTGTGCCCGTGTGGAATGGAGAACAGTTTGCTGCATCTAGACAATCCCATTTCCTCTCAAAGGCAGCGGGTGAGTTTCTCAATGTTATGTGCCAGTACAGCGTGGCTGATTAGTGCGTGAAATCAAAGTATATAGTGATCGGAGTGGAGAACCTAATGGTGTTCTTATTGATTGGTTTTGGTTAACTACTGTTCTATTTCCTTTAATTCTTCCATTGTATATTGGCGGAATCTAAAATTAAAAAAGCAAAACTTTCAAAAGAAGAAAGTGAAAGGAGTTTTCAAGATTGGTGGATTGAAAAATATGGTGTGATTAAAAAGAATGATAGAATGTTGAAAAATAGGGGTTATGATCAGGACAGGAATATTATAATATGTGAATTCCAGAGGACTTAAAACATTTTAAACCACATGAAACGCTATTATAAATCTTTCATTGTAAAACAAATAACTCAAAAGAAATGCATGTTTTCCGATATAGCTAGGAAAATACTGATGGTGCCCCCTGCCCCTTCTGTTGTCACACTTATGGCTGGCACGCGAGCTATAAAATCATTTTTTATTTCATTAATTTTGGCATGCGGGCTCAAAAAGGTTCCCAATCACTGTTCTAGAACATTCCGTCCATTCTAGAGTCCAGATCTTTCGAGAATGAGGGAGATGATTCCCTCAGAGGCTCGGGGTTCGGACACTCAAATATACACAATGCATTGATTTACCGGTAATTCGGTAAAAATTTTCACAAATACTTGTTTACCGGTAATTTATACAGTTTCAAAAAAATGCTAAATTGAAAGAAAAATTATAGGTAAATATTAATGGAAGACAAATTTTATTCAAATAAACTATAAAAGTAATATAAATAAACACAAGTTTATTCAAAACATTTATTCCAAACAATTTTAAGTTTAATATTAATATAAACAAAAACACTTTGAACAAAACTATATTCCAAACATAAGTATAAGTTTAATATTAATATAAACAAAATACTTTGAAAGTCTTTCTTATTAGATGTCTTTTTGGTTAAAATAGGCTCGCAGAAAACATAATTTATCGAGACTATGGTCACCTAACTGCGACCTTATTTTAGTACATATAAACCCAGCCATTAAAAAGCTCGTTCAGATTCAACACTTGTTGGTTGACTGGTCATTAGGAAATCGAAAGCCATTTAAAAATATTTTCCTCTTTTTTTTCTTCTTGAAAATACATTAGTTCCTTTCTTACGACTTGTGTTAGGTCTTTTGTGTTTTTTACTTTCTCATACGTAGTAATGGGAAAGTATTGTATTCATGAAAAAAATCGACTTCGAGATTTCAACGGAAATACATGTTTTGAGGTCCCTAGAACACGTTTAGACTATTTTCGGAATGATGTCTGTGTGTGTATGTTATTGTGGGCGCTCTAACTCAAAAAGTACATGCCATATCGTTACCAAACTTCATATATAACACTTGAACATGAGCACAAAGAACTGATTAGTTTTTGGACAATAACGGTTAACCGGAAGTCGAGGTTTATTCGAAACCCGATTCGGTTTTTGCGATATTTCTTCGTTAAAACATCATTATTGTATATGCAATTCTATACAAAGTTTATAGAGAATGTAATTTCCTACAGTTTTCATTTGAAACAATTTTCCATAGGTGTTATTGTTTAAGAGTTATTTATAAATAACCGGTTTTTCGGTTTCCGTTAAATATCTCCTTAAAAACATCGTTATTGGTAATCTTCGTAAGGACCAAAGTTGTAGAGAATATTATTTCTTCCAAGTTTTGTTTGTAACTAATTTTCGTAGAACCATCCATTTCGGATATATTTCGCTATATCTTAATACCAGCCTACAGCGCCAACACCATGTAGCGGTGAATTCTGTAAACATTCAAAATATACGTAATTTACGGCAAGGACGTGTCTTCTTTTACGATACGAAATAATAATTTTGCCTTATAATGCTACTCATAATAATTTAAATATCTATACCCAAAATATGGAGAAAGTCATGTGTTGGCCACATCAGATTTTTTGTTTTTGAGATGAATCTTCATAGGTTGAGTAAGTTTTTTTCTTTATCGCCATTTGAAGTTTTTCCTTCATAGACAACGCAGTTGATGACGAAGGAACTGATGTCGGTGCATCCTCAGACTGGGAGTTGGAATCATTGACTACTGTAGATTCAGTTTCAGAAATGCGTTCAAGTAACTCTACAATTACCTTTGTTATTGTGGCCTTGGTGGTTTTATTGAAAATTCCGTAATCTTCATCAATTGATTTCTTTGGATCATAAAGTAACTGTAGAACATCAGAATAAGTTGTTCGTCTTTCCTTTATGCAAGCTATCAATGCTTCTTTAAGGTCATTGCTTAAAAATGTGTTTTGATTTATTAGTTCATCTAGCATAAATTTTAATGTTACATCATCAATATACAAATTTACATTTTTGGAACATAGTGCTTCTACAGCAACTTTTATTGGCTGCAATGCTAATATTGTATTAGAGAGCAGTTCAAGTTCATTTTCTGTAAAGTTGATATTTGATTTCATATCTATAAGACTTTTTCTAGCACAATTTTGAACCATTAAGAAATGCTCCAACATGGCCAGCATACTATTCCATCGAGTTTTTGAGCCCAATATCAATGAAAGCTTCTTGCCAAATTCTTCCTTTACATGTTTTTGTAGTATATCATCGTTTTTTTGTCGGTGATTTGCGGAACATTTTAACCACTTTCCGTATCTTGGCTATCAGAGAACTCAGTTGTATGTTTTGTATAGAATTTATCTGAGAATCATCGGATCTGTCATAAAGTACGTCAAAACCATCAAGATAATGAATTTCATCGTCTTCTTCATTGTCAGTGTCAACACATTCCTCTGTATCAAGCAATTCAACTGTTTCTTCCTGTTCATCATCATCTTCTTCTTGTAAATTATCTTTATTATAAAGAACTTTCATTACAGCTAGCGGAAAGTATTCGTAAATGGGCTCAAAGATCAGCAGATATCAGTGCTACGATATTAACGTTTATAACGCATTATCTGCATTAAACATATTCAAGGAATAATATTAAAAACAGAAAGATAACTACTGCCATTACATCACCATAAGGAAATATTTTACTAAGGTTTAAAAAGTTCATGTAGGAATGAATCACTTTGTAGGAGCCGCCACGTACATGATCAAATACTGCGGGAAAATTACTTTCGATGTACGCCATTTTCGATTGACGCCATAAACCTCAGAACGTATCTATGGCGTAAATCGAGTGTTGCCTGTGCCTTCTTGACTACTGATTATTGTGTCAGCCTTCAGCTCATGCGCAATTGTCTGCCGAGAGAATCAAGACTTGAGAAACATTCAAACACGGGAATATTATTATTATTTTTTAAACATGCATTAAAAACATTGTTCATTTATCGAATTACTGGTAAAAAATTACCGGTAAATTTTTACCGGCTTTTTGAGCTGTTTACCGGTAAACCGGTAGTTAAAATAAATAACTAAATTGAAATAAATAAGTGTATAAGTTAGGTAAATAGTTAAAAGATAATAAAAACTATCATGTATAACTGAAAATATTTATAGAGCACTTAAAAGTTTAGTTTCCCTTAGGAACGTTAAAATAATATCAATCTTTTGAGGATCGTCAGCTAAAATGTCAGAGATACTGCCTCTGATATTTAAAATTTGACGGGTACCTCTATATTTGACACATTCCATCAAAAGGTGTCATACGGTTATGGGACAATTGCAAGTAGGGCATGTTGGAGGTTCCTTTTCACACGTAAAAAGGAACGAGTGCATCAAAGCACAGTAGCCAATCCTCCTGCGACTTCTTCCGGGCGGTTGTTACGCACCGAGGTTGACCATGGAAAAACACTTGCTTTGATCGCTTTCAGTTTATTACTTGGAATTGCCTCCCAGAACCTTTGCCATTTTTTGAGCAGAGCGCTCTTAAAAAGGCGTTTTAGGTCCTGGGATGGTACCATTCTGTTGTCAATGTCCTCTTTGTTAAGAGTTGCCTTCGCAGCCGAGTCAGTTTTTTCATTTCCACCTATTCCGACATGCCCAGGGACCCACAGGACAAATATATCCACATCATTTGCCATCAGCTGTGATAGTAAGATATGGATCTTCTGTACCGTGGGATGGCTGTGATATGGATTTAGGATGGCTTTCAGTGTACTCATCGAGTCCGAACAGATGATGTATTTCACACTCCTAGGCTCAATGCCCTCCAACGCCCTCTAGATTGCAATCAGTCCAGCAGTGAATATGCTGCAGAGGGGATTAAGCTTAAAAGCATGAGTGCCATGTTGAGAAGATGTGTATGCACATGAGCACCCATCCTCCAATTTCGAACCATCCGTGTAGATGGGAATATAGTCGTAGTATTCCATCATTATTTCCTGGTGCTTGACCTTGTAAAATAATGGGTCCGTTTCAGATTTGGAATGACTAGATAGTTGGGTCAGGCACCTTATTTCAGGCACCTGCGATGGTGGAAATTTATGGAAGCCTCCAGGACAGACTTCCGGAAGTTGGAGGTTTTCCCCATTGATACAATTGCTAAAACGTATACCTAAGGGTAAAGTTGCTCTTAGTCGTCTGCTAAAAAGTTCTTTAAAACGTGGTTTAAAAAATATTTTAAAACGGGTGGGTTTTTAACGTTAAAACTTTTTAAACTATGTGCACATTAAAAGCGTTCTATGCATCTCTAAGGGTGGCTCTCCTGCTTCACAGTAAATACTAGGAACAGGGCTGGTTCTGAAAGCCTTAGAGCTGAGTTGTGCACGGTCGTCAAAGGAAGCAGATATGAAGCGCGTGCCGAGGTGTATAAAAAGGATCCATAATCCATTTTAGACCTTACCAATGCTCAGTAAAGTGTCAGCATTGATGTATGGTCAGCACCCCATGATGAATTTGTTAAAAACCTTAAAATGTTTAAAACTTTAAAACATTTATCTTTTAAAACACTTATGTAGCATCACCAATTTAGTCTTCTGTCTAAAATCACACCAAGAAAACGGATTGTTTCCACGAAATCTAATCTATTGCCTCCTAACTTTAAAACAGGTTGAGGAAAGATTCCTCTCACCCTGTAAATTTGGTTTTCTCATTGGAGAAACGAAAAGAGTTTGCCCATGCCCATTTGTCTAGGCCAGCGGTTCCCAAACTTTTTTTTCACGTACCACAAAAAACATGACAAAATTTCCTCGTACCACATAGTACTAATAAGTATGAATGTAGTGAATGTAGTAGTGAATGTGGCACCAAACTCATGTACCACAATTGATCTGTCCCTGCTTCTTCCTATTCGAAGCAGGTATTCTGCTGTTTTTCACTCTGCTCGTGTACCACTGGCAAAAGCTTCACGTACCACTAGTGGTACGCATACCATAGTTTGGGAACTGCTGGTCTAGGCGATTGATGGTAAGCTGTATCTGCCGCGTTGCTGTAGATAAGTTGGATGATCTGCAGAAGATTGCAAGATCATCAACAAATAGAGATGCCTCTACTGGTGTCCTGATACAGCTCACTATATCGTTTATTGCCACATCAAACAGGGTCACGCTCAAGACAGATCCCTGTGGAACTCCGTTTTTTATGGTGTACGGTCTTAATAGGGTGGTTCCTATTCATACCCTAGCTACTCAGTTTGATAAAATTTTTTTTATAAAAATGGAGAGATTTCCTCTGAAATCCCAGTCGTGCAGTGTACTTAAAATCTTGTATCGCCATGTCGTGTCGTATGCTTCTTCAAGGTTGAAAAAGACTGCCATGACGTGTTGACGAAGTAGAACTTTTCAGTCCTTACCAAGTGGTCGATCGTTGACCTGTTTTGCCTGAAGCTGCACTGGATGCCGTATAACTGTCAATTAACCATTCTCTCTAAGATTTTGCATAAGCAACTTGTTAGAGAGATGGGACGGTAACTGCTTGGTAAGGACTTATCTTTTCTGTGTTTTGGGATGGGTATAATATATAATCAAAGATTCCTGCCACTCCTCAGGAAAAAGCCTTTCTTCCCAAAGCTGGTTGAAGGTCATCAGAAGCTCCCGCTTTGCCTTATCTGGCAGGTATTTTAAAAAGGTGTTGTGTATGTCATTAACACCTGGCGAGGTATCTTTTGACTCCCTAATGGCCGACTCTAGTTCCCCCAGAGAAAAAGGGTCATTGTAGTGATCCCCTTTACTCCCTGAGTTGAAGTCAAGAAACCTCCTTTTTCTTTTGTGATCATCTGAAATGAGTCAAGGTACTTGTTTGTACTGCTTGTTTCAGCGTTATACTTTCCCATTACGTCTGGAATTTCATCAGTGCATTTTATTAATATCCCATCGAAGTTTATCGCACTAATGTGTGATATTTGATGGGTGCCCAAGATTTTTCTGACCCTATTCCAGACATGCGTTATAGGTGTGTGGTGGTTTATGGATGAGACATACTTCATCCAGGATTCCCTCTTGGCATTCTTGACCACTTCTCAGGCTTTCGCCCTCAGTCGCCAAAATGCTGTCAGATTTGTCGCCATGGGATATTTATTAAAAATTCTCAATTCTTGTTTTCTTTTTTTTATTGGCATGGCGCATTCATCATTCCACCATGGAACTGGTGGATGATGTGCCTTTCCTGATGATTTGGGAATACTTTTTTTTTGCAGCACTTATTACAGCATCTGTGAAACATTTCATGTTCTGTAATGAACTGCGACTGGCATTAAAATTAAAATCTAATTCAGTTTTAAATCTGTCCAGTTAGCTTTCTTTAAAATCTATTTGCTTGTATAGTGAAAGCTATTGACTGGACCTCCCTTTGTTATTAAAATGGGGAAGTGATCGCTTCTGCAAAGATCTGGTTGGACGGTCATGGAGAACAGCGGAGCTATTGCACTTTTACTGATAAAAAGGTCAATGGAGGAATATTCTCCATTAAAAGAATTAAAACATGTTTTTTCACGGTTGTTTAATAAAATTAGGTTAAAATCTTCTAAAAATTTTTGCAAGAGACGCCCTCTACCGTTATTGTCAGCCATTGTGTCTCCCAGAGGGTGTTATGTGCATTGAAATCCCCTAACAACATGAATGGCCTAAGTAGCTGTCTGACAAGGTCTTCCAGGTTGGTCCGAGTTATGGGTGCCCCTTCCGGGAGGTATAAATTACAGAATGTAATTTCCTCCGGAGTGGCCACAGTAAGGGCTATTGCCTGGAAGGGTGACTACAGGTTCACCTGGGAGGTGTAAAGGGCCTCCCTGATGGCTACAGCCACTCCCCCTTGAGCCCTATTGCCGTTCAAGTCATCCTGTCGGAAGATGTTAAAACCCTTCATTTTCACCTTATTGTTTTCTTTGAAATGCGTCTCTTGCAAAAATATGCATGCAGGGGTGAGATCAGATATAAGGATCTCCAACTCTTCCCTGTGCGTATAAAAACCAATGTAGTTCCACTGTATAGCTAAACACGATTCAAAATTCAATAAATAAATATTGGTTAAAATATCTCCACCCTTAAAATTTTTAGAATGTCCATCTCACGGGAAGCTTATCTTTTTAATTTTCCCTTCTCCCTTTCTTCTTGTGAGAGAGTTTTCCCACTCACCCTCAGAATGTATGTCCTCCTCCATCCTCTCTTCAGTTCCAGGAAGTTTGAGAGAGGGACCAAATGACGGAGTCTTGTCCGGTCTCCCTCCAGCTTTTTTATTAGGTGACCCAGGTTTTTTCTGGGTCGTAACAGGGACCTGTGCACTGGGCCCCTTCTTTGGTGTAATAGGTTTTCCATTTTCCTTGTGAACGTCCTCTTTTGTTTTTTATTTTCTTTCTTTTTTTCTCATTATTTTTTGGTGATAGATCATCTGTCTGGGTGGCAATTGTACTCTTCTTTACTGGTGTTACTGCCATGGATGCAAAGGACTTGGACTGTATTTCTTTCGTGCATCAAAATACGACAGTTTCTCTATTGTCTTAATCTCCATTACCTTCTTCTCTTCCTTTAGTTTTGCACAGTCTCGGGATAAATCTGAGTGTGGGCCCTCGCAGTTCACGCATGGCAAGGCCTCCTTGCATGCTTCCTCGTCATGCTTTTCCTGGTTACACCGGGGGCAGATTGCTTTGCTCTTACACTGTGGTGCAGGGTGACCAAACTTTTGGCAATGGTAGTGCAGAGGACTTGGAATGTATGGTCGAACTGAACAGACATCATATCCAACTCTGACCCTCTCCGGCAGCTTATTGAGGCAGAAGGTGAGGATCATAGAGGTAGAATTAATGACCTCACTGTTTCTTTTTATTGTAAGCCTTCTGCAGTCGATGACCCCCTGCGTGGCCATCTCTCGCTTACACTCCTTTATATCTACATAGAAAAGATCATAGTTGGTTATGACCCCCTGGCAGGTGTTGAGTATTTTATGCACCTCTACCTTGACTGGCATGTCCTTTAGCATCGTCATTCCCAGTATTTTAGTGCTCTGCAATTCGTTGCACATTTGAATAAGTAGAGTACCATCTCTTAGTTTCTTCACTGATTGAAGAGGCCCAGGGTCCTGCGATGACAGCGCATTATATATTAAGAAAGGAGACACTTTGATAAAGGTCTCACCTTCTGTTTCATGTTTCATTGTCAGATATTTGTTGCATTTTATAACTTTATCTCCCCCATCCGTTTCTGGACGGTTCTTCTCTCATCCTTGTCTGGACAGGATCTTTTAAGGGGAGGAAAGGTGTTCTCTGCCATATTAAAATTTGTATCTTCTGGTCTCCCCACCCACCACGGAACCACAAATGGGATGCCACACCACAAACTGATGCTGTCGCCAGGGCTAACCAGCAGGATATAGCACCTCCGACTTGGTTGTCTGCTTCGGGTAAGATCTCCAGTGCATGGTCCCTCCTAACCTATGCACCTTTGACCCCCCTACACAGACCCCCATAGCCTCAGCACTCGCCAAGCAACCGAAACTCAGATGAGGTTCAGAAAGCTCAACCACCAGGCATCTCTTCTCTACCTTACGGGTCTCCACGCGGATGTTGTGGCTAAACGCAAACAGCAGACCCACGTGCTGTTTGGAAAAATACCCCGAGTTGACTGTGGGTTTTTTCTCAAGGGGCTGAAGGAGAATTCTACCTACCTACCTGCAGGGAGGATATGTAAATGGAAAAATTAAGTTCTGCTGTAGGTCATTGCATTATATATCACCTTATTCAGGAACTCATCACTGATGTATAGCAGGAAGACATACTGTAATACCATAAAGCATATATTAAAACAATAAAAATCTTTTTTCGGGACCTCTGAAATTCATATGTAGTACTGAAAAGTACATTAAGTTGAAGTACATTATTTTGAAATATTTATACAGTATATATATGGAAAATTGACAAGGATTCAAAAAAGTACGTTAATTTGAAAAATACATAATAATGAAGTACGTTGTAATGAGATTTCACTGTAATAAGAGAACAAACTAATAAATCCAATTACCCTAAATTCCCACATATAATGCACGTGTTATACAAGGTTATTTTTGTAAATTTTTCAGAATTTCTTAGTGTGCATTATGTATGGGGAATGTCACTTTTCAAAAATAAATTAGGTACCTACTAGTTACCTAACCTTAATGCAAACTGACTATTTCTTCGTGTATTCACTATATTGCTGCCACCTATCGAAACCTACATAGAATTTCTCCATACAAGCGCTAACTCTGCACTTTTCACGGTAAGGGTTGATATTTTTAATGCTCCAAATTCACAGTAAGTGCGAGAATAAATAACAATACTATTCCCGCATAAACACGTCATTTATGTCGCGTTATAACTTCAATATGTAAAATTCAAGTAAATCTGATGTCGTTGGTTGGATCAACATATCCTCTACCCGTTTTCTACTCTTATGAAGCTTGACCTTGAAAATCCTAGTTGTACGCTTACTGCTGCAGCCAATGAAAGCTCGAGAGACTTTCAATGGAGAGGGGAGAAAGTCAGTCTGTCTCTAGCCATCGTGCTATTCGCATCGCTCCGAGCTCGAATGTGTTGCCAGATCTACCGCGTTTACGCCTTAGTGTTCGCATGCGACTTTCTTCAAAAGCAAATATCTGGCATGAGTGTACTACTTTCCCACGCCTCTGGAAAACTTCAAATGGTGGTGGAAGGGGAAAACGCTCTGATTGGCTATTCGCTACGCCAAGGTCAAGCTTCATAAGAGTAGGAAACAGGTATATACCTCTCTGTATATTAAAACAAATCTCTATACCAAATACGTACACTTCCCTTAATAAATATGACTAGATTCTTTATATTTTTTAATGACATTAACCCTCAAGTACTCGCGTCTGGGTCGAATCAACCCAGATCAACTTTAAACGTCCATATCTTTTTATTTTAAAATGCAACTAACTTCATTCACCTAGTAGCTGAGTTTTACAATGTTTTAAACATGTCACATGTCCATGGGCTTGGCACTGAAAATGTAATGATGAATAAGAGCAAATAACTGATAAGTGGCGCTAGAAACTCGCACGTAAAATGTTGCGCCCTTGATTTATTTTGCACTTTACTCGATAGAAAAAATTAAGAAAATGTTATCATGTTGTTATATTTTGTAATGCTACTGATTAATTGCTATGGGTATATATTTATTATTGTAACATTTCTAATATATGAACCATTTTTTCAGTTTTGGAGTCAATGTCATTTTTACCATATAAGTTTTAATGATGATTAGTTATAATTTCCACAAGTAGCAAACTCACTAAATCACCTTATATTGGAGTGGTATCAATAAGTATGTAATCTGTGCACAAGGGCACACCAGCCTGAGGTGCATTGCACCCTTGCAGCAATTCACATGGGATGGCAGCAAGAAAATTTCGGCTGAGAGTAATGGGTAGCAATGAGTCTTTTACCCACTTTCTTTTCTATCTCTGCCTTGGTTTTTCCAACTGCTTCCCAGTGCAGTCATAACCCATCATAACATTTTATGGTGCCACGTGTTCGAGGGTAAAATTTTGCCGTAGCATCGGCAACAAAAGAATTCAGAGGTGAATGGGAATGGAATGTTTGTTATATTTCCTTTGACTGAGGGTATGCTGACTGGCAAGGTGATCTGAAGAAAGAGGGGGAATAATCAGTGGCCTCCAGAAAGTACCCTTAGGGTCCACGAAAAAGCAATTTCTCTCTCTTCTGTGCTATCAGGATAAGATAAGTGTGCCAACTGTGTGAGAAGGAAAAGGACAGCAAACCAAAACAATTTGTCAAAATTGTAGTAAATATATTTGCCAAGAGCATTGTTCTACCATTTGTATAAATTGTTTTCAGACAAGATTTGAAGAGGTTGAAAGTTTGGATGAAGATGTGAATTAAAATTTTTGGTTTGAAATACATATATTTGCATTAACATTCTTCAATAAATTATTTTTTTTAAATTAATTTTTTGTTTTCTTTTTCTATTGAAATAGTTTTAGCATTTCTAATAATTTTTTTAAATGTTCTGGAAATATAGACATTCTTTTTAAGCTTCAAAATACATTGGGTCGATTTGACCCAACACGTGTACTAACGTATTTTTGACGCGAGTACTCCATGGTTAAATCATCATACATTAAAACCATCAAAATCTTCAAATTCAGTCTCACAATTCAAATCATAATCATTGAGGGCATTTATATATGAATAGGTAATTTTTCACTTTCATCCAATTTAGAATCACTGTCCCTTCCATCAAGATTTTGTGAATGAATTCCAGATGTCCTGAAACCATTGACAATGCAATCAAGTGATTTTGGCCAAACTTTCTACAACCCATCTACAAATCTCAGCAAGCTTATGACAAACTTACCTGGTTTCTCTCGAAGAAGAAAAATAACTATGTTGATCTTCAGCACTACACCTCAATGATTATAAAGACGACCACACTGAAAGCCTCAGATGAAATAACTGTGGGTTCTATGGGTCATCTTTCTCTGCGAGTCATCAATTAGCATTTGTCACCTTCCCATTCCTTTCTTTCCTGTACTTGGTTCTCCAGGCTGTTTATGCTGGTCTTCCCCAACCCCCTGCAGTGCTGAGTCATTCACCTTCCCTTCCTCCTCTGCTTCGTGCACCACTAATCATCCCACCCCTCCCAATTTCATCATTTCCATGAGACTCTCACCTCACTCCCCAACCAGTTGTTTTCTTCGACCAATGCAAGTGATCTCCGATTTTGAGATAAGGAAGAGAAAAAGAACGATAAGAGAAAACATCCAGGGGTTTTTCCCAAATGGTCTCCTACTCAAAGAGGGAGTGAGGAGAAGGGGCTTATGAGAAACCTTATTTTAAAAAATGCAAGCAGCACCGTTGTCATATTCTCACTTTCTGCATGGTTTGCATTCACATCAAGAAAAAGTGAGCATATATACTGCATGCAGGCATACTTCCTAACTCAACAGGCACAGTAGGTAAGGGTAAAATGAACACAATATATCGGATGGCCAAAAGAGGCACACGTTATAGCCACAAATTCTCCTATGCTTTTTGTTATAAAATTGATGGTGCACTCTGAAATGCTAGTAGTGAACTTTCCCTATTTATAAATTTTATTTAAAAAATGTGGCCAACACGACTTTCTCCACATTTGGGGTATAGATATTTAAATTATTATGAATAGCATTATGAGGTAAATTTATCATTTCGTATCGTAAAAGAATGCAGTCGTCCTTATTCCAGTAAATTATGTTTTGAATATGTTTACAGAATTCACCGCTACATGGTGGTGGCGCTGTATACTGGAAATGACGAAAAAGTTGAATATCTCCGAAATGGATGGTTCTACGAAAATTTGTTTCAAACAAAAGTTGGAAGAAATATTATTCTCTACAACTTTGGTCCTCACGAAGATTACAAATAACGATGTTTTGAAGATATTTGACGGAAACCAAAAAATCCGATTATTTATAAATAATTCCTAAAATATAACTGCTATGGAAAATTGTTTCAAATGAAAGTTGTAGGAAATTACATTATCTATAACATTTGTATAGAATTGTATATATCATAATGATGTTTTAACGGAGAAATATCGCAATAACCGAATCGGGTTTTGAATAAACCTCGACTTCCAGTTAACCGATATTGTCCAAATACTAATCAGTTCTTTGTGCTCATGTTAAAGTGTTATATATGAAGTTTGGTAACGATATGGCAAGTACTTTTTGAGTTAGAGCACCCACAATCACATCCATCCATCCACACACACACCATTCTGAAAAGTCTAAACGTCATCTAGGGACCTCAAAACGTGTATTTCCGTTGAAATCTTGGTGGATTTTTTTCATGAACACAATACTTTCCCATTACTACGTATGGAGAAAGTAAAAAGTAAACATGTTTACCTTACTAATTCTTTCCAAGTGGTGATCCAATATAGTGGTAGAAAGAAGAGCTATGCTCTTAGCACTATATTAAGAACAAATTGTTTTGGTTACAAAATAAATAAAACAAGAAAACAAAACAGTAGAATGATTTTCTTCTTCAACTTCAATAAGCAGAGCAGATTCTAGAACCATTTAAGTTCCTTAAATAACTTTTTTAGGGAAAATTCATGAAATATAGTAGTAAGGGTGAGTAAAATTTTGAACGGATTCACTAATCAATCAGTGCTGCGCATTATACTAGAAAATTCGGAGACCCTGTGGAAAATGGGCTAAGGTCGATTTGCACGTTATGCCAGAGTGTGCGTTATACATGGGAATTTAGGGTAAATAACTATTTTATGAACAATTCTATTAAGTGATTGCACAAATTTTACTTGGTTTCATATTCAGGAACATGATCATATTTAAAATATAGCAAATAGGTTATATATTCTATATTTTCTGTTCTCACTCTCAAATATACCACTTAGCAATAAGTCTAAGATAAAAGAAAATTAACGCAAATATTTATTCTTGAGTTATTCAAACAAACAATACAATTTTTTTTTCATTTTAGGAACATATAAGATCATACACTTTATCACAGATTTACAATCTTTGGTATCGTTATTTTTGTAGGTGTGTGTGCATGTGTGCGTGCACATACACCGACACACATATCATAGTCACTATCACGTGTTATAAAATGACCACACAAATCTCATCTCTATTATAAGCTGCTACAATGTCACAACAATTTAGTTTTTTATAAAAGAAAAATTAAAAACTTGAACAATTAGTTCATAAAAAAAAAGAATGGATATGTAGATTACATGAAAAATAAAACTTGAATACAATCTGTTAACATGTATAAAAACAAAATATTAAATACATGCAATTAAGTTTACAAAATAATTATGGAATGAAAACTTAAAATAAGTGGAATTTAACTTTTTGGACGGCTATGAGCAACAACAGCTTTTAATTTACATGTATCCCTTTCAATTATATATCTCTTCTTTATACATCAACAATGGTAAATATAAATCCAGTCAGTACATATTCATTTTTGTCATTTTAAGTTTTACTTACAAAACATTGAACAATTAGTCATTTTACATCAATTTCTACCTTGAGCAATACTGACCCAAACAGACTCAAGAACACAAAGAAATTGAACCATTTCTTAAAGCTAAATACTGAACTTCTTCATTACATAATACAATAAAAAACTCTCTGAAAATGTTTCACTCTTCTTTTGCATTTAAAGCATGTCGCAGGCATTCAATTTCACGGGACATTTGTTCCATGTCTCGTTGTAGATGCATGTTCTTTGTTAGCATCTCCTCTAACAGCCTATGCATTCTCCCATTCACATCCTGCAATTTTTCTTCTTCGGGTAATTTCCAAAATTCTGATATTTTTTTAACTGTTTTTTTCCCAGAAGTACTGGGCTGTGGTTCTGGTGCTTGAAAGAGAGCAAAATTGTGATTTTATTATTTTATATATCCATGTGCAAGTGTATGTATCTTTAACACGAGCAGCATTGCAAATTTGAAAACCAAATGAAAAATTCTGAACTATTACCGTAGTCCTGAACTTTAGCATAATTATATTCAAAGCATTAGGTCAATTCTCAAAAGTTCATATTACTAATGTGATACACTCAAGAGTATATACCTGGCCTCCCTTCCATGCAATAATATTCTATTACTTGTGACTTTCTCATTAAATCTTCAGCCATAGCTGCATTCCCTTGTTCCAAATGATTTATCTTTTCTTCTAGGACCCATTTTTCTTCCTGCAAACTAGTCACTCTTTCTAACAGGTTTTTATTCTCCTGTTCCAAATTAGTATCATCTGGTGCTGAAAATACCTATTAAAAATGACAAATAATAATAAGGATTCCAGAAAACACATGTAACCACTGTGATCATAATGTCAGCAAAAAAAAATCATTAAATTTCTGAAAATCCTACCAGTGCCGTAACTAGGGCGGGGCAAGCGGGGCATCTATCCCGGGTGCAACTAAGCAAGGGGCACAAATAATTCAAATAGTAACTACATAAACTAGAGAAAATTATTTCTTGATGGGAGAGAGGGCATATATTTAGTAGCTTGCCCCGGGCACTAAAATATCTAGTTACAGGGTTATCTGGAACCAATCTGCAATTTTTTTGTTTGGCTTACAGTTTCATTTATATTATTCAACGATCCAGTGACAAGGCTGCTTTCCTGTGTGCTTGACTCTTGTGGCTCTAGGTTGCCACTCATTAAACTCCATGATGAAACAGAAGTTATTTCTGCATCTGTACTTTTTGAAGGATCTAATTTTTTTTGAGAGAAATAAAACAAATGCATAATTTAATGTAATAATCTGCCATTATGACTGGAAATCAGAGATATTTTTTTAAATTTCAAACATAATGTTGAATCGATTCTCTTTTGCATTCTAACAAATAACATCACAACACTAGTTGTAGATCACCCCGCTATCCATCTCAAATAAATGCAGTGATGAGAAAAATGATTCATCAATCAGCAACCTTAAGTGGCCCTTCTTAAATATTAAAATTAAGCCAAATCCTTCAATCAAATGAATATTATGAGTAGGACATAAAGAGAGCAATAAAAAGGAAGCTCAACAAAAGAAACCAGAAGAGAGTAAGAAAAAAGCACCTATTTTCTTAAATTAAAGGAATGGCAAAAAAACTTGGACAACTTCTGAGGAAACATGTCATCTATGCAATTTTCAGGCGGAGAAACATATCAGAGATTATTTAAGGATTTAAGTTATTCGAGGAAAACAGTGCATCATATCCACAGGGAAATAGTAGTTAATCCTAGGACACATGAAAAACATGACATTATTACTTGATTTCCTCCTATATAGTTTATTCTGCATCAATAACCTCCATCTGGTTTTTTGTCTATTACCTTGCTTTGTTAGCGAAGTAGAATCCGTTATTTCCCTTAACTTCTCCTGCAGTTTCTCTACCCTTCTCCTTTCTGCAGCAAGTTGCCTCCTAAGATCTCGACATATCACAGCACCTTTCTTTTCATTTAAGGATCGCTCAGCTGTTATATCAACCAGTTGTTGCTCTAATTCTTTTAGCTGGTCATTCTTAATTTTAATAGATTCTTCCGCTTCATGAAGATTACTTCTAATTTTCTGCATGTAAATAAGTAAAAAAATCTGATTATGCTGATCAACACAATTTGTTGCTGTAGACATTAAAACTGTCCAAGTGAGACAATACTTAAAATAGAATATGATAGATTTTGATCATCAAAGAAGAAAATAAACATCTTTGTGGTTTTACCTAAATATTTTCATTGTACTATTTGATAAAAAACATTTTTGCTTCAAAATAATTCATAGAATAACTCAACAGAGGCAAAAGAATAACATAATTGGTAAGTTGCCACAATCTGGACAAATTTAAAAAATATAAGCAGCAAAAATTACCAGAAGGTGATCATTTTCTTTCAGGTATTTCTGTTCTACAACTCTTAGATTCTTTTCAAGTTGTCTTATTTTATCCTCACAATCTGCCACGATCGAATCATTGTTTAATGTCATTTCTTGTATAAGGTGTTTTCTTATATTGGACTCCTAAAAAGAAAAACATCATTACTCTAATACAGTAGGCCCTCGATACACTGGACTAAAGGGGGGAAAGGCCAGTCCGTTATTGCTGAGTGTCCATTATATCCAAATAAAACATATAGGTATGTTGGCTTAAATTGCTCAAATTTGCATGCTATGAAAGATGTTTTACTCTGCTATATATTTATACAAATTGTTCGAGCACATACAATAATTGTGCCAAGTTTTATAATTAATTTACAAAAAATACGAATCATATGAATTATGTATTAATTTTTATATTTTACTAGTAAAAGGTGCTTGCAGTTTACATTTATATCAGAACATAATTTAAAATGAAATAAATTACAGTGACCATAAGAAACACAGCATGTGAAATGAAAATTGATTTTCTATGTATTCTTATTTGAAAGAATTATTCTAAGGATTCGAACTTGGGGTTACTTTTTTGAGATTTTAGATTCTTCCACACGATGGTGGAAATTTGGGAGAAAGTAACAGTTGGAAAATCCGTCCGTTATATTAAAAGTCCGTTCCATCGAGGTCTTTAGAAAAAGAAAATTAATCTATATCAATACCATTCGCACTTTACATTCAGGGCTTAACACATTCCAGACTGAAGGCCTACTTGGCGGGCTATCTGGATTCTGTATTTCATCTGGTGGACTCTGTAGGGAGAGGAATATCATGATGATGTTTGTTTTTCACCTAATAGGAGCTGACGCTCTGGCTTCTTCTTTGGGTAAAACAAACATTCTCAATTCCTCACCTTCACTCTTCAGGTGAATCACTTTTTTATAAAGAAGAAGACAGCCATTTGGGTTTTTTGTATTTTTACTTTCTCATACAAAGTATCGAGAAAGTATTGTTTTTGTGAAAAAATTCGACCTCGAGATTTTTACGGAAATACACGTTTTAGGTGTCGCTGAATCCAAAAAAGTGGTTTTTGCAATGCCGTCTGTCTGTCTGTTACTGGCTCTGGAGCCTAGACGGTAGAACAAAAATAAATGAAATCTCATACTTAGGCATTTTATCATACTGAGCAGAGTATACATAGAAATGGCTGACATTAATCAATAATTAAGATTTGTTTATTCTACGCATTTTTAACAATAATTCAATTTTCTCAAAAACGGCTCTAACGATTTTGATCAAATTTCGTACAGTTACTTGAGTTTACGTCTTCAATAATACTGTATAGTTCACATTTCTCAAAAATGAATATAAGACTAGTTTATTCTAGGCAACTGTAACAACAATCTGATTTTCTCAAAAACAGCTCTTAACAATTTTGATCAAATTTCGTACAGTTACTTGAATATATATCTACAATAATAGTACGTATTTTATTTTTCTCAATGAATGAATATAAAGCTAGTTTATTCTTGGGCAACTTTAACAAAAATTGGATTTTCTAAAAACAGGCTCATACGATTTTTATTTTCTAAAGATAACTAAACGACGCATTAGTACGTATATGAGAAAGTTTGTACAATGTATGTTGTACCGATTTTTTTAAAGGTGTGTACAACGTTATAACAGGGTTTTACTGTATTATCTTATATAACCCATGCGAGGCCAATTATATCATGTATTCATTATAGCATGCAAACTTAAAAAACTGAAAGGATCTGCACACTCGGTTGATTCCTCCTATATAGGAGCGCATCAATTAAGTGTGTTTATTTGCTTAAAGGTTTTAAGAAAGTTTGTCTCGGAAAAATTAAAGATCGCAAATTCACTGCTAGGAGGTGCAATGAGGGTCAAAGCCATGAAATGACCACTAATTTCGCAAAAAAACCATAAGCTAGAAGAATCACCTTCGCCGGAGGACTTACAGTTGGTATTATTCTCAACCTTCGTTCTGTGAAATTTTATGAATAAAAAAATTTATCGTAATTACTCTATACACTTAATATTTGTGTTTTACCTAATAAAACATATTTGACATTAATGAACTGCCGTTTAGTCTTTCAATTTTAGATAACCCCCATTTAATGTATAAAAAACTTGTCCCCGACGCAAACATTAAATGGGGATTCCACTGTATCTATTTTTTCACTTTTACCTACATGTCTGCCAAACATAAATATAGTAAGTGACTATTTTGTGGGTATACTTCTGTGAGATATATTCAAAAATATAACATACCATATTTTTCAGGCTAATAAGATGCACCCCTATTTTTAAGGAATTTATCAGGAAAAACATATTTTGGTTCACATTGTGTATCATTTTTAGCTGTTACTACATGTCCATATCTAGCAATATTTGGAAAAATGGGAGCTTCATTTGCTGACCCAATATGAAAAAGTACATTTTATTTAATGAGGTTTAATTACAGTTGTAAGTTTAAAATTCTTTATAAACCTATTAACATAATTGTATGACAAAGTAATTCATCCAATAATTAATTTTAAAATGTTAGCTTTCTATCTAAAGACATTTGTTCAGAATCTTAATTTGACAATTTTGAAGGTATCCTTTGCTATATTGTGGGGATTTTTTTAAATTTTAAATGTTTCGCAGTAAAATAAATAGTAAGTGACATACAAATTAATTTGGAAATGCCTGCATAACTAGAGAAGAATCTATGCCAGGGCTGTCCAACTTCTACACAATTGAAATTTATTTCCATGTAAACCCCAAGTTTTTTTGATTGAATATTTTTATTTAAATGGTAACAATACAAGAATTTGATAGTATAATAAAATGTGTACTTACCATTTTTGCATTGTTTTCAGACTTCAACAACTCCTCATTCTGAAGTTGTAACGAAGATACTTGGTTGTTTAATTGCTCAATACTCCTTACCGACTCAACAAGTTGAGAGCGAACAATTTCAGTTTCTATATTATGTTCACTTAGCTCCTTCTTCAGCTGTTGAATTTGTGACTCTAACTCCCCTTTCTGGTAATTATAGGTATTGATTACATTAACCTGTTTCTCTTGCTGGAAAATACATCAGAGAGAATATTAACTCTCACAATATACTCCAATTATGGGGACATCAGAAAATTAAAATAACACTTTCAATACTTACATCATCCAATAAAAGTCTCAAATTCTCATTGAGCTCAGAAATTTTCTTTTCTGCTATATCCTTTCTCTCGCTGAATTGCTGTTGCAACATGCATAATGCATTTTTCAATTTTGCATTACATTCCTTTTCAACCTTCAACTCTTTTGTTACTTTTCTGGAGGAAAAATCACGGGTATAATAGTATATCAAGCCTTGGAGTTGCAGGCAGATTTTTTAACATGATACCATTTGAAAATCATAACACATTTAAAAACTGTCTAAAATATTTTGACCCAAGCAGGAACAAATTTCAAACAAAAATTGCTATTAGAAATAAACCATGGAAGTAATAATTCCCTATGTGGTACATTTACTTGGGTAACGCTTAATTTTTATACTGTAGTAAAGCTGTTCATTTCTTAGGGATGTAAGCATTGAATCTGACATTTTTGACAATCTCTCACAATCTTTCTTCTCTAGTTATACACCAACATTTTCCTTTAAAAATTTATGAATTTTCAAATGAAATAGTGCAATATGCATTAAATATGCAACAAATTTGACAGCTCTGATTCCTTTGACTACTTAGGGCTGCACTTTATCATGCAAATCTATTAACAATTTGTTGACAGCGACATTTTTATTGGTTGACTGGTCAGCCAATAAGAGATCGGGATTTCATTGTTGAGGAATACAAACTGTTTACGTCGGTTACATCATCTGTTTACCTAATACGTACAGATAATAATAAAACAATTTTAAAGTAAGTAGATATACGAAATGTAAGTTTTTTCGTTATACAGTAGAACCTCATAAACCCGGCATTCTAAAAAACTAGGCACTTTTTTGAAAGTTATGTGCAAAAAATCCTAATACTCTAGAAATTACTTTAAATGATGTACACTTATCTATTTTCATTGTTTTGTTTACCTCATTAGAACCACATGTTTAGATTTGTGGTGATAGCAATTGTTTTTCGTTAATGTAATTAGTACTTTTGTTAAATTTTATTTTGATATGGCTTCAAAAAAAAGAAGACACCCATAAGTGGTGTTACGAAACGTAAACAGAAAAATCTTGTTTGAAAAAAGTGAATTTACTGAGAAAACTTGAAAAAGGTACTTCAGTGAAGAAACTTTGGCATGGCATTGGTAGTTCCACTGTGTATGACTTAAAGAAGAAGAAAAATGGAAATATTGAAATTTTATGCAGGGAGCGATACACCTAAAGCTATGTGTAGCCATAAAACACTACACATCCCGGGTAAATACTATTGATAAGGTATTGTTTGAGTGGTTTCGTCAGCGAAGAAGTGAAGGTGTACCTATTTCAGGCCTAATGCTAATACAGCAAGCAAATATTTTTCACAATAGCAAAAGAGTGGTAGAAGATGACACTGAAAACTGGGTTGATATCGACAATGATGCGCCTGTCGTACTTCAGCTAACTGATATGAAATAGTCGAAATAGTGGACATGGTTTTGAGACCTGAGCATGAAAAAGATGAAGAAAATGAAAGTGACGATGATCAAGAGATAGTTAAGGACAAATCTTCAATAGATCGCTGTATACAGTTGGTCACAGATACAATATCTGCTTTAGAACAACACTCTAGCATTCATTTTCAAGAGACTATGTGCTTGTATCAAATACAAGATAAAATTATGAAGGAAACATCAAAATGCATCAAGTAAGCTAGTTTGCCTAATCTGTTTAAAAAAATTCTCAAAATAATGTGTGATGAAAATAATGTTGTAAATGCGTATTAGATATACGCTTTATTTCACGTTCGTTATTTACTTTTTAATGGTTCTTATATAATTCTTCATTTTAGTGCATGTATAAGCAATAGTCTTTATTGATAATGGGTTTCCTTTTAATTGTTATTCATCATTTGAATTATATAATCAGTTACCAAAAATGTACGTTACTTAAGGATTTTTTTATAACTTTTCAAAAACCCAGCATTTTTGAAAACCCGGAAAATGCTGGTTGCCGGGTTTATGAAGTTCTACTGTATTAGTAAATAAATATTGCAAATTTAACAACTATTGAGACCATTTGACATCTTCACGTTTCAAATGTAAAAGCTATGATATATCTATTTTTATCTTTTTTAGGTTATCTGTTTCGCTTAACCCATTCATGCCCAAATTTTTAATTTTAAAATATTTTGTTTTATTTTATAGAAATGCATTTGTAAACCAAGGGAAAAATATTTTTAAATAATTTCCTCTTTTATTTTATAAGTAATTTACTTTAAAACTGGTGCCCCATTTTTGGGGCAGTGAGCACATAGTCACACGTAATTTTTTTAGGAATTATTTTAGCGGAAGAACAAATATGATCCATTAATTTTGTTATTGTTTATTATGTGTATCATATATAAAGTACATTAACTGTGAAAGTTTTCAAAGCAGTTAACATGAAGTCCCACATTACATTTTCTACACTTCTTTGTTGTATTTTTATGACAATGAGCACATCTGACTTGTGTCTCACTTTTTGTGATAAAATGATTAATGCCATCAAGGCGCACTTCAGGGGGTACTCTACTTTTTATTCTAGTGTGTAGTTTTGGACGCCCTGGACTGACTTTCATACTGTATTTTTGAAGGTAAACTAACACTATTTTCCTTGTAAATTGAAGAAGGTCTAAAGGCTCGGTATTATAAGCAGAACTAGCTCTGTAAAGCTGCCAAGCATTGTTCACAGATGCATTCATAGGGAACGTTATCAATTGCCAGTACCATTTCTTCGTTCGTATTTTTATCCTCATGTTGGCTACATTTTCATCCAAGCGGTCAACTCCCCCATGAATGAATTATATTTCTGAATCAGAGCAGGTTGATCGACATCAATTTTCCTTTTATTCACTCTACACCATCGTTTAACTTTTGCAAGTGTCAGCTGACAGTATTCTCCTCTTTTCTTTTTCTTCATATATGCGACCTCTGGGAGTGGGGCTTTCTCTACTCTATTGTTTCTAATGGTTCCCGTTCCAGTATGTCCTAATTGTTTCAAAGTATGCAGAAGTTTCAGTGAAGTAAAAAAATTATCAAAGTAGAGGTCATACTTTCCTGGTAATTCACTAATCAGATCGAGGACCACCGAGCCCCCGACCCCAATCTCCGGATATGTATTTCCAGTTTTGGCACCCTGATATGGCTCTCCTTGAATAATATACCCTAATTTGGTACAGATTGCCCACACCTTGTAGCCAAATCTTATTGGTTTTCCATGCAAATGCTGCTTAGTACTGTGCCTGCCATAATATGGAATCATGCACTCATCAATTGATAACTCTTTTTCACCAGTTTGAAAGTTTTGCAACCACTTCTCGTTTATGGCACTCCACAGAGGTCTTACTTTGGCAAATATATCACTTTCATCTAACACATCATTGTCACAAACCTGGAAATATCGAATTATCTCCTCAAATCTACTGCGTGACATGGCAGAACAAACTGCTGCATTATTTGTGTCGGGACTTTGTTCCCAGAACATTCTTCTTCGCAGCAATCGGCAATAACCGCTTAGAAGAAGAATCCCTATCACAACTTTTATTTCCCCCTCTGACACATCGAAGTTTATGTTGCCTTTTCCACGGGCATATTTATTTGTGAACTCTTTCATCAGTTCTATTACGAAATCATCGAAAAAAAGTTCAAAAAATTCAACCGGAGATAAGGAAGGAGTATTTCTAACAGAAGAGGCACTCACGGGAACTTCAGGTAAATCTACGTTTTTCCATTTCCACTGCACTGAAGAAAACTGTTTTGTTGATAGGGTGGTGGAGGGTGAAGTATCAAACTCTTCAGCGTTTTTACTGCCGGTCTCTATCACTTCTTTTACTATTTCGCCATCCACAAACTTTATGACAGAAGCCTCAGCTTCAGACCGCAGCTGATTTCCCGAGAGATGGTAATGATGATATCCGGTTCGTCTTCGTTTGCACTGTCCTCATCTGACAAAAGCGGGTTATCCGGTCCACATAATGTCACATCGGCTTTAATTGCATCGGTATCCATTTCCAGGAGTGAAATAATCTCCTCAGAAGTAAAACTGTTTGAAAAATTCAAGAATGAAAACACATGTGCATATGTGCCCACTGCCCCAAAAAAGGGGCGATGATAAAGCATGAAAATTTTTGCATAACATCTAATTACAATGGCTTTTGCCAAAAAGCAGTTTGAAATGAATCTAAATGGAACAGAATTTTGCAAGTAGAAACAAAAAAATAATTTTTGGAAAGCATAGAGAACACTTACTTTTTACGGTGGCTCATGACTTTCTGCGAGGTTCTCTCTTCCGACGAACAAAGCATACTGCCGTTATGCCTGGGCTCAACCCAAACCAAATGACCCTACCATAAACATGGAGGCACACCAACAAGGGACTAGGGTGAAAACTTTCACCCGATTCCGGTGTTGCCAACCAGATAATGTTAAAAAAGTGTAGCGCCCCATTTTTGGGGCAGTGGGCATAAATGGGTTAATGCGAAATTTTCATTTGTTCTTTCAAGACATTTTATAGTAAGTATAGGACATTTAAGTATTTGTCATTAGATTAGAAAATTAACTTTAGGTACAGTCATTTCTCTTTGTGATGAAGTTACAGTAGTAAAAGTCATAACAGAGAGGATTTTAACTTCGGAAATGTAGGTAATTTGAAAATTAATATTACAACTTAACACTAGAACGTCGGACGGGACAATTTTGTCCCATTCTGATGTTACGTCCCCTACAGTTTCTCTGAATCCGGTTTAATTTAGTCGAGATTTCGTGACTTTTAATCATTTGAGGGTTGCATTCCACTCCACACTTTTGAACATTCCCCCCTCAATATTAAGGATTATAAAACCATTTTACCCTAGAACGACAGATGGGACAATTTTGTCCCAAAATGAGTTACTACTTTGTTTCACATTCTCTTGATATTATTCTTATGCAGGCGGCTTTGTAACATTGTTGTAGACTATGGCATGCCCTTCCCCTCCTCCCCTCTCATCTTTCGTCAGTCCAACTTCTAGCCCCACCCTTCCCCCCTCTCACCTTCCACTTGCTCCCGCAGTGTGATGCAGGTTAGAGCGTGTTCCTGCAGCACTGTTTGCGGGCTAATTTACTAGAGCGTTTCAGTTGAGTACAGTGCAACACTACGTTCTACAGCATGCTAAAGTATGCAATTAGTAATGTAGAGACTACAACGTTCACAAAAATTGAACCTAGTACTGCGACTGTACGACTTTGTCGTATAGGACATTTTTGTCCCATCCGCCATTCTAGGGGGTATGCCATGTTCAGACGTTCTTGTGTTAAACAATTATTGAGAAAGGAATACAAACTGTTTACCTTGGTTACATTATTTTTACCTAATGTGAACAGATAATATTAAAATAATTTTAATGTATGCAAAATTTATTTATTTTTTCGTTAGGTGAGTAAATTAATATTACAACTTCAACAAATATTGTGAACATTTATCGTCTTCATTCATGTTTCAAATCTAACAGCTATGATATACGAGGGTAGTCTCCAAAGTTCTGGGAATTGAGTTCCCCTGCTTAAGTTTAAAGCATGTAATGAATCATGGAAGTCATAAACAATTGCTTACGTTTATCATTACATAGCAGCAAAAGCTATTAAGTTTGCTTCTGTCACTCGGTAAATAAAGAGCTACACGAAGAACTTCACAATTGTACCCATAGAAGACGCTGTAAAAATTCCCAGAACTTTGGAAACACCCCTCGTATATTTTCTTTTATCTTTTTAGGTTATCTGTTTTACTTAACGCAAAATTTTCATTTGTATTTTTGGTACATTTTTTGATAAATACACGACATATACGTATTTTTTCATTAGATTACTAAATTACTTTAGGTACTTCAATTATCTTTGTGATGAAGTTACAGTAATGAAAAATTCATAATAGAGAGGAATTTACGTTATGAAATATAAGATAATATTACAATAATAAAAAAATGTGAGCACTTCATTCCTTTTAATATTTTATAATGGAAAGGTTTTATAAAAATACAATATAAATTATAAATAATATGAAAAATTTATTGGACTACATGAAATTTCATTATAGCTAGAGATTCAACTGTATGTTTAGATTTGGCTTAATATACTAAATACAATTATTATTATTGCTCTAGAAACCTAATATGCCTACAGAATGGGAAAGAGTTGAAACATAAAATAATGTAGACACTGTCTGTAGAATAACAAAGATATATAAATAGGATTAATGCTGAACGTTTTAGGACCCATTATAATGAGTAGATTTATGTATTTGCATCAGTTCATAGGACAGGCTTTCTCTAGTTTTTCGAATTTGCTGAAATCATGCCCCTCCAGATTATGATGCTTAACATTTCAAATCATCGAAACCAATTTACTGCATTATCATAGGATAGAATTCCACCTACTGGTTGCCAAATGTAACCTGACATTACATAAAGTTTCCATTTGGACTATAGTCTGTTCACTTTCTTAAGTCTCTTGACCTTCATAGAGCAAGTAGCCAATCACGAACGTTTCCCCTTCCATTGCCCCTCACAACTTTCGCGCGGGAGGACAGATACCGGTGCGTGTTGCCAGCTCTTGTGGATTTTCGCATTCAGCTGATATACTACACAATTTCTAAATAACATAACTTCCCTCCTGTTAGCCATTGCAGATCATGAACTCAGCAGGGTAACAAAAACAACAAAACTAATAACAAAAAATAACAGTAACAATAACTTAAAACTCCACAGCAAGGAAACGGCGGTAGAAATGGCAACGCAGACCAATGTGAATGCTTTGAGAGCAAGAGTAAGACTGAGTTCCTCCCCACTACCTTCCCAAATGAACCGTCTCCTATTAGCTCCTGCTAAGTGGCATATGCCCCGTATTCAAGGTCAAGAGACTTTAGAAAGTGAACAGAGTATAGTTTCACATTATGTGAATGTATGTCTTGTTTATTAAATGCAACAACATCTTATATTCAAATAAATATGGTAACTATTTATTGGGTATCACTATCATTAAATCTGTAAGATATTTTATTCCACTGTCAAAATCAATGAACCCCTTGAACTCAAATTACACTCATAATATCTAGAACCAATTTACTTCATCTTACTCTGAGGTTCACACTTCACCAAAAGAATTTCAATTGAAACTAACTAATCTCTTTGGCTAAACTTTCATTCAAATTTGTCTCTTTATAAATATTTTTAATATGGTTATCTTTCTAAGTCTCAATTCCTGGGGATTCAAAAGCACTACAGCACTAGTAACATTGTGCCATCAAAAAAGTTTTGTACGTGATCAAAATGGTCTTCTCTAAATCTATTTTCTTTGCACTTGAAGAAAATCCAATCACATTACAGCAATTATTCTATTATTCCTGGACATCATCTTAATTCATTAACATGCATAACAAGTTCTGCTTGCGGGAAATTTGACTTTCCAAATAAAAATATAGGAATATGAAATTTAAGAAACTTTCATTGTCTCCATATAATCATACAAATAAAATGACACAGAAATTGAGTATTTAATTAATTAATTATTAATAATAATAATTAATATTGAAAAAGGATGCGAGACTGTGAACTTACTGAAATTCAACTTCATCATTTTCCTTGATATTATCAACATATTCTTTGTATACAAGCCCTGCGGTTGTACCTGGCTTCTTGACCTCTTCTTCCTCTTTTGCATCTGGTAAATATATAGTCATTAACAAGTTTTACATTTTGCCTTCAAAGTTTCATTAGCAATTTCAAAAGTCATACTACCTTTATAGTCTACCATGACTTCATCAACAGAATCTTCTTCATCCTTCATAAAGAGGATGGGAGAACTGCTGTCAATCCCTTCCTGGTTACTGCAAATTCAGCAGAAATACTACAATGATCTCTTTGAATTTGTGAAATTCATTAATTTCTTCTCTCTCTGTACTAAATATTTTTAACTATAAATCTCTATAAGTAATGAACTAGTTCAAAGTATAACATAAACCATAAAAATTATTAATTATCTTATACATTGTAACTCTTATTACAATAATGAATTAATGCACTCACTGATAGACTTCATACTCAGTTCCACTAAACAATTCGGTATGTATGTCCTCATCCATGTTTTCTACAAATAGATTTAATGTTTCCTTCAGCTTTGAAACTTCATGGGCTGAGCGAAGTCTCTCTTCTGACAAGGCCCTCTGAAGAGCAGTTGCCTCCAACCGCAACTTTTTTATCTGTCACAAATAAAGTCAGTCTCAATTCATTTAAAGGATACTAATCTTATAAGATCTATTTAAACAGAACCTGTTATATATGCAATAAAAAATGACTGATAGTTTTACAAAATTCAGTCTCTCCATTAAAAATTATAAATAACCCCTAAAAATTAAACTTCACTTAACATTTTAAAGCATTTCTTCAGATAAATAAAATATAGGTACAAAATATAAGACCTGCTGTGTAACAATGACCACAACCATTGAGTCAATACACTGTCTGTACAACTATACAGGGTGTAACAAAACTCTACCGACAAATTTCACAGGTGAACTCCTCACAGCTAAACAAGAAAACAAGTCTATGTGAACTTTTGTCCTATCTTGCATAGTTTCCCTGTGAGAGTGCTCTACACGAAATACATAACTGACGAATATGCACTGGCTGAACAGTGAGGTTTGGATCAGTAGGGTAGTTGGGTTGTTTGTGTGCAAGCACACTGTCTGTGTTTACGATGGATGTTTGTTTTTTTTAGAGAAATGGCCGATATGCACTTTTCAATTAATGTGCCGTGTGGCATACTCAGCGACAGCCTCATAGGACTGCATGCCCTGCCTGGACAGTTAACAGGGCAACTTTATCGGGATTTCCTGGAGCAGACTGCCTGAATTACTGGAGGACGTACCTCTCCAAATCCTCAGTAGAATGTGGTTTTTGCATAATGGTGCACCTGCACATTTTAGCTTGGTGGCACGTGAACACTTGGATGCTACCTACGCTGAGCAGTGGATAGGTAAAGGAGGCCCTGTTTCATAGTCACCATGGTCAATAGACCTTAACCTCTTGGACTTCTTCCTTGGGAGCCATTTTAAAAGCCTTTTGTACGAGACCCCGGTTAAAAAGAAGCCCAACTTCTGTCTCGCATTCAATCTGCGTGCGACCCAAACCCCAGGATGTTTGAATGTGTTCGCCAATCAATGATGCATCATTGTGCTCTGTGTACAGAGGTGGATGGGTGACACTTTGAACAGCTGCTATAAACCCAAAAATAAAATTAATGTAAAAAACTTAAAAATAAAATAGCAAAATTCTGTTTTACGTGTCTTTTTTCCTCATGGGGAAACTATGCAACATAAGACAAAAGTTCACGTAGACTATTTTTCTTGTTTTGGTGTGGAGCTCACCAGTGAAATATGTCGGTGGTTTTGTTACATCCTGTATATTAAAAATACTATTTAATCTCCAAAATTAACAAAATAAAGAAAGAGTACATAAATCAAAGCTTAACCAATGCAGGGGAATAATCTTTAAATATATTATGAAATTATGGAGGAAGACCTGACAATGTATTTTTAGGTGATCAACCTCTTGGATTATTATAACCATAACTGCATCCACACTGGACAAATACAGAAGGGAGGAGGGAAACTCAGTGCCGGCATTAGCCTACTCCTTATGAAGAGCACCAAGGGGGCCAACTGCTTAATGTCCCTTCCCAAAGATGCGGCAGTGACTTGCACAGTCTCCTCAAATCACACAAGGTTGAAAAAATCCTAACCCTGCTGGATTTGAAAGAGGGGCTGCTGCGTGGAAGGCCAACACTAGCCACTTCACCACAGCAACCTAGAGGAAAACCTGAGTTATATTCAACACCGTGATATAAATGATGGTCTTATAACCAGGATGTACTGTACAAATAATATGATTTGGAATTAAAAACTTGATCTCCAATGATTCTTATAAGGATTTGCTGCAATGAAATTTAAACTTTTAAGTCAGGAAACTATTATGCTACTTGGTATGCATTTCTAGGAGCTGTTTCTTTTGAAAATCATGAAATTATTGATAGCACCAATTTTAATTACATACTGCTGATACCCAAGACAGATGCTCTCACTATATCTATCAGAGAAACAAATCATTTCATTAAGAGAACAATTACAAATTTATAGAAAAGGCTTTGTTATTATTATTTTGTATAGCTAACATTTCATGAAATTATGGAGCCTTGTACTAATAAAAGAACTTTATATTAACATTAGCAAACATTCTAACAGATGATACTACCAAGCTATACAGAAAGCACAATCTCTATATCATCAAAATATAAGACAAGATAAACAATTTTTGTGGAATGAGAATGTATTAATCGTAGGAACATAATAGACCAATTTTGGTTTCTAACATGCTTAGAGATTGATAAATAAACGGCCATTGATAAAGAAGCATGATAATTCACAAGTGGGTGCAATTATAATTAATACAAAATTTTCAATTATTATTTTGTGGACATTAACACAATTAGTCAACAATATAACTAGCCTTCTTGGAACCAGGAACATACAGCATGGTAAGCCCAGTATAAACCAGAAATGGTAGGGTCAAATATGTGTTAACTACATTCTTTTCATTTAGATTAAACAAAAATCACCTAAATTGTATTATTTAATGTTAACAAAGACTTTCTTGATTTTATATCCACAGTAACAACATTTTTAACAATAATTATGTCAAAAATATTTAATTGACATTCCAAAAGGGAATTTTAAAAAGAAGGTTAACAAGCTAAATATTTCATATTCCACTTGCACATCATATCTTAAGAGTAACAAAAATATATAAATATTCTTAAAAACAAAATTCAGCTTAAAATTATATGAAAAGATCGGCATATTTTTTAAATCTTAATACGTAATACAAAATGCCTCCGGCAGTAATCAATCGTCTAAAATAGTGGTGCCCAACCTAAGGCCCACAGGTCTTATGTTGCCCCCAAAAGGTTTGTGTGGCCCGCAATGTCATGATGAAAAAGTAATCCGAAAAAATTTAAAACAAATTCATGGATTTTAAAGAAAATTTTATAATAAAACTTGTAATATTGGAATATTTACCATAAAAACCTCATTTAGACTTTATTTTCACTTAAATGGTACCTGTATATAGGTATCTTCTGATTTACAATATAATCCGGCCCGCATAAGAATTGCAACTTCCAATGAGACCTGCCGAAGGATTCAGAACCACCGATGTGGCATGCAATGTAGAAAAGTTTGGGCACCACTGATCTATAAAATGGAGGTTACTGAAGGAACTAGAAATTATTTCTTATCCCATTGAATCTAACACCATAACTATTATTAAAGATTTTTTATGGCTAAGTAATGTTTGCCTTAAATCTATAGTTTTCTCAATTATTCGGCACAAACAACTTTAAATATTACCAAATAATAGTTTGATCAAATTTTAACAGCTATCAAGAACAGAAGGAAAAATTTTACTGATAATTATTTTAAACAAATAAGTTATATAAAGCAATGAAATTTTTGTGAAATATTTTGCCATATCTCAAACAAAACGCATAAAATTACAGCCACAACTACAAAATACCCCATGGATTTAAATATTACCACTCAAATGAAATAAATACAATGCAATCATGTACTACTTTGCAGAAAACCTGCTATACTCTTTATTATATCTTATGTCAAAACAACAGGCAATGTTTGACCAAAACTGAATGGATGAATTAGAACATAACAATGAAGTCCTGAAGAATCTCAAGAGCACCAATTGATGCAAAGCCTGGATTAGTGTTTAACTCTTTAGTACTGGCTTGGGTACATAGTACTTACCTTTTTTCTTAATAATATAACTGACTTTGATACCTTGCACTCACCTACGAATAGGTTAACTAAGTATTTTAATTTATTCACCCTTTTGAGAATATCATCACAATTTTTCATAAGAGCAAAGTAAAATTTTACATTTAATATTAAGCAACTCATTTTTTATATACCAATAAAGATCAATTTAAATTTTGTCCTTTTGAGAAAGTACATTTTTGATAGAATTTCTGTTCAATTTTTTATCAGTATATAATATCATTTGAAAATTGATCTTCTTGAGTAAATAAATATCTCATTTCAATGTTAGTATGTCAACATTTCCAAAAAATACATTTACCTGCATAATTACCCCACTTTTCACACGATGTTTTACTCTAACAAAAAGGCGGGCAAATACGCTTATTTTCTCCTATAATTTGAAGGTGGTCATATAAAAAAAAACGTTTTATTTCCTCCTCATAATTCAGGTGATGCAATTATGCGAGTAAATATGGCATCTTTTACCTTTTATTTTACAGCTTTTAATAGAATACTTTCACAGAATTACTTTTTATTTTTGGAGAAAATGTGACCTGTTTTTTTCACATTCATTACCACTGACTTGCTCTCCACTTCCCAAATTCAACTTCCACTATTTTAAAAGATTTTCCCATACTATATCAAGGCAGTCATTGCTTGTGCAAGAAGGCAAAAAGAACGAGCAATACTTGGCACTTGTTCTGAGATGATGAGGAGAGAAGAAATACTTACAAAAACAGGTTAGAATGGAAAAATATGTACCACTTCATGGAAAGATGTTTGAAGGGTATTTTGATACACATTAAAAAATCCACTCTTAAGCTAATATGCAATTCTTTTTTCATAGCATTAAAGTAATTATCAATATATTTCAAACAAATCTAATAACTAAATTAATAGATTTTTTACATATAGTAATGCATTTAGTAAATGTTAAAATTTCTCTGTCTTAAGGTCAATACTGTGTTTAAGAAACAAATGAAAAAATACATCTCAAAACCCTTAAAAATATTAACCCAGTTACTGAAATGCTTTCTAAAGTAAAAAAAATTCTGCAAGCCTGAAAAGCACCACTATATATATGTACTATGTGGGGAGTTGAATAGCCTGAGTTATTTCAATTCTTCAAGATATATATTCTCACCTGGTATTCTTGGTTCCCAAATGGCTGCACAAATGGCCAAATTAATCACTGGGTAACAAAGCTAGAGGCCCACAATAAAAGACGAATCGGCATTAACACAAATCTCCCAACTAAAGGCTGCTTGTTCACCTCAAGTATTGTGACTATACAATTGCTACTATGACTATTCATCACTAACTGATAAATTTGTTATCTTTAATAACTATAAAAAAGTATGGAAAACAAGATTCACACCAGCTACAAATCAGCTTTTATCAGTGACATTTTAATTCTAATAAATTCTACAAATGATCAATTGGGTAACAGTCACAAGGCAAGCAATATGTGGTGAAACACCATTTATCTGGCATTTTATCAACTATAAAACTCATATGTGACATTTTGAATGACATGATCTTACATAGGTTGCCACAAGTGTCAATTTCATTGTGACCAATAATTAATATCATACAACTTGTATTACTGATATTATGTGATGCTCCATAGTCTTCCAATAGGCTAGTGATAACTCATAGTATGATACATGAAAATGTCTATCAGAAAAGCTGTTAAGCATCACAAAAAATTGTTATTGTGCCTCTTTGTACCGTGTACAGATTTGCCAAACTGTGCTTTCAATTTGTTATTTTTTAAATTTAATGTCATACGAGAACAATATTTGAGCTTGGTTTTAGGAAAAATGCTTTCTAGATGTATGCCATGAATATAAGGCCAATTTATTACATTGGGCATACGGGAAAATATGCTAGAACTCAAGATGTGCTTTCCATAAACATAACCCTCCCAAGGATTACCTGCTTTCGGACTTTACACTGCTCCAGTGCTATTAAAAAGCATAAACAGAATCATGTCTACAAAAACGTGTTGCCATCTATGATACCCGTTTTAGGACTCCCTGTTAATCATCCAAATGCATCAGCTACATACAGATTACAAATAGTTAATATGAAAAAGGCAAATTGTTATGATGTGTTAAATATTATAAGGCAAAATAAAATGATCACGTTTTATAGTGAAACAGGAGACAGGTATAAATACATTTTGATTGATAGGAAGATAAGATATGCTATTTACATAGCTACAAGAATTAGTATTCATTTCATCAATTAAAAAAATCAAATTTCACCTCTTCATTGACCTGGGAGGCTGATTCCACTTTGCTGCCATGAGTAGTTAGTTTACTACCCAACTTTTCATTCTCAATTACTAACTGAAAAACAAAAATAAGTGCAAGTTAGTAAAATTGAGTTTAACTTTTTTAAATAGTCTAAAAAATTAACAAATAAAAAAAGAGAATTAGATTCTTACCGACGATAGTTCCTGCAGCAATGTCTGGTTCTGCAAGCGAAACTCATCTTCCTGTGCTTGCAACTTCAGCTGCAGAGCTTCATTTTGCTGAATCAACTCCGAGTTCTTCAGTTTCTTGGAAGAACTCAATGAGGAGTACATCTTGGTGCACTCTTTCTCCAACGCTTCTACCCTCATGCTCAATTGCTTATTTCCTGAAGACAAATTCACATGAAAATTACTTTTAAATAACTCAGCTACGCTTAGGATCAAATGAAGCTTTAGAAAACACAACATGAGATCATATTCAGTATTAAATTATTGAGCTCATCTTATGGCTGAAAACAAATTCCAGAAATAGCACTAACTATTGAAAAAGTGAAAAATTATGTACTTAAGTGAGTTTGATTAATTTGCTAAAAATTATGATTTTTATACTAAAATTGGCTGTTATGAATTTATAATGTGGTATAACTCTTTGAAAGTAGTAGGTCCAGTTTCTTTTTTCGTTTATTACACTAATTCAAAAAGCAGTGGGAATCAGAAAGGATGTAACATTTATAGCTGAGCAACATTTAATCTCATTCCAAAATAAGTACACAAAATGTAAAAATTAAATACTTGTCATGGGCATATTCAAAAGACAAGACAAGGTTATTAATTAAATTTTATTTTTTGCAAGAAATGTTTTTAATTTACTTGTTATGCTATGGGAGATTCTTAAGATAAGTGCTTTTTCAATTTTTTATTCTTAAATGCTCATTTTTTAATTTTTCTGGTTTTTTAAAATAAACCTGACCAAAGCCAAAAATAATTTATTACGTCTATTAACAAATTTTTCTGGCAAGAAACATATTAGCAGAATAAGGGAAATTAAAAGAAAAATATTTACGTGAGTAATTTCATAGTTAACTTAAATTCCACTCAAAACATGGAATATTAGAACACAACCTTACACAAAATTGTTTAAATATATTTTGAGCACAAAGCAATTATTTGTTCCATAAATACCAATAAGGCAACCCTTCAAATTTTTGCTATGCATATCACATTCTCACCTCTACAATAAACATGATTAACTATAAAAGCAGGCAGCCAAAAAACATTAAAAGCCACAAACACAAAACTTAAGAATCCTGGGATTAAACCTTTCAACAAAAATAATAAACTTGCTTAGTTTTCTGTTCATGTTTATTTCTTTTCAAATTATTTAATAAACATAAAATCAAACTTTATACATAAAGAAATTTTATTTAATGTATAACACTTTTGCATGCTCCTTACACATACATTATTATCCTGTAAGCTATCAAAGGCATGTTGAAGGGGGTGCTGTTTACACCACATCTACACACTAATGAAAATCTCCATTAGCATGTCTTATCACATCTGGGAAAAAGTACCAGTAGTAACCGTTTGTTCAAGCAATTAGGTCTACATATCTTTTGTACCCTGTGACTGACCATTAAACTTATTGTCACCACTTGGTACATACAGTCCATGCATATCCTCAATGAATTTTGGGCATCAATATTTTTCAAAGAGTTCCCATTTATTCTACTAAACCTCATAGACTGCTGCATCTCAAAAGCTCTGATGTGCTAGCATTACAACAATAATTGCAGTTAAGAAAATGAGCCATTCTACCATTGCCATCTCAAGGTCCTCAGATAACCCCTCCTTGAAATGGTTTAAAACCATGTAGCATTCAGTAACTAGAAAAATGAGAGAAAACTATACAATTTCCTTCACACTTGGAAGGCACCTATTTGGAATTCTGTTAGCAAGTCTTTGTACTTTATACATGGTGCTAAAATGTTTTTGATGCACTCCCTACTAGATGCATTGTTATTAAGTGTAACCCTTGAACATTTGTTGACTAATAAATTTTTAGTTTAATCAAGAAACTATAAGAACGACCAATAAGGTTTTTTGAGCATATGAAGCTCATGGCAACACATGTATCAACACTTAAATTTAGCCATTCTTTACACTGCTCTGAAATTGCATAAAGGTCCCTTATGACATTTAAACATAAATAACTGCACTACAAAACATTGCATAAGACAGCATTAAAGATTAATGATCTTTTTTTAACTAAAAAAGATCTTACAAAACATCTATACTGAATCCCATTTATAAACAAAGTATTATTTGCATGCAGAGAAAACTAAACTACTGTAGATAAAAGTGAATGCTAGAAACATTTATAATAGTCTATATATAATAGATACGAAATGATTTATAAGTAAAATACAACTAGTATTTATAAATTAATAATTTTATGGGACATGATTAAAGTTTGGTGTTACTAAGAAATTAAGAAAATTAAAAAGTAGAGCAAATATAAATTTAAAACTAAAAGTAGGTCAAATGCAAATTAATCAAATATTTGACAAGCTCCACATACGAAGACATGACAAATTATGAATATGTAAATTTAGCAAGGATTGACTCTCACCAACCACTTAAATGAAAAATACTATGCATTAATGGGTTATTGTTCTTAATAAAAATAAAAACTATACCAAGTGAACAAGCTTTATTAATAAACTCAACATTTATACATATTTTATTATTCTAGTAAAGGTATAAATATTACATGCAACTATATTATTGATATATCACACTTCATGCAGGAAAAAATGTTTACTAAATCCAATTTATCTGCTAGTACTGCCACTGCTATTATGAGACAACATACTGAGTAATAAGGTAAGAAGATCCACATCTGCATGCATAAGGGTTCTAAATAATGAAATAGGAATAGGATAATCATGCAAAAATTTTACTCACTCGAGACTTGCAGCCCATACTGCTCCTCTAGCGAGTAATTCGCTGTCCTTAATTCAATTAGCTGGCTCTGCAAATTAATGAATCTAAACAGTGACCAACTTCAACTTTCACAGCTATATCATCTAAACGAGCCGAATACCTTGTAACATAGTTTACGGCAAGTTTCAAAAGGTTCACAATCCACACACGAATCCAAATATGATATTAATCAACTATCGATCTATAAATACAAACCATGTGATTCAAAGAAATTGAAGATCAGACGCCTAAAAATCCTACTCCAATTGGAACCTTTTCACAAATGTTATCCCTGGATTATCTCCAAAAATTTGAATCCTTAAAATTAAGGACAATGAAAACACTACAAAAGATACGAGGGCGAGTCAATAAATAAGGTGAATTTAAGTATAGCATCAACACAGTTTATTCAAAAACATGCACATACACTATTTTTCAATGTAATCACCTCCTCTCTCGACACATTTAGTCCAGCGACTGACAAGCTTTCTGATTCCATCACAGAAAAATAATGGGTACATATGTCTGTGAAAAATGTAAATTCACCTTATTTATTGACTCACCCTCTTATTACAAATATTTCTAGCACATAACTACATCCCAAATGCTATACAAAAAATTGCAATCGTCATGCAAAATCATAAATTGTAGTTGGTTTTTAATCGGAAAATTTTAACCAAAAGCCTCGCTAAATCCCAAAAATTGCATGTTATTGAAACAAAAGCATTGAACATGTATTGTTAACTTTCCATAGTTTAAATGCCCAAATATCTCTTATTCGCACTAAATATCACAATAAACAAAATGTTAAGATCTCATAAGAAGCTACGATTAAACCGATGACAAATATTACAATGCATAAAAACGATAAACAAATGACCCATTAATAAACATCAATGAAAATGAATATGCACAAAATACATATATTAAAAACTCTTACGATTCATGCACTGGTTAATTTAATGTTTCATTGCCACCCTTTCCTGCTTTGTTTAAAACGAAATATATCCTTCAAAATTTAATTTGTATTGCGTAAATTAGATAGATTATAACATAAAACTTAATAACCACCTACATGTAGTAATTATTTTAAAATATCACACATTCGTTTTTTCTATCTGTTAATTTCAAAAAGTAATGGCAATTACCTGTAATCTTAGGAATTCTTCCTCTGAGATGTTTGTAGCCATTTTTTAATCACTGTCTACGTTACGCACGCACGGTACCAATCCTCACCGATGCCGAAAACCACCGAAGACGACTCTCACGTAATGGCGCCGCGAAAAACTCTTTTGAATCTTTCAGTAAGAAATGATGTACGCGTGATGGCAGCACACACCTAGTAATGGGTCGTTTGAAACAGAAAAAGCTATAATATTTCACGAGTTAACGCCTATATTTAATGAAAATTTGTCGAATCAATTTGAATTTCTGAATAAACTAACCTAACGGCGGCTTTATCCTTGCTTTCCGTTACAAAAGGTTCGCGAGAGCGATAACTGCCATTTTCATCGATGACAATTTAATTAATCGCAACGGTTATTCATTACATTGTATCAAGTTAACTGCTGTTTCATCCTTGCTTTCCGTTACCAAAGCTTCGCGAGAGTGACAACTGCCATTTTCATCGATGACGATTTAATTAATCGCAACAGTTATTCATTACATTGTATCAGCTTAACCGTCAAGACCCGGGCTTCGCTTCATGAAGTGTAATTATCTTCGCTTAATCATTTGTCCATCCCATAAATAGCCGTCATAAAAATTCATACCTTGGCTTATCTTTCATATAATAAATTTCAAATATACATATTTTTGACCATCTTTTCTCTTCCATCAATTTACCCTTGTTTTCCGTTACAAAAATTTCGCAAGTGTAATAACTGCCATTTTCATCGATACCAATTAATTTAATTAACGAGATGTTACAAATTCTACTGTTATTATAAATAAATTAAGATTTAAGGTATATACTATTTTGGCATGCGAATACTATTCTTATATGGTTAAACTAGCTTTCAATTTTCTTTCGCTTTAGCAATGAGCGGTATGTTTTAAATTTTTAGGATAATTATAAGTATAATTATTATGCAAATCACATTATAAAGACTAATTATGTAATGATTGAAGTGCTTTTTTTATAAATATGGCGTTAAATATGAATTCCCTTTTGTTGTACCGTTTGCCTATTTTAATAATCATCAAATTTTCGGAAATTAGCTAAGTTTCGGCAATATCCAAGTGTTAACTTTACCACTTCCTCATCGACTTATAACATTTTTTCCTGTGCGTAGAGCTAATGTCATTGATTGAATTCAAAATCGTAACGTAATTTACATTTATTTTTGCTTCGGAAGGCAATGTTTTGCTTATCCACTGTTAGATGGCGTCCCAGCGTACGACGAAAACATTTCTATTCTTATGTTTGTTTTTTTGTCGGTGGCAACGTTGGACGCCAACTTTTGGATCCCCGGCGTTTGCTTCAGCCTCAAAGTTTTTTATTCTTATACTCCGGGGTAAATACACAAAAAATAGAAGACGGTTATTGCCCCACGCTGCGATATCATAAACTTGCCTTCTTATAAAATCTCCGGGTGAATATTTATGGCTTATTTAGTAGTTGTTTATTATATCATGTAGTAACTGTGATGCAATTACATTCCTTGTAAAATTATATCACAATTGTTTTAACGGTTTCACCATTTGATAGTTTATCTTGATTTGCTGTTGAAGATTTGGCTTGCGGCGAGTACTCTGAAGAGAAATTAATTTTTTCCGCAAGCATTGTTTCTTCGAAATTGTATTTGGTTTTTATCATTTAATAATACGTCCAGTATTACGGGATGTTAAAGAAACCATTATATTTTCCTTGTAAACAACAATATTAACTTATTTAAAAGTATGTGTTGTTGAGTTTTCATAGATGAATTACGTTTTTGCAAATGTAGTCTCAGCTATTACAATTATTTCAGTTATCTCCGAATCCGGTATACACAGCATCGAAAATAAACTGGCTTTCTTACGATTTGACTCTGGTAGTACGAAATTTTAAAATTTCGTGCAAACAGTACGTTAAAATGTAACTGATTTTTTTTAAGGGAGACCGTTGCTATCCGACATGGGGAAGGCCAAAATGTTTTTACTTTTCTTCGCCGTAAAATTACTCTCAGTATTTATTGTAAGAACTGCGTTCGTGCCTGATGAATATTGGCAGTCTTTGGAAGTTGCTCATCGCTTGGCCTTTGGGTATGTATTTTTAATGAATTTAAAAGTTTTTTATACTTTTAAATATGATCTCAAACAAACGGCTTCACCAATTTTAAACTTCTGCACCCATTAATTATTTCCTAGTTATGGCTACCTTACATGGGAATGGAATGAAGGTCTAAGAAGTTACATCTATCCTGCTATAATTGCTGGTGTGTACAAAACGCTAGAATTTTTTGGCATGGATAGTAGAGAGGCTTTGGTGAGTGGTTATTTGTTATTATATTTACATTGAATATCTAATGTTTACACAACTTGTGATAATAGAATTTACCCACCTATATATTCTATTATCGAATGTAATATGTTTCATATAATTAATTAAGTTGTTATTATCCTAAAAAATGATTACGTAGTTTATTTGGGTTTATTGTACTTCAATTTTAATTGTAACTATAATGTAAAAATAAATTTACTTTTGTTAAATTTATAGTTTGATATATTTCAAATGAAAAGTACATACTAGTTTCTCAAATTGTTTTCTTCAAATAGGGATGAATCATATATTGACCCCTTGGCATATGAATCATCAATCTGGAAAAAGTTATTTTCGGCTCTAATAAGAGCATAATTTGTATTTGTTTTAATTGCACGACCACAAGAAGAAAGGGTTATAGTAAAACTAAACAGTTAACTTAAAACATATACATACATACATTGTAATTCTAATTCCCATTAGGTTTTAAGCACAGTTGAAAAAACAGTAAAATATAAATGAATGTTTCACCATTTCGTAATTACCGAAAAAATAACTGATTTTCATTAAAAGGTTTCTTTGAAGTATAACTGGTTTCACTATGATTGTAGCATCATCAGTTTGTGACATGACGATGGGATTGTCATCATGACCTAGTGAAACAAATTCTGATTTCTCCTCTGTCATGCAAATTAATGCAAAGGGTAATGAATACATTTATGAAAAATTTATATTGCACCCAACCTATTCCTACAAATTGTAGGTATGTTGGTCAGAACCTGTTAACACTTGCTTTTAGTATTGATTGAGAGAGTTGAACGTTTAAACAATGTTAATAAAATTCCTTATTCAGTTCTTTCAGAACGTGCAATTCCTGGACTCATGCCTCAGTTTGAACTATATTTAAAATGCTGTTTCACTGTATCCTGCTCTCATTTCGTTGTTAATTTCATTATAAGGGGAATTCTTTTAGTTCTGCTTAAAAATTACTAATTTTATCAATTGTGCAAAGTTAAATATACAACCCACAGCAACTTATATTTGGTAGAAAACATAATTGAATATTAATGGTGTGGGTATTTGTTTCTCTTCTTGTATTTGCCTTTGATCTTTCAGTATATTGCATAGAAGCTTTAATTCATTTTTGTATATCCTTTTATGAAGAAGTGCCATATACTATAGCAGTGGTGTCCAACAGAATTTTCAGATTTCCCACAAGTGCGGCAAATGGATCAGCCTTTTTGCCACATAATACAATATATTAATATTGTAATCAGGACTTAATTTAAATTAATGGTTACAGTGATACACAATAATGTTTTAAATTATTTATTAGTAAAATAAATCATTAAATTTTAATGTGATACTTGACAGTTCATTTGTCCAAGTAGCGCACTGAAATTGGGAATAAAATCCACAAATTTTAAAATTTTACTGTGTGTTGTGTAAAATGATATGATGCACTACAATATAGCCACTGGTGTATATTGAGTGTAAGGCAGTCACAGGCCAAGCAAAAGGCCGTTACCGTGCTCTTGGACATTGTATTGTTGACTGTGTAGAAATTAGAAAGTAATTAAAACAGCTTGGAGTGACAAGGCACAAATTATATTTGTGTAGTCTTATTAATAAAAAAATTTATCTTCTATTATCTTGCGAAAAGGCCATTGTATGTAAAATTTACACAACCAGATATTAACAAATTTAGTACTGTGTGATTTAATAAACATATAAAATAGTAGACTGTAGACAGAAGACATCAATTCGCCACGAATGGCTGATTTGCTGCAATTGGGGACTGGCGATGGGGTGGGACACCACTGTTGTATAGCCAAAATGTACAAATTTGCTGCAAGTAGTTTTGTAATAAAACTCCTCATATAGTGTACATTTTAATGAGAGAAGTCTATTCACAACATGTTTCAAGGAACATACATTTTATTATCTTGTAATCTGAGCATAATACAGCCAAGGACTATGTATTTGTCATGGACAAAGGAATGGTAAGGATTTTATCAATGTAATTGCTGACTTATGCTTTCAAAAATGAAAATCTTGTGAAGTAGCTAAATTTAAGACCCTGTTTTAGCCCAACAGGCATGTCAAGCTGGCAGCCTGCATATGGCTCTTTCTGTACCTTACTGCAGCCTGAATGTTAATATTTATCTTTACTAAATTGTTTGAGATTTTACATAAATACTTTACCTTTGTGAAAAGGAGTTATGATTTTTTCATAATTACTGAATTAAAATTGTACGCATTTTCTAAATTATTATTTTTAATGGCAAAACATACATCCTATCTTCTAGATAAAGTTTAATACTTCATCTCCGGCCCACACTAAACAACTGTGGCTCTTCTATAACATTCATCACTTTAATGTGGCCAGGACACCTCTGAGTTTGATATGCCTGGTATTAAAAATGGCCCCCCAATCAGCAAACATTATTCCAGTGGGCTCGGACCCAACGTGGTAGTTAGATTTCTGAAACTGTTGTGTTGGGAGAAAGCATACTTTGTGAGTTGAATAACATATGAGAAAAATAAGGTTACCTTCTCAGAGTTTAGAAAGTTATATACTTTTTATGTAAAAAATACAGTGGAAACCACGAAAACGCTTAAAATGAAATATTGGTTAACACGAAATGCGTGCCCAGTCCGTTCCAGCACTTATACCTTTCAGTATATATTCACTCGCTAACGCGAAATGGTTTACATGAAATACCGCTTAATACGAAAATATTTTTTGGTTCCACGAAAATAAATGCATGCAAAATTCTTCGGGTTACACAAAATGGCATTTGAGATAGGGTTTTCCCATGATTGCAGAAATATCTTCGGCTGTGTATTGCATCCTATTATTGATATGTATCATGGATTTGCCTACGAGCCTAATTCCATATTTGAAAAATTAAAATATTACCATTAAAACTGTTAACATGAAATTCGGTTAACTTGAAATTCGGATAACACGAAATAATTATGCTGGTCCCTAGCAATTCGTGTTAACCAGTTTTCACTCTATAAGGCAAAATAGTATTTAAAACAATTTGAAAATTAAAACCATTCCTTGTAATCAATCTGATTTGCCTGTTACTTCTCGGCTTGGGTAAATTCACTTTTTTGGGTTTGTATTATTCTGTAATGGCAGAAGTAGGTTAAACAATATCTATTATCAGCAACAAATATTTTTATAGATGATAATAAAATATACATATAACAAGAGTGAAAGAATAGAAATTTAACTTATATGTGTGAGTGCATAAGACATCACAAATGTGAAGTAAGTGAAGGAGAAAAATTCTGAATTTGGTCGGTCAAGTTCAGAATTTTTCTCTTTCTAACTTCACACTAGTGGTCAGTCTTTTGCACTCACTCATATAAGTTAAATTTCCATCCTTTCACTCTTGTTATTTAACATCTTCTCAATTCCGAGGTAAAGTATGGGTGTTTCCTGCTGTGCCTTGGTGATGACATCTAGTGTGGTAAGGTTTACTGAGTTAGCCCTTTCTTCACTGTAAATATTTGAGAATAGATAATTAGACTGGCTTGATAGTTTAGTTCGTTAAAGCAAGTACCTGGCAATTGGGAGGCCCAGGGTTCGTTTCCCGGTCAAGTTCAGAATTTTTCTCCTTCTCTAACTTAACATTTTAAAAATACAGTAAAACCTCGTTAATTCGAAGTTCAAGGGATCAAAAAATTACGACTTTGAAGTATCCGAGTTCGAAATAAACGAACTTTCATAAAATCGAAATTTTTTACGATCACCTACTTGGGCAGCAAAACCGCATCACAGAATCTTATCTATTCGTTGTACAAATGAATTGGCCTTACAAGTTAATATACACGGCGAATTCTAATAGAGCTGCAGCGATTCACAAAGACCACCACGTGTAAAAAAATGCTCCAGCGAATATCCCGAATTTCCGAGTACATTTTAAGTTACACCTTGATGCCGCAAAAAAAGACATTCAACTGTGCGCCGAAAGATTATCACTCATCTTTACTCCATACTGCTGCATATGTATTACATTGTGCTCTTCTTGTATGACATTATGGTAAAACCAGTGATGAGCTGAAGCCGACTCCCGCTGACTCCAGTGAGCCGGTTCTTAAATTTTAGAAAATATGAAAATTTATTGATTTTATCCTTTGAAGTACATTTTGCCCTATCTGAAAGTCATTTACCGATAGTGTATGAAATGGAATATATTGCGAACCAAACACTTCTTAAGCTAGCGAAACGCTATTACCAAACTAGAGCGATCTGGTGCCCCTGACATGTATGCATCCTTCCAACCTTATCCAACTTTCCTTACTTTTTTTTAGAGAGCCGGTTCTTAATATTTTTTCCAGCTCATCATTGGATAAAACCACTAGGTTTATGTTTTTCTCGGATAAAACAAAGGCATGATCTATTTAGAGACGACATTCGGTAAAACTTCATGCAACGTTATTTAAAGATTGGTTCAGTAACAGAAATCAGTATTACACGGTCTTTTCTGGAGCATATCACTTTCTCATGAGAAAAACCTTGCCCTCACCTCTCTCACACGAGGATTGAGATAGTAGGGGTTCTTGCAACTTCTGTTCATTCAGCTTGGTTCAGCGGTTCTCGAATTCTGTGAGCATTCACAGTAATGCTAGGATAAACTGATTTATTTATTTGAATCATCTAAGACAGGTCTCCAAACTACGGCCCGCGCAGTGATTTAATCCGGCCCGCCTGCCTTACCTCATGTATTTTAAGTTTTGTGCATTCACCAACAGCAGTTTTCATCAAGTATCATTCGATCGCCAACTCGTTTTTTAGGTAGATACCTGAAACTTCTCGATAACCGCCGGCCCGCTCGAAATAATTTTTAGCGGTGAAGTTGGGAGGTCGAAACTTGCTCTTTGAAGTTTTCACACGGCCCGATCAGTCATTTGAAAAGTCTTAAGTGGCCCGCGCTGTCGTACATAAAGCCCAGGGGTAGATTGGTCCGCCGAGACACCGGGCAAAGTCCCAGTGGGGTGATGCTGCTCCTGGGCCAGGGCTGTTTGAGTGGTTGATACCTTGGCCAGGAGCTGTTGCTTTTCCATATTCTAAAGTAGTGTTTCTCAAACTATGGGCCATGGCCTCCTAGGGGAGGTGCAACATTATTTTAGTTGTTAGGTGGGCCGATATCCGAGTATTTGCCCGGGCCGATTTTTGCTCCCAATCCGTCCCTGATAAAGCCTAATGTGGCCCTTTCAATAAAAAGTTTGGTGATCCCTGATCTACGACTTTTATTTCATGTTGACTATTAAATAGGGTGACCTTATTCCAATGAGGTGAATACGTGACATTTACCGTTTCTTTAAGAAAAAATCTGATGTGGCTAACACATGACTTTCTCCATATTCGGGGTATAGATATTTAAATTATTACGAATAGCATTATGAGGCAAAATTATTATTTCATATCGTAAAAGAATACAGTCATTCTTATTGCCGTAAATTATATTTTGAATATGTTTACAGAATTCACCTCTACATGGTGTTGGTGCTGTATACTGAAAATTACAAAAAAAATTTAATATCTCCAAAGTGGATGGTTCTACGAAAATTTGTTTCAAACAAAAGTTGGATGAAATATTATTCTCTACAACTTTGGTCCTCACGAAGATTACAAATAACGACATTTTGAAGGAGATATTTGAAGGAAACCGAAAATTCCGATTATTTATAAATAATTCCTAAAATAGTAACTGCTATGGAAAATTGTTTCAAATGAAAGTTGTAAGAAATTACATTATCTATAACATTTGTATAGAATTGTTTATATCTTAATGATGTTTTAACGGAGAAATATTGCAAAAACCGAATTGGTTTTCGAATAAACCTCGATTTCTGGTTAACCGATATTGTCCAAAAACTAATCAGTTCTTTGTGCCCATGCTAAAGTGTTATATATGAAATTTGGTAATGATGTGGCAAGTACTTCTTGAGTTAGAGCACCCACAATCAAATACGCACACACACAGACATCATTCCGAAAATAGTCTAAATGTGTTCTAGGGACCTCAAAACATATATTTCCATTGAAATCTCGAAGTCGATTTTTTTCGTGATCACAATAGTTTCCCATTACTTCGTATGGAGAAAGTAAAAACGGGAAAAATGTTTCACATGATTTTTACTTTCTCTGTACGTAGTAATGGGAAAGTATTGTATTCATGAAAAAAATCAACTTCGAGATTTCAGCGGAAGTACATGTTTTGAGGTCCCTAGAACACGTTTAGACTATTTTCGGAATGATGTCTGTGTGTGTGTGTGTATGTTATTGTGGGCACTCTAACTCAAAAAGTACGTACCATATCGTTACCAAACTTCATATATAACACTTTAACATGAGCACAAAGAACTGATTAGTTTTTGGACAATAACGGGTAACCGGAAGTCTAGCTTTATTCGAAACCCTATAAGGTTTTTGCGATATTTCTTTGTTAAAACATCATTATTGTATTTACATTTCTATACAAAAGTTATAGGGAAGGTAATTTCCTACAACTTTCATTTCAAGCAATTTGCTATTGTAGTTATTGTTTAAGAGTTATTTATAAATAACCGGTTTTTCGGTTTTCTCCTTAAAAACATCGTTATTGGTAATCTTCGTGAGGACCAAAGTTGTAGAGAATAATATTTCTTCCAAGTTTTGTTTGAAACAAATTTTTGTAGAACCATCCATTTTGGAGATATTTTTTTTTCTTAATTTGCAGTATACAGCGCCCCCATCATGTAGCAGTGGATTATGTAAACATTCAGAATTTACGTAATTTACGGTAATAAATCCGACTGTATACTTTTACGATACGAAATAATAATTTTGCCTTAATGCTATTCATAAAAAGAATTTAAATATCTATACCCCAAATATGGAGAAAGTCATGTGTTGGCCACATCAGATTTTTTACTGTTGTGATCACGAAAAAAATCAACTTCAAAATTTCAACGGGAATACACGTTTAGACTATTTTCGGAATGATGTCTGTGTGTGTGTGTATGTTAATGTGGGCGCTCTAACTCGAAAAGTACGTGCCATATCGTTACCAAACTTCAAATGTAACACTTTAACATGAACACAAAGAACTGATTAGTTTTTGGACAATAACGGGTAACCGGAAGTCGAGGTTTATTCGAAACCCGATTTGGTTTTTGCGGTATTTCTTCGTTAAAACATCATTATTGTATGTACAATTCTATACAAATGTTATAGATAATGTAATTTCCTACAACTTTCATTTGACACAATTTTCCATAGCAGTTATATTTTAGGTATTATAAATAATCGGATTTTTTGGTTTCCGTCAAATATCTTCAAAACATCGTTATTAGTAATATTCGTAAGGACCAATGTTGTAGAGAATAATATTTCTTCTAATGTTTCTTATATCATATTATTATAATATTTCTTGTAATGTCTACTTTCGCCGTATTTTCCTAGCTTGTTTTTGGTTTTGTATTTTATTGTTAACAAGAAGTGGAATTGCTAATACAATAAATCATTTGCACTTTCCAAAAAACCTGTAATTAGCTAATAGCACGTTCTGAAGAAAGAAATGTTTTTCTGTTTAACTAACCAAATGTCTCACCATCCGGCACATTTCGACGATTGCATGGTAGCAACTTCCTGACAATTAAATGGATATTCTAGCAATCGCTAAGATTCGAATGATCCCAAAGAAACTCCAGTGATCTAGAGAGAAGATGATGACGAGTAGAGACTCCTTGAGCTCCCAAAGAGGCCTTCAGAGCGCTTGCTTTACACGAATACCGTTATGACATGTATTGATGTAGATGACAGTGTAGTCAAAGAATGGCGAAAATATTCGATTTCATATCATATTTCAAAATACAATACGGCCTCAAAGCAAAGGAAGATTAATAAATATGTCAAAAAACAGTGATATGAATTAAAACATTGATGGCTCATGTTTTATGTTAAAATCGCCATTCATTTTCGTGCGATACATTGTTTTTACGTTTTTAATACCTTTCCATCATATGAGGTATGTGTAATTACATGAGGGATCCTGTACGCATCGTGCGTCGAATTTTGCGATTTGCCCAACCAAGTCCATCCTACATCAACCAGGCGACGACAACGGTATCCGAAACACACAAGCGAACGAGGGTTTCAAATTTGGCATCCATAAGAGCTCGCCGCCATGGAAGCATGTTATACCTGCTAATGTGACCAGAGAAGAGGATAAATAATGCAATGAATGATTTGTAGGTTGATATAAAGGAATTATAAAATGATGAAAACATGGTTCAACTAATTTCGCTGCTACATTGTAGATTGAGAAGTATCTAGAAGAAGATTAAATGGAATATTCAGAGATGTATTAGGTTAATTTACGCAGTCGCTTTAGCCGTATTGATGGGTTAAGATAGCCTGAGGATATTACGGTAACAATAGAATAAGAAAATTTCTTTTGATATCCCAGTATGTACGATGAAGTACATGAAGGGATGTATGAGTGAATGAGCGAAAACGACTGCCTGTAAATGCGTGAGAGAAAACAATGTGTTCGGTGAATGAGATGGTGTGTGAGGGTGTGTGTGTGTGTGAGGGTGTGTGTGAGTGTGTGCCACCAAAAACACATCAGAAATCAGCTGGAATATATGCCACCCAACTTGCACAACAAACCCCTAATTATTAGGGCCTAATATATATACGACCATCAAGCGCTTGGTTGCCTCTTCGATATGGACCACCTAACACACGAAATTACCCCCTGATTTATGCCACCCAATTTGCATTGACTGCCGCTATAACATATTCCTTCCTAGATGTATCAAACTCCCCACGCTCTTCTGCCAAGCGATATATACTCTACTGCACCAAACATACACCGAATGCCCCTATGCTTATATAGCTCAGAAATTCTATAGATATTTTCCGTGATCTGTTGGTTGGTTTGTTTGTCAGATGTAACGCTAAACCCGCTCGCTAGAAAAAATGCGAATAATGATATTTTTATTTTGACATGACCTCGGCAGGATTCAAACCCACGACCATAACATTGCTAACCACCCCCTCTATCGATAACTCGAGAGAAAATAGAGATAGAAACTCTAAATTTGGCAAGAATGCTCGATTCACATATGATAAAGTGGTGACGAAAAAAATCTCAAAAAAAGTGCTGGGCTCGATTCCAATGGAAGACATTTACATCACCCATTAAAATAACAATAAAATCGACTGTATGCTTTCATTATTTTTACTTTCTCCATATACGTAATATAGAGAAAATATTATTTTCACGAAAAAAATCGACTATGGGATTTCAACGGAAATAGACATTTTGAGGTTCCTAGAACACGTTTAGACTATTTTCGGAATGATGTGATTGTGTGGGCTCTAACTCTAAAAGTACTTGCCATATCGTTACCAAATTTCAAATATAACACTTTGCTATGAGCATGAGGAGCTGAGTAGTTTTTAGACAATACCGGTTAACCGAAAGTTTAGGTTTATTCGAAACCCGATTCGGTTCTGGCAAAATATCTTCGTTAAAGCATCATTATTATATATATATATATATATATATATATATAGTATATAGTATATACATACATATATATAGTGTATATATATATATATATAGTATATATGTATATATATATATATATATATATATATATATATATATATATATATATATATATATATATATAGTATATATATACATATATATATATATATATATATAATATATATATACAAAGGTTATAGAGAATGTAATTTTCTACAACTTTCATTTGAAACAATTTTCCATAGCAGTTATTGTTTAGGAATTATTTATAAGTAATCGGTTTTTTCGGATTCCGTCAAATGAATCCTTAAAAGCGTCGTCATTGGTAATCTTCGTGAGGACCAGGGCGGTAGAGAATAATATTTCTTCCAAGTTTTGTTTGAAACAAATTTTCATAGAACCATCTATTTCGGAGATATTTTGCTTTTTCTTAATTTGCATTATACAGCGCCACCACCATGTAGCGGTGGATTATGTAAACATATTCAAAATTTACGTAATTTATGGCAATAAGGACGACTGTATATTTTTACGATACGAAATAATAATTTTGCCTTATAATGCTATTCATATAAAGAATTTAAATATCTATACCCCAAATATGGAGAAAGTCATGTGTTGGCCACAGATTTTTTTAAATGGTGGATCTGTCACTATCACGATCTCTAGCGAAAAAGGCCAATACGAACTTTCCTTACAGTCTGGGACTAGACAAAGGTTACAATCAAAAGGGAATCTGACTAGCGCCGTCATTGTCGAAACTCAAAGGGAATAAGTTAGGTTAAACCCAGACAATATTATATGCGGAGACCAGGTTTGCCACCTCAAATTTATCAATGACCGTGAGGTTTCCTAACCTGACAATTGCGACTGTAATTAACATTTGTTGTTCGTTTAATAGCTTCCTTGTTTCTGAGAATCCTGCATTTCTACTAGGAATATCAGCTATACTATCAGATAAACTGAATTTTATTTGCGATGGGCTTCAAAACGGTACAAAGTGGCTTTTTTTAAAATAAAAAACGGGACTGTCCCAGAGAAAATGGGACGTTTGGTCACCCTATTATTACGTATGTAAAAATGAGTCACCTGTTCAGGGCGCTACATGTATTTCGTGTGCGAGAAATGGAGAAAAAAACGTGATATGATGGTGTGCGTGTGAACCTTCCACTTACACATACATTAAGGATAGAAGTTTTGAATTAAACGAACTGTTTGTGAGTCACCGGACCAGATCATGACTTTGAATTTAATTGTAGACTTATTTCGAATAACCCGTACCAAAAAAGTACGCAAAATCCTATGGTGTTGGCCGGGGACTGATCTTAGCTTCGAATTACACCATACTTTGAATTATCCGGGTTTTACTGTATATATATATTTCCTATTTTATTTTGACCATTTGGCATCCTTGGCTAATGTCTCCTTGGGCAACCACTGGTTTGCCACTGCTTCAAGTGAGCACAATATGACTGAAGTGTGGTTGCTATTTATTATTTTAATTGTATTATTTTATCACTTAGCAGACATTTGAGATGCCTGAAGCAGTGTGCAATTTTAAATTGTCACTAGGTTTTCAGTTTTCTTTTCTGGGTTCTGCTGTTTGCTGAAAATGGACTCCGTTGTATGAAAATTAATGTACAAATAAAATGTGCATTACTGAAACATGCTGCCATAATGTGCATTGTGTGAGGTTTTACTGTTACTCAGTTGAATGTTCACTGTGTAATAGATGATGGAATGAACTGATAGGCATTTTGTAGAATAAAAATAAATTCAGGGTGAGAACTGTGTTCATTAAAATAACAAATAAAATTTTTCGTATGTTAGTCTTTCACTGATTGTGGGATAGATCCACCACTTTTGTCTTCTAAATTTTAACAACAGAAAATCTAAAGAAACTTCAATAATATTCAATACTTTGGAATAAACTGAGTGAACTCTAAGAATAGTTGTAGCTTGATGAATGTTAACTTATAGTTGAGTGTGGTGTACTCTGCTGTCTGCTCAGATGTGAAAAAATTGCTTGTGTGCACATCTGAGTTTGGACGTGAAAATCACAGGAATGGAAAAATTTGATTGTTATTGTCATAACACAGATTGACAATCAAATTTGTGACATAGTAATGCTATCAGATAGTGGCAACAACTTTTCATTGTAAAAGTAAAAGATTTATCCTTTTTCAGATTTGAAATTAAAATGAAGCTAATTTGGAACTTTATTTCCTTGACTGGAAGCATGCAGTTTGCTTATTTTAACATCAACATATTTAAGTCCTGAGTTCGTTTCATGATTGACTCTTTTAAAGGTGTAAACAAAAAATATCTCCCACTCATTCACATGTTCATCAAAAAGAGAAGGTAAACCTATGAAACTGAACCCATGCCCTTATCATGGATGATATTCCATTTATAATCTGTAAAGGAATGTATGGAACATCTGGTGTAAGATATGTCAATATCAAAGTCATTGTTCTTGAGTTGTTCAAATTACCGTATATACTCGTGTATATGCCGACTCCATGTATAGTACGACCCCTGATTTTTTGGTGAGCAAACCTGATTTTTTCATATATCTCGTTTATAGTACGACCCCAGCTTTTCACCATGGTCGATATATTTCGTTTCGATAGCTCGATGGTTACGAGCGAGATATATCGAACAACCTTGATTTTCCGCACCACCATAGAATAGGCCGTAAATGTCGTAAATAGTATTTCTTGCGAGTACACTAAAATTCGGATAGGTTAAGTATCTTACTCCTAAAACATTTAATAAAAAGTGATATGAATCATGATTGCACAAGATGAAATAAAATCGTTTCAATTCTAGTACGTCTTGATTACGTTCTGCGTACGTAATGGTTCCACCCGCTCATCTATTTAATAGGTAGGGATAATGGATAAAAAGAAATTACTTTGTAATATTCCACAGTCTTTATTGTTTCTTCAATCACACACCCACTGGTTTCCACTACAAAATCATTCTAATGGTGTTACTAACCGACGTAACACCTTTAGAATGACTTTGTAGTGGAAACTGATCGGTGTGTGATTGTAGAAACAATAAAGACTGTTGAATATTACAAAGTAATTTCTTTTTTCCGAGATGTCGAAATTCCATAAAGTTATGCCGTCTACGGTACTTTTAGTACAACTCGTTCAAATCCATCCCTTGTAAAAAGACGCAAACAAAGATGTACATACATAAAATTCAAGAAAGGAAGTGCCCGTAAATCGTCACTTATATCAAGTATTTGTGAATTTGAAGTTGTATATATGAAAAAGATTCTACTCTTCACGAAGCAACATAACAACGATAAAGGACCTCACTGTTAAGGTTAGCCTACCATTAGAATGCGTGCGGGTGGCATAACTTCACCGAAAATGCCCGTGAAGATACATGAATTTTAAATCCTCAAATGCATTACTCGTGTATAGTACGATCCCCAATTTTTGCAATAAAAATTTGGTCTTAAAAACTCGTACTATACACGAGTATATACGGTAACTCAAAATTTTACATACAGAGTGACAATTACATAATGAGACACATTCATTATAATAGGGATATTACTTTTTCATATACGAGGTACATTGAGAAAGTATTGTAATTGTGAAAAAATTTGATCTCGAGATTTTGATGGAAATATATGTTTTAGGTGTATCTGAGTCCGAAAAAGTGGTTTTCGCAATGTCGTCTGTCTGTGGGTCAGTCCGTCTGTCAGTTCACAGCTCTTGAGTCTAAATGGTAGAGCGAAAATGAATGAAATCTCGTACTTAAGCATTTTATCATACAGAATAAAAGCTATGAAGAAATGGTTGACATTGCACAATAATTAAGGGCAGTTTGTTCTACTCAGTTTTAACAACAATTTGATTTTCTCAAAAACGGCTCCAGCGATTTTAATCAAATTTCATACAGTTACTTGAGTTTACGTCTTCAATAATACCAAATAGTTCATATTTCTCAAAAAATGAATACAAGGCTAGTTTATTTTTTTATTACTAGTGTAATGCCTGTTGAAATATCAGCGGAGGAATTATAGATGGATAGATTATTATTTTCATTTAAAATAATTAATATCACACTTTTACATATGAAATATTTTGTCATATACAACATTTCTAGTGAATATTCTGGTGTTGATGGGCTATCTTTAGTTAAACTTTTTCCCTCCCTCTCACACCCTCTCTCCTCCTCCCCCCTCTCTCCCCCTCTACTTCCCTCCATCTCGCTCCCCCCCCCCCCCTCTTGTATTAAAAGCATTCAAAGCACGTTTATACCGATAAGGATTGAATTAACAATATGATATAGAGGTCTAACAATGGATTTGGTAGGCAAGGCAACATCCCATTAAAATGGCAAGATTTCCTCAAACTGTGTGAATTAAACATTTACGTTGAGAAATTTCGAACTGTAGGTGGAAAAAGATGAACATGATAAGAAACTTGATAATGTTTTCTTAAAAATGGTTCATATCCGAAGACTGTAGGCCAAATGTTTCAAATTTTAAAGCCGATTATGTCTTAACTTATCGGAAATGAAAATTCTTCCCTGGAGTCGAACGCAGGTCTTTGATCTCGAGTTAGATACATTCAAACGTTTTGTTATTATATCATAATGCTATCCTGAAAATTTCATCAAATTCGGTTCAGTCATTTGCGAGATAATAAGCTTCAAAAAGCATTACATGACAAAGTGACACTGTCTTTTATATATGTTTTATGATTATTGCCTTGAAGAGGCCTTACATGCAAAGGGAATTGATTAAAGGGCCCCTTTGTTCTTGGACCTCCTCATCATTTAGGGGTGCAGGTATCTAGTACACCACCAGTTAGGCCTTATTTCCACTTTTATAATAACTGAATCTCTTGAGTAAGTTCAAATGTAAAATTTTATCTGGCCTTCAGGAACACAATACTTCTATTTAATTTGTAACTACATATGAAGCTTTCCAAGTTAAAAGATTGTGCAGTCAAAATTAAAAGTTCATGTTGGAGCAATCTACTGGAATAACAGCAGCAGACTGCCAGTGGGTTACCAGATTTCCTTCCCTCATGACTAAGAGATGCTAACTATTTTCCCTTTTCATAAAAATCATCCTTGCCACGAGAAGAAAACTGGGTGGCCCAACAGTGGGTCATCCCAGCATGAACGTGTTAATTGATACCTATTGTATATTCAATATTGGTATTTTTCTGTTGAATGAAACATAATTTGAGTATTATTGTGATTTTCAATGCGAACTTCAGTGCTTTTAAAATGTGATGTCAATTCTTTTGGTTCACAATATACATTGAAGTTGGTATTATATGAAATTCTGATAGCTAGAAATAGGGGAGGAAAAACCATATGCACATTTTGGTTGCTGAGTATGATTGCTTTGTCATAAGGCATCCTCAGTCATAACTGAATGCACATCTGGTTTTTCTTATTATTTTATGGCTTTTGGGATGATCAACCTTATCAATTGGTTTAAAGCCATAAGCTGAGCTTGATATTGAATTTATGAATATGCCAAACACTTGTCCTTTTCTTATGATAGTTTCATAGTTTATTTAAGTGATATTATTGTTATACAAATGAAAATTTTCATTACCCTTAATGTTTCACTGAAAATTTTGTTTCTTTTCTTTAGATTCTGATACCCAGAATACTCCAATCATTATTAAGCAGCCTTGGTGACTATTTCTTTTGGCTTTGGGTCCGTGACCAGACTTACACGAGGGGAAATTGGGCAGCCGTAACCATTGCCACCTCATGGTTTTGGTTTTATTGTGGCTCTCGAACATTGATTAACACTGTAGAGACAGCCCTCACCATATTTGCCTTGTACTGTTACCCATGGGCTGATAAGGACATTATTGGTAAGTTTTCAAATAAAATTTAGTGATAATTTTATGTTTTTACACGTGCATTTCAGCCATTTGTAGATTTGCTAATAAAATATGTAATTTTTTAATTCTGCTTCAATTAAAAATTGTGAATTTTGTTTTGCATATTAATATTTTGACAAATACTAAAATAACAACAAAGCAACTCAATATGTTCAAATTTTGTATTTCTCAAATTGATGGATGAAGCCTTAACTTGGTGGAACTCCATCATAAATAAGGAGAGAATTACATGTAAAAATTCCAATTTTCATTTCTTCTTATTTGTATTTCTCTTTATCCCCTATCAAAATTCGAATGGGCTTAAATATACATACCATATTTTCCACTGTACAAGATGCATCTCTAAAAATAAGGCAATTTCCCAGTTATGACAATTTTTTATTCATAAAAACATTTGCTTGGGTAAGGATGTAAGATTCATCAGTGGTTAAAAAACAGCATCAATTAAGTTCATTATTGGCTAAAAGGCATCTATTAGTTTAATAATTTTGAAAATATACCATATTTCCTGGCCCATAAGATGCACTCTAGTTTTAAAACAAATTTAAGAAAAAATACGCATGCATTTTCTCTTACGAAATTTACAAGAAACAAAACAGGTTTGATTTGCATTAAAATAAAGAAGTTTATTCATCGTAGAAGCCTAGAAAATTGCCATCACTGCTGCTACAGTCATCATCACTAGCACTTTCATATGATCCTCACTATCCTCGGCCCCCCACATGCTAATAGTTGTATTTTTAGGCTCCATTAATTGAGAAAATATATAATGACAAAAAACTATTATGAACTCAGTAACTGTTGTAAATGATTTCAAATTTATTCATCTCAACAATAAATACTACATTTGAAAAATAGTATTATATGTATGAGAGTTGTCACATGAAAGTTCTATTAGGCTGTCTTGTTCTTTTGATGTCAGATTTGTGAGTGCGGCATTATCAACTCTCACAAAGGGGTTTCTAATCCAGTCGCATCTTGACTCAGGAACAGGAAAGTACTTGTGCAGCTGTACTTGGAGGCTATGCAGGTGTTCACTTATGTCACATTCTATTTGTCCGAAAGCCACATTTCTGATGTGATTAAAAAATCTGAAAGACGTGAAAATGATTCGTAGTTTGATTGGTTCAATCGACAAGACCAAAGACCTAATTTCTTCATCGTAACTTCTATTTTGTCCTGAACTTTCCTTGAAGACTTAGGCTGAGTCCATTTAGGTGGCTGAAAACGTCAGCTAAGTATGCCAACTTAGCTAACCAAGAAAAGTCATTGAAGCAATGTGTAAAACTTAAAATTGGATTGAAGCAGAAAAATCCTTACTTCATCTCGCAATTCCAATAGGCATGTGAGAACCTTTCATCAAGAAAGCCAATGGATTTCTGTGTGTAGAAGTAGTTGATGGTGATCTCTTCAAATGGAGCCGCAAACATTCTTGAATTTAAAGGGCGGGTCTTAATGAAATTAACAGTTTTCACGGATTCCTCCAAAACCGTCCTTAGCTCAGCAGGAATTTTCTTCGTTGCTAGTGATTCCCTGTGGATGCAGCAGTGAATAAATTTTGCTTCTGGTGACATAGCTTTCACACAAGCAACAACTCAACTGCATCGGCCTGTCATAGCACGAGCCCCATCAGTGCTAGTTCTGACACATTTTGACCAGTCAATATTGCTCTCCTTTATGAAGTCATCCAAAATTCCAAAAATGGCATCTGAAGTTGTACGTGTATGCAGTTACAAAGAGGGGTCGTCTTATATTCAGAGTCGCCTTTTATTCAGGTAAATACGGTATTTGACAGCGAGATAGCATTAATTTCCTAGAAAGCCTTCTCTCCCAGCATTGTATTCACAATTTCCTCTGCTGCTGGTAATAAACTCCTCCGATGGTGTGCAGCTTTCCTGCCTTTTCTATTAGAAAAGCTACTCCATAAGAAGCCTTTGAATTACCACTACCTGTAGCTGTATGCTGCCTTACTTTCCTTTAATTTTTTTAGTTTCCTTGAAAACAATTCCACTGGCATACATACACAGTCGCTGTTTGGTTTCTAAATGTCCACAAAGTTTGGTGGGTTTTAAGCCTTCATTTGAGAGCACCTCATAACAAATCATGCGTAATGGTTTTTAGTAATCTTCAGAACCAGTCCACGTAAAACCCATCTGTAGTTAGCTGTCGCTGTATTTATGCAGTTTGTATTTATTTTGCTTGTGCTGTGGTTTCACTAGACATACCACTTTGTTCGTTTCATTCTTTCCTTTTCAATGTGCCTGTTGGGAAATGTGGAAACAGATGAAAAAGTCTGATATGACCGGGAATCGAACCGGGTCTTCCACTTGCCAGGCAGATATTCTACCACTGAACTACCGTAGCAGACTATACCCATTTTCTAGTCTTGTGAAGCTTGACTTTGGCGCAGCGAATAGCCAACCAGAGCGTTTTCCCCTTCCACCACCATTTGAAGTTTTCCAGAGGCGAGGGAAAGTAGTACACTCTTGCCAGATATCCACTCTTGAAGAAAGTCACATGCGAACGCTAAGGCGTAAACGCGGTAGATCTGGCAACACAGTCGAGCTCGGAGCAATGCGAACAGCACGATGGCGAGACAGACTGACTTCCTCCCCCCTCCATTGACAGTCTCTCGAGCTTTCATTGGCTGCAGCAGTAAGCGTACAACTAGGATTTTCAAGGTCAAGCTTCATAAGAGTAGAAAACGGGTATAATTCCCGTTTCAGAAAGGGATTATTTTCTTAGGTTGGGACCAAGCTAGCAATGCTAGTATCAATCAGCCCAACAGACGTCATCAAGGAGATACATCAGAGAAAATCCATACCCTGTCATTGGTGAGAATGCCTGTGTTATAAATTGATGGGAATGATTGATCTGAAGATCCTTATGCGACAGGCATAAGCTGTGATGATGGGAAATGTGGAAACAGCTGAAAAAATCTGCTATGACCAGGAATCGAACCTGGGTCTTCCACTTGCCAGACGGATATTCTACCACTGAACTACTGTAGCAGACTAATTCCCCTGTTTCAGAACGGGAATATTTTCTTAGGCTAGGATCTTTGGATCAATCATTCCCATCAATTTATAAAATGTGCCTGCTATCAACCCCTAATCCATTATCGAACTTTGGCCTCCTCTGGAGCCAGATACTGAAATAAAAACAAAAATCAAGAGCTCGTTGTAGGAGCAAGACTTGCTGTGGAACTATATGAATTCATGGACCTTCTGGAATTCGTTGAATCGGTTATATAAAGCTTGAACCAATCACACACTAATAATGACATTTTTTTCAGAAGGCCATTGCATAAGATGCAACATGATTTTTGGACACATTTTTGTGATGAAAAAGTACCTTATACACTGGAAATTTGGATATATTAATATTAAATTTACAATCATCAACTCATAATTTTCTGTGGTTTCTGCTTGAAAAAAATTGCACATCCTATTTAAGATAGAATAAATCTTTTGTCGTGTTTAAATATGAATGCTTGAGTGAAACAGGTGTGTTGAGCCACAAAATCCTGTTGGACACCCTTGCTTTAGATAAGGCTAAATTTTTAACTTACTGCAATAGTTTACATTTTTAACCTATTACGATTTTTCATGAATTAATTTTGGGTTTTTTTACTCTGATATAACAGCAGAAAAGTCAAGATTTCTTTTGCCTGTGGGACTGGCTTGTATCATGAGACCGACTGCCATGATCATTTGGCTCCCATTCTGTATTTATCATTTGGCACGAGTAAACAGTAAAATGTCAGTCATTTTAAAAAGTTACCTGCCAATTGGGTAAGTCAGTCATTTTTAATATTCACTTAAATTCCTGTTTGAATTATATGAATGTTTTTTATGAAGATTCTTTTCTTTTTAGTGTTGTGTCCATCCTGTCTTCTGTTTTGATTGATTCATATTTCTATGGAAAATTAATTTTCACACCTTGGAACTTTTTCTGGAGTAATGTCTTTGATGGCATTGGTGCATTATATGGAATACATTCTTTGTATTGGTACATATTTTGTGGAATTCCAGCAGTTCTAGGAATTTACCTCATTCCATTCCTTTACGGAGCTTGGAAAATATTGAAAACTAAAGAATCAGCTATTGAATCTATATTGCTGTTTGCTATTGCCTGGACTACTTTCGTATATAGGTGAGTAACTGTTAAGTTTTTTCTTTGTTTTTATTTCTACCTTAATCTTAATCAATTGTTTTCTTTAATAGCAGAGCTTAGATTTTAAAAATCAAGTTTCCTATTATAGCTATACTATAAACTATACTTTTATCATTACAGCCTGCTGTCTCACAAGGAATTTAGATTTGTACTGCCCCTTTTACCTATGGCCCTTTTTATTTGCCAGCGAAGACTGTCTCAGTGGAGTCGCCATCCAAGCAGGTACCATTGCTATTATATAGAACCGTGGTGACCAACCTTGTCTATATGGCAGGCTGCATCACTGATTATGAATTGTTTGGTGGGCTGCATTGGAAGTTGTCAATTCTTCTGCAGGCCAGATTAGTTTGAATCGGGAGTTACCCATGTATTCTGAGGTGTCTTATAAGTGAAAATCAAGTCTAAAAGTTTTTATGTTTGACAGTTCAGTAGTAAAAGTTTAATAATAAAAATTTCATAAAAATGTATGAATTTGTGTGTTAAAATTTTCAGATTGCTTTTTCATCATAGCTTCACGGGTAGTAGGTTGGACACCCCTGATCTATGAGAAAATTAACTTATACTTCATTCATTTAATACAACTGAAGAATTTTGGTATTGAGATATCTTAGAATGAGTTTAATTTCTAAATAATTGTATTGTCTTCTTTCTAATATATTGTTGTAAAGTGGTACAAAGTTTTTGTTGTCTTCTTCTCGTTCTTAAAATGTAATTCTAAAACTTTTTGGCAAACTTTGTTTCTATATTTTGGGAGTAAAGTAATCTCAGTAGTTTGGGTCCCATGTGCTTGTTGATAAAAATATGCTTGTTTTAATGCAATACTGTGTATTTCTGACATGGAATGAATTTTATTTCAAAATAGGGTACTCCTATGGTGTGTTGGTATTGCACTGGTTATTGGAAATGCTGTACCAGCTGTATACTTTGGGCTTTACCATCAGCGTGGAACATTAGATGTGATGGACTATGTCACCCATGAAGCAAGCAAAAATCAAACAAATATGAAAATTTTGTTCCTCATGCCATGTCATACAACTCCATTGTACAGGTAAATCTTATTATTTTGGCTAGATATATTTTCTGTAAGATCAAGGTGTGTGATTTTTACTTTCTCATACGAAGTATCGAGAAAGTATTGTTATTGCGAAAAAATTCGACCTCGAGATTTTTACGGAAGTATATGTTTTAGGTATCCGAAAAAGTGGTTTTCGCAATGCCGTCAGTCTGTTACTGGCTCTGGAGCCTAGACGGTAGAGTGAAAATGAATGGAATCTCATACTTAGGCATTTTATCATACTGAGCAGAGTATACATAGAAATGGCTGACATTGATCAATAATTAAGAGTTGTTTATTCTATGCATTTTTAACAATAATTCGATTTTCTCAAAAACAGCTGTAACGATTTTGATCAAATTTCGTACAGTTACTTAAGTTTACATCTTCAATAATACTGTATAGTTCATATTTCCCAAAAAATGAATATTCTAGGCAATTTTAACAATAATTCGATTTTCTCAAAAATGGCTAACGATTTTGATCAAATTTCGTACAGTTACTTGAGTTTACATCTTCAATAATAACAAATAGTTCATATTTCTCAGAAAATGAATATAAGACCAGTTTATTCTAGGCAACTTTAACAACAATTCGATTTTCTCAAAAACGGCTCTAATGTTTTTGATCAAATTTCATACAGTTACTTGAGTATACATCTACAATAATACTACATTTCCTTTTTCTCAGTGAATAAATATAAGGCTAGTTCATTCTTGGGCAACTTTAACAAAAATTGGATTTTCTAAAAGCAGGCTCATACGATTTTCGTTTTCTAAAGATAACTAAACGACGCATTAGTACCTATATATGAGAAAGTTTGTACAATGTATGTTGTACCAATTTTTTAATATTAATTTCTCACTTCCTCATTTTTCCTTTTCTTTTAAGGTTTTTTATTAAATCCTAGGCTCCCTTTTTACGATCATTAAAAGATTTCGCTTTTTCACATTTCGTGATGGTTAACAAGTTTTTTAAACAAAACAACATAAATGGATATTTATGGTGCCATCCTATCATCTCATGTTATCACTATGTACACACACACTGCAATCTAAAGTAAGAATGAAATAAAAGATTTGATATTCATTCATATTTAACACGGTGGAACAGTTAAAATTAAAGCAGTCATAACGATACAGTTTCACCAAAATATCACAAAGAGAGAAATTATCGAAAGCAGTAAGAATGGCACAAGGTAAATATTAGACAGGATTTTGTATCAGTTGGGGATGTTTTTGAAACCACAATTTTTAGCATGAACTACCAACGTACTTGTTAGTAATCCATGGCCAAACCTATGGGTTGATAGCAACCGATGTGTAATGATTTGTTTGGTAAACAATTAAAAGTTCTTTATTAATAACATGATAAAGAAATGGAATCGCAGCCATATTAACTTTATTATTTTTGTTGATCAATAAACTTACCTTAGTTATGAAATTTAAAATATAATTTAACGTAACCACTTCTAAGAATTAATTTCAATAAAGTAATTTCATATAAAATGAAACTATAGATCACGCTGTTGAAAATTAAACAAGATATGGCTCAAGAAGGAAGAAGATGCTATATTTGTACGTAAGAATACAGCAAAATCAGACGTAATTGATACTGAAATACCTGGAATAAATATCTTACACAAGTATAATTATCAAATTTAAAAAACAAAATCTCATCTACGGTGAATCCAAACCAAATTCTAAAATTCTGTCTTTATACTTTCTTTTCTAATTTATGAGTAAATATGTTTTTGTATAAATACTTTAAAATTTATATTAATTAATTATTGTGATTCATTAAAAGGTTCAAGGAGATGGAAACGGAAAATCTGAAGATTTTCCGACTTTCCCATTTCCGAAAAATCTTTGATAACAGCATAACTTTGAAGCGAACCAATGTAAATCGGTACACAAGTACTAAATGATGAATGATGTAACTTTGAATCAATGTAAATAAGGGCAGCATAAATCAGGGTATCACTGTATACACTAGGCCATCAGCATTAACACGTTCATTGCGGAAAAAATAATTGGCACATTCCCGTGTACAGATGATATTTTTTTCGGAGAAATTCACCATGAATTCATGTTTTAGGTTAAAATATTATGTTATTTAAGAAATAAATTGAAATTTCTTTAAATATTAATTATTTAACTGGTACATCTTATGATGTCGTCCGCATGCGGGGTTGGCCAAAGGTAGGCAAACCCGCAACACATTTCGGCGACACGTAACGATATTCGATCTTTCATGGCATCTTCAGAACTATATAATGAATTTAATCCTTACATTTTGAAGTGAAAACGCACGAGGATGTCATAGTATACCATCCGACCCGCGTATAGTCCCAAGATTGGCTAACTCTATTATTACATCTAAAATATCGCCAAAAATATTATTCCCAATTTCTTTTTTTCAGTTTGTAAACTTGGAGAAAAAGACTAGCTCACATAATTATTGATCTTTTTAAATGTATGGATTATTTTTCAATAAATAATAACTAATAGATAATATTAAATAATGATATAATAACACAATTCACTTTCAAAATAATTTATTGATTATAAAATGTTATTAAATCTTTGTTTTTACGATTGCTTTTATCATATTTTTTATAATTAACATTATTTACAATTACAATAATTGTTTCCATTCAGAATAATATATACAAAATTTTCAATTTACAATAAAAATGTCTGTTTACATTACAAAGTTTTCAATTTACGTTAGTGGCAACTATTTGCAATACAAGCCTACTATTTACAGTAAAAAGTGTGCAATGAAAGTCACTATTTACAGTACGTAAATGTTTCCATTTCCAATAGAATAATATATATAAAATTTTCAATTTACACTAAAAGTGTCTGTTTACATTACAAAGTTTTCAATTTACATTAGTGGCAACTATTTGCAATACAAGCCTACTATTTACAGTAAAAAGTGTGCAATGAAAGTCACTATTTACAGTACGTAAATGTTTCCATTTCCAATAGAAACTACAATTTATGCTATATGTTATTTAAAATGAAGCTCGCTATTAACAATAAAAATTTCTAATTGCAATAGAAACTACTATTTACACTACATATATGTTTCTATTTACAATAAGTATTTACAATGAAATATTAATATACACCATTTTTATATACAAACAAACATAACCAATTGTTTCCAGAAATAACATTGAAGTAAGATGCACCAATAGAAAAATTTAATAACCAAAATAATTATAAATTTATTCTATTGGTTCATTATTCTTCGATGGTATTCCTGGAAACAATTGGTTAAACAAAGCCCTGGCTCTCCTTCACAATCCCCGCAGTAAGTGGTTACAACCTATCTTACTTTATTACCCGAGCACACCCTGCAAGGTTTTTGTTTTCTCCTCCTCTTTCCGGGTTGTGGCAGGAATTCCTTGATGAAATGAGAATCGATGGTGATAATGGAGGAGGTAGATGGTTGACACGCAGGTTTTTTATGCGAGGGGCGCCGATCTTTGCCGCAAAGATAATCAATTACGGCCAAACGAAATGAATACAGATCCATATGTTCCCCGCTGTATCTTTGGTACAAAAAATAGGAGTTCAACATCATCATTTCGATGATGTGAAGACCTAGTTTTTTGTACCACTTCAGAGATTTACGTTCGGAAATATAATAAGATAACATTTGGTCGACCCGATCAATACCCCCCATGCATTTGTTATAATGAACAATACATTGGGGTTTATTTACTGAACGGGTACGACGAGAGGTTGTTTCAATGAGATCCCCTGAAAATTCAGAGGATATCATTAAAATCTCTTGTTTATCATTCCATTTCGAAACGTTTATCCCATCAGTGGTCCACTGTTGTATCATTTCGTTTCTCCGTAAATTTTTCTGTACAACCTTTTTAGGGTTTTCTTTTCTGTTGGCTCTTAGAGTTCCAGTACAATAAGACTGCTCATTGACTAGGAGCTCTCGAGTCAGGCCAACGCTATTGTAATAGTTGTCCATATATAACGAGTGGCCATTCACCAGCCCTTCCATTAGTTTATGGACAACTTTGTTAGCGTGGCCTTTTCCAGCAAGATTTTTATCTATAGCCCCAGCATAAATTAAAAACCTATGAACCAACCCGTCCGGTTCCGTCAACATATAAAGCTTGATTCCATATTTATGTTTCTTATTCTTTATAAATTGACGGAATGACAATCGCCCCCTCCATGGCACCATCGATTCATCAATGCACAACACTTTGCATGGGTAGTGGATCCTCTCCATTGTATTATGGAAAAATTCCATAAGAGGTCTTATTTTGAGCAAAGGGTCTGCTGAGGTAGATTCATCAACTACTGGATTACTAACGAAATGAATGGTTTGAAGAATGGCAAGGAACCTATCCCTAGACATTCTTCTTGAAAAAAATTTCAAGTCAAACTTTTCGTTGGTATTCCAGTAATCGATTATCCTATTCAGCTGAAGGACTTCCATATGCAACTGGAGCCCTAGGAGTACTTTGAGTTCATCTTTCTCGAGATCTTTCCAATCAGTAATGCGGGCTCTCGGGGACACTCCTCAGAGGAAGAGCTCCTCGGCAAATTTATTTGTTTCCTGCACTACCAATTGGAAAAAATCGTCGTTAAAAATTAAATCAAAGTAATCCTTGGGAGCATTTCCATCTGGGAGGACTTTCAAACCACTTTGCCCAAGAAAAGGAATATGGAGAGGTTCCTGAGGTGTATCTAACCATGAAAAAGTTGGTGAAGGAATGGGTGAAGGAAGAGGCGAAGGAACGGGTGAAGGAAGAGGGGAAGGAAGATATTCTGGAGAGGCTGGAGGAGGAGAAATTGAAAGAGGAGTAGGAGAAGGTGGTAAAGATTGGGGTAGGTACAATTGGGTAGGTGAAGGTGGTTGTAAATCATGGAAAACATGTGGAGGGGATCCTGGGGAAGGGACATCTGGCGGACATGTGTGGGTCCTTGCAAGGGGTGTTTCGGGCTCTAAAGAAACAAAAGCTGTATCACTTACCACGGGTTGGGAAGGATCACTGCCTTCGTCTTCATCGTCCCCAACATCCTCCCCATATTCTTCGAGGAGCTGGCAAATTTTCTCCGAAGAAAGATCCGAAATAAGGAATCGCTCCTCTGTTTTCCGCCTCTTTGACGGTGGGGCATCTGAAATAAAATTCTCCGTTGAACTGACAAGTTTACAAAACTGAAACTTAGAAATTATTTATTAAAATAATGAAACATACCGGAAGAAGGGACATTCTGCGAAGAGGACGTCGACGGTTGCGGATCCATATTCGTTATTTAGGTTTGTACCTATATACAACTGAAAAAAGATATTTTATTCTATATAAAAATCTTTGCTACTATATTGTAAAGGTAAATAATAATAACAAAACACACAAGCGAATAAATAACTCTTACTCGATACTCTTCGATCGGACGGTCAAAAGAATGGTCGACGTAAAAAAGGACCAAAAATCCGAAATTCTGAAAATAAAAATAATTTATATATGTTTTAAAAAATGACTAGATTGAAACATTCAAACAACAAAAACAACAAGCGAATAACACTTACTGGATCAACTATGATGGTACGATAGAACGAAAGTTCAGCGTATACGCGCAAAGAACGTCGTTCAAAGGTCTGAAATTAAAAAACAATTATTTTATCTTTCCAAAAGTGACTAACATGTTTAATTTAAACAATTAAATACATTAAAAGCAATATACATAAGAAAAAATAAGGCTTACCTGCAAAATCTCCGAAAACACGAAAAACGGCTTTTCTCAACAACGGAAAACTCGGGGCAAAAACGATGCACACGCTTCGAAAGATAGCGAGACAATGAGTCTAAAGCTTCCTACGGGCCTCCTCTCACGGTCAAATCCCAGGCGCGGAAGGAAAAAAAACGACGGAGAAAGCGAAGCGAGAGCGAACATCTTAAGATGTAGCCCGCATGCGGGGTTGGCCGGGAGTACATCTTAAGATGTAGTCCGCATGGAACGTGTTAAACATTAACCTAAGTAGTGATTTTACTTCATGCTTAAATTCAAGACAAACCTTGGGTTCTGAATCTTGAAACTGAAAAGAATAACCTTTTGGATACTGAATGGCAGTGTTTTTCAACCTTTTTTGAGTGGCTGAACACTTTAGAATGGGGAAAAAATTGGCGGAACAGCTATATACATATGCATATATATTTACGTATAACCTTTATTTTATGCACTCAATAGAAGTATTTTCTGCTTCCACAATAGATGGAGTTATGGTGTGAGAGCAAAGTAAAAATAGTTTTTATTTTTAAATTCATAAAAAAACTAAATTTATAGGAAATTTATTTTCAGTGGAATATTTCGCGGAACACTTAGGCTATGCTAGCAGAACTCTGGTTGAAAAACACTGCTGTATGGAGTAGATTAAGGGGTCATAACTTTTTTGATAGTAAGTGCTTAGACAGTTTTGTTTTTTCATGGACACTTACAGAAAATTGATTGGGATATGGATAATATATCCTTTATGCTATCTTGCTCCACACTTTTCCAATTTTTTCTTTCAACCTATTGGGAGGAAAGAACGAAAAAGACTATTTTGACTCGAGTTAAAATAAAAGGCCATAAAAGGCAGGAGATGCTAAAATAAAACAATTTTTGTAAACATAAATGCTTACTTTGCTATTCCTGGGGATTATGTTCCTGGAGAAAACTGAATAGCAAGTAGTTGAAGTAATATAGAAAATGGAGTTCCCAAATCTGCAAGAATTGACCATTGCATGATTTTTTTACTGTACCAACAACTGTAGGACATAGAAACAAATAAAGAAACTTAAAGACAGGATAAAGCATAAGAGAGACATAAAGTTAGAAGAATGTTTTTTGAATCACCATGAATGTTATAGCAGGAAAACTTTAGATGTTGGCAGTGAAGATGTTTGAGGATGCCAGTTAAAATTTGGTAGAATAAGAGGCTGGTTTCAGGAATTCTTTCATCTGAGCTTGCCTTTTTTAAATTTTTTATAAATTCCTTCATTGAGAGCTACCACATAGTCAATGCTAGGTTGATGCTCCTTTTCATAATTAGGTCAACCTCCATTACTTTCTCTTTTAGTTAGTTTGCCATCTTAAAGATCTCCTCTAATGCCTTTGCTGTTAATTTTGATTTCTTAGGCTTCTTATAAACACCTTCCTGCAGTCATTGACCTGACATTCTCTCAGCAGGTATCTATCCAAACCCTGACTAGCTCTAGTGAAAGCAGAACCATATGTATAAAAGGAATATTTGTCTTCAACCACCACTGCATTGCCTTACTATGATCTCTCCTTTAGTATAGATAGGTGTAGAAAGGCCTCTTTTATGATTCTTTACTGTAAAAAAACAGCAAAGATATACGAGGGTTGTCCAGAAAGTAATTTTCAAGATAGTTTTTCTCGATAGGGCTTGAATCCACAGATATGATTTTGTTACACTGACAGAGGTGTACAGTAATTGGTTCCAAAACGTAACAATGGATGACACTGCCGCAAGAAATTGTGCATGACATTCATGGCTTCCACAAGATGTGTCTGGTGGGTTTCACGTCTCTTGACTAGCAATCACAAGGCAAGAAGAATGGGATTGTGCCTGCAACACCTTCAATGATATAGTGAAGAGGGCAACCGATTCCTTGACAGAGTTGTGACAGGCGATGAAACATGGGTGCACCATGTCACCCCTGAAACAAAAGAAAGTTCGATGGTGTGGAAACACACGAGTTCACTGATGCAAAAAAGTGCAAGACAGGACGGTCAGCCAAGATGGTGATGGTCACAGTTTTTTGGGACTGAAACTGCATTATCCTCATTGACTTCGTGGAGAGAGGAACCACCATCAATTCAGAGCGCTACTGCCAAATACTGGATAAACGAAAGGCTGGAATCCACCATAAACGTAGTGGTCTTTTGACAGTAGTCATTCTGATGCATGACAGTGCAACCCCACACGCGGCTGTGCACGTTACAGCCTGGATCTGGCTCTAGGTTTTCATTTGTTTGGGCCCCTAAAACAGGATTTATCCAGGAAACATTTTGCGATGGATGACGAAATCATGCAGGAGACCAAACTTTGGCTTTGGGGATTGGAGCGACCTTTTTTCGAAAGGGGTATTGATGCGTTGGTGTTGCGTTGGGATAAATGCCTAAATCATCATGGAGATTATGTAGAAAAATAGATCATATATTGATGTATTTGTGCAAATAATTGCAGTATTTCAATAAACAGTTTTGGAAGAAAAAAATCTTAAAAGTTACTTTCCAGACAACCCTCGTAACTAAACTTCAGTTGGCTCTGTAGTCGACCTCTAGTGTAGAGTTTAGTAGTCATCTTATTAGTGTCTCTCAGATAACTAAAATTTCATATTGTCACTATAGTTTCTTTCTGTTTATTTTTTATTCGGAATGTAGTTTTTAACAATTTTGGCATTTCAGTTTTGTGGTTCTAAAATTTAAAAAATATTTTGATTGCAGCCATCTTCACATGAATGTGCCAACAAAATTCTTGTCCTGTGAACCAGACTTCTCTGCCAAACCTGGGTACATGGATGAAGCTGATTTATTTTACCTCGGCCCTCTAACGTGGGTTAATAAAGCCTACCCTCCTAACTCAGTTTTTCCATCGCATATTGTTATGTTTGATGTTCTGCAACCTCATCTACAGGGCTTCCTCAATGCCAATGGCTATAGCTTAGTGGCTAAGTTCTTTCATGCTCATTTTATCGAAGGAAGAGTTGGTGAAAATGTAGTAGTTCACAGTCGTATTGGTTAACTAAAATGGGTAAATGTAAGATTTAATTGAAATCATTAATCATTAAGTCTAATGTGAAAGTGGACCTGATATATTGTATCGTTGTGTCAAGATGTTTGACATTCTGAATAATTTTTTTAATGATCTAGTCCATTTTCTACTTGCTGCAAATAGGTACCGTATTGTTTGAAACATAAGTCAAGCCTTTTAAATGGAGAGAATTTGAGTAATTTTAATTAAGTTAGTGATTAAAACCGGGGCTAAAATAAATTGGGTAAATGTCTCGTGTACCAAACATGGGTCTTTAGCACCCAAAGTAAACTGTTAACTTCTTTAAATTTATTGAAATAACAAAGCGTAGACTAGGGGTTTTAATGTAAATAGGAAAGTTATTGTAAGAATTAATAAGCATATTTTTACGAGTGGCTGCCTGAAATTTAAAGCTAGAGGAAGAATTATCAGTATCCGAAAAGAATTTACTATGGTGAGTTGTAATTTTACTTGGTTGCATATAAGTTAAAGTCAAGTAATGCCATAAACCCTACACATTCACAAGGGTTCTTTTGTATTATGATTTAAAATTCACAACATAAAAACTTGACTTTTCGTGAACTAAATCTGCATCAGTATTCATAAATTATTGCTTTCAATCTGTAAGCAGTGTAGTAGTTTTACTTTCTCATGACTTTCATGTGTGTGTGCATGTATATTCTTACCTTTACATATGTTTCTTATGTGAAAACTTCCATTTTTCTGCAAATTTTATATATGTAGTCTTCTTTCGGCTTAAGATATTTCTGTCCTGGTATTTGGGTAAATATTTTAGAGATGTTATTTAATATATTCCCTGAACATGAACTTAATAGCATTTTCATGGAGTGGACTTTTCCCAGCTTCATATACTTGTGGCTTCGCTCAGAGGAACAAATTCTTAGGAAGAAAAACCAGGTCAACGTGTTCTGAGGTTGAAAAACTGTCATAACCTGGGCAATATGTAATTTGTAGTCTTTTGGTCATTTATATGCTACAAACAAATTTTGAATAGCTTGGTTATTTTTTCATTCAAATGTTAGCGAACAGTTTTACAAATTCAAACAATAGTTGCACAGTATTATTACATATGGGTCACGAAATTGATGGAAACATATTTTAGAATCATATTTATTACAAATAACCAAGACAATACTTTCACATGATAGGGTCAAATCAAAAAGTATGAATGCTAAAAATAAAAAAATGTAACGTAATGTCGAGGATCTACAGCAGGGGTTCCCGACCTTTATGTGGGCAAGGGTGCATTCAACTTTAAAGCTAAAGCGGCGGGCGCCAGTATTCTTGCCCTGGCGAGTTAAAACTTAAAATACATTGTATGTAAATTCTATTAGACAAGTCGTTAAGTTTTATTACATTGGTACTTTCCAGCATCCTGTAGACCAGTGGTTCTCAACCTTTTTTTGTCTGCGCCACCTTATGTTCAGTTCCATGGGCATACTGATAGGCCCCGCAATGTGGGGGGCCCCCGAGATTTATGGGCCCCCCAATCATTCAAACCGTACTGATGAAGGCATCCATAGGGGGCCCTATATTATTTGCTGCAGGTGGGCCCTATATTATTTGCTGCAGGTGGGCCCCCAGATTTTCCTGTACGCCCTTGTTCAGCTCTTTCAGTTCTGCATACTACAATACTACTACAATACTATTATCTACAAGTCATCTTTAAAGATAAGTTTGGCTTTCTCTACCACATAAAGACAAATTTTTGGCATTTAAATAAGCATGAGTTGTTATTCTCCTGGTATTATTTATGTTTATAAGTCAGAATATGATAAACTGTGAATTTACCAAATATTCGCGTCACCCCTCAATAATCGTCGTGTCACCCTGGGGTACCATGTCACCCCGGTTGAGAAGCACTTCTGTAGACACTCAATACTATTAGTCACAAGAGCTCAAAGTGTTAAGTAGGACATCAGAACAAAACTCGGCGTGCGCCGCGGCGAACCACGACGGGCGTCATGGCGTCCGCGGGCACCGCGTTGGGAACCCCTGATCTACAGTATTTGCACCCATAATTTTTATTTGAATTTAGAATGAACAATATGACATTATAATTTCCCAAATTGTCATTTTAAAGTTTTTCTTAAATACATTTCAGTTTAGAGCAGGCAGCATCTGGGCTTATTAATTCAGAATTTTAAAAAAATGCCAAATACACATGATATTCTGTGCAATAATTGGAATATTTTAGTGCTAAGATATTTTTTGTATAACTTGCGTTGATTTTGAATAATAGTTTTAAAGCTTTTAAAGAACTTTAATAATGGATGGACAAACTGTCACCCAATAAAAAGGTCCAAGATTTGAATCCTGCCATTGATGTGGATGTTTGTTTTTGTAGTTGTTAATGCAGTCAGTGTAAATGGCTTGAATGCCATCATTGAAGTATTAGTGATTAATCCAGCTTTAGATGAAGTCATTCATCAAAAGTAGTTATTATTCATTTCAGGTTAAACTTCATTCAATAAAAAGGTTTTTCTGAAAATTCTTTTTAAAAAATAAGAATCACCTGTATGGTAGGTTGACTTATTCCGGAAACAATACGGTATATATTTATCAATGACAACATGAGTCAAATTTTTTAACACGGAAGTCATTGTGCTTTGATTTATTAGACTAAAGAAATGATTCTTATTTGTGCATACATTTTTATTAGATAATTTTAGTTCTTTGTCTTAATGAGACAAATCACTTTATTGTTAAAAGAAGGATTTACATTTAAATTACTTTGGTTATAAAATTTCATAGATAAAGATAAATTCCTGTTTGATTTTGCTCTTACAGCCATCAGTATTTTATTCCATTTTTAAGCGTTGTAATCAGTCAGCCTCCATTTTTATTAATTATAGAAAGTCTGTCTGGTATTGGGTGGAGGATAGCGTGGTTGTTTGGAAATTTTAATGTAGGTGTGTCTTATATGCATGCTGATTTTGTTCCCACCTTATATAGTAGTGTGTTCACAAGATTGAGTTAAATTCATTTCATGTGTGTTTTTGCTGAATTTTTTATAGTTTCATTTTGTGAGAATTATTTCTGTGCACTTCTAAAAAGTCATGGTTAAACACCCATTGTTTTATTTATAGCATTGCTAAGTTTTCTTGTGTTTTTGCTGAATTTTTTTTAGTTTTATTTTGTGAGAATTATTTCTGTGCACTTCTAAAAAATCATGGTTAAACACCCCATTGTTTTATTTATAGAATTGCTAAGTTTTCTTGCATAAATGACATTAGTTTGAGTCATGGTGGTTTAATTTTAAGATTATTTTGAAAGAATTTGTTTGGTCATGTTTAACACCCTATTACTAACAAACTGAAAAAAAATTATTTTGAGTTTTTGTGAACAAATTTTTTTTGTGTGTCATGAGGGTTTGATAAATTTTCCCTCCTGTGTTTGATTTTTATAGTTATTTAAGTTGGTAAATCTGCTGGTTGCCCTGATAACTTTGAAATACCAATGTTAATATAGTATTCCATTAGAGTTATTGCATTGTATTTCCTAGTGGTCCCGTTTTCAAAATTTTATAAGCATTTTGTGATTTGCATTTTTTAAAGTAGTCAGCATTTTAATCTGTAGTGAACTACACGTCACTGCCAAATATGGTGTCAATAGCAGTTTGAACTTTTGTAAAAGAAATCGATCTCAAACTTTTTTAGCCATATGTTTGGTTGTTTTTGAAAGCCTCTTAGAATAAATTATTGAAAAATATATGCCAAGAATAGTTAGGTTTGGGATACTGTATCCTTCTGAAGTATTGTAACAATATATTTTTTGAAAGTGAAAATTCAGTCATTCTCAATGAGGTTGATTTTTTACGCTTCATAGTTTTGTGCCAGATTTGACTTAATAGTGAGGTCTGAAAGGACCTCTTCTACTAGCATTGATTCTGTAATTTTATCTACATTTTATTTAACATAAAGTAATTCAATTTGTAACACTGGTCCTTGCTCAAGCTTGACTCTTCCTAAACCTTATTGATACTTTTATTGTACCTTTATATTAATAAATATTGTAAATTAAAAGAGTACAAGTTTGAGGAAGCATAGAAATTGCTGTCCAAGTGGATATAAATAGAGCCCACAAGGAAGTTTATGAGATATTTGTTTTGATGTTATTTTGCAAAAAAAGTACTCATCTTGACTCGTGGTTTATCTATTTCTGGTACCAGTGTGAGTTATCATGACACATTTATTTGTAAAACATTGCATTCGATATTTTTAGGGATGGTGAGTGTTCCATGATACATTCAATTTTGAAACTTGATGACAAATTTTGTATTGTTTTCCAAGTGGGCATTGTGCCATTAGTGTTTTCCCAGATTTGAAGTACAAATTTTATAAACAATGTGTAATTATGAGAATAAAGTTTTTATACTTTCAAGCATGCATTCCAGCGATTTGTGTTATTTTTTCTGTAGTTTTTGCTTATTATTTAGAATGTTTTATGGAAGTATGATAGTGGGCATTTTCACACATACTTGCAGTGAGAATGTTTATGATATATGTTGTGTAATTTGGGTCATACAATTAACAAATATATATGTTTTTATTGGTCATGTGAGAATCGTCTAGGTAATGTTGAAGGTTTGTGAACAAACTTGTGACAAAAGATCTCACTGGTTGAGCCACTGAGATGCATATCCAGTTACTATTGGTGAAGCTTTGTCAAATGTCTCAGGATTGTGAAACAGTATTTGATCTTGATATCAGTTAATTAGTTTTTGTTAATTTTAACATTAATCTTGTGTTCTTATCTTGAAAAGGTGTTCAGTTATCTTCTTAACCCTTAGCCAGGGCTATCCCTATGCTAGAACAGAACCTTGCTGGGCCCCACACTTTAAGATCAACTCAAACTGGATGGAGGGAAGTCCACGGATGTCTTCAAAGTTTGTCTTTGAGAGCAATTTTATTGGACGTGTTATAATCATTCATCCTAATTCATTGTTTTTGCACCTGATAAAAGGAGAAAACTCATACCTGGGACATGATTTTTCATTTCAAAGCCAACTTTTAAAATATAAATTTTGTACAAAGAAATTGGATTTCCTGCCAGTACCAAAATTAATGTCCTTTCTGTCTCCATGAAATGCTTCGCTATAAAATTGCACAAGATCACTCTATCGAATGAAAAAATTGTCCCGTCCCTTTCAAATTTCATTGAATGGAATTTGATGCTACTTACAGAGATAAGAAAAATATCTTATTTTGGATTGACCAAAAAGAGTGGAAATCCTTGGTTGAAAGAATAAATACATCCAATGGATGTCCTTTCCTCCAGGTCTGAGTTGATATTTAGGGGATCCCTTGCTTTCGCATTGCGACAAGTAAATCTTAAGCTCAAACCCTGTATTTTATGATGTAAAAAAATTATAATTGAATTATAAACAAGTGCATATCATTTAAATATTTATTTTGAATGCGGTAACATTCATTATAAAATAACATTTAAATTTAATGCACTACACAGAAACCAGGAAATATGATGTAGACAACATTAATATTGATAGAAATAACGATCAATTAAATGCACACAGCCCGGTAACACCACTGCCTGTCGCTGCCAATCTCACTATCACATCATTTCAATAAATTTTATGGTTGTAAATATATCTTTGTATAAGGTATATATGATCACAATTTTGGTGCCACCTAGAATGATGCGCCCGAGGCAATGGCCCTGCTCACCCCATCCTCGTCCTGGCCCTGTTGGAGGAAATTAGCCCAGGTCCTCTAAAATTCATAACTAGTACTGGAGGAATAATACTGTGAGTTATCAATGCTGCTGAAGTTTCTTAAAACAAATTCATAAATCATTTTATATTATTTTAAAATATGTTTATGAAAATTGAGATATTACTCTAGTTTTTTCATTGAATTTCCTATAATAAAATATTTAATCTTACATTTTTCGCGAGTTGTAGTTTACCTCAATTTACTCGAAAAATTTTATGAAATTTCCTGTAATATAAAGTAAGTTTGCTCTGGCATTCAGCTGCTTCGTACTTAAGGTACGGAAAATGCTGTTTCAAATTGTCGCGCTGTTGAATAATGGATACGTTGAGTACAAATCACTCCGACAGATAGCTCTCAGTGATGGGAGCATTGCGCCTCTAGCATCGAAATTTGGAAGTAGATTTAAAGCCTCCGGTTGCGATTTTCACGGATTGGGTATTGGTCACGACTCCTCTTGGTCCTCTTTCCGTGACACGAATTTTGATTTTGACGTACAAGTCAGTTTCTCAACTTAAAAAAAGAAATATATTTACCGATACCAGAACTACAATTAATATTATATTTGAACACTAACTATATGGAAAAAAATACAATTTACCTAGATAACATTGAGAGTTATCATTCTTTCATCATCACACCCTTGGCGAATCGGGTTTCACATTACGCGCTGAACGTAAAGGACTTTTTCCGAGTTGGTTAGCAACAGAGAGGTAATGCTCGATAAAAGAGTTATTTCGTCGCCAAGAAAAGTTGATCGTTCTCATTACACGAGTGAGAATCGATACGAGAATTCAACCCTAGAAAAGGATAAAAGGTCAAACGACGAAGGACGCGGTCAAAGGGTATGTATTTTGGGTAGCCCAATTAGTGATATTGTAGTGTTAAAACATTCTATGCTATTATATATTACATATGTTGCTGTTTTACGAATTTTAGAGGAAATAAATTCAACTATCTTGCATGCTAAAATTAATGGCAGAATTTCACGCGTATGCGTAATTTGACGCACGTTTGATGAGGTTAAGTATGATAGTGACCTAACGTATAACAGAACTTTAGCAGATTACTTGATTTAAATATTTAACAAGGCAAGAAGGTGGCGCGCGCATCTGTGCCTTTTATTGTTTTAGTCGGAACCCTTTTACGGGGAATCGCGGAGCAATTATTTTGTGCCAAATATAAATGTTGGCTAGTGTTCAGTGGGTGATGTTGGCATATACAGATCGTTAAATTATGAAATTAATATTACTAAACTACTTTCTAAATGATCAATGCATAATGGAAATGTTTGTAAATTAAAGCAAACCGCGTTTAAACATACATTTACCTCGGCAAAAAAGGTGCAAAATTTAGAAAGATAAGTTCATTACTGGTACGAGGATGGCTCTGCGCGGGAAGAACAATGCCATGATTTACTTGTATTTTATTTAGTGTAAACGTCCAACAATTACCCGTAAGAAATGTTTAAAGGTACTTGATGAAATGATTTGATTTATCCATGTGAATTTAGAAGATAGTTATAGCAATTTATTTAATTCTATATTTCACTAGATTTTTATCATTTTCTCAAAAGCTATTTTATTCAGGATGGCATGTTCAAAGAATAATTTTATATATATATATATATATACTTTTATATATGGCGCAAACTGGGTAAATTCTCGGGTAATGGATGGATAAGCGGGATTTGATAAACTAATCTTTGTGATGCTAGTGGCGGTTATGCTTTGCTGATAAGTAAAAGATAGTAAAGATACGTTTCTGAATGTATCTACTTGCCTAAATGGATTAGCGGAATATTTTTGCTAAAACATCAAATAATTAGCCTTGTAAATAAGGTTTATTTCATTCGATTCGAAATGTAAGTTTAGAAGTAAAAGCTTTAATTATAATCCCACGACTTCGATTATATTAACAACTTTTGTATCATGATGAGAATATGTCTAGTGTGTGTGTATGCAATGATTAAACTTGGTGTTTGAAAATTAGCTGTTCAATAATTTCAAGCAGTGTGTTGGTTGTGTATTTAATGAACGTTTATTTTTGTTCTGTATTCACGAAATAAAAGAAAAATGTTCGACAATCCTTATTTTTGCCATTTAGTTAGTTGGCTTGAATTGCCACTCTCACTTATCAAGAAATGGTACACGTACGAAACTTCGTTAACGTTTCCTTATAAATCGTTTTTATCAAAAATTCAAACCCTTTATTTATTTTTAAACAAAAAATCTCTTACTTTTAAAGGTATATGGAATAATAAATTAGTTTATTTTTTCAGTATATTACAAAGTGATGTCTAGTTATTATAATCGAACTATTCTGATAAAAAATATACTTTGCGAAACTATATTAATTTCCCTAATTTGAAATTAACGTACAATGATTCCCGCATTTACAGTAATATCTAAAAATTCTTGGTTGCATTCCTCGAAATTCTGTTTTTATTTTCCCCTAAAGGAAAATTATTAATTTTCATAAATCTGTTAACTTTGTTATTTCATATAAAATCTGCTAACATATATTTCTTTAGTATGGGTAATTTTACTTATTAACAATCAATATTATTCCTGAAATCTTCAGTTGCATATGATTTTCCACAACCATATAGTTCCATTGAAAATTTATTGAGCATTTTTACGGTAAAACAAGCCGATTTTCTTCCATAAATTTTGTCATGGTAAACTAGTCATTTTATAACTCCATTTTGTATAACCGAAGTACAATCCTTTTTTGTGTAGTTAATTTGCATAATGGATGCTGGTGATGATAAAATTTCTTGAAGCTTCAGGGAAATATGAGTTTATGAAAATCTAATATTATGCTTACATTAGTTTTCAAGGAAGCAACCAGGCCATGGAATCTGTGCCAGAGACTGTTAATGTTGGAGACCAAGAAAATGATGTGAATGAGAGTGCTACTCAACAGAAATTACTTGCTCAAAGCAAGTTTGATGAGATATATATGTATAGGAGACCATCTAGAAGGAGTAAGATAATCTTTTTAAAAATTGTGATAAAGTTACTGATTATTAAACCAACAATAAAAATGAGTATTTTTTACAGGTTTATTTGTCAAAATAAAAAATGCAGGAAAAGACTTTTCTTGCAAAGGAACCATGTATTCGATTTTTCCTATTCTTATTTGGTTGAGGTCATACCAATTTAAGCAAAACATAGTCTCGGACATAATATCTGGGTTTACAGTTGCTATCTTGCACATTCCTCAAGGTATTTCATTATTTTTCTTATCCATTTGTTTTAAAATGGTAATAAAAGTAATACTTTGCATTAATTAATTGAAGAATGTTGTACTGACTTGGAAAATTTGTTGAATGTTGACGAGCTCTATTCAGATTTTATACCAAAAAATTTTTTTAAAAATTTTCAGTATAATTTTGGCATAATTTGCATATAAAATTACCAAAAGATGTTTAATTTTTAGGAATGGCATATTCAATGCTTGGAGGAGTTCCGCCAATTGTCGGTATTTATATGGCGTTCTTCCCAGTGCTCATATATGTATTGATGGGAACATCCAGACATGTATCAATGGGTATGAATATCTGATGTAAAATAATTTGGAATGTTTTGTGAAAGATTTTTAATGCCAAGTAGATTTTTTGTCACATAGGAACATTTGCTGTTGTATGCATGATGACTGGGAAAATAGTGACAGATTATTCTACACCTGAAGGATATAACCTGAAGAATAATATCACAATTGAGAGTGTGGAGTTGGCCAATTCAGATGATATTGATACAAATTACACAGCAATTGAAGTGGCCACTTGTGTTTGTTTTGTCGTAGGCATTTGGCAGGTCAGTAGGTATGATATTAATTAGTTAACTTATGTATTATTTTTCAGGTAAAGCTTATTGTAATTCTTATATAATCATTGAATGGTATGCAGCAATTGTTTTATCTTTCTAATTGGTAATGAATCAAAATTTTCTTTGTCAATTTATACCTTTGTCAGATCTAAGCTTTCGGTTTTATAATGATGCCAGATATGGAACATTTTAAATTAAGAAAAAGGATTTAGTTTTAAGTGTTGTTAATCTCAGCAAAAAAGGGCATTTAAAAAGAATACGACTTTACTCAATTTCCAAACTGATGTTCACTAAAAATGGACAACAATATATTTTTATTTTCAATGGATGCTATTTTTTGCATTTAATCTATTGAAGCCAAGTTATAAAATATTAATTTTATCACAATTAATGCTTTACATATTTATTATAGTTATTCCTTGGAATATTCAAACTTGGAAGTCTGAGTGTGCTGCTGTCAGAGACTCTAGTTAGTGGTTTTAGCACTGGAGCTGCAGTGCATGTTATGACTAGTCAGATAAAGCATGTATTTGGTGTTAAAATAAGATCTTTCAGTGGTCCATTGAAAATTATTTATGTAAGTATACTTTTTATGTGCGTTTCTGTAATTAACTTAATTATAATATAGTGAAAATGCCTGACATACTCAAGATTTATTGTTATTATTATTGTACAGTAAATTCCCAGTTATCCAGAACGCCCGGGGAATTGGATTTTCCAGTTAAATGAATATTCAGGTTGCTTGAGAGTTTTATTGGATAGGCCTCAATAAAGCATTTGGATACCAAAATAAGAAACAGATGCAGAATTGTACATTCACCTTGGAATTGCTAACTGGTAGAGTAGATATTCTATTCACAATTGTTCTATAATTCCTTGACATTTAAAGAAATAATGAAATTCAAATATACAAGTATTCAATATGTTTAATTGCAATATTTTAATATTTACTAGCTGCATTACATCTAGGGTTGCCAACTTTTAGATCTTCATGGACCGGAGATGTTGTTGTGGGTTGCCTACTTTAAGATATTCATAAACTGGAGTTTGCTTGAAACGTGGATACTTTAGAAGAAACCCAATGAAAATGTAATGATAAATATATTCAATATTCTTAAAGGCACTCATGGTTTTAGGAAATATAATTAAAAATTGTTTATTTTTTTAAATATCGCTAATTAACGAAATTTTAAGAGCATCGTCAATTTGTTTTTTGTATCAAACAAAATACAATGGAAATTAAAGTGCAAACTATCTTAATTCGAATCATTTACAAAAAACGCAAAGAAGTCATAAAAAGGGCTTTCTGCTGCAATCGAAATTGAACCGGAGATTTGTGCTACTCACCTGGAGACTGGAGATTATGGCGATGACCCAGAGATCTCAGGCCCGAAGGCTGGAGGTTGGCAACCCTAATTACATCCTACGAAGTTTCTCGTATACTTATCGCTATTAACTTCTCTTTTGTTCTAATAACAACTGGAGGTAAGGGTTAACTTATTCCAACCTTTAGGAATTTACGACCAAAAAAGAATTGTTTCCTTGTCTGAGAGAGGAGAGAAATTATCTACACCTAACACAATGTAGTAGCAGAAATTCTCAAGACAAATTGATATTAAACAAAAGAGAAGTGAATAGTGACATGCAATCATGACACCATTACATACATCGCAGTTACTAAAGTCACAAAATCGATCGGCAGCTTCTTGGTCATTTTCTATCACCCAAAACATCCCATGCTTAATCTTAAAACATGTTAGCCATCCATCTGAAAATGCACACGGTTCACTAATATCCATATATTTATAAAAAATCTTTGGCCTTTTCAATCAACATTGATCCAGAAATAGGGACTCCCTCGGAATGTTTTATAGAAAACCATTCATAAATAGCAATATCCAATTGCTCAAGTTTCAGCTTATGAAGATTGCGCTGATATTCAATTCCTCTAGTTGCTCAAAATACGGAACAAATTTCAGTAACTGTGATTTCTGTGCCTTAATGTCATAAATAGTGGAAGAACTGACATTGAACTCTTTCATTGAAACATTGTGGTTCTCACCTTTCTCTTAATGTTTTATTATATCAAGTTTCTGGGTAAAGGTTAGCACAACTGTTTCCTTTTATCACCTTTAGGGCATACTGGAGTTTTACGAGGCATTTAAAAAGGGTGTGTGAAATATTCTATTTAACACAGACACCAAGTCCAAGAAACATCCACAATTACATATTGCAACTTCCAAAAATACCAACTTTAGTGGTAACATTCCAAACTAGATGTAATAAAAAAAATTGAGGCAGGAGATGCCATTTACTTGAGAATTCCGGTTACATGAGTGCCGGATAACTGGGAGTTTACTGTATATTGATACCAAGTCCAAGAAACATCCACAATTACATATTGCAACTGCCAAAAATACCAACTTTAGTGGTAACATTCCAAACTATAGTCGCTTCACCACCTGAAGGCTCTTGGCCTACTTAGAGCAAGTAGCCAATCACGAACGTTTCCCCTTCCATCGCCCCTCTCAACTTTCGTGCGGGAGAGCAGCCTTGCCAGCTCTTGCGGATTTTCGCCTTCAGCTGATATACTACGCAATTTCTAATGGCAACGCATCCCGATGTGATCTCTTCGCGAGCAGGAGGAGACTGGTTTCCTCCCCACTACCTTCCCAAACAAACCGTCTCCTATTAGCTGCTGCTAACTGGCATACGCCCCGTTTTCAAGGCCAAGAGACTTTAGATGTTGGAGCGACTATAGATGTAATAAAAAAAATTGAGGCAGGAGATGCCATTTACTTGAGAATTCCCGTAAGGTGAGGTGGAAACAATATAATATTCAACATAATACCTTATATATATTGATGTTATCGCATCGTATCTACGTATGTATACAGACTAAATGAAAAATATTGCCTAAATAATAATGCATTTTAAAGTTATAAGAATACATCAGATGAGCTTCTAATTTTATTTTATCCTTTCAGACATTTGTGGAACTTTTCAAGAATATAAGTTCTACTAATTTAATTTCGTTGGGAGTATCTGTGGTAACGATGGTCCTGCTAGCTGTTTTTAATGATTGGGTAAAGGTGAGTGAGTGGTTTTCAAGTAAATTTGTTTGTATTATTGGCTTTAAAATTTTAGAATGTTACTGATAGTTGTTGTAATATGGGCATACATATCAATAGAGATGTTTCACTTAGCATTTGAGTTATGTTTAACAAATTTGAAAAAAAGTCTCATTAAGACATTATAATGAAATTTTAATATACGTAAAAGAAATTGGTACTTAGGAAGTAAACGGCTTGCAGTACCGAGATCAATGTTTTGCTGCTAGGTGGCACTACTGTGCGCCATTAGGCCTCCAAGAACTTCCACTTTTGGCGAATAGTTGGCACTGTGTGCATCAGTCGTTTGTATGGGTCGTATCACCTGCATCTTAATTCCTGGAGGAATGGGATTTCCGAGAGCACTCCATAACCCAACGATTTTTTTTAAACCCTTCTTCCAACCAACCCAACACAACAATTTTTTTTAAACCCTTCTTCCAACCCAACCATTTTTCCAAAAACCTTCCAACCCAACTGTTTTTCTGGAAACATATTCTCACTGAACTCCATTTAACCCATTCAACGCGGCACCGAAAATCTGAGTTCTTTGCCGGTGACTGAATCCAGTTTCCTTACATTTCCAGTAGAATTTAGTGCAAGAAATGCAGATATGAAAAAATTTAACGAAAAAACGCAAAAATAGATTTTTAACGATTTTTTGAAATACTTACCGATACAACGAGTTATTACAGAAAAATACGCAAATCGTCGAAAAAAAGTAATAATATAAAAATGAATTTTCCTATAATATAAAAATGACCTGGAAAGAAAAGAAAACAACCTTTAATCGATAATAAAATGACTAATTTTCATTCACTGATGGTAATTTGAATCGAGTACTTACCGAAAAATTATTAGAGGAAAAACATGCAAATCGTCGAAAAAATTAACGATGTACAAATGAATTTTCTTATAATATAAAAAGGAATTGGAAAGAAAATAAAATAACCTTTAATTCATAATAAAACTAATTCTCAATCACTATAGGAAAATCAGAGTGAGTACGTTCCCAAAAAAAGAAAAAGTCGAAAATCCGAAGAAAATCTACCAATTGCAAAACGGACTTTTCTCAAGTGCTGGTTAAGGTCAAACTGATGGCTGGAGATGCATAGGAAACTCATTCCGCCGGCGGTCCCTTACCCAGACCGCTAGAACCAGATGCAGCGCTATGACTGGAATTCCAGTCATGCCACCATTCAATTGAACCACGATGACTGGAATTCCAGTCATGCCGCATGGAATGGGTTAACTAAGGAAACCCAATTTTCCTTCGCACATAATTTTGTAATTTGTAGGACCTTGTGACTTCAAACGACTCCAGCGCTAGTAGGCTTTTCAGTCTAAATCACAAACCAAGGGAGGAGAGAAACTTGGTGCCAGCATTAGCCTACTCTTATCGAGAAGCACCCCCCCACCCCTCTGCAGGTAGGTGGGTAGAATACTCTGGCAGCCCATCTGCTGGTCATAAGAGGCGACCAATGGATGAGAAGAGAACCTTGAAATAAACCCACAGTCAACTCGGGGTAGTTTTCGAAACAGCATGTGGGTCTGCTGTTTGTGTTTTAGCCACAACATCTGGCTATTGGCCCGTCCGTATGTTTTCTGTGCGCAGAGACCCGTAAGGTGGAGAAGAGATGCCTGGTGGTTGAGCTCTCTGGACCTCATCTGGGTTTTGGATGCCCAAGATGCAGTCCATGAGCAACACATTACTTCGGCCTTAGATTCTCAGTAAATGGGATGTTGGGTGCTAGCCACACCTGATGAATCAGCTTGCCATCACGTCTCAATGTTCCGGTTGGTGAGTGCTGAGGCTATAGGGATCTGTGTAGGTGGTTTGGAGGGCCCATGCACTGGAGATCTTACCCGAAGCAGACAACCAAGTCAGAGGTGCTATATCCTGCTGGTTAGCCCTGGCGACCACATCAGTTTGTGGTGCGGCATCCCATTTGTGGCTCCGTGGTAGGTGAGGAGACCAGAGGATGAAAATCTTAACATGGCAGAAAAAAACTTTCCTCCCCTTAAGAGATCCCATCCAGACACAGACGGGAGAGATTCAGTTAAAATATGTAATAAGTAACTTATCATGAGATGCGAAACAGAATGTGTGACATTTACCAAAGTGTCCCCCTTCTTAATGTATAAGTCTTTGTCCTCGCGGGTTCCTGGACTGCTAGAATCAATAAAGAAACTAAGAGATGGTACTTTTCTCATACAGACAACTAATGAGAAGCAGAGCATCAAGTTACTTGATATGACAATGCTGCATGAAATGCTAGTAAAGGTGGAGGCTCATAGAACCCTCAACACATGTCAGGGGGTCATAACCAACTATGACCTTCTCTATGTAGATATCGAGGAGTGTAAGCAGAAGATGGCCCCACAGGGGGTCATCAACTGTAGAAGACTTAAAACCAAGAGAAACGGTGAGGTCATTAATACCACCTTAATCATTCTCACCTTCTCCCTCGATAAGCTGCTTGAGAGGGTAAGAGTTGGATACGAGGTCTGTCCAGTTCGACATTACATTCCAAGTCTTCCTGTTCTTAATGTCCATCCACCCAGATCTTTGCGGAAGCGATCACTTCCCCATTTTAATAAAAAAGTGAGGTCCAGTCCATAGCTTTCACTATACTAGAAAATAGATTTTAAGGAAAGCTAACTGACAGATTTTAAAAATTAAATAAATTTTAATTTTGATACCAGTCGCAGGTCTTTTCACAACACAAAATGCTTCACTGACACCGTAATAACTGCCTCAAAAAAGAGCATCCTGAAATCATCAGTAAAGCCGCATCATCCACCAGTTCTGTGGTAGCAGGGTTGGTGCCAGGGATGAGGCAGTAAGTCGACCACCTCAGGTGGCACATAGCTTGGGGTGGTATTTTCAGGCGCATATTGAGACAAAAATCAACTGCCATTGTGGATTTGCAAAAAAGAAAAGGGTGGCCATAGACAAAGGCAACTGCGGACAGGTTAAGGTATATTCCTGTGTCGCTATTCTTTTCTTTTCCCACACACCAGCATGCGCGAAGGCTTTCCTTTGCAATATTTTCTTATCGGTGCACATACGAAGATTTGGCTACGTTTTTAATATGCCACTAAGCTAGTTGTTTATTCCACTACAGTACTAGGACTAGCAATGCCTGTGTTCAGCCAATCTCAGTGCCACTGACAGCGGTTGGGCTAAACCTGGCTGAACGTCACTGCTTGTGACAAACTCACCATGCACAGGTATTGATGCAGACTGGATAATTTAGTCTATTAGATCAAACACCTTGTGTTAATATTTCATGGAAGTCCTACTACTCGCTGTTGCTATAATAATAAATATTTAGTCTGTGTAACTAGCGTAAATTTTGTGCAAAAAATGTAAGTTTCTATTTATTTTATTTATTTCATTTTCTTCATTATGTAATTTATTATTAGCATCAGTATTACTCCAAAATATTAAAAGAAAACAGGAATTATTTTAGTTTTTTAATTTTTGTAATTATAATACTATTATTCTCATTACATTTTTATAATTTTAAACATTAAGTTTTATTTTTACTCGTAGAATGAGTGACTTAAAAAAAAAAGTTATCTGGAAGTGAGTATAGGAGAAAAAGACTAACGAAAGAAGCTGAGCAAAACAAATGGTCGGGTGCAATAGAAAAATTTATTATACCATCAACATCAAAGGTTGAAACTGTTGAAACAGAATCGGGACCATTAGCGGTTGATGTAGCAGAAATAGACAAGAATAAACAGGATGATGACACAGAAGAATAAGGGGCACAGAAAACTGCAGAAGTGATTACTGTTGCAACTGATACAAAAAATGATAATGAAATTTCTGCCGATTCCGTGAATTGGTAAAATATAAGTGTGTCTCAACATCAACTCATTATAGAGAAAGGCCCAGTACAAGTTAAAGGAATTGATTTTCCCAAAGACAGCAATGGAAGGCAATTTTCTGACTCTTTTTGTCAAAGAATTATGTCAAATGGGAAAAATTAGAGAGAAAGTGGCTAATATACTCCACAACTACTGATTCCATGTACTGTTTCCGTTGCGCTTTATTTTGAAATTCTGATTCTAACTCAATAAACTGGTCCGAATTCGGATTTAGTGATTGGAAAAATATTTTGTCGGGTCTCAAATCTCACGAGAGTTCAGCAAAACATGGAATGTTTCCAAAAATGGATGGAGTTAGATACCAAGTTGAAGATTGGCAAGACCATTCATAGAGAACATCAACGAATCTCACAACTCGAACGACAACATTGGCGAGGTATTTTCAAGAGAATTATCGCTGTTATTCAATTATGTGCCTGACAACTGTTGGCATTTAGGGGAAATTCAGATAAATTGTTTGACCATAACAAAGATAATTTTTTTGAAAATCATGGAGTTGTTAGCAAAGTTCGATCCTATTACAAGTGAGCATTTAAGAAGAGCCTCAAATTATACTTAATCTTCAGTGTCCATTATATGAGCAAAGACATTCAAAATAATCTTATTTAGCTGCTGGGACAAAAAGTGCGTAATACTATTGTTGCTAGAATTAAGGAAGCAAAATATTACAGCATAATATTAGATTGCACTCCGGACATTAGCAGGTTGAGAAAATGTCATTTGTAGTTCACATTGTGACCAAAGAACAGCAGTCAGAATATTCTCCAAAGAATATTTTATTAAATTTCTGCCTGTTGAATTAACCACTGGAGCTGGATTGACCGAAATGATATTGCAACAGCTGGTTACATTGGGCATCAAAATTGAAAACGTGCAGACAGGATTATGACAACGGGGCAAATATGAAAGGTACCCATTCTGGCATCCAAAGACAGATTTTAAATCAAAATCCTAAAGCCTTTTTTGTACCTTGTTCATGTCATTCACTTAACCTTGTGGTTAATGATGCAGCAGCAAAATCTGGAGAAATTGTTAATTTTTTTCTTTAGTTCAAGAGATATTTGTATTTTTCTCAAGTTTGACAAACAGATGGAATTACTAAAAAAAAGTATATAACATCCTTGACTTTAAAAAGTGTTAGTGCTACGCAGTGGGAAAGTCGTGTGGATGCTGTTAAGCCATTAACGTACCAATTGGGAGAAATATATGACGCACTGGTGGAAATTTCTTTGGATGAGCAGAGAGACAGCGATACCAAAAACAAAATGAAATCGCTGGCAGATAATATTTCTAGCTTTAAATTTGTTTGCAGTGTTGTTGTTTGGTATGATGTTTTATCAAAAGTTAATGTTGCATCAAAATTATTACCAAGCCCAAACATGGTATTATCAGAATGCATTAAAATTTTAAAAAGCATTAGCTCATTTTTGGAAGAATACCGTACTAATGGTTCCCAACAAATGCTCTACTCTACCAAAGAAATTGCTCTGACAATGGAAATAACAGCAGAATTTGAACATGCACCTCCGATTGGAATTCAACTTAAAAACAGAATTTGAGTATGAGGGAAGAGCTATACCAATCGTAGATCCTTTAAAAAAATTTGAAGTCGAGTTTTTTAATTATGTAATAGATTAGTGATGTACCAGGTACCTGGCAATTACACGGTACCCGGCATACCCGGCCATATTTTAAGTACCTGGAAATTACCCGGACCTGGCACCGGGCGCTGGGACCTGGTGCCAGGTACTGGGTCCCTCATGAGCAGAAAAGAATAACAATAAAAACAAATTAAATGGAACTTAATATTTTACTTTTACTTTTTAGCCTGCAAGAAACATTCAGAGAAATGATATTTTAATTATAATAAACTTTTAAAAAACCGATTACTCTAACAAAAGTTAAACTGAACCATGAAATAACATTTTACATAATATGCATAATTATACTTAACGACCGGTTAACAGTACAAGATTGTAAAATCTTATAAACTTTATAAAATCTTCTTAAGTAAAGAATGAAATAAAAGTGCAGTCAAAAATTTAATATTTAAATTTCAACAATGGGAGATTATGATGAAGTAACAATAGTTTTTCTGCATTTTGCAGAAGGAGTTTATTCCTCCGCTCTTCATACATGATTCCTGCCTCGCTAAACATCCTTTCACTGGGTATGCTGCTTGAAGGTGATGACAAGTAACATCTGGCCAATTTTGACAGTTCAAGAAAGATAGCTGCATTTTTTGCCCACCAAGTTAAAGGATTTTCTTTATGAAGGATGTTAGGACATTTGATAAAATTTTCAAATTGCCTTTCTTATTTTAAATAAGACATATTATCCTCACCACGATATTCTTTTTGTTTGCTTTCATTTTCAAACAAAATTTCATTTAAGCAAGCCAACATATCTTGAAACAAATTGGTTCAACGTACCTGGCTGGGTAATTTTTCTTTGCTTCCCCGGATACCCCAGTATTTTTTAGTATCCGGTACATCAATATAATAAATGATTGCATCAATTCTATCAAGGAAATATTTTCCCAACTAGAAACACAGAAACAATTATTTGAATTTTTGTACGACATTCCATTGTTGATCAATACAGATTCAGAGGTTATTTTTAAAAAATGTCAAGATTTGCATATAGCATTCACAGATGATATAGAACCTTTAAATTTGTACAATGAACTTTTAATTATTAGAAGTGTTTTAAATAGTGGGATGACACCCTTAAATGTTTTAAATTACATATATAAAAATAATTTAGTAGAAAATTTTCCAAAATTTTTATATCATTCAGAATTCTGCTAACTCTTCCTGTGACCATTGCTGTGGAGAATGACCTTTTTTTGAAATTGAAATTAATTAAAAACTATTTACATTCTACAATGGCACAGGAAAGGTTGATGGAGTTAGCAATATCGTCCATTGGACGTGACATTTCAACCAGTTTAAATTTTGAAGATGTTATAGACGATTTTGCTAATGAAAAAGCGTGCAAAGTACAGTTTAGTTATGTTTTATTGTTTTTAATTATATTGTTTTTTAAAGAAAAGTTTAATTTTATTTTGTTTGTACAATAAAACTTAAATCTAATATTTTAATTTATGTCATTTCATTGCTGTATATTCACAATGTTTCCTTGCTCTGCCTCAACCCCCTGTTACTGTGCAAAAGGGTAGCATAAAGTGTGCTCGCCTCAGGCAGCAATTTTTGACATGACGGCCCTGCATGGTGGAACGATGAATGTGCAGTGGATATAAAAAACAGGAAACAAGCACTGCAAATTTTTAACAATTCTCCCATGGCTACAAATCTGGCTGCATTTTGTCGACTGAAGGCAAAAGCTTGGCAATTTGTGAAGAATGCAAAGAAAGAGTCTTGGAGGAAATATGTTCCATCCATAAATCACTGCACACCTTGCGCACAGATCTGAATAAAATTTTTAAAAATCTCAGGCACCCATCAATCATCTCACATTACTGGAATAAATTCCGATGGGGTATTAATAAAATCCAGCGATAAAATTCCAGACATTATGGGGAAGTATTATGCTGAAATGAGTAGCACAAAAAAATACCCAGTCTTGTTTCAGGTAATCAAGGAAGAAAAGGAAAGGAGGTTTCTAGACTTCAACCCAGGGAGTAAAAGGAATCACTACAATGACCCTTTTTCTCTGGGGGAACTAGAGTCTGCAATAAGGGAGTCTAAGTTGGCTTTGCGGAGAAGGTATCATTTTTTAAAAAAATACCTCTCCAGATGTTGATAACATCCACATGTTTCTAACAAAAACCTACCTGAAAGGGCCAAGGGGGAGTTTCTGAAGACTAATCATCTGTGGGAGGAAAGGCATTTTCCCGATGAGTGGCAGGAATCCTTAATCATACCCAGGGGTGGATTGGGAGCAAAAATCGGCCCAGGCAAATACTCGGATATCGGTCCGCCTAACAACTAAAATAATGTTGCGGCCCATATTTTGCGAAACATTACTTTAGAATACGGAAAAGCACCAGCTCCTGGCCGAGGCATCAACCCAGTGGCATATTGAGGGTTTCTGGCACCCGGGGCAAAGAATAATTTTGCACCCCCCAGTAGCAAAGCGATTTACAGGGAGGGGGGGGGGGGTGTAAATCGCACCTCGACCCAACGGTTGCAAATTTGATATTTTATTGCATCCCCCTATTTGGCGCCCAGGGCACGTGCCCCACGAAGGCGACCCCGGCCCAGGAGCAGCATCGGCCCACCGGGACTTGTCCCGGCGGCCCAATCCGCCCCTGATCATACCCATCCCAAAACCAGGAAGGGACAAGTCCTTACCATTTGGTTAATGCCCCATCTCTCTTAATGAGTTGCTTATACAAAATCTTAGAGAGAATGGTCAACCGAAGGCTTTATTGGTGCCTGGAAAGCCATAACTTACTGTCGAACATCCAATGCAGCTTCAGGCATAACATATCCACAATCGACCACTTGGTAAGGACTGAAAACTTCATCCAGGAGGCCTTTCTTCTTTGCCAACATGTCGTGGCAGTCTTTTTCGATTTGGAAAAAGCATACAACACGACGTGGCAATACAAATTTTAAGTACACTGCATGACTGGGGTTTCAGAGGAAATCTCCCCCTTTTTATCAAAAATTTTTTATCCAATCAAACGGCTAGGGTACAGATAGGAACTGACATATGAAGACCCTTTACCATAGAAAACAGAGTTCCACAGGGATCCGTCTTAAGCATGACCCTGTTTGCTGTGGCGATAAACGATATAGTAAGCTATATCAAGACACTAGTAGAAGGCATCTCTCTTTGTAGATGATCTTGCAATTTTCTGCAGATCATCCAACTTGTCTACAGCAACAAGGCAGATACAGCTTACTATCAATCACCTAGACAAATGGGTGTGCATTAATGGTTTTCGTTTCTCGAATGATAAAACCAAATGCCTCATTTTTACAGGATGAGAGGAATCTTCCCTTAACCTGTTTTAAAATTAGGAGGCAATAGATTAGATTTCGTGGGTACTATCCATTTTCTAGGGATGATTTTAGACTGAAGACTAAATTGGTGGAACCACATAAGTGTTTTAAAAGATAAATGTCATAAGGTTTTAAATATTTTAAGATTTTTAACAAACTCGTCACGGGGAGCTGACCGTACATAATGCTCAGTATTTACCGAGCATTGGTGAGGTCGAAAATGGTTTATGGATACTTTATATATGCCTTGGCATAAGCTTCGTATCTTTGCCCTTTGGCATCCCTGCACAACTCCGCTCTAAGGCTTTCAGAACCAGCCCTGTCCCCAGTGTTTACTAAGAAGCAGAAGAGCCACCCTTAGAGATGCATAGAATGTTTTAATGTGCACATATGTTTAAAAAATTTTAACATTAAAGACCCACCCATGTTTTAACATAATCTTTAAACCACATTTTAAAGAACTTTTTAGCAGACGACTAAGAGCAACTTCACCCTTAGGTATTCGTTTTAACAATTTTATTGATGCAGAAAACCTCCAACTTCTGGAAGTCTGTCTTGGAGACTTCTATAACTTTCCACAGTGGCAGTTGCCAGTCCCAACATGCCTGACTCAACTATCCAGATATTCAAAATCTGAAACAGACCCATCATTGTTCAAATTAAAGTTCCAAGAAATAATGATGGAGTACCCCGAATATATTCTCATCTACACAGACGGTTCGAAATCAGAGGATGGCTGTTCAAGTGCATTCACATTTACCATAGATACATGGCTTTCAAATTGAATCTCCTCTGCAGCATTTTCACTGCTGAACTTATAGCAGTTCAGAAGGCATTGGAGAGTACTGAGCCTAGGAGTGCAAATTACATTATATGTTCTGACTTCATGAGTGCACTTAAAGCCATCTCAAACCTGTACCACTGCCATCCCACACTGCAGAACATTCATGCCTTGCTATCGAGGCTGAAGGCGAAAGATGTGAATATACTCTTTATGTGGGTCCCTGGACAGGCACGAATTGGTGGAAACAAAAATGCTAACTTGGCTGCAAAGGCAGCTCTGTACAAGGAGGATACGGATATTAACATGGTACCATTCCAGGATCTAAAACGCCTTTTTAAGGGCACCCTGCTTGAGAAATGGCAAAGGTCCTGGGAGGAGTTACAAGCAATAAACTGAGAGTGATCAAAGAAAGCATTTCTCCATGGCCAACGTAATAACCACAGGGAAGAAGTCACCGTCACCCAACTTAGAATTGGCCCCTGCACTTTGACGCACTAGTTCCTTTTTATGTGGGAAAAGGAACCTCCCACATGCTCCACTTGTAACTGCCCCTTAACCATAAATCTCATCTTGACAGAATGTGACAAATATATAGGTACCGTCAAATTTTAAATATGAGAGGCAATCTCTCTGAAATTTTAGCAGACGATCCTCAGAAAATTGACATTATTTTAGCATTCCTAAGGATAATGAAACTTTTAAGCGCTCTATGAATAAGTTTTTCCGTTTTACTCTTACGTATACAGTTTTTATTATATATTTAACTTGTTTATTTTAACCTATTTATTTAATCTATTTATTTTAACCTATTTTAACTTATTTATTCTAACGTACCTGTTTTAACCTATATTTATTTTATTTAACTCTAAAGGTACAGTTTTGAGTTTTGACAGTGCAAAATGACCTATGCTGTCGAAGCACCATACAATTTTATACTACTACTACTCGAAAAGCACCAAGGGGGGACCAACAGCTTTACGTCCTTTCCAAAGGATGGAGCGCTGACTCACGTGCTCTCCTCTAAAAATGCAAATAGGGAGCCCCAAGATCTCTTGAAAAAATTCTACTTTCACAGAATTAGTACCTGGTTCGCACCGGGTATGCTCAGCATAGAAGGCCAATGCCCTCACCACAATACCCCAGCACCCCCTTCGCACATAACAAAAGAGTAGCAAGAAATGCAGTGTTCCATTCCTCTGAGATTCAGAATGCAAGATGAGAATGACTGACCCACACAATGCCAACTATTGGTGAAAATTGGAAGTTCTTGGGAGGCCCAACTGCATGCAGAAGTAGTACCATCTAGCAGCTAAACATTGAACTCGGTACTGCAAACCATTTACTCCCTGAGTACCAAAAGCTCTTTTATTTTCCAAGTTATTAAGCATAGCTCATTTGGCACACCGGATTTGATGTCTTTTGATCTCACTTGTGCTTTCTCACATTTTTTAGCCTTATGTTAGAAAAAAAGTGCCTGTTCCGATACCAGTTGAGCTGTTAGCAGTCGTCATTGGAACACTTGTTTCAATGTATGCAAGTCTAAATGGTGACTACAATGTCACTGTTGTTGGAGAAATCCCTACTGGGTATGTGATTCCTGAAATTATTTTGATATCTTCTTTTAGTTTCTAGATACTTTTGTTTAAATTGCAAAAGTCATGTTTTAATGGATTGCATGCTTGAATTGTGAAACTTCAGGTTGGCCATATTAATGCTATGCAAAATCTATCATGAATATTTCTCATTTTCTTAGTTTGTTTTAATGATTTTTCTGGGAAAGAGTTATAGCAAAAAATTATTTTTCGAAAGGGGTCCGGGATAACTCAGTAGTACCCGTTGGGTAAATGTCACCGCAGGCAGTAATTCTCACTCTGACCGGTAGGCCGGCGCCATGAGTCTGGCAGGGGGATTGCACATAAGAACCCAGATAAGTTAAGTTTTTGAGTGCCTGGATTTAAGCAATTCGCCATTTACTAATAACATAATGGAAATTACATTTCCTCACTTCTTCATTTTCAGTAGAAATTACTGCAAGCGAATTTAATCTTACTTAGCATGTGGATGATCTTAAGTAGTTTTTAATCAGTCTTAACTTGCTGAATGACCGTTCAGCAGTACTTACAGTAATGGAGATAGTTAAATATAGGCGAAGAGCGATCATAACATTCGGAAAAACATCATTGCATCTATTTTTTCAGAGGAAGTTTAATAAGGAATAAGGAATTTAACTCATCTACATTGGGTTTTCACAAAATGGCCTTCAGGAAAAGTATTTCTTCCTGTAATTCACTTAAGACATCATCCTTACAATCGTCTATTGTTGCTTGAAAAGCCAGTTTCAATTCACTTTCATCAAGTTGTAACAGCTTGTTTAAACATAAAAATCTTACTGTTCCAGCTAGAGCAAATCAGTCTGGTAATTGACTGAGCATTACATGAAGCAATAGGTTGAAAAACATTACTTTGAAGCTATATTCAGTATCAGATGGAATTTCATCTTTGCTGAGTTTCTCAAAACCTTTTTCTTCCGATGAGTCCTCGCCTCACTCCTCCCCACTCCTGGCTATGCCAGGAGATGTTGCGCGAGAGATTTATGTAATACAACCTTACTTAACAAGGAGATATTACATTTTATCATGTAAATATTGAGGTTTAATTTTTTTACGAGAACAACTGTAACTTTTAAATGTTTAATTTAAAGAATTACATTCTTTTACGTGAAATTTGTTAGTAAAAAATAAAAATTGATAATTTTAATGTGTCATACAGCATTTAATATGGACCTGGTTGTCTTCATTGAAGCTATTATTCTATACCTAAGACATTGAAAAAATCCAAAGCACTAAATCACTCTCTTTAATTACCTCTAAATTAAATCTAAACTTCAAAGTATATATGAAAATGAGACATGCTGAATGATCGTTGTTCCACTTAAGGCAGACGAAAATTATTTTCCCTTTGACCAGCTAAGGTTTCTTGGAGTAAACAAAAATTATCGAACTTGGTTTAATCTTCATTTCCATGAAATGATAACCGTCCAATATTATTGTAAATGTTTCATATTTATAAAAGATATGAAAAAGTACTAACCTCTAATAAATGATAACGATTCATTCAGGGTACAGAAACTTACTCTAACAAATTGCAAAGTATGACTGACGAACGATGCATACTATTCAAGAAGAAAGGGATTGGAGCTTGCGGAGCATCAGTCTTTATGTTAGACATTCAATATTGCAAATACTTCAACAAATAAACACTTCTTTGATATTCAAAATTGTAAACATTTTAAAAACAAGAGCCAGACGTTCAGATTCTTTCCATGTGAATATTGGAGCTACCTTGATATTCCACCCTCAGCTGTTATGGCACCGCGAGTGGCGAGATTTTGAAGCTAACTTTTAATTTTTTTAATTTTTAGGAGGTCACTCATGTGACCCTCCAAGGAAAGGAGAAAAATTACACTCGTGCTCAGAAAATGTTTTTCAGGAGAAGTAGTTTTAGCTAAATTGTAACTACGAATTTTTACTTTTTTATTTTTAAGTACATGCTAATCTCATCACCTGAGGATGCCAGGGTACTGAGGGTGGGATATTGAAGACTAGCCTGAAAATCAAACTAAAGTCAATTCTCTTGGAATGGAGAGCGCAAGCTCTCCATCTGGAGCACAGATACATTAGAAACAGTAAGATGAGATGCTGTCTGGATAGCATTACTTTTAAACAAATCAAACTGCTAATCTATGAACTGCAGTTAAGAGAAACTACCCTCCCACGCCATTTGTTTTTTCTCATGCTCAGGACCCCATTCCTAGAGTTTTCAAGGTTTATGACCGCATGGGAAAACAAATAGACTAATGGGAAATAAGGCATAGGGAGAGAGGGAAGAAAAGTGCAATTTGGGGGCCCCTTTGGTGGGGGCCCCTATGCGTAGCATATTCTGCATATCCCATGCCATAGGGGAATATCTTTTCAGTGTTTTATTTAGGTACATTATAGGGGTAGTAGATAACAATACATACGTTTATCGGGGAAAGAAATGAGAATCATGATCTCTAGTTATATTTTCTGGAAAATGTAAATGATTCTACTAAAAAGCTCTCAAAACCTTATTCTCTTAGTTGGGAAAGTCGGTATTAGTTAGATTAACACTTAAAGCTATCTGAGATTGAATTGATGTTCTCCTATAATCAAAGAATAAAAATACAAAATTCAGTTAAACTTCTCTTAGCAATCCATCCATCATAATGACCAATTTTTCTCAACTGAGCTCCATAAGAGAAATGTAATTTTTCCTATATTCAACGAACACTCCTGCAAAGAAACATTTTTTTCAAAACTAACATTCTTGACTTATATAGGTTTCACTGTAAAGTAAGTCCTTGTTTATTAGTTTTGCTTTATCGAAAATCATTATTTATTACCAAATAATCGTTTATTGCAAACGAATTTCACCTTATAACAATTTCATTACAAGTAAAAATTTTCAATACGCACATTGGATACTGAGACCACAGCAAACGGCCAGGAAGTGAATAAACACGTTATAATTCTTGAATGCATGTCAAACATGCCATATAGAAATATCATTGTAACTGAAATTATACAACTTTTAAGGATTTAAGTATTGCATTGTTTCAGCTATAAAGTTCCTGTTTTGTGTTTTATTATGCTTCAGTACTTTAAGTTAAAAGTTTGATTACAAATTTGAGATGATTTCTAAGTCTCTCATGAAAAGAATTATAACGTTGGTTACAATGTTTATAGATGAGAGGTTCAGTGTATTTCTTCCTGCCCTTGACAAAAGATGGTCAAAGTGTGTGTTTACCAAGATTTCAAATGAGGATCACAATCTCCTTTAATTGCATTGTTTTATATGGGAAAAATTTCACCTTTGTGATAAACAAGGACTTACTGTACTTGATTAATGTATCTTTTAAATAATTACACACAAGTTTTTGTGGTTTTCTTATACTAAATTTTACTAAAATGTTTATTTTAGGCTACCAGCACCATCTCTACCTCCGTTTTCTCTGTTAATAAATATTTTAGTACCAGGACTTGTTATTGCCATAGTTGCCTTCTCTGTTACAATGTCAATGGCATCAATATTTGCCCGAAAGATGAATTATGAAATTGATGGAAGTCAGGAGCTTTTGGCATCTGTAGGTGTTATTTCTTATAATTTGTGCAAAGTTTATGAGATATTAACTTTATATTAATGTACACTATTTTTTACAGGGAGTGGCTAACATATTTGCTTCATTTTTCTCCTGCATTCCGTTTGCAGCTTCGTTATCAAGAAGCCTTATACAACATGATGTTGGTGGAAAGACCCAGATTGCTAGTGTGGTTTCGTGTATTATTTTACTCTTTGTCTTGCTGCTGATTGGACCGTTCTTCGAGCCACTGCCAAATGTATGTTCCTAATTTATTTAGTTTATTCTTACCGTAAAAACCCATGTATAGGGCACACTTTTTTTCAAATTTTCAAGGCTAAAAAGTAGGGTGCATTTTATACATGGGAACATAATATTTGATGTTTTTTTCCTCTATGGAATGATCGTTGAAAAATGAAAATTAAACAGCAACAAACTAATATTTAATAACCATCAAAGTTTTTATATTAAAATTAAACTTTTTAATATGAAAACAAATTGCACTTTTACAAACAAAAATTGTATATCCAAGAAATTCCTGGTCATTAGCCGACTCATCCTGTTACATGGGTACTAAACATTTATTGTTCTTTCTGTGCAGTCTTCAATGAAAATGAAACACCTGATAACTAAAATTTAAAAATCACACAATTCTTTCCATTAAAAGAAATCTTCAAGCAACAAAAGAAATCAAACTTTTAGTTACAATTTTCCTAAAATCCAAGAAATTCACCATCAATGTTGATCCAAAACTTCAAAATATCTAATTCTCTGCTTTGAGGAGTCTTCTATAAAGTAGGCTGCAAAATCAGATTTCAAATCTTAATTAATGTCGTGAACAACTACTTTGAATAAATCCACCTATGCATCAACATTTGAAGGAAGCATAGATTTTGTTATAAATAAAAAAAATATTTGCATTTTTTGGGGTTTATTGGGTTTACTCTGAATTGAGAAAATGGTATTCGGGAGGTAGAAATTGGGTTTAATCAGGTAAAACCCAAAAATCCTTGTACTGTTGTTGTTGTACTACCAGACTACTAAACAATAAAATACACCTCTTCATAAAACGAACTGCCCATCTATATGACGCTTTAAATTCTGTTGTGCCCGTAAGAGATTTTTTAAGTTCCAGAGCTTTAAGTCTGATTTCAATGCATGAAACACTGATGCCCTGTTGCCTCCTATCTACTACCCACTCCATTAATGTTTTTTCTAGGTCTGGAAAACTTGGTGGTAACCCACGATTCGCTTTTTTCTTACTAGGCAACACTTGCAGCACCTCTTTGTTTTTTTGCCATAATCGGATGTTTGACTCGTTAATGGAAAAATGACGACTTGCTGCCCGATTGCCGTCAGATTCTGCATATTTTACTACTAACAGCTTTTCTGCTGCAGTATAACATTTCCTCGAATTCATTTTTAGGGCTTAAAATAATAAATTGACACACTTCACAACCAAACTAAATATCAAAACAAACGGAATTCATCACGTAACCCTAAACAAGAGAAGGTTTACTGAGGAAAACCTTCTTTTGTTTAGGCATAGCGACGAGTATAGGTGAGTCGAGCCGACCCCTATCGAGCTCCCCACTACTCAAAAGGACAAGAGGAGGAGACGCGGTCACGGAGCGCTGTTGCCAAGAGTGCGAAATGCGTCTTGGAACAATGTCTCACAGCTGTACATGTGCTTGTTTAATATTGAAAATGACGTATTTTTTTGTACGCGAGTATAATACTCACCCCCGTTTTAGCGGGCTAAAATGAGTAAAAATTGTGCGTATTATACTCAAGATTTTACGGTAGCTAATTATTGTGCTATTAAATGTCACAGAACAAAAGGCTCTAAATTATTAATACACTGCCGAAATTTTTCTTGATAATTTAAATTGCGTATTTTTATTATATCTTGAAATTATCTGCATACTTGAAGATTACAAAGGAAAGCCGACATCTTTGCAGGTGTCGTCTATGCATGTCAAAGGAAGCCAACAGTATTAAGACGAGTATAAAAAGGATCAAGATAAATTCATATACTAAATTTGTAAATCGTTTTCAAAATTAACTCTTTTTGCTATATGTGATTAATTTATGAGATATTTTAATGTTCTGGATTATATTTTATTCAACTGTAACATTATATTACTGTAACGAAATTCAACACTGGGAAATAATTCTTATGAAACCAAACATCCATCGGGTTCGAATAATGGATTGAGCGGACTCGGCTTTCTGTAGAAATTTTTAACAACCGGTTCTAAAATTGCTTAAAAATTTAAAACCGGGGCGAACTGGCTGCAGCTCACCACTGTGTATATATATATATATTTTAACATTATAAATATGAGGTGCTACCCAAAAGTTCCCGAAATGTATCTGAAAAAAATAGTAGACTTGTCCAAAGTCCTAATCGCCACTGTCCCCTTCAAAGTAATCCCCTTGGGAGCGTACACAACGATCCCAACGTTTCTGCCACGATTGGATGCTGTCCTGGAAGTCCTTTTGTGTCAGCATCTTCAGCACCTGCGATTTGGTCTGGATCTCCTCTACGGTGTCAAATCTTCGCCCATTCAACTTGATTTTCATCTTGGGGAAGAGGAAGATATCACAGGGGACTAAATCAGGCGAGTAAGGGGGGGGTGGGGGAGGCCAAAAACTGCTGCACAGCCAGAGCGGTGTGCGCGGGCGCATTGTCGTGATGGAGCACCCATTTGTTCCTGTGCCATTTCTCTGGCCGCTTTCGCCTCATGTTCTCAATAAGCCGCCTCAGGGCGTCGCAGTAGAACTTCGCATTCACAGTCTGACCTGGAGGGATGAATTCATTGTGGATAATCCCGTCAATGTTGAAAAAGCAGATCAGCATTGACTTAACATTGCTTTTGACTTGCCGCGCTTTCTTCGGTCGGGGTGAAGATGACTCTTCCACTGGGACGATTGCTGTTTTGTTTCAGGGTCGTACACATAAACCTAACTTTTGTCACCAGTTACGACCTTAGAAAGGAAGTCTGGGTCATTTCTGATCTGCTCCTGAAGTTCCATGCAGACTTCCAGCCGATGTTGCTTCTGGTCGTCAGACAGCAGCCTTGGCACGAATTTTACAGCAATCCACCTCATGTTGAGTTTGTCCGACAAAATGCACTGGAATGTCCCATATGACTGTCCCACAATGTTGCAAACGTCATGGATCGTTCGCCTACAGTCCTCAAAGATAGCCTCACGCACTTTTTCAACATTTTCCTGCGTTGTGCTCGTTGAAGGTCATCATCATCAACTGGCGTTCGGCCAGTTTTAAACCAATTAAACCAGTCGTAGGTTTGTGTCTGACCCAAAGTGTCATCAACAAATGCTTGTTTAAGCATTTTGTGAGTTTCCGCTGCACTCTTGCCAAGTTTGAAGCAAAACTTGATGCACACATGCTGCTCCTTCACATCCACCATTTCAATGAAAAAAAAATCACAAAATGACACAAACACGATGTTATAAAAACGCGTAGAACAAAAGAATGCGTGCACTCAGCATGAAGTCACTTCACACACTGGTTCACAAAGGATACATGCAGCGCTACTGAGCGCCACTAGTCTGTACTACAACCGGTTCCCGTGCGACGTTCAACTTTCGGGAACTTTTGGGTAGCACCTCGTATATATGTAACATCTTTCATTAATGTGCCAAGCCATCAAAACTACATCTTATGATGTTTTTATTATATTTACACAACCACAATTGTATTTACATGTATGTATAATGCTTCACTGACAGGAGGTTTGACACTGTCTTAATAAAGTGATATTTTATGTAATTTTATCATAAAATCTTCAATTCCCAGCACTGAAGTTCTTGGATATACCTATTCTTATGTCGATTTATTGACCATAGCGGTTCTTTGATTAAAAGTATTTTGGTAAAATAAATGTTTTATTTTCTGTGGTAATTTGTCAATTTTAAATGTCCCAATGGGTTAATTAGGAAAATCCCACTTCACTCGCCATGTACCTCACATACTCCTTTCCATACATGAGTTGCTCCATTATATTTTCTAGGAATTTACACATGTATTTCTAGAAACATTGTTTTGCTCCACGTTATATCTGAATCTGGGTAATGACGAGCAGCAGTATAATGGGCTTTTACTGTATAATTGTTTATAGCAATTAGTGGCTCAGTCTGTTATCCTGAGTTTAAAGTGGCATGAACCTGATCAAATTAATGTATTTATCCATGCTTTCTCATCTAGAATAGAGGATTATCATACTGTTGGCAAAATGTGACAAGTTGATTATTTGATAAGTCAATGCAGATTTCATAGAGAGTGAGTTTGTAATGCAATTTTCATTTTCTTTTCAGTGTGTGTTGGCTGCAATTGTGCTTGTATCTCTGAAAGGGATGTTTATGCAATTCAGAGACATAGTTACAATATGGCGTCATTCAAAAATGGATGGTCTTGTTTGGTTGTTAACATTTTTAGGCGTTGTTATCATTGACATAGACATTGGCCTTGCAATTGGTGTTTCCTTATCCATTTTAACAGTTGTGATGCTGGGCCAAAAGGTGAAAGTATTTCAATTTGGAAACATTCCTGGAACTGACATTTACCTCGATGTGAGCCGGTATAAAGCTGTAAGTAATTTTAGTCAAGCAAAATTTTGTTTTCTCACCACATTTTTTTGCTCTCTTACTGTATGGTTTCTTATGTTTATTATTTAATATCCTTCTCCAATATAGTTAATTTACAGTAATTTGTTGTGCTTTATAACCATTCAAATTGTTTCATATTTATAATTCCTCTAACCAGTGGCATAGCTAGGGGGGAACGAGTGGTGCAGACGCCCCGGGCGGCACGGTCCAAGGGGCGGCAAAAAGGGTGGCAGAATTAAAAAAAGTTAACTTCTAAAGTAAATATTGAGTTTTTCGGGGAAAATGGAGGGGGAAGGACAGTGCAACGGGGAAGTCCTTCGAGATTAACAAACAAAACAATGCTAAAGGATCTTCTAAAATGGTCTGGGTTAACGGGAGGGGAAGGAGAATGCAACAGGGAATCCCTTCGGTTGTGACTCACAATCAGAGTGTAGCGTAAATAAGCATTTTTATTCTTTCGTCGTGTGTCGAAATTTCCTGTTTACTATTGTTTTTTCATCAACATGGGCCCCAAAAGACCTGAATGTATAATTATACGAGAATTTATTTAAAATTTATTTTTAAATGTTATTATTTTTTTGTATATGTAATACTACTGTGTACAATTAGTTTCAAGGCAATGTAAGCAAAAAATATGTTATTTGAGAAAACGTCTTCAGTATACAATTTTTCGATCTCGGAACCGAACCCTATTATTCCCATAAATTTAATGATTCCTCCAACGTGGATTTCGCAACGCGGCGTCCTTGTAGAACGTAACCCCCTCGTTGGAGGAAGTTTTATTGTACAAACACAAGGGGGGGCCCGTCATGTACTTTGCACCTGGGCCCACCTTAGCTCTCGACGGCCCTGGTTGGAAATCAGTCTTTTTGAATTACAGATGGTTTCGGAATAACGAATTACGAATTAGTGATGCTTGACTGTACTAAAAAAATTTTAATTTACCTGCCAAACATTTTTTAACTAGCAAAATCTGCTAAAATAATAGGGTTAAATTGATACCCCTTAGCAGAGGCGTAGAAAGGGATGTGCAGAGGGAGGCAGTTGCTCCCGGGTGCAGGGATTAAGGGGTGCAAACTCACAGACCGATTTTTATCGATGAAAGCAGATCTGCTAGGAGGTCGCGGAGTAGTGTAATCACACCCGTGATATGAGTTTGTATTACATAAATAGGTAAAAATAAAGTATATACCTGGCTCTACAATATTCATTGTAAAGTAAATATAACTTCAAAACACTGCATGTACGTCTGTTTAAAGTGGGCACACGAACAATACAGACGCGTGGTTATGCCGCCCGCTATTAAGTCAAGCGGAATTGCAAGGTCGCCACATCGTATTAGTAGCGTTGTCGCGTTTTGAGCGCAAATATATACCATATGGATATGCAATTAAAAGAATTTAAAAGTAATCAACAGTTTCATAACATTAAGAAATTTGCTTTTTGTCCCGCTAAAATCCTACTCTGGCCCACTGTGCCGCGCCGGCATATTTGCCGCCTGGGTGCAAGCAGTTTATGCCTCCCCTTTGGGACTTATAAAAGCACTCTGGCCCAGATTTTTTTCCATTTTTAGATTAAAAGTTTTATTTAATTTAAGAAATAAATTGTGCAAAACACAAACTCCGCCTGTGAATTGCTGCCCCTAATATGTTGCCGCCCGGGTGCAATGCACCCCTTGCACCCATATGCTGGCAAGGCTCTGAACGTAATATCCTAACGGATTAAGACAAAAGAGGTGCGAGCCATCAAAAAATGTTTCTGGGAACTGGTCCGAGATGCAATGAATCACCCTCGTATTTACATTTAGGGTATAGTGATACGTAGCTTCTTTACGTTTAGATGGTCCCTGAGACTTAAGAAATGGCAATCGTGAGTCAGAAAAAAAATATTTACAAAATATTTGTGAAGTCCTGCTACGGGTGGCCACCCCTCCAGATTTTACACGGAGTCTCCGGGTTTTGCGACTAGTCTCCGGGTTAACGGTAAAATTCTCCGGTCAACAGCATACACGGACCAGAGTGGCCACATGTCCTGTATTTTACGGGACGTCCCGTTTTTTGGCCCATTTTTCCTTAAATGTCCTGTGTACCGTGCGAAATGAGTAATTTGTCCCATATTTTTTATGAAAATAGATATGATTTCAGATAAACTTATAGTAACCACATTTTGCGTATTTTAATGTAATTATTGCAATGCTCGGAATGAGTCGGAATGAACCCAGACCGCACATGTATAAAAAATATCGACGATTAGTTTCGAATTGTAATATATTCCTCCCGAGAGTTCCGTTCCGTAATAATTTCCATTTCGAGCACTTAATGAATGTAATGTATGAAGAGCTTACAAAAATGAAACTTTTACGAAAAGTTACAAACGAAATTTCATATCTCCTAGATAAATGGAATGGGATATTAAAATCTTGCGAAAAAATAATTTTGTAAGCTGATGCAAATTATTAAGTCAGTACCAGGTTCTAAAGCTCTTGTGGAAAGAATATTTTCTTTGTTGTAATAAATGGAATGACAATATGAACATATTTGACAGAAGTGCAGTAAAAGCAGAGCTGTAGGTGAAAAGCAGTTACATATCTTTCTTGTGAAGACTTTTATCTTGTGTAAATTTTTTGTAAAAAATATAATTTTTTCTTATATACTTTCAAAGAATATTTTTTGTCTTAATTTCAAAGCTAAAAAAAGTCCCGTAAAATTTTTAATAGTCCGGTTTTTTTTAAGGATCTGTCTCTTAAAATAGTCAATCATATGTGATCACCCTAGACACTCCACAATTCAAGGCAGCAAGATTAGCTACGATGTTTGGAAAGTACAATTTAGAAAGTCTAAAAATTGATGGTGCTTATTACAGACCATAGCTATCGCTTGGGTTTTGTCCGAAGTCTATCCCAAACCCACGCTATATCGCCACATGTGTGAATAAATAAGTCAGAATGCTCTCTATGAAGTAACAGTCTCTAGGGCCTCGATATTACATTTTCTCTTCGGTCAGCACATTTATTTTTAGTTTGGAAACACATGAGACTTTAGAATCTTAAAAGAAACACGTCTAATTTGTGAAATACGTACGGAAAAAATCTTATCGCATCAGCAGCTAAAACTCTGTGGGTGACTCGCATTTAGGTGTATTTGCTACCACCATATCTATGGCAACGACAAATTCTGAATCTCAGCGAATGGCTCGTAGCTCTGATTACTACGTTTATTCCGTGATTTGGGATTGGTGGTGCTGTTACAAAGTAGGTATCACTACAATCTTTTGTTGGTGTTCGAGGGAGCCGCCAAGTTGCGTGAGAGAGCGACAAAATATGGCTCATCACATTCACATTTCTATGAAAACTAATTATCTCTTTTGTATTAAACATTTTAAAATAGTAAACATACTTCAATTTCTTCACATATGAGAATCTCCGGGCTAAACTAGGAAATCACCGGAACAGATAAGGAAATCTCTGGGTCATTGACGAACTTGAGGTGGCCACTCAGGTTGCCACCTTTTCATCTCTCACCCGAAGTCTTTAGGGTTATCGCTCATTCTTTGAGTTTCGGGTTACACTCTTGTTTTGCCTATATGTTTCCTTAGACTGGATCTCACTTGTAAACGATGTTGTGCCGATGGGCTAGGGGGATTTGCAATTGAGTTGAGGTATCTCCTGCCATCTAGCCTTAATCGCACCAATTTCCCATTCAAATATTTTGTTACATACGGTAGCAAAACAGGGAAATCCTTGAAGACGTCAACACGCTAAATTAAGTACAGAAGATCCCATAAACCCCTCCCCCTGGAACTTGGCGGCAAGAAAAACTGGGAATATAATCCACCCCCTTAGGGGTGCCAAAAAGATGCCTTGCCCTGGGCGCCGAAGACCCTAGCTACGCCACTGCCTCTAACTGTTAGTATGCTAATTAAATGTTGTCTGCAAATATTTTAAATAAAATTAATTTTTGTTGAATTATCTTTGTGGAAGTAATTCTGAAATGTCAATCATTTTATTAGCAAATGTTTATATCTGTATAAATTTCATTTTTGTTTTTTATATTTTTGAGATCTCATTAAGGCTTATGGTTTAATTTGCATCGTAATTGATTACAGTTTTCTTTATATTGTAATAAAATTGAAGAGTTGGTGTAGTGTAGAGTAGTTGTCCCAAATCATAATATTTTCTTTGAGTGATAAAGCAGCAATGACCCTTGCAAGGAACTCATTAGACCTGAAAATATATATACTTACCTGTTGGAAAAGGTTTTTGCAAGAAAAAAGTTTTAAGCAAATATAACTACTCACTTTAGGTAATGGATTTAAGATGAAAATTTCTATTTATTTTCAGTCCTTGGAAATACCAGGCATCTCTATATTGCAGATTGCTGGGGGAATACATTTTGCTAACATTGATTATGTCAAAAAGAAATTGTATTCTATCTTTGATAAAAGATCAGAATTAGATGAAAATAAGGTACAATATTTTCCACTAATTTAAAATTCAGTAAGTCCCCAACTTAGACGGTTAATTCATTCTGAAGGTCACCGTGTAAGTTGAAAACCGTGTAAGTCCAACAATGCTTAAATACAATATATTTTTTGACATATACGTTCATTTCAATGGATAGTTAAAGCTAAAATAGTAGTGCTTATGTGATGAGGGTTTATAGTTTGTTTATGAAGATCAGTACAGTAACAAGAGACAACTTCCACCCATGGAATAACAAATCTAAATGGTGAAAGTGACTCTTGTCAGCTGTGCGTCAATGTACAGTAATCCCTCGGTTTACAAGCTTAATTTGTTCCTCGAAAACTGCTCGTAAGGCGAAAACTCGTAAAATGAAAATTAATTTCCCAATACATCCCATGTTATAAATTTTATAAACAATAGTTACATCATTAAAGTTGGGATGCCGTGACGTTCTGCGCATTTGAGAAGATTCAGGAACCGACAAAAGCCGAGAATAGGTGCTGGGAAAAACGATCTGTTTGCAAGAGGAAGGAGATCGTATAAGCAAAAATTGGCTCGTAAATTGAAAAACAGGTATTAATTTGTGCATCTCGTATAAGCGAAAACTTTTAAACCAATTGCTCGTATACTGAGGGATTACTGTACTAGTAATGCCATCTATTGAGTGGCAGTTGAACTAAAAATCGAGCGTGCTGATAAGTTATGTCATATATCCATGTATCTACAGATCCGTGTAACTCAGACCCGTGTAAGTCGGGGACTCACTGTATATTTTTCCTAAAAATAATTTATTATGGTGTCTATAACTAGGATTAAAAATTGTCAATATTTATTCAGTGGCAATATGATTGTGTTTGTTATAGGTGTAAAATGACAGGTACCAATGTTTGATTTTTCTGTAATTGTAGAATTTTGCTTTTAAAATAATGGGAGATTATCACAGTAATCACAATGTTTATTTTCAGATAACATATGTTGTTCTAGATATGGCATGCATCTCATTCATTGATCCAGTTGCCACAAAACATTTACTTAACATGTATAAGGAATTGAAAGAAAAGGATATGGTGTTGTATTTGGCAACTTGTTCAGGTAAAACATTTAATTCAATTCTCAATTTCAAAATTAATTCTGACCTATGAATAATGTTATTTTTAGGTCATGCTGAAGAATTGTACTTTTGCTAACCATATATATCAATTGATTTATAACTATACAAATTTTTGTTTATAAACTGAAACAGGTTTTAAGATGTCTTCCAAATCCAATAGTACTGTAACCATGCTTGCCAATTATTAATGCTCATGTATAGTATGTCACACATTATTCCTTTTCAGTCACTATTCGAGAGGCGTTGGTACATCAAGGATTTTTTGAGGAATTCCCAGAGGCACAAGTATTTCCATTTATTCATAATGCTATCATGCATGTTCAAGACATGGACAAATCATGATGCTGATGGTGCTTTAAGACTTACAATTTGTCCAAGTCTAGATTATTGAAGGCCTACTGCCGCTATTTAAAACCTCTAATTCATTAGACTACACACAAACACATATTTTAAAGAAATATATAACTCCTGAACTTTGAGTTGCAATGGGGCAATTGGGGTTGTGCTATTGTCCAGTTGTGCACCTTCCAGGTTATGGCTTCTGCCCAAATGTTATCAATACCCTATGTTTTTGTTTGTAATGTTTTTGTCAGTTTGTTAAGTTATCATCTTCAAGTGCCTTTTTTGAGGTTATAAGGAAATTTTTGTTAATTTTTCAGTGCAATTTTAAGCACTTTTTTATTTTAATTTTGCATTTTGCAATAATCAATTCATTACTTGTTTGTTAGTGATTTATATAATAAGTCATAATTTGACAGATATATATAGTTGTATAATTAGGTATTATTGTGGTAAAGGCAAGTTTCATGAACTAAAAGTTCAAATAGAACAATTAGGTATAATTCATCATTGCGCACCACCTTAAAGGTTTAACTTTGAGCTGCTGCTCCACTGTGGTTTCTTTCCATGATATGTTGTGCAATAAATTTCATTTTGTTTTGCTCTATTGTTTAAATCAGTGGCGGCTCTAACGCGTTTTAGCTGGTGGGGATATCTGAAAAAATCACATAGACTCAACTGGTCATACGTATGTGCAGTGCATGTCACATAACTACTGTTTTTTGCCGACAGTGTCGTACTTAACAAAAATATTACAGGTCGTCATGAAGATTATGCTAACAAGACAAGCGACATAGCTAAATGCATGTTTCTAAATTGTTTTTAATAATAATAGCAAGGGCATTAGTTTCCAAAAATAAATTTCCATTTAACTTTTAAAAACACAATGTATAGAAATTATCATACATTGTAAATCAAAATAGCCAAGAGTTAAAGGAGGACGTCAGAAGAAGCATCAGTGGGCACCGCATTAGGAACGACGGCAATATGTTGAAAAGCAGATAATTTGGCCAATTCATCTTTAACTCGAGTAATTCAAAATTACTCGAAATTTTATTTACCTTTTATGTATGTTGCTTTTTCTTTGGTATGCAGTATCCAACTTTTCAATAATATTGGATTTTCCAAGAAGTTGCAGTGAAACAGCATTTGCATATGGGATGCTGAGCTTTCGTGTTTCGTCTTTCAGACAAATGTTTTAAGTCCCTGTACCCAGAATTTGTCCACACAATATCACCACCGAAAAGCAAGCATGGAAATAGTATAGACTCTTTTTGGATATGCTGGCCATCAACCAGGGTTTTCTGCGAAACCACTCACGCTGAAATGTCAACTTGCCTTTGGGTTTGTCCAATTCGCCTTTATCGTTGACAAGAACAAAGTCATCAGGTTGATGTGGTCCTAATTTTTTTACTTCTAATTTGTGTTCGAAAGTCATTACACTGAACTTGTTTTTCATTAAAAAATCTACTTCGTTCAATGTAAAAAATATGGGTTTAATAACACAGTTATGTTATAAAATCTCCCTTCGTCGCTTCACTAACTAAATCACAAGGCAACCGCATCCCTTTTACCGCTTTGGTGCTGACGTAGTGAAATAAGTAGAAATAAGCGACAGTAGCACCTCCTAGTACCTAGAAATAGTACTTCATCTACATGCCTCTCTTCAAACCCTTCGAAACGAGGGGATAGCTAAGATTATCCCCACTGAGGCATTCTGTGCATGCTCGTTTATGCATATTCCTCGACCGTTGAGGAGCCTTGGTTGGTGCTTTGCAAACTACGTCACAAAATTCTTCGCATTTTTGGGGATGACACTCACTCATCCCTTGAGCTTACGTGGTCACAGGCGGAAGGGGAAGAGAGGGAAACACTGCGAGAGAGGGGATGGGAGAAAAAGCTAACGAGGATTCAAAACAGACTCATAGCGGTTATATCTGTGGAGACTTTTTATATACATGTAACTATTAAGACGAAGGTGTTTGGCTGTTAAAGTTCAGGTGGGAATGAACCCCACTATCTCCTTAGTAAGAGCCGCCTCTGTTTTGTGGTATGTTGATTTGAAATTTTATTTTTGTTCTTCATTTCAATACATGTTCATAATTTTCATTTTTTGTTTTATTTTGTATTTCACTATCATCAATTCTTGTTTGTTGAAACATGTCTTTCATTTGACAAATGTGAAAGAATCTATGTTTTGATGATGCCAGGTCTAGCTAGTTCAGAAGGTGCCTTATATAAAATTCTTTCTCCTTTGAGCAATATGTTATGAAAGTTCTGCAGATAGCCTATAAGTATTAGCTAATAAAATAACACCGAGGGTAATTTTTTGATACTGACCATAAGTAAGTATAATCAGTGCATTTTCTAAGAGTAAAGGTATCATAATGCAAGGACTCAATATCCATTACTACAAAAAGAAGATGTTCAAGTGAGTTTAGAAAAGTTGGAAAAATACCTGTATATTACAAATTATTGAATTTTATATTATAGTTAATATTTTCCTGAAATAGAATTAAGTAAATGAAAACTATTCCTTACTTTTGCTTTTATGAAGGTACTGGAACTGAATTTCAGCAGAAAATAAGCTCTAAATAGCATGATATATTTATTTAAATGTGATAAAAAAATGTATTTTTTAAATATGTAATATCAGTAAATTCAGTGGTAAAAAATTCTTGGGAGCTTGTACACTGGAGTCTCGGGAAATGTAGAAAATATGAGTGGTCATCATCATCACCTTTTGATGAGTCTGTCATTATCCAAAATATTTCCCTTAATCTTCCAATAAGTTTCTCTTTATAACCTCTTCAAGATATGTGTTCTCTTTGCTTTCATCCTTGCATTCTTTGTTTTTGCTGGTATTCGCTTTTATCAATTTTTATTAAATTATTTACTTTTAAATTTTATTCTTAATATATACAATGCTTTTTTTATTTTTCTAAGATCTTTTCTGGTTTTTACATGTGAAATTTTTTTCCCTTAGTAGAAGCCTCTTGTCTTCCATATTCCTTTTGTCTGTAAAGCTTTCTTTGAAAAAAGGCATTCTGAGCCAAAATTTATTGTGTGTATATACTCAGAGCCGGCTTGATGGCGGTGTGAACAGTGCAACTTCACTGTCTGTGCTCTCTTAAAAAGTATTTGTCTTACTTATAAAGTATAATTTTTAAAAAACCTGAAAAAATACTGAGGTGTTATAGTGAGAGATATTGCTTTAGTTGTTAAAATTTACTATTAAAAATTTTTCATGCATAAAAGTCCCCTCGCGTACACTTTCCACTGAGCCCCACGATTTTCCTAGCTGGCTCTGTATGTACTTTAGCTCCATCCATAATTTCAGCTGTGATAGGTCTGTGTTTTGATTAGTATTTCCTTACCATAAAGTAAATCTATTTTCGCCAAAACATCTGTAATTATCAGCTATTTTAATTGCAATGTGCTAACACTGTGATTCAGAATGCTGCCTAAATGCTCTATGGGAGGGAATGAAGAAATATTGTCTAATTAATAGGGAATGAATAGATTAGTGTTGTATAGAAAACTTTTTGTATGGATGAAAAATACAATATATTTTGTGCGAACTGATTTAGAATGGGTGATTTCAATTTTTAAATGGCATTTGATGTGCGAATTCATGCACACTTGAAATCTTTTTATGACTGTTATTCAAGAAACAATTCTAGAAAATGGGATACGGAGTATTGTTTAATTTATTTTAATAGAATGTGATGTCGATAATAGTGATTTGTAGCCTGAGATATATGTAAACTTTTACCTGCACTGAAAAGTTTACCAAAATACCATATTTTCTGGTGTATAAGACACATTTTTTGTCGCAGAAGTGTGCCATAAAATCATACTGCGGTTTAAATGCCAATAAGATATGTCAATTAAAATTTTTATACACACCCTTTTCAAATTCTTGCAACACTGTTTTCAGTATAGAGGGAGGTTTTCTATAGAGTACGCAGGGCCGGCCCAAGGTACCAGCAAACTGGGTGGCTGTCCAGGTCTCTAAAATCTTGGCGGCGCTATTCCGACCATCTATCTATGAATTACTTACAAGTGAATAAATATTGTGTACCGATTTATATCGCTGAACAGGCTGGAATCTCAATGGCATACATTCTGGTTTTTCTTCATCTGTAATATTTACAGAGAGATGAGTAAATTAACATAGTAATTAACTCCAACACTTACGGAGAGGGCGCTAGAGTGCTATCTCGCCTGGGATGCCAAAATTCCTTGGGCCGCCGCCGGCAGTACATATAACTTGAAATGCATGCATTCATTCTATAGATTTATTAGTGCTATTAATTATAATGATAAAGCATTTCGATGAATTATTTGTAACTGATCAGCAATATATTCATTTTGTGGGATACAAAGAACAATACTAACGAAAATGCCGCATGTGGGAAGCAAAGAAAAATTGCAACGACTTTCAAACTGAAAGAAACACCACCAAAACGTTTCTCATGATAAAATTAACGGAATATGAAATTAAACTTTGATAATGTCTTGATATCCATCAGAATACCGTAGCGATTGCCTGCTGAATCTGTTATTTGTGTCATCCCCTAGTGAATTTTAACATTCGTCGTACGTTTTTGGATTTTCCTATTTATCTTCCTTACATATTAGCCGTATCCTTGTTCTGGAGATGAAAAAAATGGAAAAAGAATTGTGGCTTATATGGGAGTATATACAGTTTATTTTCAAAGTTATTAACCTAAAAATTGCTTGTCAACCAATAATTAACTTTGTTGTTTTTTAATCACCAAATATGTTTTTGTGAAGAAATTTTAAAACTGGAAAATTGCTTTAGTTTATGGGGGTGCATCTTTTACACTGGAAAATATGATTGTGTGATCTTATTTTCAGTTTTTTTTAAGAAAGAACTGAATAACTTTGTTAATGCAAGCTTTTGTAACTGTTATTTTACCTTGTAAATAGTGTTGATATTAGACAAGTGCAGCTAAAAATCATTTATCCACAGATAAGCGTCATGAAAATATAATTTATAGGGTATAATCTGTTTGATCAAGCATGTTCTAGTGATTAAGTTATATCTACATAATTTATTACATGATAAAATTACTAGTAAAGTTCATATAATTGCTGAGCATGTCAAATAGAAATGAAACAATACTCATTATAAATGACCAAGTTCTGTTATGACCCTTACCATTCTCATGCAAGCATTAGCTTTCATTGCATTGTTGTATGCTTTCCTGGAAAATGTGCAAATACAAGTTCTATATGTGAACATTGTATACATTAAGCACAAAATAATTAGCATTTCAACATGTAGCTCTCTCTCAAAGATTCAGGAATTATGGTGACATAGAAGCTTCCTTGTTTGTTAAGCGTGGATAAATGGCATTTGTCTGTGTGTATTCAATAGGGAAACTATAAAACCCAGGTAAATTGAGATCTTGATGGTATAGAATTTGGATTTTGCTTAAATTTAATGTGATATTTTTACTTATCATAAATATTTAAAATATTTTGTGCAATTACTCATTTTTGGAAATGGATTTTCCAAAAAATGATAATTGTAAGACACGAAAGGTAATTTTGGAAATTTTTATATTTTGATGTAATATTACACTTTGAATATAAACATAAAGAAATAAATATGCATAATAAATACATTTATTACATGTTCTCTCTGGTAATGAAGGTAGATAGCCAGTAGGAACATCTTCAGTATTGATTTTATCAATGAATAGTTACCGAAGAAATGTTTCGATGAGAGAAAATACCCTTTGGAGTAGTGCATTTGTTATCATTAGCCTGCTACATTACATAATTTCTTTAATTTTATTGCAAGCATTTACGATTAAATTCTACAACTGAATAAAAAAGTGGATGGAAATCAATACTGAAATAATTTTTAAAATATAGGATTTGCGAAGTTAAGGAATTTCTTTCCCCTAATTTTACTCTTGGTGGCTGTGAAACTGCTGGTATCTTGCTTCGTGATCGGTCAGTCGTACTCGGCTCCGATGGTTATGCTCATCTCATCTGACACGATTAAAGTTGAGTGGTACCATCTGTTCGTATCCAGGACAACTGTGAAAACGCATTGAAATTTTTCAGTACGTTGAAGCGTTAACAGTCCAGGAATATGGCGATTTGATCGCTTACAAAACTAATTTGCGCTGAAATATGAAATTACCCGATTATTTTTATAGTAAAATTTTATTTGAAGGATCTAAGTTATTAGAAGTTTGTTAGCTGGTAATGGAAAATATGAGTACGACACCAAAACCTTCAAGAGCTCGTGTGTAAAATTGTCCCAGCGCCCTTCGTGAATAGAAGCATTAATTTGTTTTTATATTGACAAGTTATAAACAAAAACAGAGTATAATTCAGTCATTTATAAGCACTTTTTAATAATACACGGACAAATATTAAAGTATTAAGCAATTAAAATTAAGATCGTCGATTTGCGCTCCCTGAATCGAGGCGCCAGCGCACAAATCCGCTCGGCGCGGCCCTAATAATCATCTGCGTCGGGAATGGCTTTACACGTTTGAATTCTAATTGAGCGAGTGTCAACATGTTAGTCGAAATGTCACATAATTATATACAGCCATTTGAATCCCATAGAGTTGTTTGAGATGCTAACAAGTGAAAAAATTAAATTTGCGTGGATTTTGGACCCGCGTATGTTAATCCATATTCCGGTTTCCAACACCGCCAAGAGCATGGATGTCTTTGCCATTCCGAGTTAGATTAGCATGACCTTAATTTAAAACAAAAAGATTGAAAAAGAAAACTCGTATTTTTCTGCTTTTTCTTCATCGTGAATGTAGTCACCCGTATTTTCATGTTTTACAATAAAGTTTTTGGAAATCCATCAGAAATAATTATTCCTTAGAAACGGAAGATGACTGACCGCTTATACATTATTACTCCTCTGATAAAGGTATCTTGTACATATAATTTTTTGTTTACAGGTATAAGAAGTAGCGTATTTTCAGTTTCCACAGTAGTTACTTCCAAATAGTTATTAAAATATCAAATATAAGTCGAACAAGAAGTAATTTTTACGTATGCCGTTTCCTATTTCGTCTATTAATGCATAAAATTTTCGGGCTTAGAAAATTGAGAAGGTCGTGAAAATATCCATTCGGAAAATCTGACTAAGGACGGTTGGTCTTACACATTTGTTCATATTATCAGAAAGAATGACCTTTGTGATAATTTATCTTTAACGCCGGTTCTCTCAATCTTTCGAATTGGCGGACAGTCACTCGAAGTAATTGCTCGTGAGAGATCTGTCGTCTGTCTTTGCCAAACTCAAAATTGCATGTGGTCAAATATATGGCGAACCACATTTCATAATAATGAGCTTAAGCATTTTGTTAAAAATAATAGCTCTACATATGACGGGTCGAAATAATATATCCAAAATGGAAATTTCAAAATATAATTTAATATCACGAAAAAGAATGAATGTATATTCAATATAGAAATTTACGAATGTTGTTTACTTTGGTTGCTATGAAAATTATTTCCCTCTCCTACCTTCTCTCTCTCTCGTATTAACAGTATTCAAAGCTCGCCTAAACCCATAAGGATTGAAATAACAATAGGATTTCGAGGTCTAACAACGTAATTGGTGGACAATTATGGCCGAGAGAGAGACCAAAATTATCACTTCGTTCATAATGGAAACGTAATCAGTGTAAATACAGCAGGTTACTTAGAAATATCAGTCAAATTTTTAAAAACGCAATTGACGCTTTTTTCATGTAGAAACGATCAAACTTGATTTATTGTGGCAATTATTTGCAGAGCGCCAGACAAGCTTATGAGCAAATATTAGTTAGGCCAGGGATTTTCAACCTCTGTTTGATGACGTACTCCTTGGAGAATTTAAAAAAATGTTCTCGTACCCTTTAGTACTTTATAAAGTGATAACGAAATGAATAAACTTTGTGCAAAAATAGACAACTCATGCTGAAATTAGGTTTTTTCGGGTTATCCCGCGTAAATTTTTTGCGTTAACCGCCCACTTTGGCGTATCCCTTCAAAAGTCTTGACGTACCCCCAGAGACGTACCTTGGCGATATGGCGCCTATGGCAAATTTTTACGAAACACCTTGGTGATGTAGGATATCATTTTCTCTGCGTTTTAATAAAGTACAATAGCGTTTTTATTTTATAAAAACGCAACTTTTGAGTGTGAAAATAACACATTTATGAGAAAATTAATTTTTCGCAGTTTCTGAAGACCTTCGCCATACACAGGGCCGGCTCTAGAAATTGTGGGGCCCAATTAGAAAACTTTTGGCGGGGTCGCTACATCTAAAAGGTGTAGTTTGAAAAAAAAGATTTGGGAGGGGCACAGCAAGCGAGGTCCAAAGGACCGAAGCAACGAGGTCTAAAAGGCCGAGTCAGGGGGTGGGGATCCGGGGTGGATTCCAAGGCCGCGGGGCCCGACTGGGTCCAATAGGTACAATTGGCCTAAGGCCGGCCCTGGCCATACCCTAGGGCCAGGGGTCGGCAACGCGGCGATCGCAAAGCATTTACCAGTCGCCAGCCTGCCGAAAAGAGAACAAAATAAACGGAAAACTCCCAGAAAATAATTGTGTTACAAAACGAAAATTGAACTTTGGAATGAACAACCTACCATATAACTTGAGCCGAATTGTATTTCTGTTACAAAATTACATCTTCAAGAGTATGAGTTAAGAGCGAACGGACTGGGGGCATACATACATACATTAGTGTCATTAACAGCGTTCTTTTCAAATTGACTCCTTCCTATCCCGCCCCTAGCTTATCCACGTACCTTCCCCTTCTACCCACCCTTCTCTAGTATACCTATACAGCTCACTTGACTATTCACTTCGGCGTTTATTTTGCCTGAAGATATTTACTTATAATCGAAATACGATTCAGCTCAAGATATCACTGTAAGTTGTTGGTTACGGAGTTCTATTCTCCGTCTTGTGACACAACTTGGCTCAAGTTATTGTTGTAATTTGTTGGTTCGGAGTTCTATTCTCCGTCTTGTGACACAACTTGGCGCAAGTTATAGTTGTAACTTGTTGGTTTCGGAAATATTTTCTCCAGTTAGTACGCAAAGTACGGGGTTTCTGAGGTTTTTATTCATCTCAAAGAATACCAGTCAGTGATAGCTCATATTCTCCTCTCCGTTGGTTAAATGTAAATCGGTTTAACATGCCAAACAATTCCGAATATTTCTGATGTTTTCGGATATTCTTTGTGTTGTGATTATTAATTCTTTTGTGCAAAATTTTATCCCCATCATAAGAGGAAAAGGACATATAATTATAATGCTAATCGGGAAGAAATATTCTGTTTTACTTATTTTAAAGTGTTTGTTTATTGGGCTTGTGTCGAATAACTGGGACCACATCCAAAACTGACCGCGACGCAAACCCCTCGACCGTCATTAACTCGGGTTAGAGGCCCATCCTCAAATTCGAGCTTAGGTATCTCTGCCCTCGCAGCAGGGAGACACTAGCCGACCACGTCTTTTGCAATAAAATTTAAACTATTTTATGTTGTTAACTTAGTGCGATTGTGACTCAAGCAACATATTCGGGTGAATGCGCTGATCAGAGCGTCTTTTTAACGGAATTGTACGATAAATAATAACATACGCTCACATCTAATCTTGACGCCCAGGAATACCAACCTCTTACGAGTTTTGGGACGTGATTGTATTGAATGCAGTTATCCGCGAGACGGTGCGGAGGGTGTAACGCTTGAAAAGGAAAACCGCTCATAACTAAAAAGCTTTTCAATCTTTTTCGATCAAACTTTCAGGAATCGCTTGACTATTCAACTTTTCAATTTGAAACTGCTCGCCGTGTACATGGTAGTCCTGGGTTTGACTCCAGGAGCATATATATATTTTCTCCATTTGAATATCTTGGGAAGAGCTGAAACGAAGTGAGCGAAAAAGTATGGAAATGAATTTCCATATCGTAGAAATTCAAATCTCACTCGAAAAAAGCCAAAAATTAGGTTTAACTAATATTTTTCGTGATTTTTACGCATTTGTTCAACTCGTCGTGATCTTTAGTGAGGAGTTGGGTGTTTCCGTGTACTTACTTATTTCTCCCTTTTCAACCGTCACCTCCATTGGACTGCACTGGTAGTAACACTCTGGAGGCGGTTCCAGAACCCATTTTTTGCTTCCTCTCAGCTGCGCCTGCCAGGACGGGTGCTCAACATTGTCCACCTATATTTAATTGTGGAATCGAATATAAGATTAATGCAATATTTGCGAGCATTGACAGCCTCCAATGTACGCGAGGAATGCGTTCTAAAATGGCCTTAAGCGATTAGATATCGCATAAATATTTCCTAATAATACATAACAATAGGGGGGTTGCTATATTCTAAGCATTCTACCGCATTCGGCCCTTTCTGCGCCTTAGTATGGTCCAAATGCCAATTTTTGTCTCAAATAAATCGTTCGAGATTATATACAAATAACTTTTGTAAAGAGGAGACAAAGTTTTCTCATTCTGACAGTTAATACAATGGGACGCGTTTTCTAAATTCTAATTGTTTCTAATTCTAATTGTTTTAAATAGTAAAAAAGTCGTCTAATCTTTTATATTGTGTATTTTTCCAACTACGGCTGTTTTAATGTATCCTCAGATTTACGCGCGCTTGCTATATGCGTTTTCGTTTATACGCGATTCTTATTCCTAGGAACATGTTTCGGTGTTAACGCGTGTCATCTAGTACAGAGGCACCCAACCTACGGATCGTGGGCCGGATGCAGCCCGCAAAGGTATTATGAAAAAGCAATCAGAAAAGTCGAACAGAAATTCATACATTTTTATGAAAATATTGACGGTAAAAGTTTTAATATTGAAATGTTAACCATAAAAAACCTTATTTATACTTGATTTTCACTTCAGAATATATAGGCAACTTCAGATTTAAACTCTAATCAGTCCCGCCGAAGAATTTTCAACTTATAATGCGGCCCGCCGAAGAATTCGCAACCACCTATGTGGCCCGCCATGTAGAAAAGGTTGGGGAACCACTTACATATCGAGTCGGCCTTGAGGATTCTGCTATCGGTCGCGCTATTTGGGTATGGATTTAAACTCTCAGCGAGAAAAATAAACTTAATACTCTTACGCATAGGGACGTCTTCCTGTGTTCGTAAGTCGTATATAACATAGGTATTTTAATGTGGTAATAAAAAGTGGCTTGCGTATATTCCCGGATAGTTCGTATGTCGAAGAGATATTCGAAGTTGGAGTCGAACCCCGTGTTATTTCTTCACAACAAGGGAAGTAGAAATCGTTCAGTAGATGGAGAGAAATGTACGTATTTTATGATGTACCACGTTTATTATTACTTTCTCCATACGTAGTATGGGAAAGTATTGTGATCACGAAAAAAATCGACTTCGAAATTTCAACGGAAATACACGTTTTGAAGTCCCTAGAACACGTTTAGACTTTTCGGAATGATGTATGGTATGTGTGTGTGTGGATGTATGTGATTTTGTGCGCTCTAACTCAAAAGGTACTTGTCATATTAATACCAAATTTCATATATAACACTAGCATGAGCACAAAGAAGTGATTACTTTTTTGACAATAACGGTTAACCGGAAGTCGAGGTTTATTCGAAATCCGATTCGGTTTTTGCGATATTTCTCCGATAATACTTCATTATTGTATACATTGACCAATGCAAAAAATGTAGAAAATATAATTTCCTACATCTTTTATTTAAAACAATTTTCCATAGCAGTTATTGTTTAGGAATTATTTATAAATAATCGGTGTTTTCGGTTTCCGTCAAATATCTCCTTAGAAACGTCGTTATTGGTAATCTTCCGAGGACCAAAGTTGTAGAGAATAATATTTCTTCCAAGTTTTGTTTGAAACAAATTTTCGTAGAACCATACATTTCGGAGATATTTTGCTTATTCGTAAATTTCAAGTATACAACGCCACCACCATGTAGCGGTGAATTCTGTAAACATATATACCTAATTTACGGCAATAAGGACGACTGTATTCTTTTACGATACGAAATAATAATTTTGCCTTTTAATGCTATTCATAATAATTTAAATATCTATACCCCAAAAATGGAGAAAGTCATGTGTTGGCCACATCAGATTTTATAATCTTATAGTAATTTTAAAATTCCCATAAAATACTAATTTAAACAAGTTTATCACTGTAATGTATCTGATCAAGAACGTGACTAATACTTATTCAATTGTTTTCTATGGGAGAGTTATTAATTTCCGGTACACCAGTTTTTGCACAGCGCGGTGATTTCCTGGATCGCAACACTCGCGTAAATCGGGCATTAGGGCATAAAATATAAACTGAACTGGCGTACAAAGGACTCACGTAAATCGGTGGCTGCCGTTAGGCTTTTATTTATCAAAACGAAATTATTCGCGAGATCGTTATCAACAAACTTAACCATTAAATCAGAGGTTTGCGACGTACGAATTGCGTTTGCAGACCGCATAAAAATGCTCTCGCGAACAGCGAGAGCATTTTTATGCGGTCTGCAAAGCTTTGGCGAGGCTATTCGCGAAGTGAATACATGCGATTCCATATTTGCTAATTAAAATTATGGTCATGAAACTCTGGTTAATTTTCGGCGTTACAAAATTCAATTAATTGCAGAAGCCTGAAATTTTTGGATTTCCCTTTTAAGGAAATAAAATAAATCACCGAAAAATACCATTGCGTTAAAGAAAACACGAACGATGACATTGTTACGTTTAAATATAGGTCGTGTTTTTTTTAATACAGTGAAATTTCTCAAAGTAATTTGTTTTATGTTGCTAAAAAAATTGTTTACCCTTGATTTTTTCTAATATGCTACCACAAAATGCCTCAGGTAGCTTCCGATGCAAACTTTTATTTGGTCTTATGGAGCACTCAAATCTTCCAATCTTCTTGAAAGGGTTGCGCACTTCTGTATTGGGCTTTTTTTTCTGGTATAAATATGAAGATTTCCCTATGAGTCCAATAATCCCCATCTCCCTCAAGGTAAATAGGAAAACAGGTTACACAAATGAAATCATATTGCGCTCGTTCCAAAAGGTTTTCTTGGATGTGAGAAAATTATTTATCAGATTTAAATACACCACTATTATGAGTTGACAGCATGTAACAAAATTAATTTTAATTATTTATTGTCAAATAATCACACAGATATACCTACGACGGAAATTGTAGTAAAACAAAAGAAAGAAGGATAAACACATTGTCTTTAGCATTGAAGATTTAAATGTCCGTTCGTTGATATTTATCAGAAAGGGCAATTCAGATGGAAATAACATGAAAGGTGACTTGAATGATAACATTTCCAAGCTTAAAAGCTTGAAAAGTTGCTGTTTTCCGGATTAGTATATGCCCGATAATGCATCTATTTAAGATCTCTTTTAACAAGAATAAACCGATATTTCGGCCGAGTTATTATTTCGATTTTAACCTGCTTTAACATCAAAATAAAAATATAATATACTAATTACGGTGTTAATGAAACGGATAGTGCGAAAGTAGCTAGAACCAAATTATTTATCCTCAGTATGCCTATATCATACATTGAATCATTCCACGTAACTGTTAAAAGATTCACTGAAATTAAAATGGGCTGTTCTTGATTTATTTTCTTTCATAAATTACAATAATTCCTCGTTCGAGAGGAAAATATATATATATATCCGAAATTTCGACTAATCCGGAAAAATGGTTATAGTATATATTGGGTTTTGGTGAAGAGGGCCGACAATATACTTCAAAGCTTAATCAGGCCGGGGGAAAGAGGAAGGAAGGTCAGAGGTTGGAGGGGGGGGGGGGGGGGGGTTGGTGGTTAGCGGTCACCGCTTATGGGGGAATAACAAAACCAAATCTACCCTACCCAATCTGAGATATTTTACCAAAATCTACAGTGAGTTAAATAGGAAATAGTTAAAAAATCGATTTCAAATTTGTCTTTTTCAGCGAACTTTACTATATGATCCTATAAAGCCTAATAGCCCAAAACTCGATTTCGAATTTGATTTGTCACTTCTAATATTTGTACCTCAAACGACTAGCAGGTTTCAACTTGAACGATTTCTAACCATTAAATCCCGCGAAAAAATATTATATAATTATTAATTGTAATATATTATTGATGTTATCTGCCCTTTGGGTTTCGGTCTTTCGTCCGGGTCTCGAGTATATCATATACTAACCAACCATGGTTCGAAAAATTCTGTAATCCGTAACTCCTCTGACCCCGAGCTGTAAATTGTGACGTATACACGAGCGCTTGCTGTATTATTATTTGTCTTAGCGAAGAGAATCCTAGGAAAGAGTTTGTATGTGAAGAAGAGAAATCCTCCGTGGAATGAACGAAGGAACCTTGGGTCTTTCTTAACCGATAAACACCTCGAAGCACTTCCACCAGCTGCGTTGGGCTTTCATTTAACGTGGCATAACTGGGAAGTAATTTACCGCTAAAATTTATTTGCATATATCGTTTTGGATATGCGTTTTCTTCAGTGGGCGCAAATGGTGTGTTAGGATAATTAGGAAGTAAATGTAACTGAATGCGGTAACGGAGAAATGGGTCACAAAATATGCAACTGATAATAAGGAAAATAGCGAAAGAATAGCTTACTGTTCTCCAATTCGATTCTGCCCAAGCAAACACTGGTGTTTACTGTCTAGGAATACCAAAGCTATTATTTACTGCGCGATCTGCTGATGTATACATAGAAGAAGGATGAGCTTGTCCTAGATATAATCACGATGTTTATACTCATTTACAATAGTTATAATGCCAATCACTCATAAGTAATTTTTTAAAGACTGTTTGAGACGAAATTTATCAATTCAAATGCACTCGATTAAATTATATATGTAATTCTCTTAAATCTCCCGCTATTTCACCTGCGTTCTTATGTTTAAATCATTTCTCTATAAGTCTTACAGACTAACAGTGCTAACGATCAATGCCCTCTTACCTTTTCTGCTATATTATCATGTTATATTGCGTCATCGTAAAGCGAATATTAAAAATTTCCTGCCGTCGAAAAATTCAAAAATATTGGAGGGACCGGTTTGACAAGAATGAAATTATAATTATTAATAAAAAATCAATAGAGTGAAATTAATATTCTCCACATCTTTTTGTAGAAAAGATGAAAACATTTTTATGAATGGATATTACAGCGCAATAAGTAATAGAAATGGAAAAACATTTCGGATAGGATCCACAGATTTGATTTCAGGGTCGATGTTACCCGGTTTCGGCGTTCGAGTCTTTCTTCCTTACCTTAAACATTAATTTCCACAAAATTACAGCTTACTCATTTAATTATATGGAAATCTCAGTATTTATTATGAGTTTTTATAACTCATTGAACCAAAATGAACTCAGACAAAATGTCTGCCTGACGTAATAAAATATCTTTCTGTCGATCTTTGTCTTCTCTTGAACGAAAATCAGGTACAAAAATATTTTTATGCCATTTTAAAATGAACTTATTATATGTGGAACTTAAATTTAACCCGTTAATTGGACCGTGTACATTCGAAGCCACGAATAAAATCAGTTAACGTTTCAGAAACGAAATAAGTCGAAAGGTACATATCCAAGTCTGCCTGAATAAACTGCACCGGATAATACAAAGCTTCAAGGGCAGAGGTTGATGTATATGGACAGGAATGTAGTCTCGTGCGATAAGCGATCGGATGGGTGGAGAATCTCATAGCCGAAGCTCGGTGACTACGAAGTTTCATGGCCACGCTTCTTGGAACATTCTCGTCTAAGCCAAAGCCGATCTTGCGTTTACGCTCATTTACGCCACATTCACCTCGTCCTCTGGAAGGAAACCTTCAAACAAAACATCTCCACCGAACAACAGGTTAATCAGCCAAATCTCGGCTAAATATTTCGCCAAAATCAGTGTTGTAGAATGCGTGTGATGCACACGGGTCCACCATATTAGAAGAGACCGTTGATAGGATCTGATAGGCTGAGCATTTGACAAGGGTGCAAATATAAAGAAAGGTCATTTTCAGATATTTTGTATAGAGATGTGTTGAATTAACCTTTAACTATTGAGGTGCCATCTGTGAGACACCATCTAAGTGATACTGTCAAATTACCTCGCTATTTTACTTTTCGCTAGTTATCATTTTACAAAGAAATAAACTTAATATTGTTTTTTGTTTTAATTACCCCTTAACCCTCATGGCGGATTACTAAACATGGAAATACAACTGTTGGTATAGCTAGTGAATAAGTAATAATAATAGCGGTCTGGTAGACCGCTTCTCAGTTACAGGTTTAACATTATTTCCCCTCACTAATTAAAGGTTAATCGAAACAGTTTTAGTATTTCATGCGTTTTTACCTTGTTCAGGAATATTTTAAAACTAAAATTCAAAAGGAAGAATATATAAATCCTGAAAACTAGAATGCTGTGTTTTCTCGTTAAAATTGCTTTTTATAAAAATAACATTTGACAAATTAGTTATATAAATTTATAGCGTACTTTGTATATTTCCGCAGCTTTACACTTTATCCTCTTATTTTACTACTTCAATTTTCCATTTTCTCGTTTCTGTTAAAGGTTTGGATCATAAGAACCTTTATGGCAAAAATAAAATCTCGGAGACTCACTTCCCATGTTTACACACGGGTTCATTGAATGCAAGTTACCTCACCGGCCTTAACACCAATATTCCGCAGTACAGAAATTAATTTTCTGTATTTTTTAAACGTATATATGGATTTGTTTTGAAAATCGTTTATTTATCCGAACTTGTCTGGATAAAACAATGAAAGATACGCCTGAGGGAATGCGTCGCGCATATTGGTGTGCAAATGGAATAATGACAATTTGTGCTCAACGCGTCGTAAATGGAATTGCGATGTTTCGTCCTCAATTCGCTCTCTGATTTGAATCCGATTATAAAGTTGAAAGACAAAAGAGATTTTCTGACTGGTTCGTATTTTACTGCGGTAGATATGTTTCGGTTCATAAATATTGAATTTTGTACTTATGGAAATCTAAATCTAATAAAACCTATTTATGAATATGTATGAAATATCAGTCTTATTTTAACTGAAACACGCTTTAAGCTAAAAACAAAATATGGTTTAGCCATTGATGTTCTAACTGTCTCTTAGGTATTTTTTCTCACCTTTTTTTAACCGAACTCATTTAACTAAATTTTCACGGACCGAAAAATTCCACAGATTAACAAAACTGCACTAATACGCGATTTATGGCAAGTCATCTTTGAAGAATATAATGAAAAGACTTTCTGCTTACTACGAGCACTTTGGATGAAGTTTAATCTAAACATCCGTTGGAATTTTTAGTTTTATTAAGGGTCAGAACTATTTTTCCCAGCCCGTAAAACATTAATACGAGTGGATCGGTTTAATTTGGCCAACATGCGAACCGATGAAAGTTAGCATCGAGTAGAAAGTGTCTGAGGTAGAGTAAGATCCCTATGGGATTGTTAAGGTCGTTGAAATATCGTCATTAAATAAATAAGCGCCATCCCACCTCTCCAGCTTCTTAGATCGTTTATCCTTATTAGAGAAGACAATGGCGATAAAAAGGCCGGTGGGAAGTCGCCAAATAGATTTAAGGATTTATCGGGAAGGGACAGAATGGCAAGAGGATAAGCGAGGGAGTGAAACTGGTGTGGGATGTGGTTACGACGGAGGATATCACTCCTTTGAGAGACCAGGTGCGGAACGGTATCGGGAGAAGCAGATAATAATCGCGCTAATGGAATAAATAATGGAGTAATCTGTTTGGGCGAAATATTCCTTCTCCTGGTTAAGTCCTGTCCGATATCTGGTTCGTATGAACCGTTGTTTATAAATTATAGCGCAACTCACAGAAGACGTATCTTCATGTTCCTTGGGGATAGAGGGCCCTCCAGTCAAAGGGCTCCAACAACAATGAAGCATTTCCTCAAATGCTATTTGTGTTTTGTCATACTAATATTTTGGCTAGCTATTTTCTGTAAATTATTTTTATCCATTCCAACTCGTAAGTCGATGTCCCTCCGACATCGTGATTTGCTCGTTCGCCGGGAGAGCGCAACATTTACTTTTTTCAGTTATCGCGATATTTCTGTCGTGATTCGTCAAAATAATAGAAAATCACGTGCCAGCACCGTATCATATTGAAAGTTGCATAGTCTTAATTTTATCGATGGAAAGCATGCTGGTTTCTCGTTGAAAGGTTGATATCTTTTAAAAATAAAACATAATTATATGAAGCAATAAAATGCATAAGAAAGATGGAGTTCTGATCGCTTATCTTATTCACAAACCGAGACAAAGCCAGGCTGAAAATCAACCTCCGCTAAGTTTCGATTCTAGGCCAGGTGATTGGAAAGTCAGCTGCATAAACAATTCAAAACTACTCCCATCGTGCAATTTTCCGTACAAATTTTGTTACTGGGTTAATGCGTCGTTCCCGTAAAACAGAAGCTTCGTTTTGCTGTGAATTCGCCCTTCCATTTCCATCCGCTCCATTAAACAGGTACGATTACCCTCGCTGAAGCAACAGGTGGAGTCAAGCTTCCTGTGAACCGCCCGGATAATTCCAATACATCTAAAATAATTGATTCCGATGGTTTAAACAATAAACAATTTTTGAGAATTATCTCAAAACAAACATGAGATGTATCCTTTTTCTTTGGACGAATGGGAGCTAAATCGGACTGAATGTCGTATAGATGAGCCATTTCTGTTCCTTTGCAAATTCTGATTCAACCATCAAATAATGTAACTTAAAAAATGTCACATCAAGTTTTATCGTTTGTGATATTTATTCCTAAAACTCCTTTATGAAATAAACTTTTGATAGAGGATTTATCCTATAATCTTTAATCTCACGGATTTATGATAATTTTTATTTCAATTTAAAGAACGATATAAGCATTTATGAATGACACCCTCGTATGACAAAAAAACGGATGGAACAAGAGCAATATCCTCCATAGAGGATGGTTTTTACTATCGGTTTGAAGAATGCAATTTCTTAACCAAGTTTGTTTATTTTCCACCCCGTTGGTCTTTTATCGAAAGTAAAATTCGATGTGCTAGCAAGAGACTACCAAAAGGGCTTAAAAACTTTACGAAAACATTAATATAGTTTATAATTCTAATTCGGTAAAAATATGACCCATATGTTTCTAAATAATTATATCTTGGTAGATTTTTTCTACCCTCAAACGAGTAATGTAGTGTGTACATCACGGTAGAAAATTACTCCGGTTTTCGTAACGCACTACCATTCTGGACGTCTCACATATGGAGTAAGAATATTCTACAGTTGACCAATTTGAAACCTGTTCACATTTTACCCCAAAATAGCCTTTGTGTCGCGTAGAATTTAAATCGACAGGCGACGCTTATACGCGGTTGTTTTTGAACTCCCAAAAGATTGAAAATTTAATCCCTTTTATTCCGTAGGAAATATCAATCCCGAATTTATGCGTTGGAGTCCAAAATAAAACGCATCTAGGGTTTTCGTGAGGTCGGAAAAAAATGTGAAGCGGACGTAACAGAGCGATCATTCACTCACGGACCAACGCGCAACGATTTTCTTTACAGGAATCCGTCCGCACGAGATCACAAAAGACCCAACCATTCGCCAAGTATTTCAACGTAAAGCGAAACGAGTTAATCTTAAAACATCCTAGAGTCAGAATCCGGTTTAGGACGAGACGGACGTTTTAGAAGCGTCGGAGAAAGAGATGAAGGCGAAATTAGTTTCACCCACGAGACTCATATCGGTCACAACGCAGCAGCGCGTTTGCGTTCCCTCCGGAGCGCTAATCTCTAGTTAGCAGATCCGTCCCGGGGTAAAAAGGGCGTATGGAGGGGGATCCTTTATCACGGATGAGGAAACAGGAATAGGCAGAGGTTTTTGGGTGGTGGCAGATAGCGAGGCCTTGGTGAGGGGGGAGGGGAGGAGGAAAAGGGGACGAAAGGAAGGCGTTCTTGTGAGATGCGATGAGATTCGAAGCGTGAAATTGAAGCTTTTCCACTTCTTCACTGACCACTTACTCCGCGAGTGGAGAGGATACGTACGAAGATAAGGGATGGAAGAGGTTAGGGAGTTTCCTGAATAGGGGTTGAAAGGCAGACGTGAGAGTAGGGTGCAAGGGATGAGTTTATTGTCGTGGGAGGGAAAAAGAGGTCGAGAGAAGGATAGTGGGAAGGTGAGACACGTGTGGGAGGCGGCAGACGAAGAATGGAAGATTTCGAAAGCATGTGGAGAGGGATTTGTGAACTGCTTTGCACAGAGATGATGTTTTGAGTCGATTTAACGGGACGGTATGAACGAACGTCTTTTTAGATTGACGTTTGAATTCTCCCATATTTTAGCGTAACAAACAACGCCGTTCCAAAGGGCGTTGCTCCACGAATTCTTCCTTTGCTTCCTGGTGTGTTTGTTATCATAGTTATCATGCGTTGAATGCATCTACTACGTAGAATAGTGGCGTAGCTGGAACTGTCCAGGATCCCCGTCTATTATCTTTTCAAAGAATTTACATTCGCGGGCCACCCTGATATGGATGTACGTTTAAATATATGATCTTGATGAATTATAACCGGAGCTGGGAAAGTTCCGGATCCGGAACAAGGAACGGTTCCAAAATCGTTCAGGTTCCTGGAACCGGAACGGAAAAATTTATCAGAACCGGAACCCGAACCGGAACAATGATGTCAAAATTTTGGTTCTGGAACGGTTCGGGAATGGTTCACTTACAAATGAATAAATTATTATTGATATTTTTTAAATTTAAAACAGAAATTGAAAACGAATATTTTCTCTGATTATTCTTCTTCCTTGTTAAGTTGGCTGTAGTGTTTGGACCTTGGTATCTAATCAGTCTGCATTTGGTTTCCATATTTTGCATATTAGATTCTGTTAAAAGATTACGTAAAGCGGGAAATAACAAGGAACATTCAATTATTTACTCGAATACATTGTAAAATCTCACTTTCCAATCGGTTTTATCATTTTTCTTTGCATATTCATAAAAAAACATTCTTGACAATGAGATTGTGAGATTAGTCGTTTCTTGATATTTTAATATAATCCGTAATCGAAAGAAAGAAACGCATTTGAAGAATATTATTCAGAAGTTGAATTTGTTGTGTGATTGATCAAATATGTATTTTGTAAGACAATGATTCAAGAAACGCTTTATCGATTTGAAAACGAAAATATAAATCTTTGATTTCAGAAGGGTCAAGATACGTAAGACCAAATATCCTCTTCAGCCATGTTCCACATTCCGAAATTGGTTTTTGATAGTGCGAAGTCAACCTCAATTCTGGATTTTTCGCCACCAAGCTTGCATCAAATGGAAGCGGCAACCTGTTCTATTCACCGTTGGCGAAATTTGTATCCTACGTTCACGATCAGTTAAGCACCTTTATCGCTGTACATGGAAATTATGCTGACGCCAATATTTTTCAGGAGCAAGTGAAACTGCGAGGTGCTCGATTTTCTTCATGAAATAGGACTGTATCGCCTTCAAATATGTCATTTGATTTGTGTTTATCAGTCAAAACTGACCATTCGCGCAACTGGACAACAGCGTAAAATCTGATCGCGTACAACCGTCTGCGCAATACGACACTGTAGAAAATGATCAAAACTGATCATTCGCGCAATTAGACAACCCCCGTTACAGACCGAGCAACTTCATTAATGCGAACATAATCTTGTTGATATATTGCAGTGTTTTCAACCATTTTTGAGAGGCGGAACACTTTAGAATGGGAAAAAAATTGGCGGAACACTATATACGTATGCATACATACAGTAGAACTCCGATTATCCGAACTTTGTGATTGGGACTTGGAGTGGTTCGGATAATAAAAAATTCGGATGATAGGAAAAAGTAAAAAAATATGTGAAGTAGAAGAGTACATGTATTTTGAACGCTTATTTTAAAATGCACTTTATAATGTATTAATCATTAGGCATACAGAAAATTAATTTAGCGGTTAACAAAAATACATAAGACTTTACATAAAATGAAATGTTTTAATATAAAATGTAATTTATTTAAGACAAGAACTGAGTGATTTATAGCTGTTTTGCGGAAGACTTCATTTTTTGCAGCTTAATCTCGCAATCTTTTTAAACAGAGCAATTCGTGTTTCGCCGAAATTCTATCAGGCTCATATTCCTTGAGTTATGACTTCTTTAATGTATTTAGTTTACGTTGTAGTGTTGAATATATGAGAAGTTGTTATCCTTCTTTTAGGGGGCGTGGTTTCACACATATGACTTAAGTTTTCAAGGTATTACAAATCGTACTGCTTATTCAGACTAAAGTCAACTTTGAAAAAAACAGTTTACAAGAGGAAGATAGGCAAAAATATGTTGTAAAATTCGGTTCGGATAATTGGACGTCCGGATAATCGGCGTTCTACTGTATTTACATATGAACATTATTTTATGTACTCGATAAAGTACTCCTGCTTCCGCGATAGATGTAGTTACAGTGTGAGAGCAAAATCAAAATATTTACATTTTATTTTTAAATTCATTAAAAAATCTAAATTTATAGAAAAATTATTTTCGGTGGGATGCTAGCGGAACACCTGTATTCCGTGGAACACCTGTTGACAAACACTGTTATACAGGCTAGTCTGTACTTCCAGATATTTCTGTTTTATTGAAGGCCATACGAAGAGGGTTAAAGTAATCGGTTTCCGTCCTCTTCTATGTTTTTATTAACCATATTCGTCCGAGAGTAACGGCACCGCTCCGATTTGTTATATTTTACAAATGTTTTCATAAGGAAGCAAGGGAAACTTTATTTCTCTTTTGAGACGCGCATAATCGAATCAAACAAAGACATAAATGTTCGAAACACAGGACTTAGTTTAAATTTAAATGAATACGGGGGGGAAATATATCTCCTTACCGAAAAAAATGTGAAGAAGATAAGGAATTTTGACGAGATAGTAAATTGATACCGAGCTGTCAAACATTCGAAATATAGACGCCCTATCTATCGGTGTTCGACCTTGCACCTCTGTTTATATAAACAAACGCACCTACGAACATATGCCTTCATTAATGGAAGATTCGTGCGCGAAAGAAATTAAACGTGACTTAGTTGTCCTCGAAAGTTATGGAACATTTTGGGGGGTAACCCGGAATTGATGGCCGCCACTGACTTCCGATTCCTCACGCGAATTACAAAAATATATATAAGATTGATAAAATCGAAATAAAATAAGTGCAGATGCAGAGCGGTCAGGGTACTTCCCTTCCGCGCATCGGATCCGGATACGAATCCTAGCTTGGTACGATATGGTCCCATTGGCAACCTTCCCACGTTAAACACTGTAGTCAGGGGTGGCCCGAGGAGTTGGCGCCCTGGGCGAGATAGCGTTCCGGCGCACACTCCGTAAATGCTCGTTGAGATATTTTCGACGTACATGTTAATTTATTCATCGCTATGTAAAAATTATTGATGATGAAAAAATATGTGATATAAATTGGTATCCAATATTTATTCACTTGCATGTAATGCATGGATATATGATCGGTATAGCGCCCCCAAGACTTTGGCGCCCCGGGCAGCCGCCCTGTTCGCTCGTACCTCGGGCCGACACTGACTGTAGCTTAGTGTAACAGTCGACCACTGAGAAATGTAAACACCTGAAGTATGAATGGAATTATTTTAAATGAAGCCGAATGAGCTAATATCACCAACTCTTCCCGCCTAAAATATTTTTCTTCCTAGTCCATATCTAAAACATTTCCGTAATCTCATTTTATTTTATTCAACCTCCATCCTACTGATTTTTCCCAACAATATTAAGGTGAAAAAGAGTCGGGTTAATCCCTATATTAATCGCAAAACATCTGCAGAGAATTAGATACAAGGGAAATAACGGAGACGCCAAATGATAAGGTAGAATTAATAGCATGTTTCATAAATGGGATTTGATTTTCATCGTGAATTCCTAGGATGAAAAATCAGGTGAAATCCGTAGGCGTAAATATTCGGAGAAAGTTTTTGGGAACTATCTGTGGAATAGTTTATTTCGGACTCACGTGCATATGAGCTCCGTATCCTGGACTTCCCATGAATATCCAGTCCAATTTTTTGTTCTCTGCAGTAGTAGGGAGGAAGTAAGGTCTTCCGTAATGATGTCGAAGGATCCTAGCGACGCGGTCATCGCAATTGCTCCTGCAAAAGAGAATAATTTATAATATATATAATAATATTAGGTGCAATTCGTCGAACAACAATATCAACGGTGGAAATTGAGAAAAAGATTCTTACGTATTTTGTTCAATGCATGAACTTTCTCGTTCTCGAAGTTATGCTGAAAAACTCAGCTTCTGGGTTTTTCATATATTTGATGCAGTAAACTGCATAAAACATTAAAAACACAAAGTATTCAACAATTACTCTACATTACTACCTAGTAGTTTAAATTCAGAAATGGTTTAGTGAACCATTTTTTGGCTATTGGAGGATTCTATTTTCATGCATTTAGTCTCGTAATAAGCAGCTAAAAATTCCGATCAAGTGTTTCGTAATTTCTTGCTACGATTTTTTTTCGAAGCTGAGCCGTAGTAATCTATTCGCTATATATATGTGTGTGTGTGTGTGCTTGCGTGTGTGTGTGCTTGCGTGTGAGTGTGTGTGCATGTGCGTGTGCGTGTGTGTGTTATGAAGGAATAGGATTAAATAGTGCAGAAAATTTTGTAAATACGTCCAATTAACACGTGCTAGTTAATTTCACCTAACATGCTGCGACATGCGGATAATTAACCTTGAGGTATTAATGTAACCAATAAGCTGGATCTTCAGCATTTAGATTAGCGATAAAATTAGTAATAGTAATTGTTAACTGAATTTTGAGAAAGGATATTAAACAATATTGTGTTTAGACTAGTTATAAACTCCAAATTAATTACTTTCCAAGTCACATATTTTCCTCCGACATTTTCGTATCTAATTCGATTTTTATTTTGTTAAGCTTTTGAGATTAATCGTTCATTCAAATGTTATACGATATAACGTCATATTTTAACACTAGGTAAATACTTTATAACAATTATATCAAGCCGGAGAATATAAAACGATATTTTCAAACTTCGCATCGTGAATGCTGCAAATTTGTGGTTTGATACTTCGATGATGATTTACAACTTAGGTGAATGAAGTGAGATTTTCACTTACCAACCGATGTACCAAGGCTTGGTACCATCTCTCATGTTGGCGCGATCTTCGCTCATATTAAACACCTCTCTGAGTTCCCTGAATTCCGTCTCATAAGGGAAAAACTGACAACCCATCTGGAAACTCCAGTACTCCAGGCTCTCCTCGTATATTCCTTTAAAAAACTCGAAGCTGAACACGTGTTGTGCCGTCCAATTTTCCATGGCGTCGACAACTACCACCGGACGTCCAGTGTAGGCGTATCTAAACAAGTTAAACGTTGATGTATTTATTGGAGGAAAATCCAAAATATTTAGAATCCGATTCATGGTATTAACGCTTTCCTTTATGGATGGGCTCTGAACAATGGTTTAGAAATGTGTCAGGTGCTCTGAAAGTTACCGTAAGTGATATATACCTTTGACATATTTACCACCGAACAAATTTTAAATTGACAAACTGTGCAATATTTACGTTGAAATAAAAATATATAGTATTATTCTTTGCCTTAGAGATTAAATATGAATATTTTTGTTTTAGTTTCATTCATTTGACACGTTACAACGAACATTCTAAACGATTTCGATAATTTCGGGGGTAGAGGTAAAATTTTCTGAGTCTTATTATTTGAAAATTAAATTTATTTTGTCGTAGAACTCTCTCGTTTTTAAAAAATTGCTATAATTTAATTGAGAAAATTTATAGCACAAAGAAAAAAATTATCGTATTTTTAGAAACAGATGAGGAATTTGAATAATTCGATATTATTAGGCGTTTTAGTAAAGTTTATGTAAATTTGATGTTTTTAAACTAGTCTACATTTCAGATACCTTTCCTCGAAAAGCGTGGGTGAAATGTTGGCCACCTTATCCACTTGGTTCAGACCTTGGCACATAGCACAATCCTCCGGGGGTCGGAAGGCCTTCACGAGTTGATCTGGCATGTAGATGGTGCACTAGAAAGGGATATAGGTCGAGAGAGGCTGTTAGCAATTACCTCGGCGCCAATTCGCTTAAAATGTTGGCGATTTCAGGGTGAACTACTGGTTTATTTCCGGCAGGAGGCGTGGCAGTTCCATTCCATTCTGTGAAACGGAATCAAGTTAGGTGTGGGATTATCCACAAAAAATTCATGTTACGATCTCGAGTACTGCATGAAACAATTTTTTTGTTTCTCGTCGTCTTTCGTTAAAATCATTTTAATTCCAAATACGGAGTAATTGAAAATCCTATATTTCATTTTAAAATGTGAAAACCAAAATAAAAATATCGATATAAAAGTAAATTGAACAAAAACAAACCAAGTTCTCCCAACTTTGTTTACATTTAATACTTGTCAAATTAGTGATTCTTGAAACTGAGAAAATTTGATGTTTTTTTAATGTGAGCATTATATAGGGTAATAATTTGAAACCAGGAGAACTTTTCTGCCATGACCAATAATCGCCCACGTTCCGGGTGGATATTCTAGAACTGAATTATCGCACGAGCTAATTCTCCCGTCTGAGAATGTGAATTTTTTCTAGTTGGGGCCGCGATAACCAAGATAGTACATATCAACTTTCCCCAAATGATGTCCTACATGACATACACCAAAGAAAACCCACTGCTGAGATTCCCTTTATTAGATCATTGATAATCAATCGATCGATCGATAATTGAAGAGAGTATGATGCTATTGAGATTGGTAAATACCTCGTCATCTGTCATCAACTTTTACTGATTAAGTTTATTTTTTATCATTGTTGATCTTATATTTTACTTCTTTAAAAATTTTACTTTAAAAATAAATAATTAGAATTATTTATTATTTCGGGCTTTATATAGAAGGTTTTTAGAAGAAATTATCCAGAAATTTCGCGCCAGCCCTGCATATATGCAATCATTCTCAGGTGGATTGGGGAACTCAGTTAACGTAAGATGTGTGTGAGAGAGAGGAAGAACAAATGGTGATGGACAACTCAAAAATTGATGATGGTGATTATACATAGTAACCAAAATACATATCGTTGTATTTTAAATTTATTTATTGAATTGGGTTACTCACAATTGCAACTGTCAATAAATGCCCTCTCTTCCGTGACCAGTGGCATAACAATAGGGTGGCGTGAGTTGTCAAATTTCATGGCACCCTGTGGGCCCTCGAATTTTTCCTATTATAATAAAATAAAGATTTTTAGCGAGTTTTCCTTTTATACCAATTTCTGAATAACGTTCCAGTTAATCATTATTTTTGGACAGATTTATTTTTTAAAAAAGCCTAACCTTTTCAGCATATTCCTGTTAATCTGTTTATAAGTACAACTTGGTGGGTTTTACTATGGGTTTCAGTTTTAATAGATCACATGTATTTGTTGAGATATGGGAAGGGGGAGAGGGGCCCTCGATAACATTTTGCCGGGAGCCTTTCGTTCCTAGTTACGCCGCTGTTCTTGACCCATAATAAAATGTCCCATTTTTCTTATTACTGCGAAATTCTAAGTTCTTATTATACGTGGTGATAAGAAAATTTTGACTTTATACACATGAAAACCTGGGTGAATATTATAATCGGAAAATTAGCTATTAGTTTCTGATAAATAGAAATAAGGTCTTATCGGCAGCGACTATGTTTTATCGTTTGAATGTAATAATTTTAAACTTATTATGCATAGCTATCAGGGTGAATCAGAGAGGCCTCGGGAGCTTCTCGAGAGGCACACAATTTGGCTACAATGAAAATCTGCGAAAGGTTCTCATAATTATTTTTGATGTAGCAAAACAAGTGATTATGCTGAGTAGATCCTGGATCGCGTAATAGTATTTTCATCAGAATTCCTCAACGTACTCATGCCAATCAGGGCGGAGTAAACGACTGCGCTGCAGAATTGAAGGCTAGTCATATCATATCTCGCCTCAGGCAACAAAATGTTTGGGCACGGTTCTTATAGCTATTTACTTTTAAATCATAGATTTTTTGTCAATTCATGCTATATTTTACAACTGATACTGTAGAATCATCTCTCGTAGTAATTTAAGTGTGACCACTGTCCATTAACGTTAATTAATGGTCCCCCACATTCATTTGCATGATGGCCCCAAAAATATCACACCTTCCCTGGGAGGGATCCTTATTAACTTTTGCACCGGGACCCACGCAGTTATAATTACGCCACTTATTAAATTGCAGTATTTTCTGGATATACTACAAAATACAACTGATACTGTAGAATCATCTCTCGTAGTAATTTAAGTGTGACCACTGTCCATTAACGTTAATTAATGGTCCCCCACATTCATTTGCATGATGGCCCCAAAAATATCACACCTTCCCTGGGAGGGATCCTTATTAACTTTTGCACCGGGACCCACGCAGTTATAATTACGCCACTTATTAAATTGCAGTATTTTCTGGATATACTACAAAATATTCAAGTTAATTTTAGTTCGTGAAGTTTGTATGCAGATAGGCACATATAAACATGAATATATATTAATATCCGCCCGGAAAGTGGAAGACTGCCGCCCGTGTGGAAGTCTCTCATTTGCCGCCCTTTTTAGGCATTCTATACAAAAATAAAACAAGTTAGGAAAGTGTTCTTTTCTTCATCATAAATAATCCATTTTCTTCCTATTTAATAATATTACATGCACACGTAAGGAAATTATGCGTTTGTTTGTGAGATTGTTTATGTTAGCAACAATGAAGAAGTAACCATGCGAGAAGATTTCTAAGTTCAACTCCACTTAAGACATTCTTGTTTGATTTTCTTGATAACGGCTACTCCTACGATAAAAATGTATAGAAAAAGAAATATTTACTCTAATTTACTAGTTCTACAAGTTTTATTTGAAAAATATTTTGATATGACTAATACTTGACGAGATACGTATGACGGAAAGTTCATTTTTTGTCACCAGTAAAGTGGTACCCCTGATTAGCATACGTGATTCAATTTTGCGATTTTCCTGTTATCTTTGATCGTAAGCCCTTAATATCAAATTTCATGAAAACCCGTTCGGTAGAAGCCGAGAACGAACATGCGGACAGACGGACGGACAGACAGACAGGCGGACAGATCGACGACAATAGGCGCTTACGCTGGAAGCGAAACGCGCCTAAAAACGCCTTATCGTTTGATAAATTTCCGTAGCCAATAAATATGAAAGAATATACGGCATATGATAATACGATCCGCATTACTGTTAAAAATACTGTACGTGTTTGACGATAAATCGGCCGCCCCCGTTGTTTGGCCGCCCGTTTGCGTCGCACACATCACACATATGGATGCCCGGTCATGGCAGAATTTTTCTCAGGCTTTTTCAGAAATGTTAATTTTAGTTCATAAAAAAATGCCGGGATGGAGCTATTTCTTTTGAATTGTTGTTAGATATGCAGTCTCCTAAATGTCAAGTTTTCTTGTGCCTCGAAGCTACTATGCGTCTAAACAAAACTGTTAGCGGAATTGGCCGACACTTAAGTACCTACTGAAAATGTGGCCAAACATTGGTCCACGTGCGCTCTGACGGCCTCTCTCCCTACTCCCTCTCCATCCTCCTCACTCCCTCTCGCCCGACTTCCGTCCCACCCACGTGCCGAAAATTTCACTTTCTCCGTCTCGTTAGAGTCAATGCCTCGTGCTTGCCTTCACACCTGTTTGTTAAGTTCTTCGGCGATCGGAGATTTATCACTTTCAACCTCCAATCGATCGTCGTCTCGATGTTCGACTCCTATTCGTACACAATATACGTTTTGGTACGTAAAATATTTTTCGCAACTCATAGAATATTCCAAATACATATATTCAGCTCATTTTAAGAGATATTTTGCATTAAACAGAACTTAGAAAACAGATTATCGTTCGATATAAGAAATTATGTATCATTTCCTGTTAGATAAGATATGAAATGAAAGCTCTACAGATTCTGACTGATGTTGACATGTTCATTCATCCATTCACTTTCCAAAAGAAGTTTAATCTGTTCGATATTAAAATGAATATCTTTTATGTGATTGTATCAAAACAGAATTTGGACGAGATGCGTCGCATTATCATTTTTATCCCAATTTTTATTTGTAAAAACTGAACTTTAATTTTTAATGAAACACCAGTTACGTTGTGTGACGTAATTACTTAGTGACTGCTTAAACTGAGGAAGGAATTACCTCACCCATTTTTTCGGTCTTGAACATTTTTTTTCCAAAAGCAAGCCGTAAGAATATTTTGAGAAGATCGTTTTATTATTTTGTAAATAAATACCGAACTTTTAAGACACTTCTGACATAGGAGAATATAGGAGGATACAAATTATGAGGCACATCCAGATAAGCTAGAAACTTGAATTTTGGTATGTCAATAGGTCGAGTGGCAAAACCTACAAAAATGTTTATCGTTTTAGCCGTTAAAAAAAATTCAAAAATGTAAACAAAATGTTAATTATTTCTAAATGTGCTACAATGCTGAATTTTTCAAACTGTGGAATTCGCTAAATAACCAAAACGGGATTATAGAAATTTAAATTTATTTGGCCATTAAAAATTCATAAAATTTAAACACATAGACAAATGTTTAAGTACTTACGGTCGAGCTAGGGAGATGAAAATTTTTCAGAAAGTTAGAGCTTGGTATTCCAGTGGAAATTAACATTGAAAATTACAATGGAGTTTATTATTGGGGCCGTTAAAATTCATAAAATTTAAACAATTAAATAAATAAACACATTTATAGAAGTGCTACATCATTAGAATTTGGCAGAATTGTGTGGCATTTGTAAGAAACATTGTAAAAAGTATAAAATTCTTAAATTGCAATTTTTAGTGCCTTTTTCGTCCCATTATTACCCCATACGAGGGTTAAAACTATGACGCAATTCCAGATGACCTATATAACTTCCAATTATTAGTGATTGTTTCCTCCATTATTGCCCCATACGAGGATAAAAATTATGACGCACTTCCAAATGACCCAGAGACTTCTAACTAGACAGGATTATAGGTTTTCGGTCACAACCAATGGAAAAAATCCGAAAACGTTGAAATTCTATTATTTTGATGTTGTTTTTCCTTATAATTACATTTCTCTCCGTCACTGACGACGGGATTCGGCCCGAAAAACCTCCGACTTCGTGTTATTTTCGTGTGTTCCTGTTTTTCGTGTGCTTTCAGCACCCCCTGCGGCTCTCCAATTTTGGTGTCCACTGGGCTCCCTCCAACACCTTGTTGCCACCTTTATAATTATTTTCCTTTTCCTTAAGCTATATATATATATATATATATATATATATATATATATATATATATATATATATATATATATATATATATATATATATATATATATATATATATATATATATATATATATATATATATATATATATATATATATATATATATATATATATATATATATATATATATATATATATATATATATATATATATATATATATATATATATATATATATATATATATATATATATATATATATATATATATATATATATATATATATATATATATATATATATATATATATATATATATATATATATAATGTGTGTGTATGAATGTATATTAATAATATATATTGAGTTATATTAAGGGACAACGATCCATTTCGTCATCTTATGTGGAATAACCTCTTCCGATACAGAATAACTTTCATTGTTATCGACATAATTAAGAGACGAGAGCAATTGAACGGTTATTCGCGTAGAACATATTGACGTACACTTTAGATTATTAGTATTGTGGGATCAGTTTTTATAATTCTCCAAGACAGTTGATAGAAAATATTTGCCGAAAATCACCTTTTTAAAGTGATAAATTCTAATAAACCCTGAATTAAACGTAAGATAATACCTCACTTAAAATTTCCTTCTCACTGAATTTTCAACTAATAAAATCGAGCTTGCAACTAACGGCCACCGCTACACTTTTCCATTATTACGAGCGAATAAGTCCTACGCATTCCAGTTTTTTTTTCATTCAATCACTTTGACCTCGTAAGTTTTTATTCACTCTACCTTTTACTTTCATTTGTTATTGAAACATGGCTCTTGACCATTCGAGTTATGGCTTCTGTTAGCAAAACTCAAAGATTATAAAGACAAATGACGATCGCTGGGTCACCACTGATTACAAATGCGTTGCATCTGACTTCTCTATTTTGTGGCTATCGGAGTTATTTTTATAACAGATAATGATTTTTTTATTTTCTCCATCGATTTGGGCTATTAACAGAAGTTATTATACGATATACCTTGCATAGGATTTTTTCGCTTGTCAAAATTTTGAGATTTTGGACTCATATGTGCATTTCTACGGTTCTTTGTATTAGATCTGAACAGTGCAAACAAGAATGAAATATTTTTACCACGAATCAATGGAGATACTAATAATGTTTGGAAATAAGTAGGTATTGGATGAATTTGACTATCTAATTCAGTGTTTCCCAACCGGTGTGTCGCGGCACATTAGTATGTCGCGAACATGTTCTTAGTGTGCCGCCAAAATTTCTAGAAAAATTTTCAATACTAATGTGTCACGGCACATCGCTTGAGGAAAAGTTTTTCGCCTACATTTGTAGAACTATTTAAAACAATATTATTTGGTGTAATAATATTAGTTTTGGTATTTTTGTGCACGTTTCTTTTTGGTAATAAATCTGTTTTTTTTTACTTTACCTGCTTTAAATGTGAAAGGTTATGTGTCGGCCGTATTTGATCCTCATTTGTGTAGCCAAAATCCTGCTCACTAATAAGTGTGCCGCGAGGCCAAAACGGTTGGGAAACAATGCTCCGATTAAAACGAATATTTAACCCACGACTTTAATCACGGCCTTCAACCTATATAATAATAATATAAAAAGGATAGAAACCAATCGAACTTAAATTTCTGTTTCTCGAAAAGCGGTATAATTTAAAAAAGGAAATGGGTTTTCAGAACGATGAATGCTTCATTCTGGCTGTTCCATTTTTATCAAAACCCGAAAGTATGATAAATTTAAATTTTGAATCACAATTTCCATATTAAACAATCTCGGCACGTTAAGAAGTAAATATTAATTTCAGCCTCCAGGACGTAGGAGTATGGCGTATACACTCTTGTCCCTCGTTTCCATCTTTTCATTTAAATTCTAATTCCAACAGATAAAGCACAAGTCTTCCCACTTTAATTAGTTTTTTTTCTGTGCAGTACTCGCCCGTAAGCGTTGTTCGCGCTATTTCCGTCATCCATTTTCTTAAGCGATTCAAAATTGCATGTGTAATGCAAAGTACGCTTAATTATACATAATTTTTATGAGTTCAAACACTTTTTATAATGTCAAGCCGCATTCATGCACTACGAATAGTTGGTATATTTTTCGTTTTAAACATTTAGCCGCGGTAAATTACATTGGCGAAAACTGCCGTCCTTATAAAAAATAACACATCACCTCTGTACTGGACCTAAGTAAAAGAGTGAAAAAGGAGAAAAAAAGAGAAAAACGTCAGAAACTAAGAAATTCGCCACTCATTAGAAGAAAATAAGAAGAACATATGAGATCGTAAAAAGTTTTAATTTTATTTTCAATCGATTTTTAGAAATAGAATGAATCGTTTTCAAGAAAAATGTAACATTTAACGCTCGTGGCAACTCTATAGAAGTTTAAAACTGTGATTTCGGTGTATTTACCTCTTTCAAATATACCACCTGTTGAAAACTTGCAACCCCTCGAAGGTTCACGGTGAAACCAGGAATTTTGTTTTTCTTTCAAATACATTAAATAATGTAAATTTCAGTTCGTGATTTTCACTTCTTTTAAATTATTAACTCTCTCTATAAAACAAAAATTTAAACAAAAACAGTAAATTGATTTATTCACATTCGTGATTTATTGTCTGTATACCCTACTTTACTTAGAGATATAGATTTGAGTGAGTGTCACAAACTCTTATTTAAAAGTCGTATAAGAAAGAAGAAGAAATTAAAATATTGCAACGGCAAGCCATCAATTTTCTTTATTATAGCTTTTTGAGATTCAGATCTGCTAAGGAAGCTTTTTATATGGAAGCACTGATGATGATGGGCCAATTTCTTTTGTATTCCATCAACGCAGTTCATTTCCATTACAAAACTTCCAGCATACATTCACTCTTTTCGAAAAACAATAATTGAGTGGCATCGAAAATTATTTTATTGCATCAAATTTTCCAGGCATCGAAAGACTATTTTTAGCCTCTATATATTTAAAAAATTAAATAATATTTTTTTGATTGCTCATATTCTTCTGCATAATAGCGTATAGATATATTTATGCATGTGCAAATAAAATTTTGATAAATGCAAATTGAATTAATAAACTGCTGTTTGCTCTGGAAATCTAGCAAAAAGATTAGTGTCCTTTAACAGAACCGCGAAAGAATAAATTAATATCTACAGCGAAGGATATTCGGGTAATTTAAACCGAAATTCAATCACGACGCCGAATAACCGACAGTGGTGTATGAAAGATTGACTTGCCTTTCTTAAAGCTATGGGCCTGCAGCTAAATGTAGGGCTTTATTCATTACTTAAGCCAGGGATCTCCAACCAGTCGATCGCGATCGACCGGTCGATCTTTGGCCTTTTTAAAGTCGATCGCTGAATCTTAGTTTTTATTGAATCAAGTGAGAAATTTTGAGCCGATACAGATTTTGAACTTACATCTGGAATTTTTTTTATCGAGTTATGCAGGTGATTTTAAAATTAAGAGTAAGTGTAATGCATAAATCAAATAATACAGCTATTTCTCGATATCAGTTCTCGCAGCGAGACAAGATCGTATCGATTTTTATCGACCACGAGTATGCTTAAGTGTAGCTCGGTATGTGGTGTTCTACTCGCGAATTACTGTAAAAGGCGAAAGTTTGAGGCTAAATGTGACTTTATGTGTAACTTGATTAATTAATTCAAGTTATGTTTTGGTTGATTTCTTCCGTCTGTACCTATATTTATTTATTTAATAGCCTTTTTCTTCAACTTCTAATAGATTACGACTTACAATTAGCAATATATTGACTTGGTTAAATTTTTAATCAATTTTATTTGAACTAAAATATTCTCTTGTACAGAACGAAAACTGGAATAAAACTTTATTCGAGCTTGTTTGACTCGAATAAAAAGTTGTTAGTGATTAAATTGGATTGACGTGCTTATCCTTCCCCTCCCTCCCTGCTCAACAGTATTTCTCATATCAAGGCTCACTCCATTGGGTCAATCCATGGTAAATTTAAAAATGAATTAGTAGAGCTTGGGTGCTGACAGGTTGGAGACCCCTGACTTAAGCGTTGCAAGATCTTTCCCGCCTCCGCGGTGAACGCAATTATCATCGTTTGACGAAACATTTCATTGGTTCATTCGATACTCCGCTTCGAAGCTTGTGCGAGAAGGTCGTTTGTCGATGACATTTGCAGCGATGGTCATCTAGAGGTCTTTCAGATTGGTCTGCGGCGAAGGAGTGTTTTGAAAGCGACGTGATGTTTGTAACTTTTATCTTGTTTGGCTAAGATGACTTAGTGGGCGAACATGTTTTTTCGACGGGCTCCGGTCAAATTTAACCTTTGCCGCGTATATTTTACTCTTCTTTCCTTCCGGTTGTTCGCTATTCGAATTCGATTCTCTTTCTATTCGTAAAGAAAAACATCGTATAATAAACGGTGATTTTTGACTTAATTTGTGTTGCGTGCCAAATAAAAGGGTGACAATGAAACGTCGCACGTGGCTTTAAACGAAGAAAATACTTAATTTTATCGTGATAATACTTATTATTTGAAGGAGAAAAGATTAAACCACGTAAACTCAACGTCCGTCTTACTTAACGACCTTGGTTCTTTGTAATATATATATATATGCTTAAAGAAAAGGAAAGATAATAATAAAGGTGGCAACAAGGTGTTGGAGAAAGCCCAATGGACACTTACCTAGATTGGAGAGCCGCTGGGGGTGCTGAAGACACACGAAAAACACAAAGCAACACAAATATGGAGCTTTCGGGCTGAAGGCGTCAGCCCGAAAGCTCCATATTTGTGTTGTTTTTGTTTTTCGTGTGTCTTCAGCACCCCCAGCGACTCTCCAATCTAGGTAAGTGTCCACTGGGCTTCCTCCAACACCTTGTTGCCACCTTTATATATATATATATATATATATATATATATATATTACGCTTTTATTTAGTACGGAGATATATATAGAGATCGAGTGTGAGGTCGATTCGGTGCGTGTTTGTATCTAGCAGTTCGTTGTTGCGGTTGAAATACACACAAATATCCTAAACGTAGTTGTGTGTTTGACAAACCAGCTCCCTGGCCAGGAATAACTCCTCGTAAACCTCAGCGATTTCTTTTTAATTTGTGGCTATATAAAATACATAAGAATTTACATAAAATTAAATGTTTTAATATAAAATGTAATTTATTTAAGACAAGAACTGAGTGATTTATAGCTGTTTTGCGGAAGACTTCATTTTTTGCAGCTGAATCTCGCAATCTTTTTAAGCAGAGCAGTTCGTGTTTCGCCGATTTTCTATCAGGCTCATATTCCTTGAGTTATGACTTTTTTAATGTATTTAGTTTACGTTGTAGTGTTGAATATATGAGAAGTTGTTATCCTTCTTTTAGGGGGCGTGGTTTCACACATATGACTTAAGTTTTCAAGGTATTACAAATCGTACTGCTTATTCAGACTAAAGTCAACTTTGAAAAAAACAGTTTACAAGAGGAAGATAGGTAAAAATGTGTTGTAAAATTCGGTTCGGATAATTGGACGTTCGTATAATCGGCGTTCGGATAATAGGAGTTCTGCTATATTTTGAAAGAAATGATTTGAGAAGAAATGGAGAAGATACAAAAAACAGTATCACATATCAGGAAGGAATTAACGGAGATTATATTGAAAGGAACCAAAGAAAAGGATGAAGTGGCATAGATCAATGAATAACTATGATAAAATCATCAGCATTGTGTTATAAAGCATAATCCCTGTAATATATTCCTAATAGCGGAATAAATTCGTCTATAATATTAAAGCAAAGCAGGAGTTTTGAACAACCTTAATTGTTCCGTGAATTGCAGTTCATAATCATTTGATAATATCGAAAATACAGTAGAAACTCTGTAACTGGAACGTTTGTGACTCATATTTTTGATGGCTTGAACAAGATTTTTTTTCTTGCCAACATTCCCTTAAATCGATTTCCTAAAACTAGACAGTTATTTCCCTTTACTTCCTGTTACAGAGGTTCGGCTATAGTAAGAGTATGATATTATAACGCATAGTAAATTACGGACTTGTTTTTCTTTTTATGCGAAAATAAAAGTGAAATATAACTCATTTTAACAAATATTCAAGCGAACAACTATCTATAATAATAGATGAATTGATCAGAGTTAGTCGTAATTCAGTTCAAATGTACTTTGCGAGTTATTCTTAAGTACGAGCCGCTATGGCGGGTATACAAACGGATGAGAGAAGAGGGGAACGCAATACAGGCCATTAGACGCAAATGCAAGAGACATTTCTCTCTGCAGTCATCCCCTGGAATACACAAACAAGTAAGATTTATTCAAGAGAAGCGTAGCATCACACGACCGTGAAAGAATCCCCTTGAGCGCAACATGCACACTTTTAATTACGTAACGTGCTATCGGATGATTTAAAGAAAGGACAATATTACGATGTTTACATAGATGTAATGATGGAAGGGATTAATAAACACGTATAAAAATTAAATTAACAGTTATTATACATACAAATATACACGAATTATAATATTATGGAAAAATGTTTAATTTTGTGTCGGCATTAATAGGTTATATCAATGCATGTAAAATATATATTCGAATTTATCCGTAAAAGACATCCTACGCAAAATATATTTACACTGCGAATGATTAAAATACCACATAATCCACTAGGGAAGCCTAAATAATAATAAAAATATCAAATTTAACCGAATGGAAAAAGTTTTTTTTTCAAATTCAGCATTTTTTAAAAAGAATCTTCCTTGCAATCGCATGTCTAATAAAATGAAACGGTATTTGTCTTTCCGTTTTCAAATTGTAAACCCGTCGAGGTTCCGTCTTAAATTACCCTCCGTCATCCTTCCGGGAAAAAATAAGCCTTTCCGAACACTCACCATTTCTTCGTAAAGATCCTCACCGTGCCATTTCAGCCACGCCCTCGAGAAACCCGAATGAGTGTAAAGACCCAAGTAGTAGAAGATCGCGACGGTGACACTGATGACGCCCGCGAGAACCGGGAAGAACGAATGTACCGACTTAGGAGAACGCGACGGCGTACCACCGTTCCCGGCGCTCTGGAGAAGTTTCTTGACACCCTCGAGTTTCGATATCCCGTCCAAAGGCAGTGACAGCTTAGCCGCCTTCTGGAGTATGACGCGTAGCCTTTGCTCCGCTTCCTCCGTGCTCGGAAGTCGAGTCATGACGCGAGTTTAGCGAGCGGCGTGGATGCTACGCCAGCATCCGACCATAGACAACAAACGGGGTCGAGTCGGAGGGATTGAGCCACGGCGGCACAACGATCCACCACCACCTGCTTCCATCTCACGTATTGCGCGCGCAACGGGAGGCTGAAGCACACCCCCAGTCCTCTCTCTGCCTCCCTCCTTTCCTCCCTCTCTCTCTCCTCCTCACACCCCCGCCAATCAATTCCCTCCAAACGTTCCCTTTCTCCTCCCTTCCTCCTTCGTAGCCCGTCTTTCTATCCACTTTGATCAGCACCCCTTGAGAGAACCACCCCCTAACCCAGACCGAAAAAAAGCAATCCGAGAACACATACGCCGCTTTCACACCGCTACGCCACCCTCCCTATCCTCCTCCCACCCTACCCGGTAACCTTCGACTCCTGCCTTCCTCCCCCCTCCCCAAAAAACCTCCAAATTTCTTCCAATTCTCCCTCTTTTCTCCCTTTCTTTCTTTCTCTTCCTCGTTCTGGCCGGGATGGGGATGAAAATAAGCTCATAATCGTTGAGGTTCTCGTCATTCCTTTTTTTCCCTATCTCTTTACTCGATTATCCGTCCTCCCTGTGTGCGACAAGCCCCACTCGATCGCGTGTCCTTCCCACACCGTGCTACCTCTCACCGCAAACTCCCCGCCTTCTCCTTTCTCTCTCTCTCTCCTTCCTTCTAACGTCGTCTACACCTCCCTATCTCCCCCCCCCCTCTCTCTCACTATTCTTGGAAGAAAAAATCGCTCTCTTTTCGTTCCGAAATAAAAAAAATTTACCCGTCGCCTTCATGGTCTTCAGGATTCGTTCATTCCTTCGCGCTTCATTTGTTCAATTCTCTTCCTCCGTGGTGGACTTTTGGATACTTGCTATACGTAATTCCGAGACTCGATGACGGGAGGGAGGGAAAAAAATAAAACGTTCGAAACAAAACAGTCGCTTTCGTGTACGATTGCCGGGTGTAGAACTAACGATCTCATGGTGGAAAGCCGGTCACGACCCGCCGTGACACCTCTGCTCTTTAAGAAAAGATTTTCACCTTTCGCCGACTCGATTTTGCGGTTGAGAGTCCCTTACGGAGATTTTATAGCCCGGAGGTCGAACGAAGTTTTCCAATGAGTCGGTTATTGGGCGCAAGCTGAGACTAATTTTAAGTGTTATTTTTTTTGGGAGTGAGAGAAAACGGTTAAAATCAGGTCACTAATACGTCCATCCAGAAATGAAATGTAGTTTCTTTATTGATAAAAAAAATAAGACAACTACTATGAATATAAAACCTTTGAATGTCGTCTGCGTCATTAGCTGCGGTCGCTAATATATTTACTGTTATTCATTTTCGAACTTTAAAAAGGTTTTTTTATTCCTTTTCCAAAGTGCCTTTATGCGCGTATTTGAAATTCCAACTCGACTCGTAATTTCACGATAAATATTGGGAAACGCCTAAGAATATTTACGCTAATTCCGTAATTGACGGCATTTCGGAGCTATTATTGAATGAAACATTTTCTTGCGTAGTACGACAGTATTTTTTTTTCGGGACGAGAAATATGTGGCAACTCCGAGTTTCATTCGTCGCTAACATCACGTGCCTTATTTTTTTATAAAGCACGCGGGGTACCAAATTTATCGCCGTTCGATTAGTCGTGAGCGTCCTTCATTTACTATTTTTTTTTGATTTTTTTTGCTTTTTCTTTCCTTTTCAAAATAAATATGCCAATCGGACTGGAAGCAATAGACTGTCGGTCAATTCACTTCCATTTATTTTGGCATTCTTTCCTTTATCAAATATTTCGTGAAACGTTTTATTGACCAGGGGCGACCAACCGGTCCGCTTTCTCCCTCTCCCTCGTAACTGCTTTTGTAGTGAAGTTGGGTCCCACTCAACACGTATTCATATTCTTGAGCGACTAAAGTGTGCGTGAGCGAGAGAGAGAGAGGGAGAGATGGAGCGAGGAACCGATGGGTCCCTAAGAGATGCGGACTTAATTGCGGATTCCATTAAAACGTCCCCTATTTATTACCTTTTGGACTAATACGGATGTCGTTTGGGGAAGGGTAGAAATCGTAAATGTCAATTTGATTCGATCGATTTATGTATCTGGAGTCGTTTTTGTTTCGAAAATGTCGAAAAAGTGGCGCGTTATTTATATCTCGTCCGAAAAATGAAAGTTGTTTCGACCAGATGAAATGGGAAGATTATTCGAACGCTGTCGCGTTGATTATAGTCTTTGCTTTTTTTAACGTTTTCATCGGATATGTTGTTACCTCATCTGCTTTATTCTAGACAAACGAGTAACCTCTTTCGCATTAAAACCATTACTGGTCTTGCCGATGGTATATTCCGCTGATTCCGATCGTTATTTAAAGAAAAGGCGTCGCGCGAGAAAACGTGGAAGAATTGAAATGAGAATAAAATGATGATAAATATACTTTTTTAAAGTCACTAACTAAAACATTAAAGTGTTAAAATTTACAGTTTTGCTAATTGAACTGCATTAGGAATTATACGCCAACGTGAATATCGCCCAAGGAATTACAAATGTAATTTAATCGCCTATTTTTTAGAATAATAATTTTTCCCAATCCGAGATTATTTTTAATTATTTTGAAGATTATGTTATTTGTTGCTTTTGATATAAAACAATATAAAAATACCACCCACATTTGGAGCTATGTATATAATTTCTAAAACTTTAAGTTGCTTTACCAACATTGTCGTAATAAAAAGAAAAATAGAAATTACCTCAATTACACGAGTAATGATAAATGCCTTACTGATTGATACTGCCATAGGAACGGGAAGGGGAATGGGAGGAATACATTTCTAAAAATAATTTTGGCATAACTCTATTAGTGAACTGTTTCCTGAGGCAACGTTTTCGTAAATATTTTGTTTGCTTCCGTATTTTAACATCAAGACCATCCCTTCGCATGTCTTCACTATTGTCGGAAAATCATAAACTCCGAGAAAACGAGCAGTCTGTATACGCTTTCCTTTTTATGGATATAAAAGTGCCCAATATAACATTTCCGAGCAGAAAAAATAAATTGATCCGGGCTTTTACATCAATTAACGAAGATTCTCACGAAAGCAAGTACATAAATGCAAGGAAGTGCAATGATAATAGTTTCAGCGTAATAAGACAGGGAGGGGGAAAGAAATATGGAGGAGGGAGAAGAGAGATAAATGGAGGCAAGAGGAAGGAGATAGAAAGGTAGGAGAGAAAAGTAGGAAAGGCAGGAGAGAAGTATAGGAGTGAAAGGTAGTATAGAGAAAGGTATGAGAGAGGAAGGTAGAAGAGAGGTATGAGAGAGAAAGATAGGAAGAGAGAGAAAGATAGGAAGAGAAAGATAGGGAGAGAAAGGTAGAAGAGAGAAAATAGGAGAGAGGCCTAGGATAGAAGAAGGTTGGATAGAGAAAGGTATGAGAGAGAGATGGAACAGAGAGGAAGGGAGGAGAGAGGAAGAGCAGGGAGTGAGGGAAGAGAGGGAGGGGCAGAGAGAGTTGGAGGAGAGGGAGAGAGAGAGCAGAGAGTGAGGGATGAGAGTGAAGAGGGAGGGAGGGAACAGAGAGGGAGAGAGAGCAGAGAGGGAGGAGAGATAGAGAGGAGAAAGAGAGGGAGGAGGGAGAGAGAGGTAGGAGAGAGATATGGAGATGGAGAGGGAGGAGATGCAGCGGGGAGAGAGAGGAGGAGGAGAGAAAGGGAGGGGAGAGAGGGATGTGAGAGAGGGAGGAGAGAGAGGAGATAGAGGGAGATAGGGAGGGGGGAGGAGGGATAAAGGGAGGAGATGACGTCCAAGAGTCTCCGGGGCGATAAAAAAGGCATTCCCTTTGTAATCCGCCATGCACACCTCACCACACACCGCAATCTTCCCCACAAAGTAACTCAATTTCAACTCAATACCTACCCTTTCCCTAAACTGGAGCCAACCTCCCTCCCAAAAGCGCCCTTATCTACCACTCCCGTCCCAAATGCCGCAACATCTCTCCCTTCTGTATCACTCTCACTCCTACGCCCACGCACAAGCCCTTCCACAGGTCGCTTCAATTCATTCGACGGGCCGCATATTCGATTATCGGTGGACCGCAATATCCGATGCATAGCTCGTCTCTCCCAGCATTTCTCCTCTACCCTATACCGCTTTCCTCCTCATCCCCCTCCCTAGCATTTCCAAACTCCTCCGCCTCCTGGTGAGGCTCAGGTGCCGCAATTAGCCAAGTGAGATTGGATCCACTAGTTTCCTTTTTTTTCCTTCCCCGTTGGACCAACGGTGGCCATTACGAGGAGATGGTGGAGCCGTGTGAGGGGAAGAAAGTTTTGGGGGGAAAGGATGGGAGAAAGAGGCGGTGAAAAAAAGAGAGGTTGGGAGATGACAAAGTAAATGAAGTTGGCGCGCAAACGAGAGGTGGCGTTTAATCGCGAATGATTAAGATCGCAATGCACGTAAACAGCCTCCCAACCCAGCATTATTGTCTAAAATATTTTAAGGGCAGGCCAAAATTGAAATAAGTTCAAATTTCTCGTTTTTTTTCTTTTGGTAAATAATGTGAAGACAATGTTTTAATTCATTTTTACTGTTATAATCATACAACTGAAAGGTAATTTTGTATTAAGAACAAAAAACGTGCATTATTTTATTAATTAATTTTCAAGAATTTAATACTCAGCTGGAGGGTCAAGGGGGTCGAAGGCTTATAAAGAGAGGCTAGAGCCCTTTCATACTTACGTCCTTGCATACACACGGAAGCTTTCTGAAGTCTTTCCAAAGTAACTAATTCTAACTTTAATGCGTCCACTTCAGGTTTGAATAAGATTTTATGGGAAATGGGAACGTACAAGTGACGTATTAATGGAAAAAATGAGCAAAATATTGACATTTAACTGACCCAAAATTTCATCGATGAGTTTAAAATGAGATATTTCATTATTTATCGATTTATAAGCCGATCAGATATTCTGAATTTTGACTTTAAAATCGATTTATCTATTCCTCGCCATTAACGTGCCCTGAATGACATGAGCATTCAAATTATCCTTCCTAATCGGAGAAATAAAAAGAAACCGTCCTTGATCTGTCTTTATTTAGGGCGATGTTTAGGATAACGAGCCCATTCTTATACCTAAGCCGGAATGACCCAGACGGTATACGAACCCACGACCTTGGCACCCGACGATAGATACAGCACCCAACCATCTATCAAGGCCGAGAGTTAGAAAGTGAGGGTAAAAAGCAAACATTCAACAAAAGAAAAGTGGAAAACTGGTTACGGCGCAGCGGTTTGTTTGAAGTTTTTTAGGAATTGCCTGAGATCGGTGAGTCTAATAGTGTCCATCGAAGGATGGAACGAGCTATGAAATAAGAAATTCAGTGCTGAGTTAGAAATGAGTTGGAATCCTTTAAAGTTCTAGAAATAAAAACATTAATGAAAAGCTGAATGCTCGTCGAGGAATATAATTTATGAAGTATCGTAATTTTGACAACGTCAGAGATGAGATAAAACAGTTCATAATGAATTGAATGAGGAATTAAGGACTTGTATAGCGAAAGCAAAAGCTGTTTGCAGAAGAATGAAAATCCTACAAACTGAAGAGATCTTCAAGAAGTCGATAAAATACTATGCATTGAGTATCGATTTGTATGGGGCAGAGACATAGGCACTAAAGAAAAGTGATATAAAATACTTGGAAAGCTTTGAAATGTGGGTATGAAGAAGAATGCTGAATAGAAGGATAGGAAGTACTAAGAAGAATAGGAGAGAAGCGAATGATTATACACTCTATAAGAAATAGAAAGGCGAACTGGATCGGACATTACATGAGGAGAGAGAGCATGATTAACGACGTGCTGGAAGAAAACTTTAAGGAAAAAGCGAAAAAATTTCAGCTGATAGACGATTTGAAAGGGAAAGAGTGCTCTCAAAATATGAAGACTGCGGAAAATACGAGTATTTGGAGAACCATGTTTAACCAAGAATAATCACGGACCTATCTATGGAAAGATTACCAGTGCTGTAGTGGAGGGCAGGTGCGCACCCAGGATTTTCTCTTGGGGGGAGGGGGAGGAGTGGGGAGGGGGAGGAGGGTGGGGGGAGATCGGTTCTAACAAAAAATATTCCACCAAACATTTGGACAATTTGGGATCCCCTCAACTACAGGCAAGAGCAAGAGGCTGTTCTAATAAATAAGAGACTTGGAACAGTGGATCGTTTCGACGATATATTAGAAAATCCATCTATTTCAAGACGCAAAATGAAGTAAACAGGGGGTAATTTAAGAGATATCTGTATAATGATTATAAAATATTTGGTGAGAGAAATACGAAATCGAAACAGCAAACCTCCTGAGTACATGCATATCTGGTTAATACAAACTCTTAGAGTTTAAGGTTCTTAAGTCAGAAAATTTAGCGTTTTGCGGGAGGGGGGGGGGGGGGGGGGGCTAAGTCCGTCAGCCTCCTGGTTGCGCGCCTGGTGGAGGGTATACGGTGGTACGGAAAGGAAGTGCCGAATCGGTCGTGCCGAACTGTCCTAAACCCTACGGTGGTATACGCCGTATACCCTCTGATTTTTTTGAATGAATAGCATGTACCCACGCCTTATGAAAAATTATACAGGTCGATTGGAAAAGAACAGCTCATACGTTTTCTCCTGACATCGTAAAATCATAGTCGTGTAATTTGCTCTAAAAAACTGGGTAAGAACCCTCCCTCAAAGTTTAACTTTAGTATACAGTATACCCTCTGCTTTTTTTACGACTATAGCCCTCCAGATAACCCACGGTTATGAATTAATTAAAGTAAGGTAGGTGCTAACAAAAGTGCTTTTTTTTAACGAGATAACAATTAATGGGCATTCGATCTCTCCAAAAATAACAATGTTTTACTTAACAATGAATAAAATTTATGCAATACGGCCATGAGGTCAGAATTTTTTAATGTTATTGAAACTCCACCATAGAGAATCTCTCGGAACTTTTCAAATACGCCCATTTTCTTTGGGAAATTAAGAAAAAATAAAGCCATTCTTTCCAGGCGCGTCATTTATTCTCGAGCTGATACGGTAAGTACTCCTTTCAGTCAGCGTGACGAAAGCGAACTCTTGTTAGATTTCTTATTTTATTTATTCGTCCCATGCAATGAACAGAATTTGAATAAAAGGGGATGACTTCGTATATAATTTATGGATCAGTTCCAAATAATTATCTTTGGAAACAAGTGTTTGCTTCCCATTATCATCATAAAATTTCTTTATCCGAGAATCTCCTGTTTGTAACTTGAACTAAATCCTCGTCTGATTTTAAGCATGCATCGAACTATTTTCGCCCCATGTTTTAAAGAAAATGTTTATAGGTGAGGAAGCCGAGGTTGTAAATCGATAACAAATGCCGCGCTTAACCGTTCCAAAAACATTCGATTGAATATTTAAGTTCATTAGGATCCATCATTGATTTAAATTTGAAATTATTGATGAATCGTTTAAGGTAATTCTCACTGACATGAGAGAAATGATTAAATTATATTTTAACTGTCGATCGTTTAATTGTGAGTTGAAAATAAAAGCCAAAATAATAATTTGTTACAATCCGTGAAATTCACGCATTTAAGCCTTACATCTGCGTAATATTAATATGTTAATTAGGTTTATTTGGTGCGCAAATGCCATACTTAGCAAATATATGTCTCTGTTTGTTATCATTTCACCATTCGTTTTGCACAAAAAAGTTAAGTTGTTGCAAATAAAAAATTTTTGATAGTTTTTAGAGCTGGCGACTTAAAGTTTTAGCGTCAGAATACGGTAAGGAAGGATGAATTTTGAAACGTGTTATTTAACCTAAACGTATTTTACTATGAATACATATATTACATCATTAATAATGATTAAAGATTAAACATTAAAATTTATCCACGATAAACCAACAGAATTAAAACATTTCATGAAGCAATTTTTGGTCCTGCATGTGATAAAAATCTTGAGTGAATTTTTTGATGTAGTATGTCTTGAAAATTGCACAAAAGACTTTCAGTACTATCTTATTATAATTTATCATAATTTTTACATCAATTGCAACATTTTTGCCAATTTTGACGTTATTTAACTTGATGAAGCAACAAATGTTTTGAAACGGATTTTCTCGCCAAATAAAATGTTGGCTTGTATTAACAAGTAGCCCTGTCAAAGAAAAACGCACAATAAACCTCTACAAAATAGTTCCATGTTAATATAAATATTTAAAATTAAACACGTATCAGAAATAAGTATTGCATTTTAATTGTTTTAAATGTATTCTCTTGTATTCAATATAATTTCCCTAACAAGTTTTAATTGTGGTTTACCACTCTTTATTTAATAATATAAAAAGCCGACAGTTAAAATTAAATACGCACAAAGTTTTCCTGTAAAAGTTTTCGTTGGTTAATAGATACTATGCATTTTCTGCTTCTTGAGCAATATATACTAAAATGTTTTATTTGAAATCTAAAATTTCACTACTAAAATACTGGTAAAATGAGAATTTGAAATTGTTATTTCAAAACTAATATGTATTTTAATAATATTTCTTAAGTATCCGTTGTTCCGTTTTTATTTATTATTGTCCACTGTTTTAAAAGTAAATTTTAATGAATAATCGTAATATTTTGGTGATGGTATAATGACGCTGGAAATTAATACTAAACAATTTTCGTTGTATTAATAATTTTAAAGAAGAAAAATATAAAATATATTAACGTTTCGCAGAGGTGTACGTTTATATAAGCATTTTCCTATCTTAAAAAAGAAGAAAGTAAAAGAATAAGCAAATCCTATATGTTAAAGTAGTTATTAGCACGGTATTAAATTATTCCGAAGAAATTACAAGTTTTACTACCAAATTTCATGTTCATTGACCTCCGAGCAAATGTAGTATAAGCAAAATCATATAATCAACTTAGTTTATTTATTTATTTTACACACTCTCATTAGAAACACTTTACGGCCTTTGTAATGAGCGTAATAACAATAACAAAAACGAACACATAGGAAGATGCTCTCGGAACAAATGATTCGATCCCGCGACCCTAGCATTGAGAGATAAACACGCTAACCACTCCTCTACCAAGGCCGGCAGGCGGTAACGTTTTGCAGTATAACATTTATGACTTATATAGGTTTAACTATAAATTGATAGCTACTCTTCTCAAATCAGCAGAAATATTAGTAATATTCCTACGGATACAATTATGCGGGTAAATTTACTTATGCCTTTAGTAGTTTGTAAAATGAACACAAGGTAGCAGTAGTAGCCTTGCCTGGAGTACACGTTATTAGTTCGAAACTCTTCCGCAGATGTCCCTAGTAGCTCTTACTTTATTCGTACATTTAGTAACGTATTTTTGCACATGGATGTCGCTAGTTTTATATACGAGACTGGCGCAATCTTTGGTAAGAACCTAATTTTACCGGTTAGAAATGGTTAAACTTGTGACATTTGTTCGCAGGTAGAATTGATTAATGATCGGAAAGTAAGGTACTTCTTTAACTGGCCCCACATGGACTAGTTATAGGGTCAATATGACGATGTTAAATCGTGTGAAAGGGTAACGAATTGGACCGTAGGTAGTGATTTTGTTTGGTTTACCTGATGGCGGTGTCTTGTGAGGGACAGACTGAGGAATGGGTGGTGATTATTCGGTACAGAAGAAATCTTGACCGATCCTGGGAATACTCATTGTACGTTGAATGCGATGGGCTACGGCATATTGGTGAGTGATACATGCATATTTAATAATTTGCCATACCCTAGCTTTAGACTAACGTGTTGAGAGAATGTTTGTTAAAATATCATAGTTTGCTTTTTATTTTTTGTTATATTTGTATTTGAAGCATTGCATTATGGTTATCTACAACCGTTACTTTGGCAGATGACCAATGTCTTGCGTTACATTATTTTTTGATTGATTCGCAGTTTTATTTTTTCCAAGTACAGCATTATTACCAAATGTTTATATAGGTTAGTCCCATGAATGAAATCTTTCTTTATTTTACATGGAGGATAAAAATATATGTATTTCAAGTAGCATAGAAAAATAGTGTATATTTGCTTTAAATAACTATGGAGGTAGTATTTGTTTACCATATTTTGTAGATACTAGCGTAAATATGGACAAAAAATTCAATTATGAATTATGTGACCGTGAATTTTGGCAGGCGAAAGATGTAGCCAACGAAAGTTAAGTTCATAGAAAAGGAAATGTGTTGTAGTTAATATGAGAAATACTCCTACGTTCTGCCCAGTTAAGCCGATTAGGGATTGGTAGTCGATCGAGTATTCAGGGAAGCCCCAACGCTCATAGTAAACTCATCTGTATTCGGAACTAATCGATGAGGGAGTACAGTTCTATGCCATGCGAAGTTGGTTATCCCGCGTTTTCACGATATAAGGGGGTGTTTTGATGACTCACAAGAATAATAAGCGGGCGCCTTGTATGAGGTAGTTCGTTATCCTCTGAACGTTAATTGTGTACGTAACCTTGAAATTTAATTTATCGACTTTTACGATTCGTTTCTTTTAAAGACCTAGGTCTATGAAACTTAGAATTTGCTCACAGGGTGATATTAACTCATAAAATATCGTTTTCCTATAAATAGGGTTAATAAAGTTAATGGAAAGTAATGGTGACGTTAAAATGAACTGTTTATCTTTATTTATATCAATAGAAGACCATTACATTATCAGTTTTTGCTCTTAAGTTTGTGTTGAATAGTTTACCTAATTGTATGATTTATTTTGGTTGTAGATGTTTGCAAATGTACGAGAGCTATTGAATCCTTAATTTTTTCTTCAACTGAAGTCATATTTGCCTGATACCTTAAAATGATGACTATAGTTATGGATTGAAATAATATCCCTGTGGAAATAATGTTTCAGTCGTAATTTTTGGCGTTCTCGAAATCTGCAGTTTTAGTATCATTTCGTCTATGAAAATTGAGATTTTTTAAAGGCTCTTTAGAGTAAGATATCCGAAAAAGTATTAAAATCTGATGGTTTGTTTCTTCTCCACATTCAGATAAACCTAGTATACGAGTGGGTCCAACTTTTTATTATGCCACGAGGTTGAGAAACATTTTGCCTGAGGCAATGCGCTTTTGGCTCGTGAGACTTTTGACACTTGACCAGATTTTGCCGCATTATTGGCGCCACTTTGTCTGAGAGCTGCCGAAATGTTTTAAAGATATATGGGACACATCTTTGATCAATATCTTCTCATTTCTTTTAGTATAGCTTCAAACATTGGATAAGAATTATTCCAAACCTTGGCCTTGTTGTTTTTTATCGTTGTTATGTATAGCTTTTATAATTATAAATCATACGAGGGTAAATAGTCGAATTATATAATAATAAACTTTACTGCATACATTAAATCTGAAAGGAGGAAAATATACTCGAATTAAATGGAATCTTAGGGATGATGGGAGTGCCTAGTATAATACCATTTTTTTATGGTAAACACTTTAAATTTTCTTTCAATCTTTTTAATAAGATCCTCGCCACGTTTGTTTGAGGTTAGATGTTTCAAGAACTATGCAACCAAGAACTATTTTTGTTCGATAGTTGCCAAAATTTTGAGTTATGATGGTTTCGAATAGTCAATGGAAATGTTTTAAGGTCCTTTTCTGTCGCGTTTTAAATAAGCGAGGCAGTCGTTTCATATTACCACAAGGCTGTTGTCGAGTTTTTGTCGTTTTCCTTTATCAGGGACGGCCGGTTTAGTGAAAGATAGTTTCTAATCACCGCACCCTACTTTTGCGAATTATTAAACCCGTGTGTGGATTAAGCGGATGAAAATGGCGCAGGTGTCTGGTGACATTTAGCCTCGCGCAGCGGTTTGGGAGGCGGATGATCGAGTATTGTCCAGCGGCGACGTCTTTTTTGCCCTCGATCCGTCTCTCCTATTAGGAGTTGCTGGTGCAGGGGGAAGTAGAGGGTGGGGTGAGGGGCGAGATATCCGACTCCGAGGGCGAACAATTGATCTTCGTGTTGCATGCTGTGAAGGATAGCAATATCCTCTCTCATTGCAATGAGGATAATCTCTCACTTCGGATACTCGACGTTATCATCAGCTTAAGGGATTTTGACCGTATTTTTTCGCCGCTAGTCGTCTCGCCTTTTCATCGAAATTAAATCCGATAAGGGAAAAAGACGTGGTGATTAATCCCGTCGGTGGTATGGATGTCATAATTGCCTCGGAGGAATTGATTTAACCTCGATCTTTGTGCCCTCGTGTCATGTCCCGCGACCTTAGCTTGAAGGTATTTTTGCAAAAGGTGTGCGTGTCTGCGACAAGAATTCATTTCTTGTCTCGAACAATTCCTCCGTTTCATTTATACGCTGAATGTTTTCTCGAGTTTTTGTAAAATCGTTGTTGAATGTGTGTAAATATCAGTTTACAACTAGAATCGGCGAACATGTTATTTTTCCAACATATCATTGCGAAGTTGTTAAAATCTCGTGTTAGTATACCATATAAGCATTGTTATAACTTTTAGAATAACAGAAATGAAGATTTTGTTGATGAAATCGAGGTATTATTGCTTTTTAAAAGTAATTTACTTCCACTACAGTATCGTTTTTTGACTCGGCACTTATTTTATTTTTATGATGATATTTTAATTATTGAACATTTTGAGTTAATGTTCAACGTGAGGTTTTTGTACATAGATTGAGACCGCCATTTTAGTGACGTCATGCGCAGTCATGACTGTTGTTCATTCGGTACCATATTGATCTGAAGATCCCTGCAAGGGCAGAGGAAAGGAAAGGAAGAATAAAGCAGAGGGGGTATTTTTTCTCTGGAAAAGGTTGTAATATGTTCCAGAAAATAGTTACTACTGGTCCATAGTTCGAAGAGGACATAGCAACAATCAATATGTAACTAACCCACTACCAAGACCACACCATATTGTTTTAGATGCATAGCTTGTTAACATTTTACATTGTTTGAAAGGTAGTTACAAGATTTTTCCATTTTTAAGTACCTGTGGCGATCAGTCTTTGTAAATCAATTGTCCAAATTAATTATTGATCAACTTCGGACAGCTGTTTATTTTGAACTCGAGAATATAAATTTTAATATACTAAGTAGTAATAAGTAATTATAAATGAATTCACCTCGAATATTTTATGGACTGCTTATAAGCTTATTTTCTGTGAATATTTTCATCTAAAACGTGTTTTAATTATTGTGCCAGTATTTACGCTAAGATGAATTTCTTCAATGAAAAGCACTTATAACTGTTCCTCCATAACCGTAACCAATCAAATTACTAATGCATATTTTATCTTTTCTTTTTTTAATTAATTTAAAATGTCAGTATTGATGGTTATATTTAATTGTTGTAGAATAAAAATTCTTGATTATTTTTCTTTAGGTTCATATGTTACCGATGTTTAATTATAATTATTCGAATGCTAGTTAAATTTAGACTTTTGTCTCGGGCGTTTATTATTTAAAGTTTTCATATAAGCTTATCATTGTATAGGATTTTTTTGCGTGAATATATATTGAACCGAAAATAATTTGATTTTCTGCTATTTTATTTATATAACTTTGTATAAATAATTTTTCCGTATACTTTTTGAAAATTTTTCATGAAATCAATAAGAGCGGCTCATGTTGTGATTAAGGTGGTATGAATACAAACTTCTAATCGCCGTTCGTTAAGCATCGCTGTCTTTTTACCAGTCGCGATAAAGTGGCTCAATTGGTAACTGTAGCCTTGAAATGTACGCGTTGGTGTTTTAAACATTTTTATGAGGTTTCTCTCGTTACAGATCCTTTAAAGAAATATTAAGTATTTTTAGGAAAGATAAATAAAGCACGCGAAATTATCGAAACTTTTTTACAGCATGGTTATACGACCAATTTACCTGGTGACGACCACAAATGTTCGAAACCGGAAACGTTCGTGTGAGAATGAGTACAAGTTTTAATAATTTCATTTTTTTTATTCATCGCACGAGCTCTTTCCTATCACGTATTCCCACGAAGTATCGTTCTCTTCAGTGATTATATTATGCATTTCTAGTCAGGAACTTTGTCGAAACTTAAATTATGTGATCGTCCGTAAGACATGAGCTTTCCATTTAAGTTGTTGTTACCACTCCAAAGTTAAATGTGACGCCGCACTCTGGGTGACCATAAAACATATTTACATGCTTACCATCTATCTAGTATATCCCACATAACTCGGCGGAAACCGGGTTGCCATTATACTTTTCCCAGAAAACTTGCCAATTACCCATTCTGTTATCGTTGAAAATGACTACGGCACATGCATATTTTAAAAAAATGAGGTTACCACCAATATCTAACGTTTTCGAAATTACCAAAGGGACTTGTTGATTTTAAAGCATATCTAAACATTTAGCATTCTCCAATCATTTGCGCATTTGCTCTCTTTTTTGTATCATGTCAATGTTTTTATCAGTAGAATTTTGGTTGAAGGTTTTATTTCAAAAAGAATTTTTTTCTCGAACTTCATTTTAAGCTATGTTGTGGCACCGCCACAATATTAATTTGAGTCGTTCTCAAATTATTATTGAAATGTATATTTTATTTTGAAACAGTACCAATGTCTCTGTTTATAAAAAGATAGCAGTTTTGGCGAAATTGCCACAGTTCGGAAGTTTAAGAATTAAATTGATATTTTGCGTTCACATCTACTCGTAGCCGTAAAAATTCGAAGATGGATCAAGGCAAGGGCGGGTACAGTAAAGGGGAGTAATTACCCCCCCCCCCCCCTCCCAAGATTTATGAACGCTAGCAAAAATTAACTCCTAAACCTCGCCCTACGTTCTGAGCACGTCAGGCGAGAACTATACCGTTTTACTTAATTCATTTTGCTGTACAAAAAGTTATATATTTCCTTTTTCTGTATTAAAATATACGTGAATTAGGAGATTTTCAAATACTTTATTTTTTTCATTCCTGATTACCTCTTCCCCACTGGATTCGCTCTTGGATCAAGGCAGACCTGAATTATCCATTGGGCACAGTGCCCAGGGCCTACGAAAAATTTTGCGCTCCAGAAAATCATAGATGAGTCAAAAATTAGAAAATAAAACTGATAAATCAAGCTTAATAATTTGCTTTAATTGAATTACTTTATAAAGTAATGATGGGACCTATACAATGTATACAGTGCAAATATTTATCTATAGATCTATCTTGGGGGACTACGAATATGAGAGTGCCCAGGGCCTACAAAGACTTTAATCCTGTCAAGGTTCATGTTTTTGCCGTATCTTAATTGCGCACGAGGAGTCTTCTTTTGCTATTTCACGTTGGTTGGTCAACATAATTTTCACCGCATCGGAGTGTTGTCTAACAAATTATTTATTAATGTTGTAATTCCTATAGCAATAAAACATTCGAGTAAAACGCGCATTTCAACTAAAAAGACTCCGCCCTCGGTTTTTATTCCATGTAGATTCTTGCTGGTATCAAAATCAGCGAATGATAAAATTCCAATTGACGGCAGCCTTTTACAACTTAGGTATCACCTAGCGGTTTGTCAAAAACAAATCCGCATCCCACCATGACAAAAAAATACCACTTTTTCCAAGAAGTGGATTTTTGTTTAAATCATTTTAGTACTATATTAACAGTCAATGTAAAAATTTAAGGACATTTAATATTGCAATAATTTTGTTGAGAATATTTTTATAATTATTATTTTCTAAACTTCGCGTCCCACCTAGGCTACCTTTGCGCCATACCGGTTGAGATACACTACTTTAGAGCGACGCGTTCTAAACTTTTTCGTGGCTTTTTATTGCAAGAGTAGTTATCTGCATCATTTATTGGGTAAAAGCTCCCGTATTCAAATTTATAAAGGTTCTCTGTCGTGGCTGAAGAGAGGAATTGTGTTTTGCGTATCATTTTTAAAAAACTTTCTCTGCAGTTTGGCGTGCCGAAAATTGACCATCGATCCTACATGAGCACGAAAAAATTCCAAAAAATATTTATTTTAGGCCGTAAGGTTTCTTTCGTGTTTGATCCTTTTATGTGGCCTTAGCAAATGTGTATGATAAAGCTTTAAAGCTGGACTTTCTAAGTCATATAATGATCAGTTTTTAAAGACAAACAGTCTTACTCAATTACAAATGTTATAATAATAGATTTGGGAAAAGCACATACGCCCAGTTTCCTCGGACAGGATTCGAACCCTCCACTTCTTCATTGGCAGTTAGACACGCTAACCACCTCTCTACCGAGGCCGACAAGTTAATAGTTACAGGCATTTACTTGCAATTGCGAGTTCGTTCTACCCTTCTCATGCTGCCGGAGCTCAAGTTAGATTGCCCCGACTAAAGTCATCACATAGGGACCGATCAGCAATTGTTGTAGATTTTTCTATTTCTTATTTTTTTCGAAATCTCAGCTTTTAAAACTTAGATAATGCTTCCTATGGTAAATACAGTAGTGACCAAGTTTTAAGTTAACCCCAGGTGGTGCAGTAGTAAATGTCTGTTTATTTGTCGGTGTATACCGATGCTCATTTTTATGGATAAATAAAATTTGCTGGGTTTTATCGTGACTATCTGATTGTTTTAAATTGCATTTATAACGATTCAGCACTTTTATTAAATATTTAATACCTTGTGGCGAATATGGCAAAAGATAGCAAGTACGTACGATACAGACAAAGTGAGCAACCGGTTTCCTAGACGAAAAATTCTTCTAATGGTACTGTTGAAGGCTCGCCATGTTCTCTGTGCGACACTCGAAAAAAAAACTGTCAGCTGCTAGTTATCGAGCGGCACTTATTTCCCTGGTCTCGAGGGAAATCATTCCCAGGATATGATTGTCTGGGAAACGAATACCAGGAGGCGATAGGAATTTTGATATAGGATGGAGGAGTAATGGATTGCGCAGGGGTTTGGGTGGTGAAGAAAGGAGAGAGGGAAGCGGGTCGAAGTGGCGGAGGGATTGAGAGAGGAATAGGACCGGAAGGCAGTAAATCGGATCTGAGAGGGAATTGTTTTTCTCGGTTATTCAGAGGCTCCTCTTTTCATTCCTTTCCGGGAGTTTTCCTCGCAACCTTCCACGTGGTTTTTTTCGTTGCGCGATATCGACTAAAATGTTTTAAAAAAAGGTCCTGCGCACAAAGCAAGCGATGAAATTCGGTTTAGTTTCAACAATTGTGATATGCCGTATTTATCCGAATGCAAGAAGATTTTCTTTTTTAATAGAGAATTTTGAAATATTACCAGAATTTTGCACTGGTGTGAAATGTCTCGTTTAGCGACCGCTTAACCCTTAACTAGTGGGCGCCTGGGGTCTATATGAGCTCGTGTTACATTTTTGGTAAATGTGAACTTTGAGAAGGAGAATAATTCTGAACTACTTTTGTCTTATTTCTGTTATTCGTGATGCTGTTTATTTATTTAATGAATTATAGCGATGGAAAAAATACTATGATACATATTACATTTACATATTTTTTAACAAGAACAACATATTAAATTGAGTTGTTTATGGTCTAATATTCAATGTCTATTGGGGTCAAACGCCTACTTAGGGTTAGCGTGCAGTGGCCTTACTTTTCGTATGCTCTCTAGTCATTTATCTTATCAGCTACATTTTTAGTGTCTTTTACATCGACTGTTATTCATCGAGAAAAATGTAGATATCCTTACAATTTTATATATATTCAGGTATAATTTACGTTTCAAACTCTAGAATTAAAGTCTAACAAAAGTCGATGAAAAACGTGGGTCGTATTAGATTAGGGATCGCGTTTTATTCACTTAAATGCGGTATTTGAAATTTGTGATAGTTTATTACGGTTATCGTATTTGTGATGCTTGTTTTACGATGTTCTCTATTCTTTTGAAATCTGGTTTATTTTATGAATGATTATTTCGGCATGCCTCTTACCGTTTCTTGTGGTTATAAAATACGTCAAATAGTTATAATGTTGTTGTAGTTTTTAATATTTATTATCAAGTAGATTGTATTTTAAGATTTACCGTTGACGATAGATGTAATTATAACTTTTAAAATTCTGCCAAAAATATTTTACTCAGGAATCGAAATTTGTTGACATTTTAAATTGAAATTGCCTCCACAAAGGCTGTAACTGTTGCTTTAAACAATAATTTCTGGAAAAGAGGCATTTGATTGCTTGAAAATAAATTCTCGAATGGTTTCAATTCTGAAGCGACGTAATTTTTTTAAAAAGTCGTTGCTATGCCGTCATTTTCTCTTTCTACTTTTTCCCCACCAACCCGAAGTCTGTGGCCCTAATTAAATTTACCCTGTGCGAGAGAAAGAGGAGAGTTCTGTTTTTAATGAGTATGTACGAGTTTGAAAGGGTTTTAGCTTATCTCAAATTGCCAGTAACGATAAATTCGAATGATATAGCAATGAATTAAAGGTTTCCGGATTAATACAAGGCAGAAATAATCCTAAATTTAAAGCTTTTTAGGTACTTATCTAACAGTTTTAAATATGCTATTTGAATGAATAAATTATAGAACAAATACATACTTTAAAAAGTACTTACACTGAGATAAGCACTTTCTTAACGTGCTTGCACTTGAAAATCTTCAGCCACAAAATGAGTTCGATAGTTCTCTGTTGAACGAATGAGTAAAGTTTGTTTCATCCAACGGTAATTTAAGTCGCTTGGTTATTTTACGGCGTGATGGCATATTTAGGATATGCTATGCATAGAAATTCCCCGAAATTAAATGTGCCCATAAAAGGGTTTTACCCTCCCTCATGCAGTTCTTTGTTCAATTTAGTAAGATATGTTAATTTCAAACATTTACCTTAGCTAAATAGGAACTTTTAAATTACAGAGTTTTTATCAGGAAAATTAACGTAAAATTTAACAGTCCATTTGGTAACATCATTTCTCATTGAAATCAGTTTATAATGCATTCATAAATTATAAGTACGTAATTATACAGGGAGGCGCATAAATCGATTTGCTGAGAACATTGTATTAACTACCACTGATTACACAAATTAGGAATATATAAAAACAATTTAAAACTAATAATGAATAATAACAAGTAACAATAAAATAATAACGAAATTGACGCAATAAAACCACGAATAACTCTACTGTGAGCACAGATACGTGTAAGAATTGCTTGGTAAAGCGACTTATGCGCCAACCTGTATTTTTAAGAAAAGCAAAACGATAGAATGCGTCATCGTATTCACGGGTTAGGGTAGTAGCCTGTTCCGGTACCATTTAAATACTTAAGTACATACATACAATGAACTTCTAAGTGAATGTAGGGTCAATACCTACTCAGCCAAACACATTCACACTGAAGGGAGGAGGGAAACCATACTTTTGCGAAAAGCGCTAAGGTGTCACATGGCTTAATGTCCCTCCCTCGTAACACGCAGTCCGTGGCGAGACAAGTCCAGGTTGAAAAGCCTACCCCCGCCATAATTCGAAGCCAGGTCTGGTACGAGGAAGGCCAGCACTCGAGTTACTCTCCCACCACTCCCCTATTCTCCGTTCTCTGCTATTATTTTAACCCTTAAGTAGGTGCGTGTGTATGACCCCACTAGATATTCGATAGACTATTAGACCATAAACACCTTATTTTATTTATAGTAATTTTTGTTCAATAATATTTTAATTTTGTTGCTCTCATACGTCTTTTTAGTATATTTTTCATAAATATAGTTCATGAAATAACTAGAATAAATAACATCACGATGATCGACAGAAAAATATAACATGGAGACATAGAGACAGGGGCGGCCCAAGGTATTTCGGCGCCCCGGGCGAGAAATCGCTCAGCGCCCCCCTCTGTAAATTTTTTAAAGATATATTTAAAATGACCTTATTAATTTATTCATTGCTTCGTAAAATGATTGATAATGAATAGTAAACGGAATTTTATATAGATTCCCGCCTACCTCGCGATATAAATTTGTATCCAGTATTTATCAACTTGCAAGTAATGCGGAGATGGTAGGGTTAGCGCCCCCAATACTTGGGCGCCCCGGGCCGACCCTACACATAGACCTCAGGCGCCCATTTGTGTTTACTTAGGAGCTAATGGTAATCTGTAATTTAGCGATAAAATTATATAAAATTATGGATAAAGTGGCCTCTTACGTATTTTCAAATTAGTCTCTATTTAGAGGCACGTCCGAACTGAATGTTTAATTACTAATGCTACCCAGTTCGACATCATGCTCGAGCCCGGCTTTAGCCCGGAAGGTTTCTACGTTATATGTTGCACATTGGTATCCAACGCTCAAATTTATCACGTTAAACGTGTCTTCGCGGAATCTGCTAGTAATCCCATTCTACGAGTAGCTGTTTCAGACGTGCTTCACTTGAAATTTATTGCCTTTTAGGGTCGCAATTGATGGTAAAATCTAGGACGACGATGCTAATTGGGTTATATACTTTGCAGACCTCCATGTTACTAGTTTCAACGAGGTTCCAACAATTTAAACAATATATAAAAATGTTTACAGCGTCGATAAAAAATTTGCCGAATGCCCAAAAAACAAATTCTATGAGCTGCCGGAAGGCACTACGTAGTAATTGATTCTAAAACATGAACTAGATATGATAGAGAAGCTCCGTAAAAATGCTTGAGGCATTATACGCCACTTCGAACGTTAATTTTGGAAATGACACGTGTCATGCCAAAGACTGCGGTAAAATACACGTTTTTCGTCCTTCCGCGTGCACGGTTTCCTTGGCGTTTAAGGATATGAGATAACAGTTAAGATTATCTCGTATCGTTCGTGGAAAACGACTGTCTTTTCGAGCCCCGTTCCAATCCTGCGGTTTGGAACGAAGAGGGCCATTCGTGAAGGAAAGAAATTGTATATTTCTGACTAATATCACCTCTGAGAGCGGGACTTGTCAGATTTATAATTTGAACACGTTTGACGTTTTTTTACTCCATAGTTATTAGCTCGCCATTTCTATTATATGCTAGTATAAACCACAAAGTTTTCTTCGAAATTATAATGATGCCATGGGGCCACTTTTGAACTTTTTCAACTAATTTATGGAGATTATAATTTATAAACTATAGCGTTCATGCAATATTAACTCATACTTAAAACGCTAGATTTAAATCTTATGTTAGTGCCTTAACGCAGTGTTTCTTTTAAATGATTCTTGAACAAAATTGTTAAAGATAAACATGATAGCCACCGACTTTCATGAAAGGATGGTAGTATCCGCGACTTCTATCTGTAACCCGAAACAATCACACCACGATTGGTTATCGTGGAAAATTTTCAAATATAGAAATCTCATCACTGATATTATTTACATTTGCCGAAAATCACTCTTGGACGCACAGAAGAATTTTTGGAATATTTTCTTGCAAACTGCGGCGACTTACTGTTCACCCAAAACAGTTTTGCGTAATATTTCCATGTCATGAAATGTAAAAATAAATTAGCTTCTATATTCCTTTAAAAAAGTTGATCGAATAGTTACATAATATTAAATAAATACTTGACAACCTAAAAATATTATTTACCGTTTTTATCGTATATAGATAAAAATTACTACTAATCCTAGTGACACATTGTATTTGTTATTTAAAATTATTTTACCGTTCTACTCAAATAATTGCGCGACAGCCATTAAGAGATTATAGTGAAACGGTTATGGCGGTATGGACATTGTACATATTCTTTCATTTCCGCTATTTTTTGTACCGTTTTCTCACGCTAGTAAATATTTCGCTCTAGAAAAACTGGCATAAACATAACCTCGTCATTCGACGCGAATTTTTTCTTGTCTTTGTCGCAACCGGACGAAGAGAACGTATATATTGGTGCCGTATTTCACGAGGGTCAGCGACCTCTCGTATGCGGATGGTGTATTTCTTTCGGACCAATCCAGTTTCACGGAATTTCAAAATAACTCCGCCTTAATATCGATTCATTTCGAGTTACCCTCGTGCGAGATTCGTGACTCTAATCGTCCTAACTTTGCCTTCTCCCTCCGCTCATTTCCGAAACGTCACCCTACGGTAATTACCGCCCGTCCTACCTAAAATTACGGTCGGAAGAAACAGTAGATGCATCAGCATTGAGGTTACCGCCGGGTCGCCAGGGATTTTTTTCGTTTTTCTAGTTAGGCGATTTGTGGATGTTCGAATATCGAGTTTTGGGCTATAGAGTTAACCTACTTGTACAGTCCTACAGCAAATCGAGGAATGGATGCGTGGCTGAGCTCGCGACTTGTTTTAGGTAACCTCTACAGATAAAAATTAGATCTAATCGGAATGTACGTTAATTGGATTATATCAGGGAGTGGCTAATTTGTGTTCGTCACGCGCAAGTTCTCTTTTTTGCGTCGAAGTAACATTCATGGTTTTCAATCCTAAGATTGGTTTGACATGACTAGGGAATAAACACATATTGATGTGGTGGTTTCCCGTTGCCTTCCACATCAGACACACACATGAGTGATGAAAATATGAATTATGAGTACGAACACAAACATCCATGCCGTTGGCGGGATTCGAACCCGCGACCTCAGTGATGGTAGGGCCAGTGCCGGGACCGGCGAAGTAACATTAATATCTGTTAAAATTATTGGTTCATAATTGTACAATGCGCCTATTTGCTTTATTTATTGGTGCACATTTTTTGGAAATTCTTATTAGGTTGAGTATTCAATATTTATGTGGCAGCGATTTATGATATTTTGTTAATTATTTATCCTGCAATAGCATTTGCTTTTTGAATTTATCACCTTATTGTTATGCATTGATGCCTCATTCGGCTACAATCAAAATTAGGAGAAAAATAATTTGAGCTCACAGAGGAAAGTTATCTTTTATGCACAACGACAAATTGTGAATTAAATATAACACAATTATTCGATTAGTGTGTTCTTCATTCGAGAGAGCGGAAATGTTTCGTATTTATCTTTTATGCACAACGACAAATTGTGAATTAAATATAACACAATTATTCGATTAGTGTGTTCTTCATTCGAGAGAGCGGAAATGTTTCGTATTTTATTTTTTTAAAGCAGGAAAATGTTACTCGTTATTAGTTAACTCGAACACAAATCGGATTTACAGTTGGCAAGTTTTAGTCTATAAAAAACACCCTCATTGGGACTGTGTATGAAAAAATCGAATTAAAATCCGGTAAAGGTGTTTTAGAATATAGCAACAGCGTCATTTTGTACTATTTTTCATGAAAAATAGATGTTTTTGTCTGTCTAACACTCGTCCGCTTTCACCGAAAGGTGGTGAGACTATATTTCAGTGGAGTTGATCGTGTGAATAAATTTGAATAGCTCCATGACGTTTCATGTGTTTCTCTCGAGTTGTGAAATTTTCCGGAGAAGTTCATAACAAGCTTTTTTTTGCGAGAATGGAAAGTCTTAGAGGGAGACGGGATGTTTATTCGGAAAATGGATGAGTGAAAGCACTAGGTTTACGCCTGTCAATTCTGTTGGATTGCACCACTGCAAAAAAAAACAAAGCAAAAGTGAATGTTTTTGCGACAATTTTGTTCCTCTCAGACCGGAAAGGCCCGGATCGGGGAACAAATTGCTTTTGGGGTAAATTGTTGTGGTTTGGTTTCTTGGAGACACGTCTGAATTTTTTGTGGAGTGTTTTGATTGAAAAAAATCGGGTTATAGAAATATTCTCGCTGCGGGTGAATAATAATGAGTTAAAAAAGTAGATTATTTTCCGTAAGTATTTTCGTTTATTTCTTTCGAGATGCAACGTAAATAAACAAATATTTTTGGCGCATTTGAAGCTAAATAAATATTTTTTTGTGAAACCAAAGCTAAAGTAATTTTGAGTGAAAAAGACAGAAAAAAGCAAGAATTGTTAAGGTAGATTCGGAAACCGCAGTTTAACCTTGTTTTTTTAGTTTTTGTGAGAAAGCAATATACGCGCCGAGCCTTGTCGACATTTCTTTTGCCACGTCCCAATATGCGTCGTAAATTTTTACTTTTGAGACACTTAACAAAATTGGTCTCCACAATCTTGGTCATTTCCTTGTGTCAAAAAAATGTGTCTTACGAAATCCACTTAGCGGAACGAATGTGATAGGCAAGCCTTAGTTTCTTGATATTATAGGTGTGAAGTGACGAAACCTTTGTGTTGGCCATCCTCATCAAATTATGCCGTTATAATCAATATCCTGATTTATTGTAAATCATATAGATTTTTGGCGGAAATCTTGGAGATTTTCCAGGCGGATTAGGTCCCTCGATGCCGAACTAGGTCATTTCGTGCATCTTGTCGCGTGGGAAAAATGGCTTTTCCACTAGAACACTATGGATGGCCACTGCCAAAACGAGGTTACCGGTGTTTGAATTGCTGTACGAATCATTAGCTTTTTTGATGCATTTAAGGAGCGTTGACTTGATGCACTGCAGCCTTGCCTATAATAACTCCATGTTTTTTTGTTTTAATAACTTTTATATCAATCAATCAATCAATTGGGGGGACCTTGTGACTTCAAACGACTCCAGCGCTAGAAGGCTTCTCAGTCTAAATCACAAAGCAAGGGAGGAGTGAAACCCGGTGCCGGCATTAGCCTACTCTTAACGAGAAACACCAAGGGGACCAACGGCTTTACGTCCCTTCCGAAGGACGGGGCGCTGATTTGCGTGTTCTCCTCTGAACACGCAAATGGGGAGCCGGGCAACCCGGTTCGCACCGAGTTTGCTAAGCGTAGCAGGCCAGCGCCCGCACCACTACGCCACGACTCCCCCCAAAGAATACTACTTTTATATTAACCTCACTCAATATATATATAGGTTTATATATCGGTTTGTGGCCCCTTCATGAAGGCTTTTATCACCCTAGCAGCCCACGGGAACGGTGCAAATACATCCGATGACGCTTCCGACGCGACTAATGAGATAGGGATTAATTATTTGTTATTTTAATAACTCAGAATCAGTAATATATCCTATTAAAATGACAATTACTGGTAATTTTTACTTTTCCTCTTTGTCTGGCATCTAGCGGGTATCCGAAAAATCTGAGCTTCCTCGGATGGGCGATAGATGGCGAGGTACACATAGCGTAGTTGAACTATGAAAACATTGAGGAAATGTTTGTTTATTATATCATATATTTCTACAAAGTAAACTATTTCGCAGTTTGACACTTTTTCTAATATAATTAATAACTGAGACCAGTAAGGGATAGAGCAACGATTTCTTACGTATAATTAAGTATACAGACCACGGTTGTAGAATACCTTACTGCGCCATATAACTTTTACAAAAGTTCTAAATAAAGTTTAGTAAATCAATATTGTTGAGCAAGAAGGAATTTATTCCACTGAAATTGTTGTAAATTTTGTTTGTACTTACCCGCCGAATTCACGATCGATAAATAAATTAAAATTTTTTTTAGTGTATAATATAAAAGTTATTTTAAAAAAAAACTTTTTTAAATTAATTTATTTTTAATTATCCTCTGGAATAGGACCCTATTGTGGTGTGTTAGTCGGAAATGGCGTTTTTGCATAATCTATTACCTTTGTAATGTGTAGTTTCGTAAATGGGCCGAATGTTGCAGAAGAAATTTTTTTAATTTGAGTCTTTTTGACATATTAGATCTATGTTTCTTAACCAACCGTAGACCGTTTTGCACAAAATCTTTAAAGTCTTCCTCGTATCACGAGTACCTATACCTTTCTCTTAATCCTAACTTTGCAAAGTAGGAGTCTCTCGGTGCAGTGGCGTAGCAGCAAACTTTTAGGTGTCCCCAGTGCAAAATTCCTGCGTCATATTATTATTTTTTATATGAAAAGTAAACTGTCAATGAGAAATCAACTTAACATCTATCGATAAAAGCAAGGCTATGCAACTTTCAATGCGATGCGGTGGTAACAAATGATTTTCAATTATTTTGACAAGTCTCTCCAGAAATATTGCGATTGCGATAATTAAAAACAATATCATAGAGCGCTGTCCCGACAAACGGAAAAATTACGATGGCCTTGGGGATATCCCGAACTAAAAGTTGAACTGATTAAAAATAATTTACAGAAAAGAACGAAGTTAAAAAATTAATATGACAAAATACAAATAATTTTTGATGGATGGCTTCTTTTTTGTAGGGGCCCCCTCGACTGGGGGCCCCGGTTCTTTGTACCGGTTCGCTATTAGTACGCTACACCACTGCTGCAGTGACAGAAACGAAAACAAAACATCGAAACAGACTAGAGATAAATTCAACGTTGCGACTATCGCTGTCCAATTTTACACCAACATTTGGTCAAATTGTATCAAACCTTCTCGCTCAGGGACAGAATAACATTACAGTGCACATCTAAAGTGCGGTACGAAGTCATGTTTCTAATTAGTAATTTGAATTCCCCGATAAATATGTCTCAATTCATGTTAATAATATTTCATAATGATAAATTAAGATTATTTTCGTGATATCATCAGGATATAGGTGGCCCGCATAAAATCTGTTCCATTGAAAGTGGTCCGTGGCATCGGGAAAGTTAAGAACCACCGTATTAGATGATACATAAACCAAAGCACTTCACTTCCTCATTGTATAGATCTTTTAGGGATGTCTGTTTTCATCACTTTTCATTATTATATTTAAAAGTATTATATCGGAATTCCTTGTTTAAATAAAAATGGCTCGATTTTATTATCCGCGTTAGGTAACGCGTATTAAAGCGATCATTTGTTCCGTACTTCACTTCTTCAGTCAATTTTTGTAATCATAGGCAGTAAAAGCGATATAATATTTCTTCGAATCACAATTTCCCCGAAAGACTTATCCGCAGGTTTTGCGTTTCTTTTTTCATTTTAAAATTATTTACCTTGCAAATGTAAAACAAATTTCCCCTTTTAAATTAGTCGGAGTCGTCATATAAAAATAAGGGAAGATACCCATACACTCTAGAGCAGGGATGGCAAAGAGGTGGCACGAGTGCGATTTTACTTGGCACGCATACGCTTGTATTTTCTGTATAAAATATGAAGTTTCTTAGAGAAGCAGTAAGTGGCAAGCGAAAAAAATTCTCATGATTAACATTACTTTCTTGGCAGGCGACACAGAAATCATTGCGATCCTTCATCTAGAGCAGCGGTGGCCAAACTTACCCTCGGAGCCGCATGCGATAATCTTCAGGAGTTCAAGAACCGCATGACATACAATTTGTGCTCATTAATTTACGAATTCTGATGTAACGCATGTCCTTTAGGCATTTCCAGCACGTCTCAAGTCACACCACGTCATTGTGTTCTGTAGTTAAAGACGTTGGCATGCCTCCGAATGGAAATTTAAAAGAGCCGCATACTAAGTTAAAAGAATCGCATTTAGTTCGAGAGCCGCGGTTTGACCACCCCCTGCTCTAGAGAAGGGAAGTTACTCCTCTCCAGGGACCCAACAGTCACACACCATCCAAACCTCGCGTACGACGTTTCGCGGATTATTACACCTCGGCACACCAACCACTCGAGTTTATGGGAAGTTAATCCACGTCGGTGACCACCATACATCCGTCTTCACGCCGTATGTGTGCGCGAGTATTCTTCCTCCTTTTTAGTTCTACGGTATCAGAGTCAATTTATTTCAACATACGATGAGGTGAATATTCGTAATTGTGTGAATATAGTATTAATTTGCCATGTAAAGAAGTCTATTTGAAACTGAACGACCGAACTATTCTTTATTTAAACGTACAGAGCCGAAAGACATTGTAAAATGAGGGTGGAGAGAGCATCGTTAGCGAGGCGAATCACGTGATAGTGTGCGGAATACATGGCGCAGCTAGTCATTCTGCCACAATCCGTAATCTACTGCCTGGGTTCTTTTTCACTGACGGATATCGCCACCTTTTAACGTATCTATATACGTATGTACTTTTACAGATTTTCAACACGCATTTTGAGATTTTCTTCTCTTTCGTTAGCCTCTTTAACACTGTTTATTTAGAAGTAGGAGTAATTCAACTCTAGAACATTTAGCGTAAATTAAATACTTTTTTCAGGCGAAGTTAACATTGCGGTTTATTCAGGAATGTGAAAGACCTAATATAACTACGTGGTTCAAAATTAGAATTATTAGTTACCGGTCTTTTATAGGATTAAGAAGTTGAAATATTAAAATTTATTTTCGGTAAGAAGAAATTCCCGATTGGTGACACGGTACAAATATGTTATTTTCGTCTTCTGCCTTGGTATGGATACTGGCTACCAAATTTTATTCAAGTAATTCCAGCGAATGCTTGTGTATTGACAGAAAGAGTTGGACGGATCGAGTTTAAGAGGCAAGACGCGACAAAAAGTTGATGCTTCGGTCAAAGCGAACTGATTGGTTTTGAGTTTGGTCGTTAACTGAAGTCGGTAGAGAAATATTCGGCGCGTTCAATCTCCTTACAGTCACTGCTGAATGTTAGAATCTTTCTGAATATGTAAAGTCTATGTATGCTCTTCCCTAATCGCTGTACTGTAAAAATGTCAGTGTCTTCGATTTAAAATGGTTCTATCATTCGACAAAATTGAACATTCAAGCTTCTTTCATAGTCGGCGCTTAGACTTGTTTTATTCGAGAAGAATTATGTATCTTGCCTTATTGACACAGTATGACTCTCCAATAGGCATGATACAGGAAAAGTAGCCATCCTGGGCGATGATTCGCCGATGGCAGATTCTAATATAGAATCTTAATTAAAATCTCTTATTATTATCTTTATTAGTCTGATAGCTGCCTTATAACCGAAATGGTGATCTGATTTTCCTAACATTCCTAAGCCTATCGATGAGACATATTGTCAGTTTAATTAGCCTATTACATTTTATAGACGGTAATATGAAATCGTTCGAAAAGATCGAGAACTTTTGGTTCCCGTAATTTGAGCAGTAGCTTGGAGCCATTACCCGCATATTTGTGCCAATGTAAGTTTTAATGGCAATAAAATAATTCAAATGCAGACAGTTGAAATACATGGAGAAGTAAGGTATCAAAACCGAGATAGTAAAGCAGCAAAGTATCATATTTTTAGCTTTTCCCCTTCTTTAGGTTTGAAAGTGTGGTAGATATTTGAAGATAAAAATTACTCGATAATATTACAATATAAATTAAAGTTAATCTTACCAAGGTTAACAAACTTTACCAAACTGCGATTTATGGGTAAAAATTTTTATTAATCGTAAAAGAACATGTAGAATTAGTAGCTATTTTTGCTGGCTCCGAAAATAATACTTTATGTGCAAAAGTTTTTGCCGGCATTCCCCGGTATGCCTTTTTCTCTTTGCGTTACGCCTGATTATAAGAGAGATATGCCGTGATAAATGGGTTTCAAGATTAAACAGACTGTATAATTACCAACTTTTTTAGTCCATTTTTAAGGACGGAATGCATATGCGGCCTTCCACTGCTCTCCAAATTTCAGATTATTCAGAATGATAAGTTTTCGAGCTTACCCAGCGAGAAATTAATGCTTGAGAATACTTTAAATGCATACCTTTTTATTTTTAAAGTTGATACTGCTCATTTTTTTTGGCATTTTTCGAATGTCTACACTTAAATAATAGACTCTCCCCGCTTTAATTTATTTTTAAGAATTTGATATTTTGAAATTCTGAAAAATGAAGAGGGTTGGTTAATTGTAAAAAAGTTTTTAAAAAATCGGATAAATACCCGTTATAAATGTTAGAATGTTTGTGGAAAATGTCATCCAAAAAACTGGTAGATTGGCGAGTTAGATTATTACTGGAATCATGTGCGTGATAATCTAGCTTGTTTAAGGTTTACTCTTAAAAGTCTTAAACTTAACCAGCAAGCTGAATAATCGATAAGAAATTGAGGGAGCAACGATGTAACGTGTTTGTAATTCTTGTTGGTTATTTTTAACATGGAGGGACTTCATAGAGAATGAAATATAGTAGTCGTACAACTGATCATTAAAAATAATCATGTTTTAGCTATACCTATATTACGCAAACATCTACTAAATAGTGTTTGTGCAATTACTTGGTTTAAGTACTAAATTTGTTTTTCCGTAATTACGTGTTATCCTTAACATGCCAATGCTCTAATGGTGCAAACGAGTTCCATTTGGTGCTTAAAACAGTTAAAGCTGAAAAAATTATCACTAATTGTAGCATGTGCTTGAGAATTTACTCGGCACGAGGAACTTTCGGGATCTTTTTTTTCTGCAGATAGTAGACGTAGTTTTAGCGCCCTCCTTTCGCACGGTAACTGTTTTAACGAGAAATTATTTCCAGTCGCGGCTATCTTCCCGTGTTTCAAGACACGTTCATAGAAGGAAACATGATAATTCAATTAATCCTTGAAATTAAATATTGAAATATTTTATTACCTTACAATCTCGATGAATTTCATTTCATAACTACCTTACGCTAAGATTGCCGGATTCTGAGAACTAAAACTGGAGCAAAAAGTGTTCTGCAGAAGAAAAGCTAACTGGGACATTGTGCGTTTTTTAAATTTTTTATCGTTTGATGCTATATTGCGTAGCTTGGTTATAATTTTGTTACGAATATAGCAAACGGGCAGTTTAAAAAAAATCAAACGAGTATTTTTACAAAATTCATCAATAAATTAATGGGAATAAATAGTTTTTATGGTCACATTTAATACTGTCACACACGGACGTCAACTACGGATATTAAAAACAAGTTAGGAAAGTGTACAACGTATCACAAATGGGCGCGTTTCGTGCATTGGAATATTAGAAAGAAATGATATACCTGTACGTAAGGGAAATCGCGTTTTAAAGTTTTTTCTTCTTCATAAATAATCCATTTTCTTCCTATTTAATAATATTTCATGCACATGTAAGGAAATTAAACGTTTGTTTGTGAGATTGTTTAAGTTAGCAACAATGAAGAGGTAATCATGCAATAAAATTTGTGCAACTCGAATTAAGACATTCTTGTTTGATTTTCTCGATAACGGCTTCTCCTACGATAAAAATGTATAGAAAAGTAAATACTCTTCTTTACTAGTTCTACAACTTTTATTTGAAAAATATTTTGATATGACTAATGCTACGAGATATGACGAAAATTTCATTTTTTGTCCCCAGTAAAGTAGTACCCCTGATTGGCGTACGTGATTCATTTATGCGATTTTCGTATTATCCTTGATTGTAAGTCCTTAATATCAAATTTCATGAAAATCCGTTCGGTAGAAGCCGAGAACGAACACGCGGACGGACGGGCGGACAGACCGACGATAATAGGCGCTCACGCTGGAAGTGAAACGCGCCTAAAAATACGGTGGGTGTACCGAAAAAATATCTTCTACGACAACCGGACATGTAGTATATCTGAAAATCGGGTTAAACAACAGCATAGTAGAAAATAAAAAATTGCAACGTTGGTGTACTTAACGTCGCCGGTGTTTTTATTTTTCCTGGTTCTGGATAATAATAATTTTAATTAAGTTAAAGGCGAGATTTAGACTTTCGTAGTTCATTCTTACATCCAACCCAGTATGACAGACCCAAACATCCGTATCTTCGGCTGGATTCGAACCCGTGAGCCATAGCATTCGTCGCCAATTACTCAAACCACTCGTCTACCAAAGCCGACAACGTGCGTGCCTGTGTTGGATGTTTTCCAGTTCACGTGTTGTATCAAGCAAAAATTTGTTTATTTATGCTAATGAAGGAAAAACAAAAAATATTGTTTACAAGCAAGCTTTGAAATAAATATTAAAACATATTTTTCTAATTTATAATGCCTTCATCCTTTGGTAAAAAATGCGCAAAAGGTGAAATGATTGTATTACCATATAATACATAATTTTATTCGCCAAAGACGTCTGGCATAACCCGGGCATCGCCGGGTACTTTCAGCTAGTATAGTACTCTATTTACATATGTTTTCAACCCCTTCGATAGCAGAAAAAGATCTTGGAATCTTCAGGATTTGAACCGCCTTCCTTCGGATTCCATAGACGAACGAACTCCTTATCCATAGGGCTAACGATGTCGAAGGGGTCTGTGCTGATTATTATTGATTTAAATTGCTAACGTGGAAATGAATCTTTAATAGAGATTCATCTTTTACGTTTCTTTGTTTCCTAGATAGGTTTTAGATCAATTTCAACAATTATGCTGGATACTTTTGTGAATTTAAAACTTAAATATCATTTAATTACTAATCTAATAATAATTAATTCGAACTCACAACAGCGCTCAACAATGGAATTGTAATTTATTGATTCAAAATTGGTTTTCCATTGTTGAGCTTTTGCGTTTAACTCTCGGATTCCTGCTACAAGTTTCCCTTCTATTTGGAGAGAAAAGTTGTGTGCGCTAAGATAAATAAAAGTTCGTTTTTAAAAATACATTTTTTATACTTTCAACTTGTTCCTACTTTCGCTGTAACTCTTTGAAATGGGAAGGGCATGATGCTTTTTCTTAGCAGCAGTACTCGTGGGGAATTCTGATTGCCTTTTCGACGCGCCAAATTTCTGTACACAGACAAAAGAGCCATAGCGTTTCACAATGCTTCGTATAACTCTATGCAGGCCCAAATGCTGTCTAATCAAAAAGAAAACTGAGCTTGGAAACAGACCTTAATCAGAGAAGAAGTTCGGCGCTGAATTCGAGTGAATTTGCATGCCTCGACTCGCTCGGAGTTTTTAAAGGCACGTTTTTTAAAAGTCTGGTTTTCGGATAATTCCAGTTTTTGGACAAGCTGGTTTTTGGACTTATTGTTAGTACTTTACTCACATATAAGTTGTGTTTATTTTTTCTGTACTCTATAAATTCCCCACACACTTAAGATGGCATAACTTTGTTAGCATTTGATTATCGTTTTAACTCTCTTAGTTCATAAGGTTGTTATCGATACTTGTCTTGTAATACGGTAACTTGATGTAATGTTTTGTGGAAAACCTTGATGTTTCCTCATGTCGGCAATTCCTGTATTCTACAGAAAATTGTGATTTATAGTTCACATATAAAATAAAAACATTCTTGCAAAGTAAACCGCTGTTGGTGTTGGTTTTGATCATTGATACGTAGCATTTATAACTACGGGCGCCGATGATGTGGGTGTATTAAATTTGGACGCATAAAAAAAGATAACTTTTTAGGAGATTCATGGGAAATAGATCCATAAATCTAAGAAGAATGATTACTTCCACGCCAAAAAATTCTTTGCGTTGACTATTTGGGAAAATAACATCACTTTTTTATTTTTATAATGGCACTTTTCCACTGAAAGTGGAATCTGCTTATCTGATTATTTAGACGAAAAATGTATCAAGGTGGCGTAGAATTTTATAGCCAATCTATAACGTCATGTATGGTCAGGCAATTTACTGTTATTGCGGAAAACATTTCTGAAAATAAATGCATTCAACTCCCGTTTATTTTTCCCGGTACACCTTGTCCTATAACACGGATTCGCTACTATAATACACGATTTGTTTCTTATCTAAAAAATTCAGACAACTTTGATTGTTTCGTATGACTCGTTTTGGTCGGACTTGGGATTCCAATTTTTGAGCGATTAAGAGACGTGTTGTTTATAAGCTAAGTTAACCGAAAAAAGACACTATTCTCGGAAAATATCTATGCAGCAGAACGACCCACCACCATATTCGGTCTTGGATCCTTGAAGAAACTGACTCTCTCGCCATTAAGAGGCTATAACAGCTTGTTAGTTGTCTTATTGGTAAATGAGCTGGAATAAGAGCCTCTTGCGATGAGAATGAAGCGTGAACAGTTGCTCTCATAATGTGTTTACATTTCTTTCTCCTCGTTCACAATATTGCAGGCTGTTAAATAACGTGGAACGGGTTAGATAACTAACTGTTCACTCTTGATTTTAATACTGATAGGCTGTATTCGTACCATCGCTTATCTTGAATACCCTCGCTTATTCCCAATTAAGTTTGTGATAACATTTTCCATATAAAAGTTACTAAGAGATTTCTTCTGTATAATATCTCTTTAACCGCTGTCGGTTAATAGTATTCTTATTGATATATATTTTAAACTCTCCGATTTATGGCTTATTGATTTCGCTAGCACTAATTAGGTATGGAGAATTTTTAATTCTGATTAAATCATTGTAGGACAGAACGATGTCGAGTTGTTTTACACGGGAAGGTCACGGATCATAATAAAACATAAAAGCCTGTGTGCTTGAATTATTTGGGGCATTTCGGTGCATCGAACATCCCACCACCCCCTCGTATGATGAATTGCAGAATTATATGTAAATATAGATTAAACAGTTGAATGTAATTTCACCGTTCGTTCTCATTGGCTTTCGCCGTCTCATTTCCATCGCATCCAGTCACTCACTTTTCTTAGTGTTTGCTCTTTAATTTTCGTTCTTTTTACACCGAGCATGTGTTGATTTTTTCACTCCACACGCGCTGGTTAAGTTCCTTCCTTTCACCGTTGACCACAAATGCGAACTCTGTGCGTTGTGACCTTAAAAAGAAAATGCATAGGAGGTTGGATACGGAGTACATAAATACTAAGCCCAGTTTGAACTATGGGTCGACCTCAAAAGTGATCTCAGGCGAGAAACGAGTTGTCGCTTTCAAAAGAAAGAATAGGGCATAGAAATCTACTGCACGCGTGTCCGAAGTGATGCGGGGGATGTTTTTGTTCGACCCATAACGTCGGGTATTTGCATTGTGTTATTGTTATATTCAGTGCTGAATAATAAAAATAATTTATTGTAAACACTAGTTCATTAAATTATCACCTCCGGTACACATGTTACTATAGATATACATTAGAAGGGAGGTATTAGAATTGTTAAAGAGGATAACATAACTATTATATGCTGTGCAATGGAAAGTGAAGAAAAGGGGAGTAAGGAAACGAAAAGTATGGAGAGCGTAAGGAAATCGAAATCGTTGTAATAATTTAACGAATTAGTGTTTTCACTAAGTTATTTAAACTTAAAAAACTTTTCCATGTGAATAACAGACTCCACGAAGCCACGCATAAAATACTCGATTATTTATATCCTGTTTAGTGTTGAAACAACAATTTGTAGAATGACACTTCTGATAAATTTGTAGAAAAACTATTTAATTGAATTACAATCAGAATTGGGTGTGATAAATGACAGGGTTATGACCCAAGCGCAGCTTATTTAGAATTTTAAATAGTAAAAATAAACTATCCGATCATGTAAAACGGCTGTGAAATGCGGAGTCTCAGCAGAAACTAAATTCTCGGTATTTCTCGTTGTTTTGGAAAAATCAATTCGGTATGGGAAAATGCTTTTTCTTGCTACACTAATAAAGCTCTTCCGGTCGCCATTTTCGTTTCTGGAAATAACGGCACGAATTTTCCTTCCGCTTTTTTACTCGAAGTCGAATTTCCATGTTCAATTTCAAATACAGCTGCTCAATCACAAATCCGGAACGCTTGTGACCGAGACGTTGCCAATTTTCCGTTTGTTAACAATTTGGTATTTTCCCTCAAAAATTGCACTTATAACGTACTCTGCCGGATATTTCTTTAGGAACGCGTCTAAAAGCGCCAGATCTTCTCATGCATTAAAATGAATTTAAGTAAAGCTTCTATTAATTATTTGCGAAAAATCAAATCTATCACGAACCTATCGACACGTATTAAATTGTCATGGTGTAATGCATAATTTTACGGAAAACATGAAATTTAGCAGTAGGAAGAGGCAGTAAAGTCTGAAATTTTTCTGATTTCTGTTAATCTTTCGGCTTTATTGCAATAAATATTTAAAACTTAAAATTAACCTGTTTCCTGAAACACAGATTGGGGTGAGAGAGTGCTCTTGAATGTGATATAGGAAGGCCCTTCAGTTGTAAAAACATCGAAGAAACCGTACACACATAGCAATGGCAAACTATTGCTAGGTTCTAATTAAATCAAATTTGTGAGTTGCCACAGATGACGGCTGTATTGTTGATGAAATATATGCACATTCTTACTCGACTTTTTTGCCTATGTGAGTTAACTTTGTCATTTACTTCCTTCCAGTGTATGAGAAAGCGATTGTAATTGTAGCATGCTTCTCACAAATGCGTATTTCACGGCCAACTTGGAATAATATGAATTTATGGCACATTATAAAATATAATTTGTAAATGATAACTGCGTTAAATGTTTTATAGCCTTTCATTATCCCGTCCCCTCTTCCGTAGATATTTTTCTACGTATTATACAGATAGGGGTGTTTAAAAATTTTTGTTTCTTTTGTTAAGTAAAATTTTGTTCATTATATGCTGTCTCCATTTCAATTTATGGCGATGGCCTTAACGTTATGTTTGTTTGATAAGGCGTTACGGTGTCTTTGCCTACCGGTCACGCAAAGGTGGCCTCTGGCTGCGCTTAAACGAAGGTCAACGCGAAGGTAGGGATAATTGGAAAAATTGTTTATCCTTCTTTTGAAATTTAATGCTGTTTCTCCGATGTGTCGTGTCCATTTTTTTGTTGTCCTCGCTTGATTCTCATTCTTGCTTTAAATGCCAACCTTTAGCAAGGAAAATCACGAAATGGCAAAGGGAAATGACCTTCCTTAAAACGAGGAAATAAGTAGTTTTTTCTCTCGTGGGAAAAAAAGAAATTTGCCATATTTCCTCAGTATAATTGGAGAAAATTCATCGTAGTTGCCAATCCTCCGTCTTTTTACTGCTTGATATAAAAAGCGGAAAGAAGATCGCAGTAGGGTATTTTTTAAAAAATTTTAATTGGTTTATATTTAATTCTACACGGAAGAATACGTTTTTAATTGTTGTGTTTTTTCTTGATTTTCATTCAAAGGCATTAGATTATGCGAAGGATATTTCGAGGAATGTGGATATTATAATTAATTTTGATTCAAATTTAAGATCAGGATTATATTTCCATGCTTTATTACCTTGACTCATAGTTCATAAAGGCAATTTATGCACGCAGATGTAAAAATACAATGGAATAATTAGTTTATCTCTTAGCATACACATTGAGAAAGTTTTGTCGTTAAAAACGTCTTATTTCAATTGATTTGATTCCTTCAAGCTATATTTTTTGTGAATTACAAGTTAGAAGGACGAAATGTTATTCAATTAATTACACATTAAATGATTACCGTAGTTTGTCTCGCTTCAACTTCTGTATTATTATTCGGCTTAAATAGTAAGTGTTCTTTTAAATGAGTGTTCGATCTAACGTAGCGGTGTAGCTATGTCTTAAAATATAGCCGTGGTTATTGAACAAGATTTAATTAAATTAATTAAATTTTAGAATTGTTTGTGTGTTTATCCAGCATCAGTCACGGCGGTGGATATTCTTACACGCAATACGAGTGTATACACTTTGTCGACAATATGCGCTCTTGCAAAATGCATGCAGGGCCACGCGGTTTACCGTCTCTTCAGGAGGACGTGGCCATTTAAAGGTGAGTAAACGCGGTTTCAGGTGCCGCCGGGACTCGAGCTTGGACTCTTTGCATCGATAATCAAAATTTACCACTCGAAAATCGCCTCTATCTATTAATATTGTGAAGGCTAGTACGGGATAGTTCGTAGTGGGTAGATTTTCAACGCATTTTCCTTGCACTTCGAAGTTTTTCGTACGCTGATATTGTTTTGGAAGAATTTCTAGGTGAAACGTATGCAGTTTCTCTGCATTATAACGAGTACGGGAAATAGCAAGAAGTTCGGCATTATGTGCGTTCCTAAAGTTTTATTTTGCAAAATGTTGTGTTCGGGCATTACAAGAAATTTTCTAGGATAAAATTCGTTGTAAGGGTCTTTATTGCATACTTTAAAGCGCAGTGAAGTTTTTGGGGGGAACCGTGAATTTAATCCCCTGAACACATTTCCTTCTTGACTTTGAAGTTCGGAGCTTGTAAGGCGGTGTAAAAATCGACATCGGAATAATTTTTGCATCTGAACATTTATTAAACATATCCTATATGGTCTACTTGAAAAATAGTTGATTTCCTCCTTACTTATCTAGATTTAATGTATTGATGGGCCTAACGCTAGAGAAATTACTAATTTTTCAATAATGAAACCGAAGTTTTCATTATAGCCTTCCGTAAATGCTTATAATTTCAGTGCGTTTGTGGCTACGATTCGTCGTTGGGTTTAACATGTCCTCAACAAAAGGTTTCCGTATCGTTTCAATTATTTATTTGAGAAATGCCAAATATATAAGTTAAATCATTTTACCCCGCGCTTTTGACAACCCTCATTTAATTGCGTAAATTGGTCGTTCTAGGGATTGTGGACAAATTTCAGCGCCGAATGCAACATTAATATTTTTTTCGCAAATTTCCTGATTAAAGGTTTTTTTCTTTTTGATCTAGGCTTGCCAACGCTCATCGGGAGTCTCCCGGAATAGGACTAGATTCCCGATTTTCTCCCGACTATCATATCAAAGCATTTTTCTACGGTCGTCATTTAAAAAACTGTTTACCCTTAACGACTTTATGCAGTACTTAGATAAAACTTAGGAAGCGAAATGTGATTCAGTTAGAATTGCCAATTCTAGAGAAATTACGACTCCCGGATATATCGTCACGCCAAGTAAAATTCCGGGAGATTAAGCCGTGGTTATGGACGCCCGCAGAAACAGTCGCGGGAGAAACTTATGTTAGACAACATTTGTTAATTTATTTTCATATATTCCTAATTAAAAATCCGACGAAATCGTTTTTTTTAAATTAGCTGGAAGTCGGATAATAAAGCGTTCCATCGTCTATATAAGAAAGCCCACGTATGCGGAGTAATTGAGTTAGTTTGAACGAAATAAATGGAAATGTAATAATATTTAAGTTTGGTCTATGTATAGATTGTTGATTGGATGAGCAGAATCGAGACTAATATGACGCCTAATTCTAAATCGGGTGCGAGAATTATTACGGGATTTTCTTTACATTATTACCATACCTATTCAAAATATAATTGTGCAATTCAACGGAAAAGAATATGGGATAAGTATAATTGGCAGGAAATCATTGTGTATAATATTGTGAAGTACGTGACCAAATTCAGCGAATTTAAAAGACAACACGACTAAATATTTCGAATTCAAAAACTACCGAATTTAATTTGTTTTCAAATTCTTGGAATTAATTTATATTTTTGAAATTGTAATATTTTTCGAATTTTGAACATATTTAACTTCTGAAAACTTGGAATATACATTATTTTTAATTTTTCAAATCATTGGATTCACTAACATTTTAAATATTTTTGGATTTTTTTATATTGGGATTGTTAATTTTTTGGATTTCTGAATTTTTTAAAATTTTGAAGTTCGTAGAATTTTTCATAACATTGATTTTTAAAATTTTTAAAACAAGTTATTTCAATTTTATGGGTTTTTGTAATGTTTGGAATTTTGATTGAATTGGTATCTTCGAAATTTTCGGAAATATAGAATTTTTGGAATTCTTGAGACTTTGAACTTTTTCGAATTACCTTATTCACTCCCATAATCACCTCCATCGCTTAATTGCTCCACCCGAATTACGAGGAAGAAATAAAATATTTTTGTGTCGCATTATGCCCTCTTTTACTTTGATAAGTTTTTCTTTTGGCCGTACACATGTCCAAATGTCGAGTTTGTGACACATTTTAAACAAATTTTCGAAATCGATAGCCTCACTCATATCATGCGGAAAGGGCAAGTAAATCACTTTTCAACAACTTTGCCACTCGTTAACTTTGCATAAGCTGTGTGGCTCACTTGGCAATGTTGTCAATTTCTGATAAATAAAAATGAATAGGTATAGTAAAGAAGTTTGCTCGAGGACAAAATACCAGTAAATGTTTTAAATTGCATTGTCGGTGTACTCCATTCTGAAAAGAGCGCTTTGTTACTATAGAAGGGAAAATCGCGTAATTGCTCGACGCTTGTTTTGGTGTAAAAAAACTTGAAAAAGTGGGGAAATAACGTAGGTAAATACGGTACATATATAATACTTTTGGAATAAAGATTTTTTTGAATTAAAATTTTTGCGATTCTTTTGAAATTTATGGAATTGTTAAATTTTGGATTTAAAAATTCTTTTTGGAAATTTTCAATTATTTGCATTCGAATTTTGTCATTTCGCAAAATTTTCGAATATTTCACATTTTTCGAATATTTTGCATTTTTAGAATATTTCGCATCTTTAGAATGTTTGGTCATTTCACATTTTTTGCATTATTCGCGGTTTTTGGGAATTTCCGAATTTTTCCCATTTTTGGAATTTTTCGAGTGTATCAAAAAATGCCAAAAATTTAAAAAAACGCCAAAAATTCGAAAAATGTGAAAATTTTCAAATATTCGAAAAATTCCAAAAATGCGATATATCCCAAAAATCCGAACAATGTTAAAATTTCCAAAAATTCGAAAATTGCGAAAATGTAGCGAAAACGTAAAAAAATTGCGAATCATTCCGAAAACCAGCATAAAAGACCCAGGCTGTGATGTTTCCTATTTATAATTATTGTTAGTGTATAAAACCAAAGAATGTCCGAATCACGCAATTGATTACGTTCATATAAATACTTAAATGGATTTCATATTAAAACCCCAGATTTCTATTGAATATTGATCAAATTTTGTCATAATTGTAGAGAAGTGGTTAGCGTATTAAATCCCAGTTGGTTGATTCAAATCATACTCCGCGTAAGTGAAAATCTAATTTGTTGTTGCCATTATGCTGCCTGCGAAAACCGTTTGTGAGATAATTAAATATAAATTAAATGAATTATCGCACAGAATTTATATTGATAATATAGATACTTAATTTACGTTTTGCGAATGTTTCCGATTTCTCTATATTCGTACTTGAATGGCAGAATTAAGCATGTTATATTGTTTGTGAAAATGGCAAAATTCAGGAATATTGTCATTAGCTTAACTGGACTTATTTCATAAAGAATTTGCAAGTGTCGCCCTGATCGGCTCTACCTCCTTCATTCTTAGCAACAAGGCCGCCAAAGCTAACGGAACGCGTAGGGTATTATTTAAATGAATTACTTGGAACATGGGAGCTACGTGTCCCAATTAAAGAAATTTCTTTCGAGCGGTCGGAATATTGAGAGATTTCCCCAAAAGGTTTTCTATTTAAGCGTCAACCAAGTTCATCATTCCGGGGTTTTGTTTAAAACAATGCTGTTTCTTATATATGCGAAGCTTCCGCTGATAAAAGTGAACCGAAACTTTTTTTTTCGCGAAAGTTGAACTGATGAATGAGATTGTGAGTCCCATCACGTAGGCCTCGCTGCATCAAGTCACGTTTGGTGCGGCTGACCTCCTTATTTCCTATCGCGGATTTCCCACAGTGGCTCCATAATTCAGCGCGCTTTCCATATTTGATGATTTTAATACGATTTGTTCTATTACGACTTCACGAATATCGAGGAAATGTTCTACGCATTTGTTATTATTATTGTTAAATTGTTCAGGCTCGCCCCTAGTGTGTTAAAATAGCGAAGGCAGCCTAACCTTAAAACTCGTCTAAGAATGAAATGAATTAAAGAAAGAGGCTTCAAATGGTAGGCAAGGACGACCAGAAGATCCTTTCGTAATTCACTTGGGTGCAATGCACTCCGGCGGTTGGTCATTAGCGGCGTATGTTGGGCGCTTTAATTTCCTTTTCTCATTCTCGCCTCGCTAAGTTTGATTTTTTCCAAACTTTTCCTAGGGCATTCCATTCCGCCATGCTCCTTACCTCCCTTCACTTTCTATCCATCGCTTTAAGAATTTTACCTTTTCCAATGCAGTAGAGTTAGCGGAAAGGTATTTTTAGATTCTGGTGGTAATAAAAAATTATTTGAGGTCTACTGTGTTATAAGACAGCCTCTCAAACTCTGCTGTAACAGCAATAGAAAATTAAATCGTCGAATCACTTCGTATTCAAGTTGTTATAAAAGCGTTTGCTGCAGGGAAAGTAGAATTTGTAAGTGATTTTTGTAAGGGTAATTATTTATTTTTTTCCCGATTTTATATACTAGAAAAATATGCATCAGAAGATATTTTAAAATGTTAGCACATATTTCTTTTCCGAAATCAATTATTGTGGCTATGAGTGTTTATTTGATGTTGTTAAAATTTAAATAATTTTAAATATTTTTCTTTTTTTCTTTTCTCCGAGTTTGGGTTTTATTTTTCTTGCAATCCAAACTTTATGTTGATAAAAATCGTACTTTTTTGTAATGTGTTTGTTATTCCCTTATTATCTTTTGGCACAATAAATAATGGTGTAATTCCCCCTCTTAATTTACCAGTTTTTTTTTAAATTTGTGGTTACGTGAGATGGTTATTTCGCATCTCAGTATCATCAGTTAATTTCGCGTAGTTACCCGACCCGTCAGACTATTACTAGACACGAAAAATGCGAAATTAAGCGATCGGTTTATTATATATTTTTATTTCAAATAAATTAACTGAAAATTTACGAGAAACTATTGCCGTTAGATGTTCACTACGATAGAGTTTTTGTGTATTTATAATCCAAGATTACATAAAATCGTGCTATTTAGGTTGTCCACTACGAATTCTGATTCACTGCGGGAAGAAAGGAAGAAAAACTATCAAAATATGGCTAAAGAATAGTCTGTTTCAGCGGGGGTTTAAGAATGACAGCTACAAGAGAAAGGTCCTCCCCTGTGGACTTTTGGCAAGCGTGTTACCACGCCATACAACAAAGTTGCTAGATTTCCTTGTTATTCGCTCTTTGGTATAAGCGAGGTTTTTGGCATGTGCCACGTCGAAAGAATTTATGATTTAGGTATTTTTTGGGAAAAAGATGTTTATTGTTAGTTCATTATATAATCAAGTACATGCGACTTGATCTTATTTTATTTATGAGCTTCAAGACGTTCGCTTTCTGTAACCATGTAACGTGGACGTTTTACAAGTTAACATTTATAAAAATACCCCACATTTAGTAGATATAATTAAATTTATTTGCTATTTTGCCTCAATCGAAAAGTGATTGAAAAAGAATGTTTTAAAAAATATTTTGTTTAAAACTGAATTCGATTGTGTAAATTTAAAATGTTGTACTGCTTTTATTTTTCTTTCTTTTATTTTCGCTTTATTTTATTTTTTTACTTTTTCTTTTATTATTTCTTAGCTAGGACGCGAAATAAAGCCGTCAGCGGGAGTAATTTATTCAATAGAAGCTACAAGCGGAGCCTTCTTAACCGACGTTGACGTTATTATTTATGAGTAAGTAATGAACATTTTATTATTTTTTTTATTTTAATGGTCTAGTACCGACAAAGCGAGGGAGAAGTGATTTTTTTTTTCATACTATACGTTGAATGCCTCGAGCGTATGATTTTATAACCTCGGGTGTAGCAAAACCCTTCTTAATTCTTTACACCCTCCTGCAGTGTGAAACGGTGTATCATGTTTGAGGATTAATATTTTTCATCACGTGAAGAGCCCCTTTGACACACGTCTGAAGAAATGAAAGTGGTCATGAGGACGATCGGTATTAAAGCGAGAAGTGGGCGGTAGGACAAAAGCGTTTTTTTTTAGGTTTAGACTGCTTAGAAGTATCTTTTTTCAGGATGTTTATAACATAGAGACTGACTTGTTGATATAGATAAGGATAGACGAACCTTTTGGGCTCGATAAAATGTTTTTCCTTGACTGCCAACCTTGTGTGAGCATCTAACAAATAATAAAAAGAATTGTGTAGAAAGTAACCCCGATGTTATTACTATCGCCAAACCGTGGATGAAGTTGTTATATTAGTGTGTTCGCGCTTAGGAAAATAAAAAGTAGAAAATGGGGAAAATAGGGACACGAATAGAAACGCATTTATTGCCTATATTTTCAGGTATTTTTTTTGTAGAGTTTGAATTTTTTTATATAAGTTGCGTGTTTGCTGGCTTGAATTACCTTTGCATACAATAACACTTGGTGGCGTTTATATAGGAAGGAAGCCCAAACGTTATTTAAATTCTCAAAATTAAGATTTCGGGTGAATTAAGAAGGTATCATCGTACCGAGTACAATATGTTGGCGTCGATCACTTATAACCTTAGAAAAATTCATGTGAGAGAAACGTAATTCTTGTACCATTCATATCTAAATTTGATTTTGATTATGGCATAGGTTTTGGTTTTCTTACGAAAGTTACAATTTGATTTATGAGGTTCTGAGCTCGAGACTTGAGGTGATACGTTTCTTTCTTGTGTTTAGCATAGTAGTTTTTAGATTCAAATTTTAATACTGGAAGAAAATAGTATTATTGCATTTTTTAAGAATATATGTAATGAAAAGTATATTTTGGACGAGAGGAGCATATATCTGCCTTGTTTAAAGCTGAGTTTATTGAATTTTCATCGTGAGTGTATTGATTCTGTGAGATATAATTTTTTCAACATTGTCATCGCTTGATTTTCATCTTTTAAAACTGTATTATATCTTTAGATTATTTTACCTTGATGTTTTATAGCCCCGTTAAAAATTCGATTCAAGCGAAAAATTTTAGCACTCGGGGGTAAAAAATGAGTATTCATATATTTTTATAGCTGTTAGTTTTCATGCGTGCGTTCGAAGCAGGCAGTGCACGAATTGAGCGCTTAATGGAGGTCATGGCTGTCTGTCTTCATCTTACGTATCATAAACCTCTTGGTTGATTTTTATGATGTTTGGTTTTCAAGATCTACTCCGAGTAGCCGAGTGCATTTCATTTGGAACACATAAGCCATTACACGAAGTTCTTAATTGACTGTATTGTGAATCACATTAATGTTATGCGTACAGATTATAAGTGGTTTTTAAGTTAGGATGACCAGACGATCCGGTCTTTCGGGATTCGTCCCGGTTTTCAGGGCTATCTCGAAAAGTCTTTCGGCATACCGGATTTTCTGCATTTTAAGCGCACGCACTGTTTGATTTGTCTGAATTTCGTAAGAGTATTTTTTTACATCTTACAATTAGCGTATTTATGTTCCCTGAGTGAAATTTCAATGCTGTTTGTAATCCAATCAAATAAAGTGTTGTGCAGTAGTTAGTATTCGTTTTCTGTTTGCATAAGTTGGCTAAGAAGTGATCAGTTGTTTAGTTTATAAAATTGGTTTTTCTGAAGTTTTTACATGTTCTTTCGAAAATTTCGAATGCATACGTTTCGACAATCTAATGCCTGGGCATCACTTCCAATAAAATTTTGTTGCACCGTACAAGAGATGTTCAGCGTATAGTTGGTTTACCATAGTGATGAATGCCGTTGCCTAATATGGCAAATTTTGGGGAACGGAAAGCTTTTAATTTTGAAGGAAAAGACTGAAAAACGTTATTTATCATCTTTGCATTCAAATTGGGGATTCTTCAGGACTGTAAAATCGCATGAGACCGCGGTAGTTTGTTTTCTATGCTACTCAAAAGTATTCGTTCCCATTTGTTTCCTATGCTACCAGGGCCGGCCAGAGGGGGGATGCGGCGGATGCGAGGCATCCGGACCCCCACAGGTTCTCAGCTATTCAAGTAAATTTTGCAAAAACGCGTACTGAAAATCACTTTCAAACTGTTTTTAATAAAGAAACGCTCCGTAAAAGTTATAATATTAAACTGGGGATTCATAAATCTTTCGTTATTGCTGTAAATATTAATATCGTGGGCACTCCATTGTTATCACATCCTTGCCCCCTTCAATGCTTGGTCGACTCTGTATACTACTATGTGAAAATATTGTTTATGTAAATTTTCCATTTGTAGACTCATTTGATACCTATTAAATGCAGTATTATTTCAACTACGAACATTTTTAAATGGTATATAAACGACCTAATGATATTGCCCCGTTATGTCCAGATCTTGCTTCCTCAGAATTTAGAAACCTTAAGCTAAAGAGACGTTCCCTGTTGTTGATCTTTCTCGAAAGTGAGACTTTCCGAGTTTTGACTATAAATTAAAGCGTTTATTAGAAAAATTATAGATACAGGATTGAATTTTGTTCTTGTAATATTGTTATTGTCGTAATCTTCACAGTTTTGAGTAATTTCTTAAAGAACAGAAGTAGCAAAGAACGTATTTGGAAACTCGGCATACTCCAACACGAATGAAATCTTCCCACTCTTTTACTTTTGAGTGTTAAACATTTTCAGTTGAGCGAAAAATGTTATCGTGAGTTGAAAATTGAAAAAATCATGGTCTCTTCTTATTAAATATGTTGATGCAATTGGTGTTGTTAAGTGTAACTTTGTGGAGCGACTCCATATCCATTATTTCCTCCCCCCCCCTTTTTTTAAACTATTAAACGTGTTATTTGAAATTATCTAAAAATGATGGATTCTTATGCAGTTAGCGATTTCTTTGATCGATCGAAAATGCATATTTAATGATGTATATTATAGGCGTTGAAGATAACTCCATCTGCCCCAATACAGTTAGAAAAACAAATGCTCATTTCTACTCACAGATCATTACGGAGCGTCTTTCAGTGAAATAGCAAACGAAAATGGGGATACTTCTGTCTGTGCCTCCTTTAATATGGATGCCTGGCATATAAGGAGTAAATTTCGAGCTTTTTAGTTGGAAGAATGAGCTCGTCGAAAATATCATTTTATCCCGTCGTCAATTAAAAAGATTTGCAGAATGCGGCAGTTTCGCAATTTAAAGAGCCTCTGAAATGGTAAGTTGCATAAAGAGGGAACGACTTTCATATATACCGTGTTCGATCCGTCTGCCTCAATGTCGCCATCGCTCTCAGAAATTGTTTTGCCCGCCCTGAGCTATGCAGTAGTCAGGCGAGTCCCAGGGTTTTATGTACGACAAGCTCTGAAAAATAAAATAAGGCATTAAATAAAAAAACGCGTAGCTATATTGTTTATATTATGTTCTAGGTTTCGCATCAGATAATCAATGAACTACCAGAGTATGATATGCATATAAAATGGCGCCGGCCTGGGAAATAATAACTCATGGTTAAAGACTCGATTATGCTACGAATAAGGGAAACCTAGATAGTAATAATAACAAACCCGTTTGGTTTCTCTTCGTAAATGTTTGTCTGTTTTATTTCTGTTAGTGAAATTCCTCCGAGTTACTCCATTTTCCGCGAAGAGTGCTAATGAAAAAAATTGCACCAAAAATTATTGGGACGTTTATAAGAGTAAGATCGTGGAACATCGAGGTCGCTTTGTCTGAGTGCAAATTATCGGCAGAAAGCGGATCAATGCGGGAAGCGGCGGCGGAAAAAATATATAAAACTGCAGCCGCTCGATCCATATATGTCGACCGATTGCGTTCTAAAATTGCTGCATAGGGCGCGCTCTTATTAAGCCGTTCAATCTTTAAAAAACGAAACATTTCAACAATAGTTGAACCAATACCGCAAAGAGCGGTATTGGCTTACTGCGTGTAATACCAAAGATAATGCCATTAACAAGACACTTGTTAGGTGTAAGCAGTCTACCGATTGGTCGGTATATAAGATTTTATGAAAAAATTGAAATATACGTAACTGAATAAGGTGTTATTTATTGCAAAGCTATTTCAAAGTAATAAATTGTAGCTTTATATTTTAGACTTTTTTTAAATCGCTACTGACTTAACAGTTCCCCCCGCGCCATCAGGCAATTTACAAACGCAGACTTGTAAATAAACAGATAGCAGAATTTTTAAGTAAAGTGTAAATTATAAAGATGCGATCGATTCCTCTGGAAATCTAAATTCATTTGATTGGGATCGGTTTGAAAGCTGTTAATTTCGCAATATTTGTTATCGTCCTCCAAGGATCGTCGCAATTTATTTTGGCACGATTTCGTATTCGTACCAATTTCCCCATGATTGGATATATATATATATATATATATATATCCATGTATACATGCATAAATGCACGAACACGTCTCCTAGCGCCAAACAAAATTTCGGGAGAATGAGTGATTAAAATCTCGACGGGAGACTTTCATTTATGCACTTGCGTTGGTGGCGGTGACGAAACGGCGAATAGCCGTGAGAACGATAGAGGGAAGAAGGTAGGGTTACTTCTTTTAAGACTCCGTGTCCCACGGCACGTAGCGATCCGTTTCCTTTATTGCGGAGAATTGCGGACCTATTTTTCTCCTGCCCCTCCTTGCAAGGGGGATTAAAATTTCGAAAGATTTCGTCCATTTAAAAATGGCGGCGACTCAATAATAATGCCTATTCTTTTTACATTCCCGTAATTCGCGCGATTTTTATTGAATTTTTGGTGGGCAGTCAAAAGGGCACGAGTCATTTTTTCAGTATTGGGTTGGGATGCCTCTAGTTGAATTCACCTCTTTCGGCCGGTATATTAATGAAATACATCTATTAAGATATGGACATAATGTGGAGGCTGCATCTCGTTTTTCCATTTTGTAGGATTTTTTTTACGAACTATTAGAAGCTTTCCTGAAAAATGTGAGTTTTTTAAAGTTGTGCCTTTCTTAAACCGCCAATCAAAGAAATAATAATAGAATTTTCGCTTTTTACGGCGCAATAATCTTTCGCTATGCACATGGCCGTTTGATCGGACGAGAAAACTCGTCTACCTACGTCGAGAGGCGAAAATTCGACAGGCCAAGGTGGCCTTTGAGTCTGATGAGTTGACAAAAATAAACACGTCTCGCTTCTTTATTGCTCTGGATGTGGCAATCGCTTTGAATGCCCACCTCCTATTGTCCGTTTCCGAGTGACTCGGCTTTATTTATGGTATCGCGAATCCGTGTAAGGCCCTTTAAAGAAACAAGGTCCGACTGGGCCTTTTAATTTTTCGTGCGTCCTTTCACGTAGCATTCGGTCTGATCGGCATGTTTCCTGCACGTATCCAAAGGGAGACTAGGGGAAGAGGTCGAGGAGGGGAGGGTGGGAGGGCGATGCTCTCTACGCACGAACAAGCACGAATCACGCCTCGTCTTATTTTCACCGGGAAAATCCCGCCGGAGGCTGCCTTTTTTTTCTTTACCTTCCCTCCCGCCCCATCGCGCCCCCGGGGGCCTCTCTTTCTCGCGGCCTGTTCCACATCGCCGCTCACGGTCTCGTCTTGCCTCCCCCTACCTCTATCTCACGGCCTCACTCTCCCATATGCGCGGATTTGGTATGTTTTATGAGTGTGGGGATATATTTATTTCTTTAGTTGTTTATTTATTCATTCGTTTATTTATTTAATGTTTTTTCTTTGACTCGGAGGAATCAGTCCGACGAATTGACCGTCATGAAATCGATGGTGGTATTTAGGTAATGGTGGTAACAGTATCTTTAATCAGTTAAGGATGAAGCGTTTGCATTCAAATCTACGTGTACATTATGACCTACAACTTGATTGGTGGCATAGGGTGAAATCGAAGAAATTATCTCTGCAAATCCGTATTTCTTCTGTCGTGATTCCTAGTTCTCATAGGGATAAGCTTACCTTTCTCACTCTGTTCTGAAATCGATATTGCGTATTTATTCTTCGTGGCCCCGCATATCGATATTGGTGAGATTCAGTACCCAAAACCCCGTTAGCTAGAAATTCCAAACTATGCGGCTCGATAGTCAAACTAGTATCTTTGGCCTTTCGCCAACTTTAAACAATTTAAATTGTGTAGTATGGAGGCAAAGAATTTGCTGTCGTGCACTTTGTTTACAAATCTATCTGCTCCGCGTTGGCTTTTTCCTAAATCCGAAACGAGAATCTTATAATGCGGATCCTGCGTGTTTGGCCTGCGATAACGTCAAATGTAAGCTTCAGTAAATATCCAGTAGTTAGCGAAGAAATTAAGTTCTCGGTGCGGAGTTCTATAAAGTTCATTTTTTGCGTCTCGGAAATGTCTACGGATATCTTCGCTAGCGGAATTGGAGCTTTGCCGGTGACACGGAAGTCTGTGGCGTGAAAAAAAGCCCCCTCGTCGGTGTCACCATTTGTCGTACTTTTTAGCAAAGTTGACCAAATTTGCGAAGGGCCACTAATGTTTTCATCTCTCGGCTGCTTTTCCTTAGATGGGAAATAGAGACTTTTAGTAATGTCGCAGGAATTGTAGTGGTGTTAGGATGCAAGTTCGGTGGATGGGAGACATCATAATAAGTCGCTTTGAGAAATGTTCTATCAATGTTCTCGCTAGTTATGGAATATAAGTAATGCTAAGTCGTATTTATAAGTATATTGGCGATCCCAGCTCATGACTTAAATAATGATATAGCCGACTTTTACAGCTATAAAACTTGGGAATAAACCATATGCGTGTGTTATCTTTTAATTACCTGTTTTCTGTGGGAGCTTACACTTATTTTTATTCTGATATGTACCATTCTTATTAGTATACATTATGAGGGAAACACTAGGAGGGTTACTTGGTACCTAATAGAGATTTCTCTATCGTTAAGTAGAAGTTTGGTGATTAAATGTAGCATATCAAGCGGAATTAGGTCTATCATTTTCGTCATTGATTAGTATTTAACAAAATTAAATTCACACGCCGTTTTTGTCCTGTGAATTGTTCTAGTTTGTTAAATTTTGGATTACTACTGAAGGGGGATTGAGGATCTAATGGCAGATACATAATTGGCTGTTGTCATCAGAAATCATGGAAACGTTCCACTTTTCAGAATTTGTAGTTCGAAAAAGTCTCTCTTAGTGAAATGAATTAATTGTACCCGTTAAATTTTAATAGCATCCCAGCGGTACGATTGGAAAGTAGGATAAGAAAGAGAAAAGGCTTATTTATGGCCGATATCTGTTGCAAGTATGTCCTTCAGATTGTTTTAATAAGCGCCATATAAATTTATCATATAGAACGTATAAATGCGATAATGATATGGATGCCAGAGATTCGAAGATTTTAAGAAAATGATCTCGATGGTGTTCGTTGCAGTAAATGGGTATGGATAGCAAACAGAAAACTTGAACGTGTTTAGTTTTAAAATGAAAAAGTACAATATATCTATAATATATTGACGCCTCTGATATGTCAGATATAGGAGGAGAATGAGGAGGAGGATCCAAATTATGAGGCACTTCCACATGAGCTAGAAACTTGAAATTTGGTATGTAGGTAGGTCGAGTGGCAAAACCGACGGGGAAAATCGAAAATTACAGAAATGTTTATTTTTTGGCCTTAAAAAATCCCAAAATTTAAACAAATATTTAATTGTTTAGGTATTTATAAATGTGCTACAATGCTGAGATTTTTTCTAACGGTAGAAGTCGCTAAATAACCAAAACGCGATTATAGAAACTTCAACGTATTTGTATATTTGGCCGTTAAAAATTCATAAATGTTAAACAAATAGACAAATGTGTATGCACTTTGGGTCGATCTAGGGTGCTGAAATTGTTCAAAAAGTTAGAGCTTGGTGCACCAGCAGCAATTAACATTGAAATTTACAATGAAGTTTATTATTGTGGCCGTTAAAAATTCCTATATTTTAAACAATCAAATCGATATAAATGCATTTATAGAGGTGCTACATCATTAAAATTTGGCATAAATGTATGGCATTTGTAACAAACTTTGGAAAAAATACAAAATTCTTAAAATTGCAGTTTTTAGTGGCTGTTTTGCCCCATTATTGCTCCATACGATGATAAAAATTATGACGCACTTCCAGATGACGTAGAGACTTTAAATTTGGCACGAATATAGGTTTTTAGTCACAACCAATGGGAAAAATCCGACATTGTTAAAATTCTAATTTTTATGGGTTGTTTTTACCCCATTATTGAAAGTAGTCTGACAAGCTTGCAGTGTTAGTGTTTAATACTGAGGGATGATAGGTTTTGTAGGCTACAAAATTTAGTATATCGGCGGCATTGTTTCAAAAGTTATTTATATATTTTTAAAGAGCTATTTGGAAATATTTTTTTAAATCCGCCCAAAGAGTCTTAATTTCCTGTCTTCAGGGGCAAGTTGGGAAAGACTCTATTCGTCACATCGAGTTCCTAAGAAGTAAAACCAGTCTCTGCGTATTCCATTCTCGGTCTTTGATCTCACGTGAGGCCGTGGAAATTTAAATCCCGCTTCGAGGTTATTTCCCCTTCTTTGTATGGAGGCTAAAGGTATTTCCGATGCGAATGAAGGAAAAAATCTATGAATGGAACCCAAATATGAGATAGAAAACTCCATCAGTTGAAAATCCGAGCTGTAGCGCTTAAAAGTTTAGGAACCCTAGGCAAATATATTTTCTTCGAGTTATCGAAATTTCGAGACGTTCGAGTCGTAAAAGATTTGTCTATTATTTATTTTCAGTTTTCATTTATTTTCTCCTTCGGCTTCTCCTAGAAAACTCATAATGGCTTATTCTGAATTAAAGCTGAAATTAGAATCTGAAATTTCGTTTTGCGCATTTACCTCTTCCGAAAAACCTTCAGAAATACGTACTTATTTCGTATATGAAAAAGGAAGGTTCGCGAAGGAAACGTCATCGCGTTACGAGGATTTAGAATTGTTAGTTCGAGTAATCAAGCGACGCGAGCGCTCGCGCGTGTCCTCTTATCGCCTATTGTTGATTACCCTTTAGCGGCACACGGAAACAACCATTCCCGAGTTCTCCAAGAAAGAGCGAGAAACGTGACGTCAGGCTCCTCTCCCGTCCCCGCAGAATATAGGTGGCCTTGGTTCATCTCTCTCGGCCAGATACTCGCCGGTTTACGTTCAGAAAACCCGCTCGTACCTATCCAGCCCTCCGAAGAGAGGCGCCACGGACCCTCCGTATCGATTCTCCGAAAGCACTCACTCCTCCTTCCTCACATGCGGCCCCCTTTTCTCTCTCTCTCCGCTCCCTTACTCCGCTCCCCTTTTTTCGATTCCTCCGTGGTTCTTCGGCCGGCGCCGTCATCTGACGCTGCGCTCCTCCGCCCGCAGGTCCCGTCGCCTCTCGCCCGTGTCGCGCGAGGAAGGAGCTACCGGGCCGATCGGCAGCGAGGGATTGCAGTTAGGCGTCGGGAGAGCGGTACGACGACGCAAGCGAAGTCGTCCACCGCGTCGCTCCTCGTCACTTCGCCACGGCCACGGAGTTAAACGCCTCGCCGACCGACGGACACTTGGCTCGCATCCCGCTTCTAAATGCGTCCGCCGCCTCGCCCGTGTGCTGCGCTCCGCTTAACGCTCCGTGGCGTACGGTAGCCTTCCCTCAGTACGGGAAGTGCCGCTCTGCCGATCGGAGCGGCGGAGAGAAGAGCGGATGGATAGGGCGAGCCTCGGGTGACCCGAGGAGCCCTCGCCCTAGCAGGTGATGTTTCCTCGTGGGTCGGAGTGTCCGGGAGAGTCGATCGAAATGGTGTCGTTCGGCATGGATCCCCAGTGGTGCGGTCATCTATTCTCCGTGTACTATCGTCACGAGAAGGCGGCATCCATGGCGAGCGCGCTGGGCGGACTACCCGGAGTGGACGCCTTCGCCATCTCGTCGTTTTCCGGGCCGCCGCTCGACGTTGGATGGATCGCCGTGGCAGGAACCTTCGGCCTGGAGGTGTGCCGCCTATCCTCCGCATGGGCCGTAGCACTCGAGTCGGGTGAGTGGCCGCGGCCTCCCCAAACACCCTCCCGCCACCCGAAATCCCACGGTGAAACCCTGAATATAAACACACAAAACAGTAACGGTAAATTAGTTCCCTTGAAACAATTTTTTCCGTGCAGTCTTGTTTACCTCCTCCCGAAAACCCCTTAAACTCCTTACTACATTCTCGAGTGAAGTTCGCTGCTTTTTAACAAATCTGTGAATAATTCCCGTGGCAATGGAATCGAGTGCGAAATTAAACGGGATATTCCTCCCCGGTGTGTGTTCGCCGTTCGCTGATTCCGATGACGACGTTGTTGCGAGGAATAGCGATGTGCGAATGTCTCACCGAGGAGAGATATCTTATATTTTTTTTGGCAATTTGCACGTGATTTGATCGGCCGTTTTATGGTCGTATAAGTAAACTGTCATTTGCTTACCTAAACTGCCTCTCAGCCCCAACTATATATTACGCCCAATCAACATTCTGAAACTCTACAACACGTTTTTTTTACTCGTCTTCCAAAATATACGCCCCTTATCACAACAACCCCGTCCATCCATCCCTCTCATCTCTCGCCTTCTAAACCAGATCTCATTCGTACCTAGTTCATCCTCTCTCGCGGGCGCCTCTTCTCCTGCCGCCTCCATCGCCACACACGACGATGCCTCGGAATAAAAGTCTCCAAAATTAGCAGAGCAATGCGGGGATTATTTTGGAAGGAGGCTGATGATGTCGAACATCGGGCATTCTGCTCGGCGTGAGGCGAAAGGGGTTTTTTTGTCGTAGTAGTCAGTGAGGGAGCAGTACTTCGGTTTCCCCGAGGGATTGGGTTTAAAAAAGCGTTGCGGTTCCTTTTTTAAATAAATCTTAAAGTTTCGGTCCCCTCCTCTATCTAGGCACTCCTCTTGATTTGGACTGGCAACTATTTTTGTTACTAATTTCTTTTCTTTCCCTTTAAAAATTTAGGATGGGTTCTAAATTTAGGCCGTGCGTTCGAATGCTGTCGAGGTGCGTGTTTTTTTTAGATAGTTGTTAATTTTTAGCGTCTAGGCGAGGTGTTTGTGTGGGTTGAAAAATCCCAAACTGGCGGCGGTAAAACTGCTTTAAAATATATATTCGCGTTTATCCGCACCGTCGTAGGTATTTTTTTATTCCGCTCCGTATTAGGTCAAGGTCATTAATAGGTCGTGCGTTATTTGGGGGGCGTTGCTGTGCGAATTTCTCGCTCGTTCAGCTGATCGCTCGTCTCTCGAAGAGCGTGGACCTAATCTGCAGTAATCGCCAAGTTACTCTAATCGTCACGATTTTAACGTCGTTTGAATCTTTGGTCGTTTGCTGCGGCGATTACGTAGTTCTAATCGTACATGAACCGGCAGTTATTGTACATAATGTGAATCATAGGAACAAAAAACATGGATAAACAAATTATTACGTTCTATTTCACCGTGATTTCAAAACCCAATATGGCGCCCGTTGTATTGATGTCTTCATATCATGCTGTACTCTTCTTTACTACTGTTCTTTAAAGGGTTGTAGCATTTCAGTGGAAGTGTTACTTTAGAATTAAGGAAAAAAACATCGAATTTAGGTCAGAGTCAGTTAGTTTAATCTTATGTTTTCGTGTGTTTTTTCCCGGTGGGTGTCTTCCATAAATAGAGTTAAACTTCAGAAATCACATCAATGTTCCAAGGTTTAAAAAAAATAGGACTTAATGTGGAGAAGAAAAAAAATGTATCTGCTTATAACTTCATTAAGAAATGGAAAATCCTCGTTTTTCGTTTATCAAAATACATTTTCAGCTTGCGTCTCTCATATGTTGTTGTCTTTTACATATCTGAATATCTTTTCGCTTTCTCTGCCTGTCATCAACTCTGTTTTATGATATGACGCATTCATATAACATCCCTTTTCTCCATTATCGAAATTTCTTCTTTTAGGAAACCTGTCAATTCTGGGAAAATCAGTCCGCTACATGTCAACCACCCCAAATGGGCATTTTAGGTCTTCTTACTCGTTACTTCAAGTGCTTCAGTACTTCAGAATGAGACCATTTTGAGTATCGCCTTGCCAGGATTAGTTTTGGCCTTCTACCGTTGTTTAAGTTCAGAACCTAAACGTATTCGAAGCATTATTTCGATCATATATACCATATACATCTACTAAGTAAACAACCTGATAAAAATATGCTTATATAAAGTATATTTTGTTGTATCATTTCTAATGAAAGTTCTTAAACGAGGTTTTTGCGAGTCGAATAATTTTTTATTTGAAATCGTTTTTAGGAATTAACCAAATGCTGATGTTATTAGCCAGTATACTAAAATGTTACGTTTAGCGAAATTTCGTTTCAAAAAGAACTATGAAAATCTATTTATTAAATAGTTTTAGTTTTTCGTCGACGTTATCCGGGTAGTTTTCGAAGAAACAGCACAGGAATCATAGCTCAGCATGTTTCTGTCCTGGTAAATGTAAAGTATGTTGCAATTGTGCTTATAAAAATTAAACGATCTCACTTGGAAACTACCTCGAACAATGAAAATCCATTTCGTCCGTTTTCTACCGTATGTCTAGTATCACCTTTAAGTCTCATTTCCTCTATTATTTTGAACAATTCACAGTTACGCACTTACAAACGCTTCGAAGTTTTCACTCTCTATGGTTTCATTAAAAATATTTTGCATTAAAAAATAAAGTTAAAACATGACGTTTCTGTATAGCTAAATTAATGTTATCCAGATTAATTGGTTTCATTTCCACTATTTTATTTTTCGTTTTTTAGCGTTAAATTAAACCAGAATATTTGGTTTAATATATTTGTTTTGCTTTCTTTTCATTAACCTAATAAAGAAACTTATATTTAACACTTTGTCGCTACTGCATTGAAAATCCTTGTTGTCTTTGCTGAGATGCATTCGCCATGTGCAATCATTGGAAGAAAGATTAGTAGTAAATCCAATTTAATCAACTATACATTAGTGTCGTTTTTAAAGTAACCAAAAAGTATCGCCAGGTGATATTTTATAGATTATTTATTAGTTTCTTAAAAGGAAGTCAATCGTAATATTTTTCTTTGTAGTATTTAAATACGCGATATGCGACCTCGTGATTTTATCATCGGGTGAAATAACATAAACCAAATATCATCCAATTTCTGAACGATTCACTCTCTTTCACTCGTAATTTTTGGATTTTATTGTAAATTATTCATGGTGATAGTATGTACATGTTTAGCCTAATTACGAAAGTAAATTTATTTACTAATGTCTTCCAGAATGCCCCCTATCTTTTTGTTTTCCATCCTCCGTTTCTCTTCCTTCCTTTTTCCTTTCTTACCCCTCCCCTTCCTTCCTATTTCTTTTCTTTCTCCCCCCTTCCCACCCTTTCTCTCTCCTTTCTCCCCCCTTTCTTCCTTCCCCTTTCCTCCTCCTACCTTTCTTCCTCCTTTATTAACTCTCTTTTCACTATTACCATTTTCTTCTTAATTTTCCCCGTTTCCGCTGAGTAATTCAAAATTCCCTCCCTGAGAGTAGTCCTCCATTAACCCTTTGGAGCACAGGTTGAGAAATTTATAGTTTTTGAAAAAATGAACACCCAGAGTAATTAACAATGAAACGAAATGGTAAATGAACTTCAAAATAAAGGGATTGTTTCGTGTGAAACCACCACGACTCAAATAATGGTAAAGTAAAATAGGAAAATTTGAGTAGTTTCGGCTGAATCCACTACGACCTTTAAGGCCCCTTTCAGACGAGGATACGGTATCTCGGACGCAGTATGCGAGATATTGAATCGCGGTGGATCATTCCAAGATACTGTATCGCAATACTGCATCCGCATCCGTCTGGATGGGCGTTTCAAAGTTCGATCTAAACTCGTGGTGAATACGGGCGGCGAGGAGGTAGCCTTGATTTTTGTTATTATTTAGAAGAAAAAAGAAAATAAATAGAAAGTTGTGTGTTCATCCATTTGTCAGGTTGAGAGAATTAAAAGGAACATAGCACATACCCTATGATGAACTTAGACAAGACCGTTTCAAGTTCTTTAATTATTTCAGAATGTCAATCCAGTCTTTTGATGAACTCTATGATACATTATAAAGTTCAATTCGAAAGAGGGGCACAAATAATCTTTGTCAGATGTACCTCACAAGCAAGAACGACATTCAGTTTTACTAATGAACTTATCATTATCGAAAATATTACGCTCCATCGTTAAAATCCTAACCCGCTAGCAGCCGAAACACCCTGACTGACGACGCGTGTATCACCGTCTGAATGGTGCTATTCAACAAAACGTACTCTCGGCCGCCGAGATACCGATTCTGTCGCCGGCGGCTGGCTGTGACAAGACGCTGAAAACGAGTATCGCGATACTGTATCAATCGCTCGCTTCCGTGTGAAAGTCGTTACTGGCGCCAATGCATTCTCGGCGCCTGAGATACGCGTATCCGAGATACCGTATCCTCGTCTGAAAGGGGCCTAAGGGTTAAGCTGCATCGAATCCATAAATGTATTGCTTTATAATCAATCAGCTTCATTTTCACTCGTTAAGCCGTCGTTCCTTAAGGGTTAGGAAACTTTCCTAGCGTTTAAACCTGGGATGGAGCGGTAGCTCGTTAATAGAATCATACGTTTAACCTTGAGCAAATAAACGACGATTCCCCTTTTAAACTCCACACTTCCGGAGCCATCGTCCGCCGTGACGGCATCGCACCCCCACCTCCCCCATCCTGTCCCTCCCACCGTAATCCCATATCACAACACGTCCACCGAGTTCATTGGTTGTCGCTTACTCGCGCATGTGTGTGTTTCTATGAACATTAGATTCGTCATCGCTTTTTATGTCAGCCCATCCGCAAATAAACCGCGGTGATGCGAGCTCAAAGCTTCAAGCAGAAGGAAGCCGCCAACTAACCCTCCGCTACTCGCCACTTCCTCGTCACGCGTTCTCGCCGCACCCTTCCCTCCCACCCCTTCCGCCTCCAACTTCCCCGTTACCCTGTCTTCTCCCTCCCCGATCCATTCACCGGTTCCTATGCCCGACCCTTGTGGAACCACCCCCAATGAATGCCATTCTGACGGCTGTAATCACTCGAGTGCAACTCGATGTGCGATTTTTTTTGCGAAACCGCGGCGAGAAGTCTGTGCCTTTCATTGAGGTTTTCGGGCGTTTATTTGAAGCCGAAATTGGGTTTTTATGCTAATATATTTTTGCCCAAAGGAATATGAATTGTCCTTTCGTTCGCACGTTTCATGTGTGTTTATTTTCGTATCGGTCACGCTTTTGTCCTCGTTTGTATTCTTTCCGGATCTTATTTGCGTCGAAACGATGCCGTTATGGGGTAATTATAGGGCATTGTAACAAGGAGTGCCATTAATTTAGAGGTGGTTTGTTATGACTTGATATTTTTATAGAAATAATTTTGATCGCGAGAGGATGAGTTGCTCTTCCAATGAATTGCACTTTAAATTGAGCTAAACGCAGGGTAGTAAAATCGAGTCGGATATTAATAATTCTATGAAATGTGAAAGAACTAGATATAACGGAGATTGGGTTGTTTTTAATGCTGATGCTTCTTTAATCTCCCCAAGGTTGTATTGTTGCAAAATTTGGTTTACGTCGACCTTAAAAAGTCGTCGCTTTCTCCGTGTTTTGTTTGAACATTTCACCACCCTTGTTTCCATTACTGCTAGGCGGAAGATATAAAGACGCTCTTTTCAGATTAATTCAATGGGATTTTCATATCATAAAAATTTACATGTACATTTTAATCAATCTTCGTGAGACAGCCGTTAGCCGTAGTGGGCTAAAAACACAAATTTGATGATAGAAAGCAGTAACTTCAAAACGTCCTCAAATGTAGCGATTGCGATCGAGGTTAAAATTTCCTCCCAAGGCTCCTGCTACCATATCATATATCAGTTTCACGATGACCATTGCTTTTAATGGCCATATAGCAACTTAACTCTGTGATTTACATATGCGTCCGACATATTTGCTACTTAAAGTCCTCATGTATGAAGATATACAGTGAAACCTTTGTCAGATTTAAACAACATGTATTTCTTTTTCTGTTTGTATCGCAATTCCGTCGCTGTCACTTTTTTTATATCCCTTGAATTTTGATGTCTCTATCTTAGCTTCCTGTATTTATAGATTTACGACTATATGTGATGGTCGCGTCTGCTTATCTATTTTTCATATTCTTATTTCGTCCTGGTTTCACGTCATTGATATCAGCGACTCCTGTGTGTTTTTAGCGAACCATTGGCTCGTTTCAACTTAAGTTGAGAATAATTAATATCAAGGATCTCTCGGTTTCCTCTAGGTATCATTACTTGGCAGTTGAAATGCGTGTAAATTTTACATTCCTCGGCTATAGGAGTTACTGGGGCAATTTGCGTGTAACCTGAGATAAATAATTCATTTTAGGATTGCTTATCTTTATAGTTTTAGCGCGTTAGATGTGTATTTAACCAGTTCCGGGATTTAATCACGTACATTTTATCTTCGATTTACGTAGTTTTTCGTTTTATTTTTTAATACGAAATTTTGTAGCGTTGTTTTCTTTCCTTCAAATTCCTAAGGAAGGCCAGGGAACTCCAGTTCGCAAAATGTAAGGTCATGTCAAGCCCCGAAAGGAGAGGGGGGAAAAACTTGCCGAATCGATGCGGCCGAACATATGCGCGGTGACCTTGTGCGGAGCGCAAGTTCTAGGGACGATTGCGGGTCAAACGTTTTGGGTCGATAAGTTGGTATGGGAGCGCGAGGTGGAATATTCCAACATCACTGGTTTTGGGGTTGGGGGGCTCGCTTTGTGCCCCGCGTGGCCTAAATATCGAGGGAAAAGGCAGAAAGACACACTCCTCACAAGAAGAATTTTACTCTTACTTTTTGCGGTTTCCTATGGCTTCCCATAGAAACTTCTTTTACTTTTTTTGTTATGCAGTAATTACCTTAAAAGCCAATTATTTTATTCTAAGCTTTTAGTAATCGGTTAAAGAGTTATATATCTTGTCTTGTGGGACGTATCGAATAAGTGCGTAACTCTTACATGCGTATAACCATATTCGCGTGTCTGCAGTAAAATATCCATCCTTCGTTCACAGATAATTGATTTGAATTGTGGTTTAAGTGTGAATGCCGTTTTCTTTGTGGTTTTATGGAGTTAAAAGATTTTTTTAGAAAAAAAAGCGTTGGACCACTGCAAAAATCACTATTGATGGTTTCATTTGCTTTGTGTTGGTCCTCTGATGTGTATAACATTTAGAGCAGGAGCCACCGAAATATTTTATAAAGGGCTACATGAGGCTTTATATACCTCTGTGAGGGCCATGTGTAAATTTCAACTAGCTGGTTTTGAGATTTTTCTTTGTTTAATATCTCGTACGCCTATGATGGAAGTATATGGCATCCACATACCTGAAAATATTGCTTAGATTTCATAAACAATATCTAATGACATCTCCTGCTAGCAAATATGCGCGTGTAATAGAAATTGATTTTGCTCTCAGGCCGTAATTTGAGGACTCTTGATTTAAGGGTTAACTATGAAGTTGCTTATATCTCATCATTAGTGTATTTTGCTGTCTTCGTCCTTTAAAACAACGGGGACGCGTATTAAATTGATGTCGGACTACTAAATCTAATTTCGGAGCGGTTGGTCGATCACTCGAGAGTAAGACTTAATTTAACCCGTGGAACAGCAAAAGTCCTCCAAGGACGGATGTCTCGTGGGGGAGATGTTTTCCCTTCTTTCTTTCGTAATGTAAGTGAAAGTACTCGATGAATGAGAAGGGGCCGCATGTAAAAGAAGGATAGCCTTTTGTCGGCGGAGGAGAAGGGGGTGAGAGGTGCGTAGAGACATGGAAGGGGATGCAAAATTCCCATGGGTTAGTTATAAAACGTATGAGCTGATAAGGACCACTTCCCTACGGTGTACTCAATCAACCCGATTAGATGTTTTCTATATCTGTTCCACGAGGGAGACTAGGGGACCGTACGTGATATCCGAGAATGGCTTTTTATGTCGTCCCCAAGTATAGTTTTATGCGTCTCGAAAAATGACGTGTTAGAAGCAGTGTTTTTGAAACTTTTTGTCTCGCGACCCCAGTGGAAGGTGAGGCAAATGAGGAAAATAACCTTCTAACTCGAGCTTCATTCACTCGCTTTAAAAAAATACTGAAATATTGGCGTTGTTATAATTGAAGCATTTAGTTCCCTGACTTTTTCAATATTTCTTTTTGAGACTTGGGAACACGTACATACTTTGAAAGACACTCGTGTAAGTGGTATTAGTGATTGTTGTCTTTTATTTTCCTCTGAAAAACAGTATTCGACGATGAAACAAATAGGAAGAAACGCAAAAGTGGTCATAATTTGGCTATGAGGTATATTGTTAAAATGGAAATTGTATGTTATCGTATTCTTAAAAAACTGCACGATTGCGAAGTTTTTTAAGTGCGTCACGCTCCCACCTTTATGGCGATGTTAATTTAGTAAAAAATGCTAATTAAAGTACTCCAGTTAAATTGATCCCGTAAAACTTTCATAAATATAGGAAACTGTACGCAACCAACTTAATTGATTCTTTTGTTCCCCGAAGCTTTTGTTGGACATTCTGTTAAATTTTTCAACTTAATACGGTATTTCTCCGTTTTTATCATTCTATTAATGTATTTTTAATATTTATCGTCGGTGGAGTCTCGCTTTAAACTTACCGAATTGTAGTTTGGCATTCTCTACTTCTTGGGTACTGTTTAGGCCGCGATCGTTCACTCCGCGGCGTGCTTTATCTTTTCCTTGCAAGCTTGCTCTATTTATAGCGTTTCACTTGATGACTGAGATATAAAAAAACCTTAGAGTTTACTCTTTGCGGGAAGGTTTACAACGTCATCTCCTGTTGTGTACAAAGGGAGGTTAGAAGGGGAGAAAGAGAAGGGCGGAGAAACCGCGTCTCTACGGCCATTGGGCAGGGTAGCTCGTTGTCTATTTACTAATTCCCTGCTGTCCAATAGGATTTCGGTTCGCTCCACAATCCTGATACTCGGGTCACGTGACCCAAGATGTATTAATGAAAAAAGGCGAAGTCTTTCTCATCTTATTTTTGAGGTTATAAACTGCCATCAATTAAGACTGATAAGCATAAAAAATACGATAATCTTAAGAGCCATAGGAATAAATACACAATCCGAAAAATTTTGTCTGAAATATTGGTGCAACTTATGGTCCTGCCAATAAAGTACATTTTTAATGCCGCGAATAATAGTGACTTATATTTAATCTACCAATTCAATGAAATTTACAATATGCGTTTTGTACTTTCTCCGTCAACCCTTATTGAAGAAACATCGCAAACGGCAAGGCCTGGATTAAATGGGAAGTGGGGGTACTAGGGTTAACAGACGGAAGCCTTTTTTTAAATACGAGATCACCTATGAAAATATTTAATCCTAAAACCACGTATATTTTGTTTTCAATAGTTTGCAGCTAGGAGTCAAAGCTAAAACTCGGTACGGTAAATCGGGTTGTTGTTCCAAAAATTCGAAAAAATGTCATAGTTTAGAAGTATTTGATGCTTGCAAAATTTCCCGTAAGAATAACATTTCATTGATTTTCAAATCCTAAAAGCTGCACTTTTAAAAATGGTTAGGATTGAGATCCGAACATGGCACTGGATGTCATTCTTTTCCTAAATAAGCCCGCGTTGACTGCTTTCTGAGGACTACGATCCTTCTACGACGTAAATGTTCATAATAATGAGATTTTACGCTAGTACCCGTGAAAATTATGCATTTGAATGAATTAAATAACTTGGCGAGTCACACCAGTGCGGAGGCAAGTTCAATGTAGATCGCATTCGGCGAACTTTTGAATCTGCTTCGAGATCGGAAAAGTTTGGTAAAAATAAATTAATTGCGAACCATCAGAACCGCGAACGGCAAGGGTTTACGGTATCATCCTTTTCGACTCCTTCGCCTCCCTTAACTCCCTTTTAATCCTTTCACAATTTATCATGCAACCTCAGGAGTGTGCTGTAGTCGGCTCCGTCCGGCTCGCGCGAGCCGTTTGTTAACATTTTTGATGCTCGGCGAGCCGGTTGTTGAGCTTAGCATTCCACATTATCCGGAGTTTAGCGACGCATCATGGTCTGATAATAATAGGACGCCAAAAGTTTAAGGGCGCTTGCTAGATCGTGTTACGCAGCAATTTATTATCTGAAAGACGTCAAACAATTGTACATGGGATATGCTTATTCGAAGCCACCACCCTTGATAATATTAGTCATTAATGATATTTAAACATTTAAAATAAAAATGTAATTTTTATTTACAATATTCTTGTTTTTTATTGAAATCCCTTCTAATTTCCTCCATAGATCAGATAACGCGATCTCAGGGCCGCAAAAAAAGGTCATGAATTCGATGTCGAATGGGATGCCTAACTGCCAGGGGCGGTGATAATAGCGACCGGTTGTTATATATTTGGCAATACACATCTGTGTGACCTCTCTCTGAAATAATACTTCTGGACACTTCTAAAGTCAAGTGTAATAACTAAGCCAATCTCGTAGATTATCAGAGTCATGGTTCCTATAAGTGGCAGTTTCAAAGTAGGTGAATTAACCATAATCGTACCTCTCAGTGCTCGGCCACTCAGTTCAGCTATTCCAACGTTCTACCTACGTTCGCGAGCACCACCACCAATCGCCTTTTCTAACACCTGTAATTTAATTCGTTTTATTTCTATGTGCAATTAAAGAGTATCATTAATCAACTTCGACATTTTTGTTTGATTTGTATCCATGATCCTTAATACTTTTGCAAAATTATAGTGGTGCTCGCTTGTTATTCTATTGGTGCTCACCATTTTGAAAAGGTTGAGAATCCGTGTCTTAGAGTTTTAGAATTTAACTTAATCTGTAATTCTCATGCCACCACCAACAGTTGTTATATTGAAAGTGCGGCTAGTATTCTTAGTTGCTTAACATTATGCTCTTTTGCGTGTCAGATTTACCATAGGTTGTTTCCTTTTGTGATAAAACGAGGGAGATATACGATCATCATTTCATCTGGTATAACTATCTAGGGCAGGGGTGGAGAAACTTTTGGCATTAGCCGTTGCGATTGCTTAGGTGGGCCGCATTAACAGATGAAAATGCTTCGGTGGGCCACATTAGGATCCACATCGGAAGTTACTTGAAAGAATGCGAATGTAAAAATTGATAATTAATAACATTTTATTGTATAAACTTCACAAGCAAAGGTTTTCCGGCCGTAATTTTAGCCAAAAAAATACGAAATTGTCTGTGTTACATTCATGGTTCGCTTTCGTAATGCAATCGCGGGCCGTATAAAGTGCTCCCGCGGGCATGATGTGGCCCACGGGCCGTAGTTTCCCCACCTCTGATCTAGGGAATCGGTGAATGTTTTCGTGTGGATTTCAGCGCTTCGTTATTTTTAATTGATTGATTTCTTGTCATCAGAAAATTGACATGGTGGAAATAAATTTACCAGGATAAAAAAATCTGGCAGTTTATTGTCAATAAAGAGTGGCTTTTTCTCACAAATAAACTTAAAAGTTCTATTTGAATTTCAAGATTGATAATAAAAAAATCTCCTTGGTGAATAGAATCACTTTGCCTCAGTCTGCGTCCGATTGCAGCAGAGAAAATGGTGAATAAAAATGATCGAGGTTGGCGACTGTCTGCCGAACGGTCACCTTGGAAATTACAAAAACTCCATTTTTCCGATTGACACTTCAAATTAGATTTGTCGGGGAATTCAAATTGGCGAATGTGTAAACACTCGACTGACTCTTGGGATACGGTCGAGTAAAGATTGAAAGTAACCGATGCAGGTCTCAATAAACCTGTTAACGCTATTCTATAAAAAGTTTTCTTCGCAATTTTTCATCGCCAAAGGTAGCGTGTTGAGAACGTTGTCGGGTTATTTCCGACGTTGGCTCTCTTTATCGTCCGGAACGTGTGATTTCGCTTGGTTTTCGGACGTATGAAATATTCCAATGGCTGGATGTAAGGTAATTTATCGCCCTCTTCTAACGTAAAGAAGGGAGAAATAGGATAGAGACGGCGTTCTATTAGGGAACGATAGAGTTGGGAAACGCTAAATACATCACTGGAATCGATGTATATTGTTGTTTGTATAGGTTTGTGATTTTCGAGTTCTTAAAATTACGGTGTGTATATCATTTTTAAAAACTATTTCGGAAAGTTTGATAGCCTTCTTTTCGTTTTCATGTTAAACTTATCTTCTGTTGCTGTATCATTTCCAATAAAATATATAATAATTATTTATGCGAAGGTGTATTATGAATTTTTCCTCTTCGACGGTAATAGTTTCAGGATTTACATTCTTATTAGGAAATTTCGTATTAATATGCGATTGCGTTTTTAACTATTTTTCGCCGTGTGTCAAATTGTAGGCCAGTAATGATCTGTGCGGTCGATGAAACTTTTCTCCCTAAAATATTTCAAAACTGCCCTTTGCATAGATAATATTTTGATGAAATAATGGACGTTTAGTATTCAGGAAAATCAATTCTTACGGTGATATTACACGAAAAAAGTTTGCAAATTTTTGCGAAGTTCAGCGCACATTTTTGTGGACGTGTATCCCTATGAAGTCAGGACACGAGTTTAACGCCACGTTTGTTTCCTTTGGCAAAAATACGAATCTTCTGAATAGATTATAACAGCCCAGCCTTACCTTCTTCCGTTTATATTTAGCATCTGAATTCGTCACGATCCATTATACACGTCTTTTACTTTTCACCCATCACCGCATTAATCTCCTGAAAAGAAATTAAATGTTGAGCTCACCATATTTCTCGAGATCGTGTGATATACGCCGACAGTTTTATGACTAAGGGAGTTGCGTGGAACTATTATCACTCTGATCTCCCCTTTTCCGTGCGTATCCTCGATGGTCGCGGATTAAAAAAATCTAATATTTCCTCAATTTATGGGAAATGCCGGAAAATGTGTAGCAGAATGATTGAACGATCGCATTCTTTAGCAAGCAGAATGCGAAAATAATTCAATAAGGTATTATTTTACGCGTTTGCAAATTTTGTCGCAGTTCAGAGAAATAAAATACAAGTTTTATTCACCTGTGTATTATATTTACCTAGAAAATATTTATGTCCGGTACGAATATTTCAGTTAAAGGAGTCATTAATACGAGGGATAGAATGTGACGCTTTTATATCTTCAAAGGAATTTGAGTCTCTAAAATTAAAAATGTAATTCGGTTAATTTTATTCTCATTTGGCATTCTTATCTTTTGTGCCGGTATTCGCATCTTGGTCATAGAAATGTCTGCCTATATATAAGAATCGTCTGGTAAAGATGATATTCCGCTTAGGGAAAGATGCTTGGATCATTTCTATTCAAAAGGATTAAAGATGCATTTTGTTTTGAAGCATCGTATTTATTTTTGGAATGATTCCGAAAAATTACATAATTAATTTGATTTCAATTTTGATTCCATGGTAATTTGGTAGGTGTTCAAACAGCTCTCATTCTGTCATTTAAAATATTTGCCATTAAGTTTGATTATTTATAAAGAAAAATAGTTATTTGGCGATCCTTATGTGACTTAAGTATGTCTGTTTAAATGAAGAAGGAAATCATTTTCAGGAGAATGTATGTACTTACCTGACATCATTTTCCACCATTTGAAATCATTGAGGCATTAATTCATAAAATTCATTTGAAACATAGCCCCACTTACACATGTTAATAATCAATAGCCTTAGAAATATTGTTTGTGCTCATGAATTATTTTTCTACTAATTTTTCAAATGGTAAATCACCTGCATAAAAGATTATAACTGTATGATTCATTTTATGAATCATACAGTTATAATTCATTTTATGTATCATTCACTAAAGTGTTCATCATTGCAATAAAAACTCCAGGTATGTTTACTTTCCTGGAACTGGCTTCCGTGGTCTGCATTGTTTATTTTCAAACAACCTGTGTTTATATTTAATACATTTTTACTTTTTCTGTGTCACTGAAGCTTGCCAACTTATCTTTGTTTCTATATTTCCCTTAATTCAATTTCAATAGTATATTATGAAAAAAAAACTATTTTATGACGAGGCACCTACATAAATACGACAGTTAACATAATTTAAATTTTCATGAGTGAAATTATTTGTCATTCCTATTTGGATAGAATATTAGGGTATCGTTTGAATTTGAAAGACAATGAGTAATTGATTGGCACTGTATCATTATTAAAAATGGCATTTATTTGGAATATTTACTCTTGTAGTTGTTGCATTTATGCTTCAGAAACAATAATGAAATTAAACTTAAAGCATGCTGCTATGGCTTTAACGTGTATTTTTGTAGTGGTTAAATGAGTGTACTGTTGTTGGATCGTAGTTTGTTTGCTCTATGTCAACTGAAAGTGGTCAAATTATCAACTTGATGATTTGGTTAACATTAATAGAAGTTACCAACTGCTGGATGTCCTTGCAGTACCTCCATATTTTCTATATTCAAATTTTTTGGTAATATGTTTTTTCCTTATAATCCCTATCAATTGCATCAATGCAGTTACCACATTCTTGGTTCTACAACTGTGTGCAATAGAACAGTATAGTGTGAGGTTATATGGCAAAAATATATGTTAATTTCAGTATCTGATTGACCATTTACATGAGATTTGCTCATTTGACTTGGTCTAAGTGCAACAATTCTTACTATAAAAGATGTTTTCCATTAGAAAACTTTTCCCATACAAATAATAGTAATGGTAATCTTAAAATTATATATTTCCATATACTTTTTATGTAAAGCAAATATATTGGCTGACCTTAAATGTGTAATTTTGGGAACCTAGAGCATCATTTGGCAAAGCTGGTATACCTTACGTATTATTTCATTGGTTGGTGTATAAGTTTTGCCTCTTTATTCTTTTTGTGGTAAGAAACAAATATAGTACCATATTTTCTTACCCTCTGAATTCTCTGAGTAAACTTTGAATTGCTGGAAAGAGATGGTTTCTTGTTGGTCTCCACCCAGTCATAATGAAAATTCTATAGACTCCCTTTTTTGATTAATGGTTGAAATGGAAGCTTGTTTTCTGGAAGAGTCATTCAGATGATGATGCCATTTGAATGAATTACCTGGGTGTATGCTTGAATTAGCACCCTATATCACCTGCCGTGACTTCATTCACTTAGTTCTTTGTCTAGCTTTTCCCACTGCAACTTAATCGCATTTTTAGACATGGCAGTTCTAATTATTCCATCCTTCCATATTGTAATGCATAGCCTAATGAAGCTATATATTGAAGAGGTTATGGACAAAAAATACAACTATCTGGATCCTCAAAATTAGAACTTTAGCAACCAATTTTTGTAGTTTCTTTGACGCTTTATAATGCTTCCTTTAAACTCATTATTGTCATAAATGTTTCATAAAAAAGTTGCTTAAACATTTAGGTGATGGTGATAAATTATTAGTCCTGGAACTATGTGTTTAATGCTTTTAAAGTTCACATACATTCCTTTACAAGCCATCAATTAAATCTATGTAAATTCTTCATAAATTAATACTTTGTGAATGATTATGAAATCCATTTGTGTGAGTTTTATTTATAATTGGCACACAGACTTTGCTTCAGTAATGCTCTTTTTCATTTCTTGTATCTATTTCAACTTATTCGGTAATTTATGACCGTAAAATTTTTCCTAATTACCGTATTTGTCCGATTATAAGATTAGGGTACAAGCAGTGTTGTAAGAGAAAAATATGAAAACTTAAATTTCATGTGTTTCAGCTGAAAATGCTGGAAACCACTGGTGTAGAGCACTGAAATTTTCGAGATACAACAGAATACTCTTTTAACTTCTGGATACCCTGTAAATGATGGGATTGCACATGGTTTTATTTATTTCCTATCTTTCACAATGTGCTCATCTCTGCAATGAATCTTCTCTCGTATGGGTGTTCACATGCGTTGCTAAATACTTAAAATATCATCCCTTACCTAAAAAGGTCAATTATTTCCATACTTAGATTTTATCCTTTAATAAAAAGGGAATGAAATAATTACTGTCGGATTTAAAATGATGTGCCCCTGGACTTTATTAATTTACCACAGTGTCTGCCTGAATCTTATGATAATATTAATTATACGTTGAATTAAAGATAATTTTATAAACCTTCTTTGGGTATTTTTTTCATTTACAAAAAATAAAAACTTGATGAACTGTGAAGAAATATTTAAACCAATGTACCGTAAAATCGACACTTTCTGCAAATTGCAAATCTTTAAAATTTAATTTAAAAGAAACAACGCAACATATGACAACACAATTTTCACTGAGATTGCAGTTATACTGTTTATATGGAATGATTATGTTAAAAAATTCAAAAATTAATTATGTTGTTGTTAATTAGCATAAAACTTTAAACATTATCTAGTCCGTGAGTTTTTAACGTAAGAAAAAATAAAAAGCACCATCATGTTCTACAATTTTAAAAAAATTTCCTATGATCCCAAAAGTTTAAAAATACTATTTCCTCAGATATCGACAAATTTTGTTGTTAATGCGGCGTTGCCAAGCGCCCTGCATCATCTGCCGCGGCGGCCCTAAAGTACGTCTCTCCCAACTTACAATCACTCGCGCTTATGATGGCATTCCTTTATGATTTCCTCTTTGTCTAATTATAGCTTGGAAATGGAATAACTACAATAAAAACTTCAATTACTTACCCGTATGGTATTATTCATCCTCATTGTCGCTGCTGGTGCTGCTTGAATCGTCCAAATTAATGACGAGAGGTTCCATAAACTGCTCAACTATATGATCCTTCATCCAGTAATAATCCTCCACTTTCATTACATGTTGTACAGTTTTTTTCCAATCAGAGTCAGACAAGATGTAGAGCTTGTACACAAAGCTGCAGCACATCCTTCATCTTGTGCGTTTTATTGTTCTTCGCAACCCATGATTTGACCTTTGCCCAAATCAGCTCAATGGCATTGAGCTCGCAGTGTGCCGCAGGAGTCTTCACTTCCTTTCTGCTTTCTTCAATTATTTTCTCAAGAAGAAACTTAAAAGTCTTAAATTTTGGTTTTCCAAGTTCAATTAACTCTGTCTTTGTGAGTGATTGGTAGCTATCTTGAGTGCCATCTTCTTGCACTGTTGGTTTGACAAGTCTCTTCACAAGCCAGTCAATAATGTCACTTTTTCTCCAACTCATGCTCGGATTCTTTGTACTTGGATCTTGCATAGTGTGATAGGGAGCCTGATCAAGAACCAAGACAGATTTTTCCAGAAGTCTCAATAGTACTCGCCGGAAATACTCCTCAAAATGTTGCGCATTCATTTCTGAGTGGTAGTCCGACTGGTCCTTCTTTCCCTCAAAAACAAGCATTGTTTCCTCTTCAGGCTTCAGAAATCCTTTTTCACTCCCAATATGCAAAATAATTATGCGCTTTCCAGCGCCAGACGGTGTCCTAATACCACCCTTCCATCCATTGACTTCCTAAATTATCCCTCGATCAAAATCAATGGAATCACATGCGGTTTCATCTATCTTTTCTTACCACGCGTACTTTACCATGTGATTCGTGCCACACCAGGTTTCATCTGAATAAAATATCTCCCAACCAGCTGTTCGGAGTCTTTTGATCGTGCGGAGATATGTGTGACGCTGATCCGACACGCGAGGATTTTCCTTATTTTGCAGCTTTCGAAAGGAAAACCCTAATTTCTTCACCCATCTCAACATTGTACTTTCGCTGACATCAGGAAAATCTTCGATTTCCGACCTCAACTCATGCAGAACTTTTAATATTGTAGGGAATTCCTTCCTAAGGAAAAAGCTATGCACTTTTCAGCAAATAACGCCTTGCAAAGATTCATCAATAATAATGCAAGGCCTACCTTTGCTTTTCTTCGGGGAAGACACTTCGAAATCAGTAGTAAATAATTTTTTCTCTTTAAATATATTTTGCTGTTTTAAATTCTTCACAATTTCAAAAGGAATAGACAGCAGCAACAGTTGTCCTTTGCCATTAAATTTGTTTGTGTTCACTAAGTTTTTAGGTTTGGAAAAATAAGGTAAAATTACATGCAGATTCTGGTACTATGGCATTGTTTTCTTTCAATCCATAAAAAATTGAATACTCAAGTCACACACAGAGCCAGCAATTCCCATAACTTTAACTGATTTTCACTGTATCTCTCTTATTTAAATAGTCTCACCTTAAAAGCAAATTGTATATAGATTTACAGTAGTTATCTCTCTCTCTTTGAAAACAGTATTTCATAATATACCATATATTGTTTAAACAATATATGCAATTCTAGGTATCTTATTTTATTTGTCACTAATATATGTTGTTGGGATAAAAGTTATTTAAAAATCTCAGCTTATTGATGTTTTGTGAAAATTTAAATTATAGTAATTACCTCTAGAATATTGTGGACTTAGTTATTATTGCAACATGTGAATTTTGAGATCGAATTCATTTTTATATATTTGTATTTTGCAGTGAAGGCAACTGGAGTGATTTTCCTCCTGGGAGTTGGAAGTTTGATGTTCTATAAGCTTTACCATTTCTGCTGCACCCGCCGTCCTCGTCCTCGCTATGTTTCTCCCGAGCACTCACCATCTGAAGATGGCGAACCTTTTGATCCCCAGCGGAACCTAGAATTTTCCTTCTCGCTTGCTGATGGATCTGAAGGGGAGGATGCAGAAACTCTGAAAGTAAGCCTCCACATTTTATGAGTTTGAGCACGATTTTAGTATGCATTTGAACTTTTCCATTCTTCAAGTAATCTGTATTAGCCTAATTACTAACTTTTTAAGCACATGCTGTTGCTAGCAACTATTAGAGACATCAATTATTTGTAGTTTGATTACTAATGCGCAGAAAAACTAACATTTTTTTTCTTGATCATATTTGCATGGTGGTTTGCTTGATTTGAGCGTGAAATGGTTTCAGGGTCTGTACTTTGGTCCACGGAGCCCTGCATGTGATGATGATGTACCACTCAGGATGATGAATAATACCTCTGTTGAAGATGGCTCTGCATCACCAAGTTCTTCCTCTTATGTAAGTTTATATGAGCGAAGATTATCTTTTGTCATTCATGGGATTTTAATGCCATTGCTCAACCTTTGAAAGAAGAATCTGCAAGGTTGAGAAACTTTAACCACCACAGATTTGTTTGAGGTGTGTTAAACAAGAACTGAATTGAAAATTTTTTTGGTGATTGCTTTGCATGGTGTGGTTATTTTTATGGATTTATTTGTTTTTAATATAATTTAAGAAAAACATTGGCTAAACAGGGTGAGAGTTACTACGAATCATTTTGCTAAATAAAAATCAATCAGGTAATGAAGTGATGATACATTGAACAGCCTGATTTTCATATCTACTTGAGCAGGCTGTGTATAATATTATTTTTTTGTTTTCCACTCTGAATAAAACATTTCTCTCATTAATGTAAGTAGGGTTTAATTGTTATTATTTTATGAATCTTTAAATGTTCTGTTTTGATAAAATAATAGTCATTTAAGAAAGAAAATGCTTCTCTGTAGCTTACCTTTAATTTGGTTGGAATCTTCTGTACTAAATATCTTCTCCTTTACATTAGTAACAAGTAGACTCAAGTTTATTTTTGGGTTTTACATGAATTCTGGTACCAGTTTTCACCAAACTACTATTTCTGTAAGTTGGTTTGCTGATGCTAATCATCCTAAGGATGTATGGCTTCTGCATAAATATTTAGATGCTTAATATGATTAAAGTGAAAGCCAGAATTGTAATGAGCAAATGCTAGAAAGTTATCAGGCCAAAAGCATTGTAATCCAGCTTGTTTAGCTGAATTATCATAATTTTATTCGCTTCTGCTATCTGTAAATTAGGGTCACTAAAGTAGTGCATAAATTTTGGTGCTTATCTCTAGTCTTTTCTTATTTTTAAAGGTGAATACAAAATCTTACATATGGACAATTAGTCAAGCCAATATTGCTATTGATCTTATGGGCTGTCTGTATACAACACTGCACTACTTCAAGAATAATTGCTAAAGTATCCACAGTTGAAAAAATAGCTAATTATCTTAGGTATCCCTAATAGCTATAACAAGGTAATGAAAAACTACAACCTTGTTATATCTGTTGGAGATACATAAGCAAAGTTTTCAATATTGGATACTTAAGTGTTGATGAATTTGTTTTCAGCTATAGGACAAGCTCAATAATTCTATAGTGAATTTTGTTACTTTTTTAGTGAGGAAAAGCTAACCTTTATCCTACTCTTTTATTATTTTATATCCTACATCTTATGCAACCCAATCAACAAAAATGTTTTTCCCTGGTAGCAGTTGATAGGCAGGTAGAGCAGATCAGTGTTTCTTAACTACCAGTCTGTGGACCAGTACCGGTCCGCGACTGATTATTTGCCGGTCCGCAAAACTTTTGGTGGAAAGTTTAAGAAAATTTTAAAATGTTTTATATCACTACTAATCTTAGGGTCAATGCTCTATAAAACAGTTTTCTATTTGCTACAGGGTGAAAATCTGTCATATTGTGGCAGCAGATGTTTTAGAGTGCAATAACCGTGCATATTCTGAATTGTTAAATGGTATTTCTGAATTCGGTTGGATGTGATTTTCTGACACTTTTATTGCTATATGGGTTCCATATAATCTTTTGCATAGGAGAGAGTAAAACAAGCACTTGCTGTGAGGCCTAATGGAGACCCATCTTTGAAACTTAAGAAGGAAAGACGGAAATCTCCAGGGCTACCGAGAGGGTTGGGATACCGGGGAAAAATCCCTGGGGCCCCTGAGGGCCCTGGTATTAGGATCGTTCATAAGGTTTTCCTATCGCAATACACGGGTGCAAAGCATGCTGGCAACCGATACCAATGGGTGGCATTTTCTCCCTTTCCCATTTTCTTTTCTCAGATCTCGATTTGGGTTTTCCCACATCTTCCCACTTATTTTCTTTCGCCCCTTAGCACTTCTCCCCTCTAGTCTCATTTTTCTCCCTTCCGGGAAATGCCGTCTTAGGGCTCGGGCCCCCAAGCACTCGGAATGTCGTCGTACAGTCAGTTCTACAGAACAATATTGTTTACACCTAATTTTTTAAGAGCTATGGTAACTTTTCTTTCTTTATTGACTATATTTTATAATGTCGAGGTTGGAATATTTAAATACACTTAATATTGCATATAAGGCCGACAACGATGAATTCCATCGAACTAAACTTTACTAAAAACACATAAATATAAGACTTACTTCACGTCTGATTACCTGAGAGAACTACAATTTTATTTTAAAAATTTAATTGTAATTAAAGTCTTTAATTCTTAAGTTTTCTATGTTGTAATGCAGTGTTTCCCAAAGTGTGGTACGCGTACCACCAGTGGTACGCGAAACGATTCCAAGGGGTACACGGAAGAAAATAAATTACTAAAAATCAGAACATTATTTGCACAACAAAAACTAAAATAATGTCATCTCCAATAATACTTACCATAATATAAATAAAACCCTCTATGAAAATCTCGTAAAACAAAGAGAAATAATTATTTTGTAGGATTTTCCCTGAATTCACAGGAATACCTATGTGTGATTCAAATTGGAGCACATTGTTTGAATTGCACCCAACGCACCCAAAAACAATTTCGTGGTCATTCAAAGAATTGAATTCGTCAAATAACACAGCGACACATCAATTGTGGAAAAAAAGGAAATGCGAGTGCTAGCGATAACTGACAAAAAATGCAGTCAGATGACTGTATCAGACAACTATGAAGACGAAATTAGTGAACAGTGTGAACCATCTGTGAGTGTGTTGAAAGTATCAGCTGTAAAGAAAACGAAAGTAAATCGCAAATACGATGAAAATTATCTTAAATTGGGATTTTCGTGGACTGGCGATGAGGCTGAACCTATTCCACTTTGTGATTTGTTTTGAGACTCTCACAAATGATAGTATGAAGCCATCCAACCTAAAGTGCCATTTTGTTAGCAAACAAAGAATTCCATGGAAAATGAGTAGAATTCTTCGAAAATAGGCATAAGGACATACAAAAGTCCCAGAAAAAATGCGCAGTGTTACAGGAGATGAAAATGTCAAAGCATTATGTTGTACTTAATAGCAATGTATGGAGCTGCTGAAGTAATTGGTGAGACACTAGTAAAACCTGCGGCCAAAGTAATGGCGAAAGTGATGTTTGGAGATAAAGCAAGCAAAGCGATTCATAGGGTTCTCCTGTCAAATAACGCTGTTCATCGTAGAATCACAGATTTGGCCCAAAACATAAAGCAGCAATTATTGTTAGGAGTACGACAGAGTCGCTACTATGCACTGCAAGCTGATGAATCCATTGATATTGTGAATCTCTTGTTGTTTGTCAGATATGAGCTGAATGGGTAAGTCCAGGATGACTTTTTGTTCTGCCATACTTTGCCGACACGTACAACAGGGGAAGACCTTTTTAAAGTTATTGATGACTTCATCAAAGACAGTCACTTGGATTGGAGTCAATGTGTTATGATAAGCATGGATGGTGCCAGAGCCATGATCGATTCAAAGAAAGGAGTTGTTGCACGTATTCAAGCCGTTGCATCGGAAGCAAAGTCAGCTCATTGTTATATACACATGGAAGCACTTGCCACCCAGGACATGCATGCAGATCTAAAGAAAGTACTTGATGAAGCTGTTAAAATTATCTGTTCTGTGAAGAGCAGGCCACTGAATGCCCGACTTTTTTCTCAGTTTTGCGAAGAAATGGGCAGTGACTACACAGCTCCTATTTCACACTGAAGTACGTTGGCTATCGAGTGGTAAAGTCCTCACTAATCTGTTTGGGCTGCGAGAATAACTTCGAGTTTTTTTGGATGAAACCTTCAGCCTGCGAGACCGTATGCATGACTGGAAATGGCTATGTAAATTAGCATACCTTGCACATATCTTTGCTCATTTATACAGCCTCAATGTATCCTTGCAAGGCAAGCTCATATCCATATTTCACGTTCAAGGCAAGCAAAACTGGCGTTGTGGAGTAAATGCCTTAACTGTGGCAAATTCGATTCCTTTCCATCCCTTAATGACCTAATGATCAATTCAGCTAAAGAACTCAATGCTGATGCATTGCAAACTATGAAGGAGCACTTGGAAAGCTTGAAAAAAAGGTCTTTGTTAGTACTTCCCTGAACCGGATGGCAGCTTTGTGTGGATAAGGAACCCTTTCCTTGTCAGTTTTCAAACATTGCCAAATAGCATTTCAAATTCAAATGAAGAACATCTTCTGGAGCTCTCCTCAGATAGCTTCCTGAAAACTGCGTTTGAGCAAAAGGCACTGACATTGTTTTGGTTGAGCGTTAGTTCCGAGTGTCCAACCCTATCGGCCAAAGCAGTTAAGTATCTTCTGCTTTTCTCCACTACGTACATGGGTGAGTTGGGATTATCGGCGCTGGTTGGCATTAAAACTATTAAAAAAATCGTCTCATTGATGTGGAGCCGCATCTTCGTCTTAACCTCACCAACATCGAGCCGGATATCCCTGTCACAAACAGTACCTCTTCGTATTGAACAACTTACATATTTCCAGATACATATGTAAATTTGAATTTAATGATTTCACTGGCATTATTAATAAAACTCATAAGCTTCTGTGCACTTTTTTATTTATTTTTTGTTCAATATGTGTATTTTAGAAATAGGCAGTGAATTGTAGAATTTGTTGAAATAATGTTAGATATCGTTAGCAATAATTTCAATACCAAGAGGTGGTATGCCGATAAGGCTGAAGTGCCAAAGGTGGTACGCGAATGTTGTAAGTTTGGGAAACACTGTTGTAATGGAATTTCATTGAAGAAAATAATTTTAAAATGTTTCAATTGAAAGTAGTTTGCTAATTCTACTGGTTCTTGGTGGAATGTTCCTACCATTAACCGGTCCATGACATTTTCGGTTGAGAGTCACTGGACTAGATTACTGTTCTTATAATAAATTCAGTAAGTATATTATTCTATCTGTAAATTATGGCTGACATACCCACGTGGATAGATAGCTAGCAGGAAATTTGAGTCGGGAAGTGTATGATTTTAAAAGTTATTTTTTCAACATTTGCTTAATGCAGTATTTTCATGAATGATATTAATTTTCTTTCTAATATTATAATATTAACTATTCACTCTAGGGTTGCCAACCTTGCTGTATTCAAAGGGCTTTTTTCCTTTCCTGTGTGTATCATATTCAGTAACACTTAAATGTTTAATTATGTTTTAATGATTTTACTTTTCCCATAGAAAAGTAGATAAGTAAGAAATTAAGAAATTAAAAAATGAAAAGTGATTTAGGTAGTAATTTTGTTCTTTAAATTTGACTCCATCTTCTAGTACTCATCCCTTCTGTGGAAAATTTGTCAAAAATCTATTCTTCAGAAATCAGATCTTAAAAACTCAATTACAGTAAACTCCTGATTATCCGGTCTTATGAAGGGTAGAAGAGGCACAAATAATTCAAAAACATGAATAATCCATTACAAATTATTTTTTTTTGCCTATCGTATCATACACTGCTCAACCCATTTTCACATATCACATCGTTTACTTTTCTTTTAACAAATAACCCTTAATCTTGGCTTGATTTGTCATCAAACAGGCGGAAAAATATCCTCACTCATGTATTCTAAGCCTACAGCCACATGAGTGATTTTTATCCCATCCAAGTTCAGATGGGAAAAAACCAGATGTGAAACACTCAGAAAAACCTGACACGAGCAATTTTTTTTGTGTGTGAGTTGAGGGTGGAGCCTCAGGGTGACCGACTGCTAACTTTAGTGAGTTCCACCTCTAGAATTGGTCATGATTATGGTGAATTTGTTTAAAGTAAAATTACGACACTCAATCTTAGCAAATTTCATTACATAAATAATAACTATATAATATTAATCAAATGCACTTAAAATATAATAACATAATTCTTTCCTCCAATTTTTTCTGGGGACATGAAAAAGTTGGTCCGCAGGAAAATTTTTCTCTAGTTGATTTAGAGAGGTGCTCCAGCAAACAAAATGTGCAGAAATATAGAAAATTAATTTTGAGAAAAATTTCCATTCAATAAAGTTTTTAGTTCTCATGATACAGATGGGTAAATAATAGTACACTTTGCACTTACTGAGAACCAGACCTGTGGTTGAGAAGCTGCAACAGAGTCGAGGTGATATAACATCCCACCGTGCCTATGCGAGGAGAATCACCTTGTGTGTTGCAATCCTATTGAGACTGACCTTGAGACTTAGCACTTTTGTTTACCTTTTTAAGATATATTTATTCACAACCACTTTTATTCAGGGTGGCACCTCGGGAGAAGACGAGGATGCTCAGGATGCAGATGTATCAGAAGGCAGCTGTGTGGGCGATAGAGCAATGGGATTCAGTAATCATCAAAGGCCATGGTCAAGAAACTCGAGAGATTCATGGTCTCCTCCTGTTAGACAGAGGAGTCAAACATTGCACAAGGCTCACTCCCGTCCCTTGGGGCATCCCCTCAATCCATGTTGCCCTCGTGGTTGGAAAAGACCTCGACACTTCTCCACCCCAGTCTCCATCATCTCACATAAGACCAGTCCCAATCCAACTCCAGCGGACAAAGGAAGCTGGCTGATGGGAAGGATAAAAAATATTGTTTTGCCCACTTTTAGTAGAAAGGTATGCATTATTAAGTTTTTAAATGTCAGGATTTTTAGCATCATAGTTTTATGAAGCAGAATTTAAGGTGCTAGAGATTCAGGCTTTATATTTTTGGGTGGGAGTGCTGTAGGCTTTGGAATTTTGGATGCAAGTTTTTAAATGCCATTGTTTATAAGCATAATCAGGACATGTTATTTTTGCATCCTAGGCAAAGTTTGAAAATTATGCCTCCATCTTGATAAAAGTATACAGTACACAATTTTACCTCTCGAGTCAGTGGTTTATTTACAATGCAGAAGTAAAATAAAATATATAAAATATATTTTATAATATAAACTTTCACTTAAAAGTTCAAATTGTCATTTGTTGCACCCTTAAGCGTGCTGAGCCCTAGGCCAGTGCCTTTCTTTCCTATCTGGTTGTAGGAATGGAAATTTTTGTTGTGGATTTTTTAAATAGTAAAATTTATGGTACAGATTCTCTGGTGTCATATTTTATTATTAAAATAATTTATTCAACACAGGTTTTTCCAGTTACATATATTATAATAGATGTAATGACAAACAAATATAACAATTTGCTGTTTGAACCTGTGACCTTTACATTGGGAGCCAGACACACTAACCACCACTCTACCAAGGCCAGCACTATTATTTATTTTTAAATAGTTCATAAACAGCCTTTTACAGTCAGCACAATGATGGCATGAAAGAGTAGTACAAACAGTCATACTCTTGGCAGAATTTGAACTTGCATTGGAAGCCAGATACACTAACCACCCCCTCTGTCAAGGCTAGCACATTTATGTACACAAACATGTATGTCTATCAGTTAGCCACAGAATTATTTTTATTTACTTAAAATGGCTCATAAATAGCCATTACAGGCCTTTTACAATGAGAAGGGCAAGCACAGACACCATGCTCTTGATTGGATTCAAACCTGTAACCATAGCATTGGGAACCACACCTCTACCAAGGCTAGCAATTTCATTTTTTCATAAATTGTGAATGAAACTTTCAACTGAATACATGACATCATACTTCAATTTTTCTGCATGTTTTATATTGTCGTTCTCCTTCATGTCCTAGTTATGACATTGCAAATTGTGGAGTTCAGTGGAATGTACAATTCAGAGACAGCACCCAAAAATATAAACTCTAAAAGTCTGACACCTGAAATTGCTCTTCCTAAAGTACTGATGCTCTAATCTCTAGTGATTGAAAATCCAATACCCAAAAATCAGAGTTGGTGTGAGGTACTGGCAATCCAGGCCATTCTTTACCTGTAAATTTTTATAGCAATTTATGTTGCTGAAAAGACTGGCATCTTGATAACATATCAATGATTTTTCCTGGGCATTGTTTTAAAAGTTATCAATCATTTAAAAGAGTAATAAATAAATTAAAAGGTAAGATGAAAATGTCTTCATAAAAGTTAGATGAAGGGGGCACTGGATGGATTCTTGCATAGGACCAGGCGTGCACCCAAAATCTTGGGGGGGAGGACTCAATTCTAACAAAAATATTCCACCAAACATCTGGACAATTTTGGGTCCCCTCAACTACAGGCAGGAGCAGAGGCTTTTCCTGAGTACCTACATATCTGGTTAATACAAACTCTTAATAGTTTAAGGTTCTTAAGTCAGAAAATTTAGCATTTTGTAAGGGGAGGCTAAGCCTGTCAGCCTCCCTCCCTGGTTGCATGCCTGCATAGGACTGAAAAAATTCTACTTCATGAAATATTGGCTCTATAAAATGTGGCCCCTCTAAATCTGATCACTTTCCAAACTTTTGGTACCCAAACAAATTTCATGTACCCCATAGAATTAGTTCCATTCTTTTAAGTGAAAGGTCTAGACTTCACCTATGCTCTTAATTTTATTTTTGTCTATTCTGTGTGCTTTATAATATTTGAATTAATATTATGTATTTTTGTTTGTTTTTAGGAAGTGAAGAAAGATACATGCAGCTTACCAGCCACACCAGGTAGAGAAAGGCTAAGGAATGAAAATCCCAAAATGCCCGAGGGTGATTGGATTGAAGGATGGAGACTGGTAGGGAGGCAAGCACCAGATGGTGCAGAGGTCAATCAGCGTTGTAGTATTCCTCGCACATTACCAGTTAAAAAGTTTTCTATTACTGAAGAACCAACTGAATTGTTGAATGATCCAAAAATATTCTGGGATGAATCGTACGACTGTTTAGGTTATTCTGACCATGCAAATGGTGATAGTGTTCGAAACATTCCCAGAGAGGGTTCATTTGATAGCACATGTTCTGATTTGAGCCTTGATTTCTCGTTGCGGGAAAGTGTAGACACTAGTACAATGGCTTGCATGGAAAAGCTGCAGAAGGAGATTGATCAGCTGAAAACAAATTGCCTTATCATGGATGAGGAGTTTGAAACAATCAAGTGTAATAGAAACCTTCCTGGTATGTCAAGTCTGATGAAGAGCAATATTGCAGATGATGGTGATGCTGCAGCTGCCGTAATAACCAATCCGAGTGAAGAAATTGAGTCTGAGAAGAAGCAGAAAGCTAGGGCATGTTTTGCTGGTTTGTATAGTTTGACCACAATAAAAAATAGCACATCTTCTGAACTCTCAGATTCCTTTCCTCCACCATGTGGACGAAACAGTGTAGGTTCTGCAGAATCCCTTGAGTGGGACTCGCCCAAAGTGACGAGTCCATTGAGAGAGGTCAGCAGTATAAGGGAAGAAAAGCCTCCTTTTGATGTTACAGCCACAATGCCTCCTATAGATGAAGTTTCAGTTCGAAATGAAGAAACATCAGTGGCCAAAGTTGTAGAGGGCTTTTCTAGGCCTTTAGCACCTAGTGAAGATGAGGCAATGGTTAGCCTCGAGTGGGATAATGAAGATTTAGTTGAATACCCAGAAGAAGAAATAAGTGAGTGTATTGGGGGAGAAGGACTTCATACTGGAGTCAGTTTGGACATTGAGCTGTCTTATGGTAAAGAACTTGGACTTTCTCAACATTCTGACTCTCAAGTACCAGTTGTTTCAGAGGCAGAGGGTAGTAGTGACACTGTACATTATGCTAGCAGTTGTGCAGAAACAGAAAGGTAAGTCTGGTGTGGTCAACATAATTATATTATAACTTTAATGTATATTTTTTACATCCTTCACTTTTTATTATTCCTCCCAATCAAGTTACCATGGTTGTCCAAAGAAACCTCATGCATATTTCTTATTATTTGCTATATTGATAAGTATTGTGTAAAAAGTTTTATTTTTTCATTTGTCAGTGCTTAGTTTTTCATCAAGGCTTTATGAAAAAATGGTATCAAGCTGTTTTTAGTAAATATTGCTATAAATAAACTCCTGAGTGGATAATCATTGTAATTCTGTTGAAGATAGAACGAGGAGACTACAATGATGGGAATAATATAAAAACTTCTTAACTGTAAAATCGACCAGAGAAGCACTCACTCAGTAAATAGGAGAGAAAAATTAGAAGTTAATGAAAAAATACTTACTGGTTTGCAGGACGATGGCCTTACAGGGACCTGTTGTCAACAAAAACTATGTTTAAAAAAGTAGAAACAAACACAATCAGGATCACAGAAGCTTCTCAGGAAATATACAACTAGATAAGTATTTTGAGAGCTACGCTCTCATCTTCAGTAGCTGAAGTCATATGAGTTGTCTGTGTCTTGTCTTCTGTATTTATATGTTCTGGGTAAAAGTGAAAGGCTGATAGGGAGGTTGGGGAAAGGACTAACTATTAATGTATAGAGAGGTGAGTAGTGACTGGGTCCTCGGTCATTATTCATAATCGTGTCTCTGTATTTGTTTATGAAAATGCTCTCATAAGCATCTAGTTTCCAGTCAGTTTGTGTTGAATTTAAGTGTCATGTTTTCGATTTTAATGGGGTGATTGTTTTCTTGTATTACATTTCTTTGCTAATAACACTGCCCAGGATCTTAAATTATAGCTAATCCAATAGCTCTTGCTACTTTAAATCTTTGAAACATTTCTCTTTTGATATCTGGCAAACATTGATGTAAACATGAATTCAAATTATTACAAAATTTCAAAGCTCTTCACAATATCAGTCAAACATTCAGGGCTGGCTCAAGAGATTTTGGTACCACAAGCAAATTTCAGTTATGGCACCCCATCAATACATAAATTTTGCATTAAAAAAAACAGTTTAATTAAAAAACAAGGCTTTATTCACAGAAAAATAAATTTAAAATATCACAAAGAAATTATAAATTGTGTGATACTTATTTCAATAAAAATGAGGTTGGTTGGAACTACTGCATCGATGTATGCACAGATGGGGCTCAATCAATGGTTGGCAAACTTGATGGTGCAGTAAGTTTTATAAAGAAGGCATAAAAAAATGCAACATTGACACATTGCCTTATTCATAGACAAGCATCTATTGCCAAACGCATGAATAAAGGCAGTGATGCACTTATCTAAAGCTAATGGTACAAATTGCTCTTGGAATAAAATAGAAAGGATGAAATTTATTCTTGATTGCAAAATGCACTTGGGAGTCTATGAATTCTGCAAAGGAAGGATGCAGGGAAAAAAGAAGCAACAAAACGAATGGAATCAAAACCTTATCTTGGAAGTGAAAATGCAAAGGCATTCCGAAAAAAAATGATTAAAAAATATAGGTTGGAATGAAAAGTGAGCTTTATTGTGAATAAATGAGACTCCAACTTTGTGACTGATTACGAACTTCAAGAGCAAGATGAACATCTTCTATTACTTGAAATCATTACAACAAGTCAAGGACAACTTTTGTTAACACATTGAGTGCTTAGGGCTGTTCGAGTGGCCCATTTGATCCCTATGCAATACCTAAGGACCACTCGAGTGGCCAGTGCTCCCCTATGCTTCCTTGTTGTGGCAGGGGGCATAGGCACGGGTTTAAACCTGCCCAAGCATTGCTAGGCATCAGTTGGGCTCTGACCCTCACAGTGGTGTGCTTAGTTTTCAATTTGGTCTGTTATCTTTCTTTCGATTAGTTTTCTTCAAATATTTGAATGCATCTTCTTTGAACAAGATAAAATTGAATATTCTTATTGTTCACTTTATATTGTATATATTTTAACTATATTCTTGATAAAGAATGACATTTTAAAGCAATTTACTTTAGAATGAGTGGGCATTCTAAACAGAAATCTGCTGCTCTGAAGCAACGAAGCTCCCATTTTCGAAACTGTAAGTAATCTTTTTTATAGCTGGTGATTAGTGATGTACCAGGTACCCGGCACTTACCCGGCCATATTTTCAGTACCTGGAAATTACCCAAGTAAAAGAAACCCAAAAGATAAATACAATAAAAGCTCAGTTATCCAGCATTCATCCATCCAGAAAGCTCATGCAACCGGAAAATTTGAAAGTAATTTATTTAGTTCCAAAAGTGACCACCAGATGCTCTATTATCTGTCCTTTGGAAAGGATCAGTTATTTGTGGGGGGTGCCGTGGTGTAGTGAGAGGGTGTTGGCCTGCTATGCTGAGCATACCCAGGTACAAATCCTGCGAAATTAGGGTTTTTTCAGGTTTAGTGGCCTCCTATTTGCATTTTTAGAGGAGAACACGCGAATCAGTGCTCCGTCCTTTGGAAGGGACGTAAAGCCATTGGTTCCCTTGGTGTTTCTCATTAAGAGTAGGCTAATGCCTGCACCGAGTTTATCTCCTCCCTTGCTTTGTGATTTAGACTGAGAAGCCTACTAGCGCCGGTAGTTGTTTGAAGTCACAAGGTCCCACAATAACAATCAGTTATTTGTGCTGGTATATTTATATCATTATATTGTTACCTTATTCATTTGTTATGCCACCAAAGTAGTATAAGATACTTAGTGAGAAATGTAAACGTGTTGTATTGATATTATATATTGATGTTAAAACAGAAACTGGAAATATGTGGAAGACTAGAAATAGGTGAAAATAGTAAAAGCACAAACAGCAAAGTTGAACAAATTTAATGTGGAATCAGAAAATGTGAAAAACACTGAAAACGGCATACTCTTCATACTCCAAAATTTAAGAATTTAAATTGCATGTTGTATGAATAGTTTACGTTAAAACAGTCTGAAGGTGTTTCTATTTCAGGAGTACTGTTAATTGAAAAAGCTAAAGACTTTTTGGTAATTCCTTGTTTTATTTACAGCACTGACGTTAGTATGCATAAATTCCGAACATCTATCAACTGTTACTTCACCTATTGATGTCTGAAAAGGTTCATAAGAATATTCTCGAATACTTTTTCTTATGAAATATATTTATAATCCTAAATCATCTTGTATTTTGAAAAAGTTAACTTATAAATAATCACGAACAGCAATAAGACATACCTAATAAAAATGTATCAAATACTGACAATAAATTTCTTTTTTAACAAGAATACGTGTGGGGTGTCAGGAACACTCCGTGCGAGTACTGACATTCGAAAAATTCACACGAGTACCGCAGGGTTAAAAAATGTACGTTTGCTTATGCAACCAGCAAATTCAAGCAACTGGCATCCTTCAATCTTTGTAGATGCTGGATAACTGAGCTTCTACTGTATTTTGTTCTCAAACAGAGCCGCAATCAATAAACCGAAAATTTTGAATGTGCCTGAATGAATGCACATGGAAAGAAAAAGTAACCGCAGGAGGGAGGGTCTTGGGATATCCCATATCCTCCTTGGACCTTCTAAAGATTTCCTTGCTCTTGGGCACCTAAATGTCTCCCACTGGCCAACCTCTGATACTCCAGCAGGCTAGTACGGCGGGGGCAATGCAGAGTTTCCTTTGGAGGTATCCTTTCTTAATCATTCTTCTCCCTCCCCCTTTGGTGGAAGGGGTGCATTGCACCTGGACAGAAACCCTCAGGGGCAGCAAATCACAGAGGGAATCAGCTAGAAATATTAGGGGCAGTGAGAACTGCTTTCATCTAGTCGGCAAAGACCCCTACCATGTAACATAGTAATAAAACATTGGAAAAACCACATCCAGCCATCTGTATTCATTAGTATTCTCAGAAGCCGCTTTCGGAAATACCATTCTACCATTCAGAGTAGAGCCCAGTTATTGCCCCTGAACATTCATTTGAAGTCACATTTTCACATATATTTGCCAGCTGCAAACACTAAACATATTAATGGAAAACCAAATGGAAAAACTAAATGAAGGTATTTTCCAAAAATTTGGCACCCCTAAAAATTCGGCATCCCAAGCGGTCGCTTGGTCTGCTTGTATTGTTGAGCCAGCCCTGCAAACATTTGAATTTTCTGGCAGATTGCGTGATGAATTTTTTACTTCCCTTTGCTTTCAGTTTAGCAACATGAGCGTTAATTTTTTAAAAACTTTTCCATTAGATGTTCAGTCAACACTTTCCTTTGTCTTTTTTCTGGCGATGACAATGAATATTCACTGCAAGAATGATGATTTTCAACTGCTTCACTTTCAAGTTCCGGGATATTATCACCTGAACTATTTTCAGACAGGGAATCATTGTCAAAATCAAGACTATAGGTAGTTTCGATTTCAACTCCTCAAATTTCTCCACAAATAAATCAAATATAACTGATTAGGGAATCCAAATACTCGGATTTTGAACTACCTGGGTAATCGAGTAATTCTTTTGTGAAATAACCAAGTATCTGGGGTAATTTAAAAAAATATAATTAAAAAAAAATTATTTATTTTTTATTCATGAAATAATATTTAAGAAATACAAGGCTATTTAAGGTATACATTTTTAAGTTGTTTCTGATCTTAGTAATGAAGTTTGAAGCTACTGAGAAAACTCTCTAGCTAGCTGTTGAAATAGGTTGAATTGTTGTCAAAGCCTGGAACAATTTTTCTGTGCGATATCCTCTTTTGCCATGATTTCCTTCAATCAATTTTAGTTCCTTGTCCAATGCTGATTTTGTTGAAGTTTCTTTCGGAATAGCCTTAACGGATTGTATTGTTTTCTGCAGCTCACCATACACAGAACTAGCAGAACGTTCATTTTCCGTAGCTGGTTCTTCTTGCTCATTTTCATGTTCATCTTCACCAAACAACCTCTCAAATATATCTTTTGCCAATGATTTGATTACATTTTTTGAAGAATATGTAAAATGATCATTAAAGTGGGAGTTAGGATAATTGCCACTTTGCAAAAAAAGCAACAACGACACAATATCTTTGTTTCATCTTTCATCAGTTCTTTTTTTTTAAGGCATCCATCATTTCAGTAGCGAGATCCGTATCCGCTTGTTGTAATTTATTCAAAAGAAAGATGCAAACTCCTTCAGCTTTCAGTAAATTGCAGTCCTCTTTGCTTAACTCTTTGACAGCAAGCTCAACAGGTTGCAGGACTTCCAATATATTCTTTAAAACATTGATATTTGTATCTTTACATTTTTGCTGGTCGAACTCCATCAAAGCCTTGTTTATGCAGTTATTCAATTTTTAAAAATGATTCACCATAGGAATAATGGAGTTCCATCGAGTCTTGCAATCAAGTAACAATCATAGTTTCATCCCTTCTTGTGCCAGCGCATGCTTTTGAAGAACACTGTTACTTACAGCGGATTTTTTGAAAAATTTAATAATTTTTCGTGGGCATAAACAAAACTCTCAAGAGAGAATATTCAACTCGATACTCAGTCAAATTACCCAGGTAGTCGAGTACTCGAAAAAGGCTCCCAAATTCTGAGTACCCGGGTACTCGATACTCGAGCTTGGACTCCCTATAACTGATGCAAAAGATTCGTCTTCAATTCCTTTTCCTCATTTCCTTCCACACTTATCTCTGATTTTCCAATTTAAAATGTCCAAAGCATTAATTGGATTGATTATTTTGCTCATTCTCACTGTAAAACAAAAAACCAATGATGAATAATAAATTTATTGAAGAAATTCAATAAAAATAACTGAGTTTTTTATAAAAATAAGAAAACACCAGTTTACTCATGAATACAGTGATAAAATGAAAACAATGAATGAATAAAGTCAACATTGGGAGCAACTACACAATAATGCTCCAAGCTAATATTGTTGGTAGCATCTCAAGTGGCTGAAAAGTGTACTATGTACTGACAAGTCATAAATATTGTTGAATATTCATTTTTGTATTAATATGCAATGTTGTACATTTCCGTATGTTGGCAGCACTAGCCGACAAAATACCTGTTAAAGCAGGCATTGATGTATAGCTAATAATGAGCTGAAATTTGGATCCCTCTGGAAGTTGACATGCATTTACGCACTGAGTGACTATGATTTTCGTATTCCTCAACCCAAAATTAGCCTAGGAAAAATTTTTCATGAAATTGGTCAAGGGTGATTGAGGTTCTTCGCTTATCAGCTGTGCTCTCATTTTTTGTCAGCTAGGTGTTTTTCTCTGTTATGGTTTTTCTAACAGTCTTCTCATTTCCTTCCAAATACCTCCTTAGGATAACATAATATATGGAACCTTTTTCCTTAAAAAAATCCAATCATTTGATATTTCCTCAAGTTCAGTGAATGTTTGTATACCTTTTCCTAGCATTTTAGGTGATGTTTATTTAAATTTATTGATTCAATCAGGTTATCTCGAGTGGAAAGTCATCCAGTTGATAGTCAGATGGCTGACTCAGTGATATCAATGAGCATGCTGTCCTCTCAGTTGTCTACTGATACTCATTCCAAAGCCTCAAATCTTGAAGCACTTCCATTAGGGTACTGGAGTTCTGAGGAGTCTGGCTATATGGACTGGGATGGCAGATACGAGGGTAATCGGAGTAGTCAGTGGCCATCGCCAGTAGACCAACAGCAGGCAATGAGGTAAGATGCTACAATAAATTTGATAAGAATAGGTTGAACAATTACAGACGACTCCCGAGATTCGACAGTTCGGATTCGACAAATTGGAGATTTCAACGCAGCCGACCGAATTGAGAGCTAGTTTACGTGAAGTAATTTTTGTCCCAACCAACCACGTGAGGTTTTGTTTCAGTGTAGACATAGTTATTTCTGCTCTAATTGTTTGAATTTTTGCTGATTTCACTCTTTTTTCTGTTAATCTTTTATTTAAATTTATTTATTTTATTGATTTATTTATGAATTTATCACTTGACATGATATCTAAAAGGAAATGTAATAGTGATAATGCAAGTGAATCAAATAAAAGAGTGTCGTTCAACTATTAGCACTTATGTGAAACAGAAGGTGAAAATTCTAGAACATGTGATAAATTCATATAATTTGATGGCTGGTTTGACAGATTTAAGAGAAGGCATATTTGCATAACCTTAAATTAACTGGTGAGGCTGCAAGTTATTTTGTGCTTTTTAGTAACTTTTATATTAATTTCGCTGCGATATATAGTTGTATGTATAGATAGATATATGCAGGGATATGCTGCAGACAGCCCAGTCCGGCTCGCATGAGTCGTTTGTAACAAATGACTCGCGCGAGCCGAGATGCGGGAACATATCCCCCGATTATCACATGCAAGTCTATGGAAAAACGGCATTTGACATTCGACTGTTCGAGATTTGACCACGTTTTCAGGAGTGCATCCCTGTCGAATCTTGGGAGTTGCCTGTACTTCACCTATGCCTATTTAACTTAACATTCTCAAAATGTATTACAATAAATGGCCCTGAATGAATTGCTGTCGGGGTTGCATAACATTTGAGAAAAGTTATGAGAGAGATGTCTAACTATAAGGACACGGAATTTAATTGACAATCATTCATTTAATTGAGGCAGCAGTACTAAACTTTATGTATCTGCAATTCTCATCTCACAGCAGCCAATCTTGTTGCATCCCCTTCTTATGGCAACATAAACCCTTCCATCTAGAGTAAAACCTTGTTATTTTGAAGTTCAAGAGACCAAAAAATTATGACTTTGAAGTATCCAGGTTTGAAATATACAAACTTTCATAAAAATCAAACTTTCTTACGATCCACTACTTGGGCAGCACATTTGCAATACAGAATCTTATCTATCAGTTTAACAAATGAATTGGCCTTACAAGTTATTATACATGGTGAATTCAAGCAGAGCTGAAGTGAATACTTAGTTCATGATTCACAAACACCATGGCATGTAAAAAATAAGCTCTAGTGAATATCCTGAATTTCCCAGTACATTTCTTGTTTCTGTTTTATGCCAAATTTCGGAAGAACTGCACTCCGAGATTTCCACACACCTATCAAATCTCAAACAAACTTTGTCCGAGAGATCAAACTCATAAGTTATTTATTGTAGAACTGTATTATGAAAACTTAAACGAAAAATGAGCATTGCATTATGACACACTAATTACCAGGAGTAGAGTGAAATTACTTGTCGGTAAAACAGAATACTGCAACAGCCAGTCGATTTGGAGCTTAAATAACCATTTAATTTAAAATGCAATAAGATCACTTAATATGCATCAGTTAATAAAAAGTTGTAAATAACAAATATTACAGAAATGAGGTAGAGATTTAAATATCTTCGTAAATCTTAGGCTCTCAAAAGGCCAATCTTAAAGCTTCGCTTAGCTTCATTTTTATCTGTTGCCTCGAAATCTCGCTCAAAACTATCAAAATGACACTGTGCTTTGTGACAGACTGCTGATTTCAAGGTGATTACAAATGCCACGAGAACGTTCAAGTCATGAGACAACCAGTATTATATTACATTGTTCTCTTGTATGACACTATGGGAAAACTACTAGTTTTTTTTTTTGGCTCTTCACTTATTCTAGGGAAAAACAAATGCGTGATCTTTTTAGAGATGACATTTGGTATAACTACATACATTATTAAAAGTAATAGAAATCAATATTCCGCAGTCTTTTCTGGAGTATATCACTTTCTCATGAGAAAAACCTTGCCTAAGTTTGGGAGATCATGAGGATTGAGATAACAGGGGTTATTACAACTTCTGTTCATTTCAGGTTGGTTCTCAAATTTCACTCTCTGATGAAGAATCTGAGCATTCACACTAAATCATTTGTTTTGAGTGACGTACCAAGAGCATAAACAAAACTTCGCAAGAGGTCTAGTGATGCAAGGATAAGGTGATTTATTTACTTGTATTTGCATCATCTATGACTTTTATTCCACGTTGACTATTAAATAGGGTGACCATATTCCAAGGAGATGAAAACGGGACATTTCCTGTCATTCGTAAGAAAAAACAGGACAAAATTTTTCCATGATTTCTTTTAATGATGGATCTGCCACAATCACGATCTATAGCATAAAAGACAAATACAAACTTCCCTTGCAACCTGGAACATGCCAGACTAGGACAAAGCTCACAATCAATCCTAATCTGACAATTGCGACTATAATTAACATTTGTTGTTCATTTTATAAGCTCCATATTTTCGAGAATCCTATAGTATAATCTGAATTTTAATTGCAACGTGCTTCAATACGGTTTTTTGACCAAAGCAAGGGGACAACCAGGAAATGGCTAAGAAACGGAACTTTCCCGGCAAAAATGGGAAGTATGGTTACCCTATTATTAAATAAGTAAAAGTCACCTGTTTGGGCTGCTGTATTTCTTGTGTGAGAAATGGGGAATAAAAACATAATGTGATGGTGGGTTTGTGAACCTTCTGCTTACACATACATTAAGGATAGAAGTTTTGAATTAAACGAACTGTTCGTGAGTCACCGGAGCAAATCATGACTTTGAATTTTATTGTAAACTTATTTAGAATAATGTGTACCAAAAAGTCCACAGAATCCTATGGTGTTGGCCAGGGACTGATCTTAGCTTTGAATTACACCATACTATGAATTATCTGGGATTGAAATAACAGGGTTTAACTGCATATAAATTATGAATGAAATAATTTGATAAAATCAGGATTTAAAATCTTTTTTTGTTTTTCAATGACCATCTGTTATAATGATGTCAAAGTTGAATTTGTATTGTTTCCTTTTTTAGATTTTTGGGAGAGGGAAGTTGTGTAGCTGAAAGTAGCTGTGATACAAGTGAGCTGTCAACCCCAGCAACTGAAACTTTGCCATCTGATGCATTGAACAGTGTTGATGCTGCAGTGAAAAATGTTGGAGATAGAGTAAAATTATTTGAGTATGCTGTGCGGGAATGGCAGGGTCAAACTCAAAAGGCCCAGACTATTTTAAAGGTTTGTTGCTAGAATAAAGCAAATCATTTAGTGCAACTATAACCTGAGATTCCTAATGCTTGAATATAAAGTAATAATTTCCTCATGGCCTGGGGATGAACTAAAATGTGCGCAATTTGATCAAATTCAGATAAATTAGGTTTTTTAACTATGTTATCATTCACATAATTCTTGATACAAAAGTAAATCAACAATGTATCATCCACGGAAATTTTTATTACAGCACGACTGGTTTTGCTACAGTTGTAGCATCATCCTGGAAGAGACATAGTTGATTTACTTTTGTATCATGAGTAAATTCCATAAAGTGGTGCTGAACTCATTAATGAGACACGTAATTCTTGTACATATCAGTGTTCACTTGAATTGAAACTTTTCAGTTATAAAGCTGACTGAAACATCTCTGCATTTTATTCTGTCTTTAGGGCTATGCTGAAATACCTTCACTTTTGGGTTTGGATTACATTCGTCGAATTCGAGGAGACAACTATTGTGCTGTTAGGGCAACCATATTTCAGACCCTTACGCAAAACATAGCAGTTCCATCAGGTTCAGAAACTTATCAAAAACTTGCTACAGCACATGGAGAAGGTTGTCACTGGTTGCAAGATTGGAGGTTTCCCGGTAGTTTACCCTATTGTAGAAATAATATCCTTTATGGAATGAAAGTGTGCTTGGAAAAGTTGGACAATTTGGTAAGTTAATTGGTCATCTTCTTAAATGAAATAAATCCTCTTCCATCAGTCTTTCAATATAGTATTGTTCAGAATTTTATATCAAAGGAAACTGCATTGAGCATTCACCTTTATATCCAGCTTATCAGATAAACAAAATCTTTGTTTTGCCACTTGTGAAATATTACATTCCAAAGTTTTATTCATAATTCTAAGTGGCTGATTAATGAGTAGATCATGTTCATTCATATATTGATAGTAAATAGATAGTTTTCAGAGTAAGTACAAGAGGGGCTATCTCCCATGATTAAAATTCCAGAATTGTTTTGAGATTCTGTGATTATTTTCCCTCAAGCAATTTGTCTTTTTGGATACAATTCTTCATCTTAAATAATTATGCTAAAATGTTGGCAATTTAAAAAATAAAATTGATCAGGTGCATGCAACACAAATTTGAAAGAATGATAAATCTTTAAAAAGTTGTTCCTCTAGGGATTTTCTTCTACATCATCTATATTGAATTCATCATTGTGTCATTTCTGTAATTGTATCCAACTTTGAAAATAGAAATTAAAACAAATTTGTTGCATTAACAAATTGTTTATGTGTGAAAATTGGCCTAATGGAGTATTTGTGAGAAGATATCATTTTTTTTTTTAATTTTAAAAATGAAAATGAAGGGAACCATGTGGAATCAATGGGTGGTCAGTCAGTAATGAATTTAGCTGTGGACCAAAGGGAGGCAAAAAAAGTAATTGACTCTGGTCTTGGTGTTGCATGTAATAAGCCTGTGACAAAACTCCAGACTGGAGTGACAAAACCAAAACTTAATTGACTAGTTGATGGTAACGTAAGTTTAGAAAAGAACAATTCTAGAAAAAGTGGAAATATTTTCATGATTAATGCACAAAGAGTAGTATGCCATGCTGATGAAATTGAGTACTTTTTGTATTATAATCAACCGGCAGTGCTGTGCCTAACTGAAACTCATTTGACAGAGGACATTAATGATAGTGAAATTTCAGTGAATGGCTTTATTCTGGTTAGACTTGATACTGTTAGTCGGCACACAGGGGGTGTTATGTTTTATATAAGGAGTGATGTGCCATTTCATATTATTAATTCTTATGTGTTTGAAATGAATTATTGGGTGTTAGTGATTAAAGTTTTCCTGATGGGTGAACCTTACTATTTAGCTGGAGTTTATCATTCCCCAAATAGCTCACATAAGGTATTTATGGAATTTTTTATTGAATTGATGGATAGTATGGCTAGGGATGCTAAAGCACAAGTTGTCCTAGGAGTTTTTAATCTAAACTGGCGATCTAATACTGCTTACGTAAAGGCATTAAAAAAGGTTGATAATGACAGTGGACATAAACAAATAGTGAAAGACTGCACACGTATGTTTTTATAGTGAAACCCTAATAGATCTAGTGATTACAGATCTCAGGGAAAGTATCTGTGAAGTGTTAAAAGTTCCTATGACCTTTGACCATAGTATTGTAAAGATTTTCATTCCAAGTAAAATGGTTATAAAATCTTCTTTAATAAGATCCAAAGTTAAAAGTGTTAACGATTTTAAAGATAAGCTTAGAAATGTAGATTATGACTACATGGAATTGAATTTGGATATAAGATATGACATTTTTTACTCTGGTATTTTTCATGTTATGAATGAATTTATGCTTAAAGTTGAAATTAGGTACAGACAGGATAAATATTGGTTTAATGATTTGTTTTAAGTGAAATTAAAGAAAGGAGTAATAGGTACAAGGCATATAGAGAAACCAAAGATGAAAAGGATTGGGAGGAGTATAAAAGGAGTAGGAATATGGTGACAAGTATAATAAGAGAGGAAAAAATTAAGTGTTATGAGCAAAAAAGTGATTGTTGCAGTAATGACCCTGAATTAATGTGGGAAACTTTGAAATCTTTAATAGGAACTCACAGTGCTGAAGTTTATAATGAAATATATTTTGGGAACAGAAAATTGACAAATAAATTGGAGATAGCAGAAGAATTTAATCAATATTTCATAGAAAGTATCTGTGATATAATTAAATCCATACCTAGCTGTGATCAGGTTGTTGAGGTACAGGTGATAAATGGTCAGCTTAATGATTTTAAACTGATAGATAAAAAGTCTTTAAGTTTAGTATTAATAGATTTGGCTAATAAATCTAGTCCCAATGAATTAAATGCGTAATAGTTTTTTATTATAGTTTGATGAAATATCAAATTTTTTGATTAATTTGATTAATAGTTCTTTAGAAACTGGGATTGCACCAAGGCTACTGAAAATAGCCACTATTGTTCCCTGTAGAATGATTAAAGGAACTAAAAATGCAGAAGAGTTTCGACCAATTAATATGCTATGTGCAATAGAAAAGATATTATAAAAGATGATTTATGAACAGCTAGTTGAATATATTACCACTAACAATATAATTAATTTGCATCAGTCAGGTTTCAGAAGTGGACACAATTGTGAAACTGCTATACAGTGTAATCTGCATGATTGGAAAGGATGTATTGATGATGATAAAATGGTATGTGCTATATTCTTAGATTTGAAGAGAGCCTTTGAAACAGGGAATAGAGAAAAACTATTATTTAAATTAAGGAGTTATGCTTTTGGGGGGGAGGGGGGTAATCTTTAAATGGATTCAAAATTATTTAAATGATAGATGTCAGGTGGTTAAATGTAAGAATAGTATTTCCACTAAAAGGAAGGTGGAGACTGGTATACCACAAGGTAGTTTGTTGGGACCTTTGTTGTTTCTTTTGCATATCAATGATTTGGGAAAGTATGTGAATCAATGCCAATATCATCTGTTTGCTGATCACACATTAATTTACCTGTCTGGGAAAAGTGCAAGTGAAGTAATTAATGTTATGAATTCAGAATTGCTAGTGCTAAGTGACTGGTTTAAAGTTAATAAATTAAAACAATGTTGAGAAATCAAATATGATGCTAATAGGTTCTAGTTTGCAGTATCAAAGTTTCATAACTGGTAGTATAAGGATTGTAATGGATAATTGCGAATTGAAAGTTGTTGACTCTTTTAAGTATCTGGGGGTTGTGATAGATAGAAGATTAAAAGTTGATGAACATTTAAATTTTGTTTGTAAAGAAATTGCTAAGAAATTTAATTTTATCTCAAGAATAAATAAATATTTAAGTTTACATTGCATTACACGTATATGTAACTGCATATTATTACCTCATTTTCATTATAGCAGTGCAATAGAACAAATAAGATCAGACTACAGGTATTACAGAATAGAGGTATGAGACTCATTTTGAAATGTGATAGATATACTAAAATAGATGATATGTTGAGAGCATTAGGATGGATGAATGTAGAAAAGTTAATTGAATATCAGGTACTAGTCTTTATACACAAAATAAAGAGTGGCGTGATGGCTAAATATTTTGAAAACATCTTAAGACCTAATAGGGAAATACATTAATGCAACACTAGGGCAAAGGATAATTTTCATTTATCCTCAGTTAAAAAACAAGCAACCCAGTCATCTGTGTTTTATAAAGGGATTAAACGTTATATTGCATTGAATATGGATTAAAAGTGTGCAAGTATAAAGTCTTTTAAGAGGAAAGTGAAGGAATTATATGTACAAGGGTTATGATGTAAGGCATTTTTTTAGTTACTCAAATGTATTTAAGGAAGGTATATGTACAGGATTTATGATGTAATGTATATCACATCATATATATATATTTTCATTTTACTGTTGTTTGATTTTTATGTTTTTGTACTGGTGTTTGACTTATATGCTGTAATTATTGATTTGGTATTCTCTCATGTATTAAGAATAGCAATGCTAAATAAACATTATTATTATTGTACTGCAATGACATCATATCTCTGACAAATTTCTAATCAGGAAACATAATTTTTTCAATTTTGTAGGCATCAATTCTGGCAATATCTGATGATAAAGAAACTACTTTGGCTGGTTTGTTAAATGCAGATGCTTCCTTAGACCTACATATAGTGGAAGCTGTTAAATTACACATGCTGCTTTGTGCAATGGAACTTCATGATCAAAATACAAGTGGAGCTGAAGTTCCTTTGTTTGCAATACTTATGTTTGCCCGTGATACATCAGAAACACCTAAGGATTTCATGAACAATCACCTGAAGGAGGTTGGATACTCCGGAGGATTGGAACAGGTAATTGAATGAGTTCCTTTTTTGCTAGAATTACTAGTTAATTGTTGTATAAACAATGATGGAAGTATGGCAGCTGCTACTCAAAAACTAAACATATGGCATAAGTACTTTTACATAAATGAAGATATGATTAAATGAATGCATGTTAACTGCAGGTATTTTTCCTTCTATAAATAGCTGTTTGTTGTAAATCATAGGCTAAATTTCTTTCATTCCAATTTAAAAATTTTCCTTAAAAGGGTTCCTTAGCAATTATTTTTAGATATTGAAAACTTCTTGGAGAAACAAGTGACAATATAAGAATCAATTTTTATGAAAAACTATTATATAGGTAATATCTATATATGTATTTTCCACATGATGTATTTTCTACTTTCTCCATATACATAGTATAGAGGAAGTATTGTACTAACGAAAAAAATTGAATTTGAGATTTCAACGGAAGTACATTTTTTGAGGTCCCTAGAACACGTTTTGACTATATTCTTTATAATGTCTGTATCTCTGTATGTGATAGGAATTTTGTGGGCACTCTAACTCAAAAAGTATTTTTCATTTCAGTAGGTACCAAATTTCAAATATAATATTTTCATGATAGTGGAAAGAGTTGATTAGTTTTTGGACAATATAGGTCAGCCAGAAGTGGATGTTTATTCTTATCGTTTTTATATTTTTATTTTCTCCATACGTAGTAATGGGAAAGTATTGTGATCACAAAAAAAATCGATTTTGAGATTTCAACTGAAATACATGTTTTGAGGTCCCTGGAACACGTTTGGACTATTTTCGGAATGATGTCTGTCTGTGTGTGTGTGTGTGTGTGTGTGATTGTGGGTGCTCTAACTCAAAAAGTACTTGCCATATCATTACCAAACTCCATATATAACACTTTAGCATGAGCACAAAGAACTGATTAGTTTTTGGACAATACCAGTTAACCGGAGGTCGAGGTTTATTCGAAACCCAATTCGGTTTTTCTGATATTTCTCCATTAAATCCTCATTATTATATATACAATTCTATACAAATGTTATAGAGAATGTAATTTCCTACAACTTTCAATTGAAACAATTTTCCATAGTAGTTATTGTTTAGGAATTATTTATAAACTAGATTTACCTGCGCAGAGCATCTGCACTCTAGTCTAACTTTATTGCTCAGTATCATAAATTTCTTTATACACACAATTTTCGATCGCTTGATTTGCTGATGCAATAATTATATAGTCAAATGATCTTACTCCTGAGAGACCTACGTAAAGTTGACCATGACTAAAAACTGGTTTTGGTAAGTAAAGACAGATTTTGTTAAAATTCTGACCTTGCGAGTTGTTGATAGTCATAGAAAAAGCTAATCATATAGGGAATTGCTTACGTTTAAATTTAAAAGGCATGTTAGTGTCTGATGGGATAAGTGGTATTCGGGGTATTAGAACATTTTCTGTATTAACTGAATCTATAACTGATGCTTCGATTATGTTACATTGCAATCGTAAAACTGTGAGTCGCGTCCCATTGCACAGACCTTTAGAGGGTACTAAATTTTTAAATAACATGATCACAGCTCCTGGTTTCAATCTCAGTTTGTGAGGTGGCATTGCAGTTGGCGTTAGATCGTTCAAAAATTCCTCAGGTTATGCAAGTTGATCTTCAGAATGTTCACTCACGATAATGTCTACACTTTCATAAACTACCTCATCTCCATATTCTATAAAAAACATTCTAACTTTTACTGTTGGATTAGATTGTGTTATCCTATGCATTTGATTGTAAGACTCAGCAAACGGACTTATTTGTCGTAACATCGTATCTAATCTCTCCATTACGATTCGTAAACAGCCTTTGTTATTAACCATACGTTTGTTTGTTGCTTCACTCGAATCAAATATATACAGATGTCCATACCCTGGTCTGTACTGTTCGTTCGTGAACAGTGGAGAAACCTTATGGTAAATTTGTCCATGAATACGAAAACAGTAGGGTCCTATTCCAGGAGGTGCTTTGATTTCGGCACCCATTGAAGCGAAAGCTAAAGCAGCATTGTATTCTCTGATATGTTCTTGATAATTTTTAGCTTCAGGTGAGTTTGTTATTAATAATTCTTTTAGTAAATCAGGCATTTCAGATAAATCTTCGAGGGAAACTTTTCCGTCGTGACAGCATTTGGTGTATTTTTTAGAAGTGTTGAGTTCATTCGGCCAGTAAAGCACACCACAGTAATTGCAAGTCTGAGTCATATTTCTACAGTTATGTTCTTCAATGGCAACTTCAAGTTGAGAATTGTCTGCATCAGGTGCACGTTCATTTAATCTACGTCGTTTAGCTTGCCTTCTCTTGCGTAGTCGATTTTCTCTCGATTCTTCTTCTTTGTTTTTGATTACGTTGTTCTCGTTGTTGTTCATCTTCAATGGCTCTTCGATCTCTGTCGGCTTGATTTCTTTCAGTTCTTCTTCGATTTGCTTCTTCAACAGATTGATTGGCTTGTTCTGCTCTTCTTCTCGCATTATAATTAGCGTAACGTGTTGCTCTTGAAACCATTACTTTTATTCTGAGCAAACAATTTAAATATTAATTTACATAATTAATATATAGTTGCATATAAACAGTATCTAAATGGTTTTAACTTTATATTGTATTTCAATGCGATATACAGAAAGTTCCATAATTTTTATGGGCTTACAACTCGTAATGATATATAATGTACAATATAAGATTGTACACAAATTAATTTAAAAAAGTAATATATACTTAATAATAATAATCTTTAATACAGAATTTACAATACAATACTAACATTATGATACAAATATCTGATATGTTTCAGTGACAGCTGTTTATATATCCTATTGCTTAGCAATACAATGTTATTGTGTGCCACGTATTGCCTTAGCGTTTTATATATATAGATAATCGGTTTTTTCGGTTTCCATCAAATATCTCCTTAAAAACGTTGTTATTGGTAATCTTCGTGAGGACCAAAGTTGTAGAGAATAATATTTCTTCCAGGTTTTGTTTGAAACAAATTTTCGTAGAATCATCCTTTCGGAGATATTTTGCTTTCTCTTAATTTACAGTATACAGCGCCGCCACCATGTAGCAGTGAATTCTGTAAACATATTCAAAATATACGTAATTTACGGCAATAAGGACGACTGTATTCTTTTACGATATGAAATAATAATTTTGTCTTATAATGCTATTCATAATAATTTAAATATCTATACCCCAAATATGGAGAAAGTCATGTGTTGGCCACATCAGATTTTTTTTCAAATGACGCCTTTAAAACTCAATATTCATAAATAGTTGTTATTATAAAAGTTGTAGAGAATAAAATTTGCTAAAGGTTTTATTTGAAACATTTTTTCGTAAAGCCGATAGTTTAAGAGATACAGTAAACTCCCAGTTATGTGGAATACCCAGGGAATTGGGTTTTCTGGTTAAGTGAATATTCCGGTTGCTTGAGAGTTTTATTGGATAGGCTTCAATAAAGCATTTGGATACCAAAATAAGGAAAAAGGGCAGAATTGTACATTCACCTTGGAATTGCTAACCTGTAGACTAGGAACTCTACTCAATTGTTCTTAAATAATTCCTTGACATTTGAGTAAGTGATGAAACTCAAAGCTACAAGATTCAACATGTTTAATTGCAATATTTTAATATTTAATAACTGCATTACATCCTATGGAATTTCTCGTATGCCTATCACTATTAACGTCTCTTTTGTTCTAATAACAATGCAAGGTAAGGGTTAACTTTGTCTAACCTTTAGGATTTAATGACAAAAAAAATTGCTTCCTTGTCCAAGAAATGGAGAGAAATTATCCAAACCCAACACAATGTATTATCAGAAATTCTTGAGGCAAATTGATATTAAACAAAAGTGAAACGAATAGTGACACACAGTCATGACACCATTACATACAGTGCAGTTAGTAAATATTAAAATAATGCAATTAAACATGTTGGATAGTTATATATTCCTTAACCAACGTTTCTAAAAAGTCACAAAATTTATCAGCAGCTTCTTGGTCAGCCGATTTTTTATCATCCGAAACATCTACATGTCTGATCTTAAAATGTGTTAGCCATCCATCTGAAAATGCATATGTTTCACTAATCTCCATTTGTTCATAAAAGTCTTTGGTCTTTTCAATCAACATTGGTACAGAAATAGGGACTCCCTCGGAACTCTCTATAGAAAACCATTCATAAATACCATTATCCAATTGCTCAAGTTTCGGCTTATGAAGAGTGTGCCAATATTCAACTCTTCCAGTTGTCTCAGAAGATGTAACAAATTTCATTAACTGTGTAGATGTAATAAAAAAATCGAGAGGCAGGAGATGCCGGTTACTGAAGAATTCCGGCTGCATGAGTGCCGGATAACTGGGAGTTTACTGTATTTTGATTTTTCTTCTAAATTTACATTAAATATGTAGCTAAGTGCTACCATTGTTTCCGCTGCTATGGTAAAACTTTCTAATTGTTGATAGTGTTGCGCACGGCTCCAAGGGTGACATTAATTACTCATAGATATTTTGTTATCCATAGAAATAGCTAACAGTTTTCTTTACTTATTGTTTTTTTTAAATAAGGACTATTGAAAATGTTTTCAAATTATTCTCGAGTGTAATCACTGATAATTATTTCTGAGAATGCTGATGTCGAGAGTAATCATATTCATTGCTCTGTATGGATAGGGTGACCATCAACTTTTTGAGTGAAACCGGGACAAAACATATTTAAAAGGAAATAATCCGGGACAAAGCGAGTATTCCAAAAAAATAAAAACCTGGACAAAAAACGGGACACAGTGAAAATTCGTGTCTTTTTAATTACATGTAATTACGCGTGCCGGAAACCGTTCAGTCGCAACCCGCGGTACGTCACGACATAGTGCAGAGACTTTGTAACACTTGTAATTGATGTTCTGTACACTTGTAAAAGGTATTACTGATTTCCATTCTTCTTCAATGTTACAAAGCGTGACCAAATTCATCAGTGAGAATAATCTTATTAAAAAGAGTTAAACCTTCACAAGTGGATTTAGTAAATAATAGGTAAATACATTTTAATGGCCAATACTTGCTCTGCGGGTGGCTGAAAAAAGGTTCGCAGACTGCCAGGTGCCCATAGGCTGCCGATTGGTTTAGCTGGTTCAGTGTGTGATTGCGTAATAGACAGTAGTGCTGAGTGACCAGATCTTGCACAGCGCCGTATGTAATTTATTTATTCCATATTTCTTCTTTGCATAATATTCTAAACTTGTGAATAAATGTATTATAAATAAACTCGGAAGCCTGAAATTTCTCAGGATATCAGTGTTAATTAATCTCTATGTAATACTAAAAATAATTAAAAAATAATTTTTAACCGGGACATATACTAAACCGGACGGGAGGCCGGGACAACATCTCAAATCCGGAACTGTCCCGGTGAAACCGGGACGTATGGTCACCCTATGTAGGGAGAAAGTCATGTGTTGGCCACATCAGATTTTTTATTTTGTGTTGCTATTTATAGTGACAGGTTTGAAAAAACGTTGAAGTCTGTATATAAATTATAATCTCCTTTTATATGGTTTGGCTTAATTCCATTTTTATTTATTTTTATTTTATTTTTTTTAATGATGCATTCCCCACAAAGCCAATTTTAGGCTTGTCTGCAGGTAGGGGGAAAACCCCAAGACGAATCACAACATCTATGCCCAAAGCGGGATTTGAACCCGCGACCTTTGGATTAGAAGGCAGACACACTACCTACCAGTCTAACCTGGCCGGCTTTTATTCAGCTAAAACTTACTATTGTTGGTTACTGGGGTAAATTCATGGAATATTTGTTGTTTGCTACATAATTCAATGCCATGTATGTAATTTTGCTACATCAGGAACAATGGGGTTTCCCTTAATGGCAAAAGCTTTTCACATCAAAGAAACATAAATTTCAGGTTCAGAACAAATTCATGGGAGTTCTGTAGAAGATCACAAGATAGACCTACATGCCAAATTTGAAGATCATAGATACTACAGAACTCATGATATAACAGTGGTTTGTGTTGAAAACATGCAAAAAATGAAGCAAAGTTAAAGTTGTTATAAAATCTAATTACATATAATGATTTTTACATGTATGTAAGGCCACATTCATCATTTGTACTTTATATAGTAATTTGACGACACTTTTCCCTTAATTAGCTTACCACTGTTTAAAAGTTAGCTATGGTGACACATTAAAAGAATTCATGATAATTATATAAGGTTCATTGACAGATTTTAAGGACTAAAAAGCTATAGCAATAGATAATTGATAATATTAAACTTATGACTTACCCAGTCTTAAACGTTGTTAATTTAAATGAAAAAATCTTTACTATTATTTTAACTTAGGATTAAGGCATTTGCTAAATTTGATGATTCACATTTACTTTTTATTACATTAGTAGTAATTTTTTATTTATTATGCATATGATTATAATATAGTCTTTATTGTGTTTCAATGGAAAGTGAAATTTAAATGTTCTTGTATCAAAGCACTATTGAGTTTGGGAATGTATGTACAATATGTGTTGAATATTATTGTATAAAATTGTTAGTGTTGATTGAAATGTGTAAACCCCATTAATCCTCCAGTTAGTTTCTTTGTTCATTGTTTAATACATAATTTGTATGCATGTTTCATAAGGGTTGCATTAATTATTAATTGCATATTATTCTCCCTTCATACCTCAGGAGAAAATGCAATGATTTAACTTTCAGTGTCTTCAATTTATTCTTGTCAACACAGAATAGTCTCATATAGGTATGGTCCAGAGATTATATATATTTTGCTAAATGATTGTTTTCTGTATCTTAAGTAAATAATTTGATAGTAGCCATTACTATTTAATGTATAGTTAACCTCGCTGTGTATTCCTTTCTTTTCCCTGTGGTTTTTAAATGGCCAAAGGATTGGAGAAAAGTGAGTTTGTAGATATTACATTAATTATTATTTTTCTTGATTGAAACATAGCATATTCTAATACTCAAATTTTTTACCTAAATAAATGTTTTCTGTTTCTTTTATATTTGACACAAAATTATTTTTGACATCGTGCTCTCTGGTTATAATGATATTGCTTATATCACGGATACAGATATGTAGCAGGTCTTCTTTATTCCCCATAAATTCTCTTTCATTTTGAAAACATTTTACTGTACTGACTGTAGATTAATGTCAGTACCTAGTTTTGTATATTATTGTTTGCAGCAATCATTAAAGAGAAAATTCTTCTTCATTATAAGCTTAAAAAATTTCTACTTGCCTCTTTAATTGGTTGCATGTACATACCATATTATATTAAAGAGACTTTGTTCATAGTTATATCATTGGAAGTCTTACAAGCATGTTTTGCTATGATTTCCTTGAACTTTATGACATAACCAGGGAGCACTGTATATATTTATTCTCATGAATCACTAGATTTTTTCATTTATAATAACCTTGTAGTGAAATACTATTTGACATAATTATACAATTCATAAAATATTTTAAAAATCAGATTGTAAAAATGATGTGGCAGTATTATTGAACTTACTTGACAGACTTGGAAGAAATTCATCTAAAGTTAACAGTTTCACTGCCAAATTCATCAGATGAAATTGACACTAAAAGGTGTTTAGCGAATGGCAGTTCAAAACAGTAAAATCTCCTTATCTTGTTTATAGCTAGTTAGAAGAAATTTATTTACTAAAATAGATTTAGCTAAAGCACGTCTTAGGAACCTAATATGCAATTCATATCAACATTTGATCTGATAAATTCAGTGACTTAGACTGCTAAAGTTTGAATGTATTTAAATTTTCAAATATTATATAAATATATTTCTAAAATCCTGTCTTAAATAAAAGTAAATAATAGATGAGGCTGTTTAGGAAATTAAATTTTGCATTTTATTTGGCGTAGTAGTGGTCACATATGGCCAACTAAATTTGACCATCACTATGCACAAAGTTATCCCTCTTCTCAATGTATTTATTTGTTGTAGGTTTGTACCCTCCTGAGAGATTCTAGTATACACTTTTAATTACCATGGAAGTTTTTACTTTCTGCCATTGAAAGAAAATAGTTAGTTTAAAATGTAGCTCAATGAACTTGTCAAAAAAACTTATCATAACATGGATTTTTAAAAAGATCCAAGTCTATGAATACGTTTGAGGATATTAATTGCTATTAAAAGTTTTAAGTTCCTTGGAATTGATACAATTATTAAAAGCACATCAAGGTAAAGGACTGGAATTTTAAGTATTAAATGAAGTTGGAAGGGAGAAGTAATGCCAGAAAATCATAAATGTAATAAATAACTGAATTAATTGGTTGACTTTTAAATTTTGTATTAGGGAAACATTTTAAGAAGGTTTTACTGTGCAGGTGTTGTTATATATGCTTATAAAACATCATTTATGTTAGATTTTAGGAAGAGTTTTAAAGAAGTAGAAGCAGTTTGTTGCCAATCACTTTTGTGTAATTTTTCTTTTACAACCACAAATGATGTAGTGCTTGCATCCTAGATAAATTTTTAAATGATTTTGCATTATGGGAATGAAAATTTTTTGTGCTTTTAGTTGCCATAAATGTGCACATTTGCATTCAAGAATTTTTCTGCTCTGCACAATGTTCTTCCTCTTGTCGATACTAACTTCCTTGTATCACTATGCTTTGTTGTGGACATGTCTTAGACTCTTAAGTCGCTTTTATAAAGGATCTATATAAATGGAGTAGATTTGTATATATGAACAATAATGGTAGAAATTTTCTGACTGATAAGATGCTCTTAGATTGTAAGAAATTTTTCAGTAAACAATTGCAATCAATGTATTTAGACTTGTGTTGTTTACAGGAGCTAAAGCATCTATGTAGAACAATACACTAAACAAGTAAAACAGTTTATTTATCATAGAATCTGACTCAAATGAAATAACAGTTTACATTTAACTACAATACAGGTGACACCCAAGATTTGGCAGGGATGCGTTCCTGAAGACGCGGTCGAATCTTGAGCAGTCGAATGTCAAGCACCGTTATCCCATAAAAATACATGTTATTATTGGGAGATGCGTTCCGGCATCTCAGAAAAAGATTATTGAGTTCGATCTCATATTACATAAAGTTAAAATAGCATTACTAACGTGCTAAGAAAACAATATTAAATCATTAAAAAGCATAAAATAATTTAAGACTAAAGAAAAACGACTTATATAAAAATATTTTCATACCTGAAATCTTTTTCAACTGTGCTTATGGGACTTAGTTTATTAATTGAGAAGTTGTAAAATTTGTGTTGGAAGAAGAGGGGTTGTTGACTAGGGGAATGGATAAAATAGTTTCAGCCTTTCAGCTCCAATAATTTTTTTTTCTTAGAAAAAGTAGTAAGTGGAAACAAGATATCCTGAATCGCAGTGACGCCTGCTGCACTGGTTGACATTAGCACAAACGATGAAAATAGTAAAATACATTTGAAAAAAGGATATCTGTTGCATTCAACTTTGATCTGGGCTATTTTTTTTAAATTCTCAGTGCTGACCCAACAATGTGATATCATAGTTCTATCCTAATGTTCTCTCCGTCATATGTAATGCATTTATACATCATGCTGCATCTTTTCCTTCATCATATGAGTCATTTGTAGGTTATGGTATAATTCAGAAAGTCCTGTACTCATCCTTGATATGATAGATTCAAAAGAGCTTAAATTTGAACTCGTCACTTTTTGCCAACTTAAAACTGCTTGAGATCCCATTGTGCACTGCTGAATTCCATTTTGTTGTGGGGTATAGTTTCAACATTACCAGCCAATGCTATTCTCAGTAGAGGGGTGATTAGAGTGTCTGGTTCCTAATACTAGTATCTCAGGTTCAAATCCTGCTAAGGGTAGGGTTTTATGTGTTTGCCTTTTTTATCATTATTACACTCATTGTGAAAGGCCAGTAACACTTAGACTTCCTACAATTCAGACTTCCCTGAACTGTATTTACAACGTTTAATGAATTTTATGTCCATCCTTTCTTAGAGAGAAATTTGATGGATGTGCTGTTTAATAGAATTTGACGCATTTGTAGCTTCCATCTTGTTTTTGACTGACCAGAGTTGCCATGGTAACACTGTGGTAATTACTTCATTGAGATTAGAAGAGATTGCTTACCTCAGTTTCACACTGCTGTGTCAACTGTAAAAATTTAAGAAAAACTGACTTTCTCGTCAAAGTTTGATGCACCTCTTATAAATTTAATGTAACAGATACATGATCTCTTAATTAGCTCTTTTTGAATGACTGTACTTGCTTTCTATTGCTAAGCATATGCTTTATTGCCTGAAGTCTTTATCTTGTTTGAATTTATGCTTATTTTATGTGAAGCCATAACTTCATTCATTTGACTGTGCAACATTAAGTTGAACCTCTCTAATCAGGAAAGCTTGGGACCAGAAGTATTCTGTACCATAGAATTTTCCAAAAGTGAATATTTTGTTACTGTAAATACTACCTAAGCTGTAATTTTATGTCTTTAGAAAGATATGTGTCTATGTATGAGGTTTCTCATAAAAACCATTTGGTTTACCTCATTTGGGTAAGAGCAGTGCTATTTTTCTGGAAAAAAGGTGGGGGTACTCTGAAGTGGATGGGTACCTTTTTCCTTATTGTCAACAATTTTGCTGACAGCCAAATTTCCATTCCAAATGTAAACATACAGACAATTCAGCACCATCGGGGAACGCCTAATGTCCTAATGCATAAACAACTAAATCGATGCACCTTTGATTGGAATCTTTAGTTCAGTGAGCAATTGAATCATAAATCTCAAGTGAATGATATAAAGTTCTTCGACTTGAACAATTTGTTCGCAAACGTCCTACCTCTGAGGAGTAACGGGATTGTGACTTAATAATGATTAACAAACTCCTTTACTTTTCTAAAGATTGCTCTTAGAACTTTGGCATTCCATAGCAATAGCACTACAATTTTTATCTTTATAAAAAAAATGGCGGAGGTACGGCATGCCCCCGTGTTCCCCCAGAAAAAAAGCATTAATAATATAATAATTCGACTTTATTTTCAAGGGCGATATTTAGACTATATAGTCCATTCTTACATACAACCCGTTACAACGAACACAAACATCCATGCCCTTGGCGGGATTCGAACCCGCGACCTTAGTATTCAGCGGCACATACTCTAACCATCAAGACCATAGATGAAACTGAGAAATTTAACTATTACAGATGTCAAAAATTCTCTCTGAAGCTGTGGGAACAGAGATTCAGAAAAATGAAATGCCATCTATGCCATATTTGCAAGTCAAGGATGCTTTTCCAGATTAGTCAAAATTCTGGAACAATTCCAAACCAAAGAATTCAGGATTAGAATTGTTCAACAGTATCTCTTGGATTGAAAAATCAACTGACTTTCATGATGAGTAAATAATCTGCAAACGTAGCCTTGAAATTTATAAAAGGGAATTTTTACAAAAAGATTGTGTAAAATGAGGAATTTTTTATTTTACATGAGTGAATTAGTAATCTTCAGTGAAATGTCCTCTAATTTGAAGGTGATGCATTATTGCCAAGAAAAAAATATTCTACATGCTTCTGTGAATTGTTATTAAAGGCCTACGTCAAATGGGAGAGTAGATTATTATCATTTTAAGGATATTGTTTAAAATATTTTATGGAATTATTAATGTTTGCTGAATTGTATAATCTTTATTGAGCATTTATTTATTTATGATAAAAATCAAAATTTTCTGAAAAATAATTTCAGTTCTAATGCAGAAGCTTACAGGTCTACCTAAAATGCTTGCTAATCAATTCTATCCTCTCATGCATTGTTTGCATGACATATTGCTTTGTGATTGCTATTTTTGCTAATTTTTTAATCAGAAGTGTAACTAAATATTTGTCTGATTAGGTAAGTTCAAAATGAAAGTAATTTCATAACATAGGTGAATCACCTGATGAAGTTTCATTAACAATTTGTTGAATATTACTAACTGGGTTTATTGAAGTAGTGCATTGTGTTTAAATGTGTACATGCTTTACAAAAACATCCTATTGCAAGCATTTAAATAAAAAATAAAGCATTTCAAATTGTCAAAATTTTATTTTAATATTGCTTAATTTTAGATTGGCTGAGATCTTTTGATTATGCCTTTGCAGTTGTTTTCCTGTTCTGTTTCTTCCCAAAGTGCAGATTTGATTGAAAAACTGAACTGCTTATTTGTAGTAACACATTCACTGCCATGCATTTTCCTGAAGATTATACCCCATCTGGTCAATAAAGAAAGTTGATCCCTCTGCCAAAAAATTTCTATATAATGAAAACTGATTATCTCAATAAAATCAGTGGAATATGTTTTGTATTCCTTTAGTGTGTGGTATATGCCATGGAATTGATTTTCCACTGTAAGCAGCAATAGCGGGAATTTTTATAAAATCTTTTGTGTTCATCCGATATATATTTATATATTTTGGAATATACCATTTTTTGTTCCCTCAGATCTCTTGAACAAATGATCGGTTTGGAATGAATGTTGCATTGATTGAAAGCTTATGGCTCATAGATGGTTCTTAGACTGAATCAATTTCGTATCTCACCTAGAAGTTAAACTGTGAAAGTTCAAATTTTCCAAAAATCTATTTGGTGTTGAGGCTTTCCCAGTGGGTCTGAGAGTGTTTTGATTGGTTGTCCACAATTGACGGCTCTGCCTTTAGCAGCAAGAAATTGAACTACTTCATAGTCATAATGTTGATGTTATGCTCTGATGATAGAAACGATAGCGGGAAATACTGATTTCCACCCGAGTTGTCATTTTGATCAATAAATGGCGAGTGAAGTGATAATCATACGAAAATTTCCACTTGTTTTGCTTATGTCATTTTATACCTCTACAATGCTCACTATTAGTTAAAAAATTGGAACATTTCTATAAAATCATTGATAACTTGTAACCAGATAGAGCAATGCATCCTTTGGGAAAGTATTTTCATATCAAAATTGTATTTCTGATGACCAAGTACATCAAATATCTGGATCGCTTTAAGACAGAGATTAAGGTAAATTATTTTTTACAAAACAAAGAGATTTTATTTTGAATATTTTTAAATTCTTAATTGCTTGTCCTTTACTGTAATCCTGTCAAATATTTCATTCACAAGATCACCTAAATTATAGTTGTCTAAGATCTCTTTTGTATACTTTTTACTTTATTTTACATTTTCACTTGGTCCTTTTCCTGTGGTGGTTGTAAATGCTTGATGATGTGAAAGAAGAAAATTTTTAAAAATCGAAAAACAATAATGCTGATAAATAAATTGATTTTTAATGGAAAGTTGCATAAATTTGATAGAGAACTTTTGGAGAAATAGACAATTCCATGAACATTGATCCAAATGCGTCAATTGATGGTTTTGGCAAAGAGGGACAAATATGTATTACTATGTATAATAATAATAATATATTTATTAATCCAGAGATCATTACAATGATATAGAATGCCAATAACAAAGTTAAAATACAATTAGCAAAATATTATACTTTACAGCAAATCAGTCACAAACAAAAAATGAAATGAATCAAGTTGCATGTGAAACAATACAGAAGCTATAATTATTACAGTATGGCAGTGGTCATGTTAAGATAGTTACATTCAGAGCTGTTTTGTTAAATCATAATGTCTTAATGAGTTTAAAAATAGAATGATTGCATTGTAAATATAAATACTGTAAATATATGTAAAATGTAATAACTACATACAATAATTCTGTTAAAACTGATATTGAAGGTGAAGAGAGTGTTGAAGACTTGCTTGAAATCAAATACTCATTTATGCTTTTTTACATTATAAGAGAATCCCTTAAAAAACATGCTAAACTGTAAAATGCATGTTACCATTTTCACTTAGCTACAAGTAACACTCAAAAACTGCTATTAGCATTTTGTTATTTATATATTTATATTAGTTTTGTCACATAAAAAGTTCAATATAGTTGCTAAAGTGATTTATTTTCAGCATTTGCCACTTAAAACTTTTGATGTATCTTGTAGTCTGAATAATATTGTATTTTGCACATTTATTGATTGTTATTTTCAATACATTTCCATAATTTGAAAGATTTTCAACTAAATGAATTGTAACTTACACCCAAGCACTTAATGGAATGTGTTCCTTAAATTTGATGGACTAAATTCATTTAGATATTCCCAAATATTCCACATTCACAATGAAGCATTTGCTTTGTGGAATTAATTATTCCATTAATTGTAAGTGATCCAAGGTTGTGTAGCACAGGACCATTGCATGGAAATCTGCTGTCTTAGGCAAAAAACAAAATGATGCCCTATATCATGACACACAGGTGTGATCCAGTTGTGACACTACTGTAATGCCATTCCTAGAAAAGTGCTGCCTGAGGCAGTCACCTCTTAAATCACCTAATGCAATAGCCATGTGCAGCACATATTTCGTCACAGTTAACTACTAACTTAAGCTATAAAATTTGTGATTATGGTAGTTTTTAGGAAATATTTAATGACTATCTCTTATGTAATATTATTTCTAAGTATTCAAATCACTCCATTTAAATGATCGCAGTTACAGCAGATGCTTTACAATTTATTTTAAGCATGCCAGTATTATTTATATTCTGAATTTTGAAACCTAATTTTAATTAATAGAAAATCATTTGGGTGAAAAAGGTAGGATTATTTTAATCCAGCTTTTTTAAACCAAATTGTTTTTCACTCATACCATATCAGCATGTTCTCGATCAGTTCCACCCTGTGGATAACTGCAGATACTTGGTGATATAAGTCTTCAACAAAAGTCATAGTAATTATCTGCAATGCAATACTCATGATTCTTGTTCTCACACAGCACAAAAGGCAGCTGTTGCATGAGTGCTATATATTTTTGGTGATAGGAATTGAACTTGTATGATTTATTTTCAGTTGATGCATGCTTTTGTTAAAGTAGAATTTTTTATCACTGCCATTAAAGTCATTTTACTTTCCACATGGCTAGGTGGAAATGTTCCTGCTTGGCTACACCCTTGGGATCACCCTTCAAGTAGTAAGGCCATCTTCATATGGAACCAATGAATTTATTTGTTGTTACCCAGATTGGAATGTCGGTGCATGGCCACAGATTGCTCTTATAGCAGAAGATGATCGGCATTACAATGTATTGGTTAAGTAAAACTTTTAATTTTTAAAGTTTAATTTATTGTGAACTGCCTTCATATGATAACACAATGAGCTTTTTCACTGCACTGGACATCTTGTATTCATTATCAAATGATGTTAATTGTTTTATCGTCAATTAGAGGACTCATCTATCATGAAAGAATATAAGGCATAATATGTTGAAGAGGTAATAAGAAGCTTGTGAGGATAATAATATCATAGTGATTTTACTTTGTGTGTGGTTTGTCACTATGGTGGGTAAACCATAAAGAGTGAACAAATTAGGTAAACAAAATGTGATGTGTATTTATGATTGTGAGCATAATAAAAGTGTAGTTTAAATGAGATGAAAATCCAGTCTTATTGCAGAGAAGAAATTTGAGTGGATTAATTTAAATTTTATGTGAGTTCAATTTATTGGAGGGCATTTTTCAATTTCATATAGTATCTTTTGCACTTGAGATGCAGTTTAAAATTAAATAACGTGATTGTGAAGACGGCGTTTGCAAATGTGGTGTCAAGGTAGTTGGAGACTTGTCTGTAGCATGTGTAAAGCCTGTTAGAAGAATCTATATATTTGAAACAAATCTACAGTTTATAGAAATAATGAGTCACTTGTCAGAAAAATACATTTTCTCTAGCTGAAAAGGGAGCTTCTCTTATCAACTGTAAGTCTAAGCTGAATTTTGATTTTCCTAATGTCAGGTTGAATGAGGGAAAATATGTATCAAAAGCTCTTTAAAAGACCTATATACCAAGGAGAATTGGGTTTTAACCTAACTGACCATTTTTAAAGCAGTGCTGTCCTCTGTCTACCCATATTATTGGGTGACTTGGGATACCAAATCATAACTTATTTTAGCATGTTGCTTACCAGCATTTGCCTTTTTATGTTTGAATGAATTGTAATAGCCTACTTTAAAAAATCCAATGGTAACTAAAGTTACAAACTTGGATATTATAACTAAGTGTAACCATTGGCAGTAGACATAAAAAACCTTATCCTATATATGCATAATGTACATTATATTTTTACACTATAAAATAAATTCCTATGGTAAATGTTAAATTCGAATAACATTAAATTTAAATCTTTTGCTTGAGCTTCCAGAGCTAGTCTATTGATAATTCTATCAAGAATAGGTTTGTTTCCAAGATTTTACATATGATTTAAAATTTTTGTTGAAGCATTCGTTGACTGTTAATATCAATGGATTCTGAATGTCTCCCTTTTTCCTATTGATGTAATGACATTGAGTTGGTTAGCCATTATACATTTCTGTTTAATTTGGTGTATTTGAAATTGTGCTAGTACACAAAAATCTATACAATTAGAACAAAATTTTCAGCTACATCCTTGAAAACATTTTTACTGTTGTTTCAAATTGGTTGTTTTATGTAACTTGTTGAAATAACATTTTTAATAGTCATAAAACAAAAGTATGCAATCATTTGTTTATAAATTAATTTAATTTGTAATTATGCTCAAATATAAACATCTGCCACACACTAAGATAGTAATGTAATTTCAATATCCAAATTTATGAGGGATGCACTGTAAATAAAATGATTTGATGTTATTCAACTATGATATTGAAGAGTATAGGGAATTGTATTAAATGATTAGGTGTTTAATATTGATGAAACTAAAAATTTTCATTTACCCAAGAGCAGACAAAAATAACATCTAACTAAACTGAAGCAGTTTTTTCATATATTCATTTGATAATCCAATTCTCTTATTCTGTATCCAATCTTTAGGAGCATGTTACGACTGTCATTTTATTAGGTTATGGATTGTGCTCTTATCAAAAGGTTAGGACAGCCATTCATGGTTCCTTGTGTAATTAAATGTCATAATGACATTTGAATTTGTGAATGTTTATAAAAATTCTAATAATTGGAACTTGAGTGATGCACAGTGAAATGCTATTACAACTATCTCCAGTAAAAAGACATTAATATTTACTTATTTCAAAAATTTGTAGGAATGTGTTATCCACTGAAAGTGCCTTATGCACTCTCAATGGAAAACGTTTCATACATTACATAATATAATATCATGTAACTGGTATAATTTATTGAACAGGCATGTTAAACTAAATTAATCCAGCAATATGCATTTTTATAAACTTGGAACTTGTGTAGCAATTAAAATAAATGTTAGTTCAAGCTGTGCACTGCAGCTGATTGGACAAGCATATAAAATTTAGTATTTTTGCATCTTCTAAGCAATGCTCATTGCATTGTAATGGTATTTCACTGTATGTAGATTAAGATAAATGAATTGTTAACAGTGATATTAGTTAATTTCAGCTATTAACGGTGAATTAATGTTTTTAGTCCTACTGTTGTGCAAACAATCCTCATAAAATGGCTGTTATAGATCATCATATTGAAACTTCAATTTTTTTTGCTTATATGCTGCAGGAAAAGTAATTTTGAGAACTTATGAAGGCAGCAAAGAAATTTTAATAGCGGCAACTTACTGCATTGTAACTTTGACAAATCATTCTAATCTTTATTTATTATATTTGTGTATATATATTTCATTATTTCAGGATATCTTATCCCAGAAACTGAAGTAAAAATGGTGATTGCTTATAGCTCAGGGATTTGATAATGGGCCTCCTTTAATGGAGCTAACATTTTGGGGACAATATTGAAAAGAATGTCTGTATTTTGTTGGCACTCGTATTGAGTTTCTTACAGTATTAATAATTTGGCAAAACGATGGTGAATGGTAGATTGGCTTGCTCACAATCATAAGTCAGTGATTTATGGGTTTGAACAGTTGTTGCGTTGATTACTTTTATGGATTTGTTGCTGATGCTGCAATTTCATAATCAAAATGGTGTGTTTTAATAAAAAATATGAAATATTTTTGAGTCTCTAGTGAATGTGTTCAATTGTCGTGGTGATAGCCTTCTCGTTTCATCATACTTTTGACCAAGTGAGGAGGCATTTAGTGCCTGGATTAAAACATTTATCCATGAAATTGTGATTGAGTTAAGTGCCCCAATTTTATTTAGCATCTCTGGATGTTCTTTTGCTGAATAATGGTGTTGGTATTATGCTGCCAATTGTACATAGCAATGTGGTTTCAGAACAAAAAATGAGAGCAGGTGATGAACCAAATGCACCATCATCAAATGTGAAACTTTGTCATGCTGCACATTTCCTATGAAAAAATGGAAAACACTAAATCATATTTGTTTAACTAATATTGTTAAAGCCTTAAAAAGGAATATTTTTTACAATTGTGAGATTTATACGAAGCAGGTGTTGCAATAGCTATTTCTGTAATGTTTGGCCGAGACATGTATTAAAATTATGCTCTAAGTGCCATTTATTTTTGTAATTATTTCATGACTCTCACTTAATATATATCATATATAACTGGTACTTTTTTGTTTATATATTCATCCTTAAAGAAATTTTTTGGTCATTAATAGACCATCAGAAACGATGTTTATTTATTATTTAATGCAGCATTTATTTGGATTCCAAAAATACGCATAATTTTGACTGCCTTAAAAAGGAGTATTAAGTTGATTGTAATACAAAACATAAATGTTCTAAACATTTGTCTTGATATTTTCAATACCTCAAGGAGTCTAGTTTTTATTCATTTTTGGTGGAAGACAGCAGAAAAATAAGGTCTTAATGTGAGCATGATGAATAAATAATCTCATCTCATGCTGATCCAGTCTTATTAGAGAGATAATTTTATGCCATAATAGTAATTCATGGATAATTTTGCATAAAACAGCCTGTGTGTGTTCATTACTACATTTGTGGAGCTGTTTGCTGGCAGTATTGATCAAACATTTCTTTTCAAGATAGTAAAATTGATTCTTGTGGTAATTGGGCATTTAAGTAACTGCAGATGATTACGTTGGTTCCAACTGCATTAGACATTTTAGTAGGACTTTTAAAAAAAAATATATATATATATATATAATATTCTTAGAATTTTATTTATGAAACATAATTTATAAGTTACATTTGTTACACTTCATGTATTTGTGGACAAATATAATTTGGAAGTGTCGCTGTGTAACTATTTTTTGCATGTATTTAAATGTGGTTTTTGCAATCTGAAGATTTCATTATTTTGTTATTTAAACTAGCATAACTGTTGTAAGGTCTTTCTGTTCTCTTTAAAACTTGAGTTTATTTAATGACCTCAAATAATTCTCAATACTTAATACAAGTATTAAAGGTTTTTTTAGGCTGAGTGGGTGTAATACTTATAATTTGAAGATGAGGCACTTTAATACAATGAGTTTGTTGTAACTAACACTATTATTTTTACTAATATATTTAATTTAGGTCACGTTTAAAATCTGAAAATTTGACCAATGTGCTTGTCTCTTAAGTGCCCAGTTAGAAGTTAAAATATCTACTTGTGCATCTAAAAAGATTGTACTACCAAACATTGACTGTTAATGTGCATATTAAAATTTTTCATTCTTTTCTCTTATTTTCAAAAATTATAAGTAACTTAACTTGCCACCCCTTAAGTTATAACTATTTTTTTTCATGTGCTGTTTCAGCAAAAAGTTGCATAGTATTTATGAAATTTTCATTCATTGTGAGACATAATGTATTATTTAGTGTTTAGTATTTTGTACTTATGTGAAAGTGTTTGTGGTTATTTTCATTACAGAAAGTATGCTATTCCATTTTATAGCAAAGAATGAAGCTTACGAATTTCATTAATTGAAGTACTCCTGTATTTGCTTACTTTACTGTATTTCCAAACCTGTTAACGTGAGTATTGGAAATCAGTCAGATTAAGAGATGAAGTAGATATTTAAAGTATGGAAGAGAATTTCTGGTATCAAAAGTGTGGTATATATTTTATAATAGGATTGCAACAGTGTGAACCAATGTGATACGCATAGGCCTCATTTAATTGTACTCTACTTCAATAGTACATGCAAGTATTTGTTGAAGAAACAGCATTTAGTTGAATGTGAATGTGAACTGAAATGCAATTATTATTTTTATCAATAAATAGTAAATTTCAGTACCAAGTTAATTTATTCTTACAATTAACAGCTACATGGAAAAACAGGGCATTAAAATACAGGAAGTGTGGCAGGATCTTCATTGAGATAATATTTTACTTTAATTTAATATGTCTATTTAAATTTATTTGGCAGACATAGCAACTGAATGGGAATAGAATTAAGATGTTAAACTCAATTCAGTTTTATTACATGTCTTATCTTGAACATGCACTTCGAGTTTAATGCCTTGTAAAAGGAAAAAAATTTAATTCAAGGAATGCGAAGAAAATCTTCTTTGTAATTTAACTAGCAATAATGAGAGAATTTCTTTGGCTGTACCTCTAGTGGGTAAGGTTGACTCCATAGCTTGCCCATGGTTTGCTGATTCATCCATTGCTGAGAAATAAGAATTAGTCCACTTTAACTGCTCAGTAGTAAATGTCCATAGGCAAGTGGAAGGTAATTGCTCCTTCTCTCTCCTTGATTTTACAGTTGAGTGTATGCAGTGGCCAGGACCGGCATGCTGAAAAAGGGTGCCTGAGGCGAGCTAAAGAATCACTGTTCTCAAAAATAATAAGAAAAGGAAAAAAAGCAAAAAATATTCTGCCCTAGAAAAATGCCGCCTGGAGCTGTTGCTTCTCCAGCTCACCCCTGGCACTGGCATACACTCAGCTGGTCGGGTGCCCCGATAGAGGCTAAATTTTTTTCAACGAACATGAAATATATATGAAATTTTTAAATTTAGAAATTTTAAGGGGGTGTTGATTCTTACAGCTATTAAATTTAGGTCAATAATAATATTTAAAATTTTAAAGGCATTAAAATTGGAATGATCTTGGGATTTCTGATGGGGCAATTTTGGGAGTCCAAACTGCCCACCATGCTAAACCACTGAGTACATCTCTTCTTTATATAAAGTCAAAAATTTCATCTTCTATCTTTTTTATAACAAGGTAGTCTTAACAATATTTTGAAGTTTCTTATGCAAAACACAAAAGTATTAAGCAGGAAGTCTTTACCCTTTATGAATTGCACTTAGAAGAATATTGACTAAATGCCATACACCTCAGTGTATAAGTTGACCTTTAAAGCTTTAAAAAATTTCAAATTATTAGGGTAGACTTATATGCTATATATAAAAATAAGAACCTTAAACTCCCGGAGGAAAACACGAAAAATGGCTGATGTAGCAGCATTGTCAATCACAATTTTTAACCAGCTTATCTGATGTTTACAATTTAACATTTATTTTCGAAGTTTAAAAATAATAATTAAAATGTTTCAAATTTTTATGCATTAATGAATGAAATAGTTTGCCAAAAAGCTCTGTAGAATATTTAAAATGTAGCTGGTATTATTTAAAATCCATAAGCATTTCTACCCTTTGGTATCCACTGCAAACATGGGCACCGGCAGGAGGGGGGGGGGGCAAGCCAGCCCCCCTGGATTTTTGGAGAAAAATCAAAATTTAAAAAAGAAGGAAATATACCAAATATTAATACCAAAATTAAACTTATTAAAAAATATTTATCTTTCTATCCTGAATAAAAAAGCATTTAACAACTTCCTCGACAAAATAAGCAAAGTCGTGAAAATTAAGGCCAATTTTGTAAGCAAATTTCCTGGCGGCACCCATGACTGCAAAGAATTCATCAAAACCATTCAGTCTCTCTTTGTTAATGTTAGGACCCCACTCTGGATCAGATGTTAAAAACTTCAGGTTTTTCATTGTCCATCCAAAAGAAAACATCTTCCTCCTTATCCATGTAATTTGACATTCCAGATTTAAAATGATTTTATGACAGTTTGTGTCTGTAGCATTCCAAGATTTGATTAACCATTCACACAAAACCTAAAGCAGTCATGATGGCTACTTCTAACTTTTGTGGTGGTTTTCTTATGTCAATAATCCACTCATTCCACTACCAATTAATCCAGAGGTTTAACTCAAGACATAACTTCCTGGTATAACAGCAATGTCTATGTTATTTCATATCAAGTGCTTCATGCAGTCATCTGTTAGATGGGATATGAAAATGTCCCACCCTAATAAGCCACCTTTATCGTATACTCTACTGAGATGTATATTCCAGACATTGTTAATATTTGATTCCCTTTCAAATTCAATAACACCTATAAGAATGTTGATATTGGTATAGATAGAGTAATTCAATCCTTAGATTGGTTTGATTGAGTTGGGAATGTACACAGATGGTATGGTGGTTTCCCGTTGCCTTCCACACCATTCACACAGAAGGGAAGAGGGAAAACTGACCCCGGCATTAGCCTACTCTTATGAAGAGCTCCATGAGGGCCAACTGCTTAACATCCCTTCTGAAGGATGGATGCTGATTTGTGTGGTCTCCTCAGTTTTTGTTTCCTTGTTGTCTTGTTCTCTTAGTTCGTACACATACAAATAGGGGGCCGTATAACCTCTGAAAAAAAATCCTTTCTCAGGACCTCAACTTCACCTGAAGAAAAACTTTATGAAAAGTTTTTGTTGTGCAATAGGTAGGACAACTTTACAGTGAGTATGTGATTAAACCTGTATTTTTCAAGCCGAAAAATACAAAGTTGGCTGATATGCCATGATATACAGTAAGGAGTTATAATGATCGTCATCAGTGGTAAGAAAGAGAGCCATTTCTACAGTATTTGTGTAACCCTAATCTTGGAGTATCTGATAACATTTGTTGTTGAAAATGCATGCTAATATTTCAGAGTAACAAGAGCAAGAGGTTAAGTAAAAGAACTTTTCACAGTATTAGTTTTTTTGTTATCACTATTTTCATTAGCATTCCAATACAGGTAGTTTTTAATTGTTTTTGCATTTACAAATTTTTTTGTCGTTGGCAAGTTTTGGAGCCTCCTGTATCATGCAATTATCCTGTGCAATGCGAGTTAATTTTTTTAACCTTAAATAGTGTAATAAGAAAATGTATGATGCACAGAATTATACGAATATGTAGAACAAATATATAAAATATTTTGACAAGATGTTCCAAACACATTGTAAATCACTATGGTAAGTAAATTATCATTACTGCATAAAATTACTGACATTCCATACAGTCAATATTTTGTTGGGGCAGATTTTCAACCTGGGCCTGCTTCATATCCAAACTGCATTACATGATATTATTCAATTAGAGTAATTAGTCCTTTGTATGGGTTCAACTATCCAACTTCTGAATGCAATTCAACTCTAGTTTTCCCTTAGTATCACAGTGGCACATTATGACTCTTGTACAAATTTATGTTATTGATACTCTAAGAAAGGATCGAAATTCTTACTTTAATCTGTCATCATATGCAATTAATATGATAAGTAATGGATCTTTTCTCAGCCACTTGAATCAATCAGAAAATTGGAAAATATGCTATCAATGCAATGATGGTATGCATGTGTGGACAGGATGCTGACAGAGAGGATGCCAATGGACATAATGACTACAGGATATAATGCTGACACAACATGCTGTCCAAATTCATGTAAACATTAACATTTTTATTAAATTTACTTGTTTCATTTTTTTGTAATTTGATATGTGGAAATGATAAACTAATACTATGGGGAAGGGGGAGTAATGGGGAGGTGGTGAGTGAGCAGGAGGGAAAAGGGTGGTGGAAGCAATCCCCATTAAATATAGGATATATAGATGTTCATCAAGTGCAAATTTCATGTAGATTAAATTGCATTGATGACCTAAGGATGATACAGGGGACGCAGATGTATAAAAGTTGAGAACTGCTGCCCTAGGTCATTTAGGAGCATTTTAAAAATGTTAAATACATTTCTAAAAGACAAAATGCTATATAATTAAAGGGTTAAACTGGTAGGTAGTGCACCTGCCTTCTAACCCAAAGGTCGCAGGTTTGAATCCCGCTTCGGGCACGGATGTTGTGATTCATCTTGATGTTTTTCCTCTACATGCAGACAAGCCTTTGGCTTTGCGGGGAAAGCACCATTTAAAAAAAAGTTCAATTGCTTGATTGATTTCTGCAAGAAAGGATTTGCTCTTTAAATTAGACCGAAAACTACCATAACGTGTTACACATGGAAATATCAAGGAGCATACATGCTTAGTGTCTTTCTTTGTGGTTTTAATTACACATATAAACCAATTTTTGGACATGGAAAATTTTATGTAGATATATCCAGAGCTAAGTCATGTCAGGGTGTGAGTATACAAATAATTGGAAGTGTTACTAAACCAGAAAATAACATAATTAATAATATAGTTTATAATGAAATGCTAAGTGGGTCCCCGTTATTCCCGGGGTTTACATACCAGAAAATGGTCGAGAATACCGGGGAATTTTCCCCCACAAAAATACATTATATAAGGGGAGGTTACGTTCCGATTCGCCACTAAAATCACTCATGTGACGAAAAAAGGGAATTTTCTCCCATAAGATTTCATGTAATAATGGAGATTAGGTTTAAATCGTTGGCACTGTACCCTATAACATCCAAACTAAGAAAACAAATCCGTTTACGGGAGTTCGGGTCGTTAATATACAGGTCAGTACATACACTGAATATTGCATAATATAAATATAAATAACTTAAAATTACATGAATATGAATGAAAACACACACATAAATAATTCACATGCGCACACACAAATAGGACACGCGCACACAGATATTGCGGTATAAACTCGCGAGAATCTCGCAGTGGCGCACACAAGATTCTCTCACGGAGGGGGGGGATCCGAAATATTTGGCAAGCATAAAAGTTGTATGCAAGTTATATCAATGTCGCGTATTGCATTATTAATTATATTTCCATTTAAACAAAGGGGCAAACCGTCTCCTATTCCTCTCTGACGGCGCCCATTAACCCAAATTTAAAATAATTATGTACGTATGTTTCCACAGTTTAGTACAATCACAATTTTCCAAGGGGGTCCGGACCCGGTGGACCTCCCCCGTGTGTGCGCCACCGGAATCTCGGATACGATGTTCACGGAACAATTCCAGAATAAAGTACGTGATGATGGTGCGTAATAACACAGATGGTAAGATGGCGTGTTAGTTCACTTCCATACGCTAGTTGAAATGAATAAAAAAAGTAAAATATAATAACCAAAGACGGCTAGGAAAATCGCGAGACCCGGTGCAAAGTGTGCGCGCGGGGACCCTTACGCGTCAAAAATTTTTAATATTAAATTATAATAACTAAAGCAATCTCTCTCACTACGACACCGATATTTTTTCAAAAATGCGTGTACTTTATAAGTACGACAAAATACTGGTACAGGTATTCTCCTATTTACGTCGTTCCGATTTACATTGTTCCGATAAAATGTCCTGTACAAATATGGGAAACTCTCACTGTTTTACATCATCCGTCGTTTCTACGTCCGATATAACGTCCTTTTAAATCTCGAGCTCGTGAAGATCGTGAAATGCAGGGTAGCAGGTAAAACTCAACAGAGCCAACCAAAGGGACTACCGTAATTTTTCGTATATAAAACGCATTTTTTCAGGAAAATTGATCTAAAAGTTAGGGTGTTCATTATGCATGGTAACAAATTCTAACATTTTATTCCAGGCAGTCAATAACAGTTGTATGTATCTGTATGCATTGTCGCTGATAAAGCGTAGTTTTTATTAATGTTCTGTATCGATGGCATTTCTTTTCAAATTTTTGTTTGGAAAGCAAAAATGAGAACTTTTTTCTATTATCCATTGATAGAGATAAAACGTTAAATTTATTTGTAATTAACGTATAAATCTGTTTAAAAAACTTTCGGAGTCGGTATATTATTACAGAAGATATCGCCCTCATCCCTAGGGCCCTAACTCGGACTAACGGAAAATGATTGCTATCCGAAAAGCGAGCCGCTACAATGTATCGAAAGCTTCTCCTTCTTTCAATTTCTGGGCAGATGGAGGATTAGAGTTAATCATTTAATTAGTTAATCCACTTTATAACATATAAATATATGAGAAAATCATGTTCGATTTACGTTGTTTCGATATACGTCGCCGGCTCTAGGAACACATCCCTGATGTAAATCGGAGATTACCTGTATTTCTTAGAGAGCGCGGGGCCCGGTGCAGCCTCAATCAAGCCGGCTCTGATAATGACCAACATAGTAGATTCATTATCAATAGAAAAAAATTAACAATATAGGCCAGAAAAACGGCAATAGTCTGAGTGACGAATAAGCGAAGCAAAAAAACGTGGATAGCGAAATATTGTTCCATAATACATGAATGACGAATAAGTGAAATGACAAAAACCGAATCTGCGAATACTGGGACCCACTGTACTTATCTAAATCCAATACATGGTAAGAACGAAATGACTGCGAGCAAAGGTGGTTTGGCGAGCGGGAGTGAGCAGAGGGCTTAACCCTAGTTGTATAATATAATAGTAGACGGTGTTTGCATTCTGCAAGCATTTCAGCCTACTTTAAATAATGCGGTAAAAGCAGCCCCTAAAACTTATAATTTTAACAACGTCAGATTTTCCCCATTGTTTGTGACTAAAAACCTATAATCATGCCAAATTTGAAGCATCTAGGTCATCTGGAAGTGCATCATATTTGCTACCCTCTTATGGGACAATAATGAGGCAAAATCGCCTCTAAAAATACAATATTAAGAATTTTATATTTTTCCAATGTTTATTTCAAATGCCACTCATTTCTGCCAAACTTAAATGATGTAGCACCTCTAGAAATGCATTAATATTGATTTAATTGTTTAAAATTTATGAAATTTTAACGGTAACAATAATAAATTTTATTGTAATTTCCAATGTTAATTGCAGTTGAAACACCATTCCCTAACTTTCTCATATTTTTCGGCTCTCTAGCTCGAACAAAAGTACATAAACTTTAGTCAATTTGTTTAACATTTATGAATTTTTTACAGCCAAATTAATAAACATTTAAATTTCTATAATCCTGTTTTCGTTATTTCACAAATTCTACTGTTATAAAAAACTTTCAGCATAAAGAAATACCTAAACTATGAAATAGTTGTTTAAATTTTAAGGTTTTTTAATGGCCAAAAAAATTAACGTAATTTTTGATTTTTTCTGTCGGTTTTGCCACTAGACTAAGGTGAACAACCGTCCCAAATTTGGAGGGACTGTCCCTCTTTTTCATCATTCGTCCCTCTTTGTTACTTGTCCCAAATTTTTCCCTCTTTTTGAAAAATTCTTTATTGAAATCCAATATTCTCATTTAAATTGTCCCAGAACACCATTACTGGTCTTACCAAGCATAAGACTTGGGTAACATATTTTGATTTTAAGATATGCAACAGTTTCATTACTGTAGTGATTTAGATGTGTTTTTCCTTTGTATTTTCATTAACATAAATTATAACATATTCTGCTTGGAATGTTTTGCTTTTCTGAAACATTGTAGTCTGAACTGAAATTAAGGCGTGAATATCGTTTCACTTTTCATCTGCCAGGATGAGCGTTGTATTATATACAGAGCGGAGACTAGTCCGACTTACATTGTGCCTTTCCCTTGTTAATATATTTGCTTGTGACGTTTTCTTCGAGCTCTTCAGTCATCAAGCCGTCAGCAATAATTAAGGTAATTTGAAACATTTTAAAATTATATGTTTTATGTAAATCATCGAAAACGTTCACATAGATCCAAATAAAATGTAAAAAGTTGTAGATATTTTTAAAATTTCGAATTATACTTGTTGTTCAAATCTCCTTTCACCCTATAAAAGGAAATGAAGTTAATATCCTCAGTGCTTGAGAGGTTACTACGAAGGTTTCAGTTCTACTTCTCACCTAGGATATAAGCGGTTGGGTAAATCCCTGTTCACAACCCATTATATTGGATTCAACAGAATGTGGTAAGCATATATTTTACAATTGTTGGTGAACATTTACCAAATATAGGACATGATTTTTATATTTATTTTGAGATTAAATACTGAGGAAAATTTGAGTTTCACCAGTGAGGGTGGATTTTCAAGCATTTCAGATTAAGCTGAAAAAATACTAAATATTCAAAATTACAACAAATTATTTCTTTGTTACCTTCTGCTTATCTAGTCTTCTTTATATTATAAAATGTGTAGTTCATATAATAACTAGTGGATTGCCCTTCAAAATCGACGGGTCTTTAGGAATATTTAATCAAAAACAGAAAATTTCCATAAACGACTTTAGTTTTCCTTTTCATATTGTCTTTATCCTGTCACAAACTAAAAAATTATTTTCTAATCCAAAACTCAAACATTCTTAGGATCATTATCAACTCCTGTCATTTATTTGGTTATTGCTGTATGTTTGATGATGTTCATAACATACAAATTTAATGGTTATTTTCCTACTTTATTTAAAAAGTAATTAATTTTCCAAAAACCCGTATTTTAAATGGTTTTAAAAGAATTCAGATTGTTATTAATATTCTAAAACTTTTGAATCGGCATGTAGTGATAACGTATCCTAATTCCTGTTATTCCTGCTTAATAAAAAATCGCCACTTCAGGTGACACTGTGAAGGACATTGGCTATTATTATTATTCTGTCAGTCATTTTATTCCTTAATAATGCCATCTTATAATAGTTCTCTCATCACATTATTTTTGTATACATTCACTCACTTTGCATCAATCTTTTGTCATTCGCTGCACCCAGAACAAAAATTCTAAATTAATTCTTTTAGCAGCTTCTTTAGAATTTTGGCGCAATCTATATTTTTGCAGACGTTGTGTCATTTTTACGACATAAAGTTATCATTTTTTTGTTTCACTTTATAGTAAGTCCTGCATCCTAACTTCACAATGTAAAAAATTCATTATGTTCATTATCTCTCAAAACTATCATGCATAAAAAATGTGTCATAGACCAGCGTTTCCCAAACATTTTTGGTTGCACCCCAAGATTCAAATTTTCATCCACCTCACGCCTCAAAATTTAAATTCTCATTCACCTCACCACCCAAACGGTACTCATAGCTTAAGGCTAACTTCCCCACTCAATGGCCTCCCACAACCCATGGTTTTGGAACCCCTGTCATAGAGGATATAGTAGTTCAGAACGGCATGCTAAATAACTATTTAACAGTTATTTCATCTAATGTATTTAGATCATCCATTTATCACGCAACCCATCACATAACTGCGCGTGGTGAAGTAAATATGGTAACAGCACACTAAATGACACGTGCTCCGATGGCCTTGTGTCACCTCCAAGCGTTGTCGACTGGATCAGTTTTACTGTCAGTCGTACAAAGTGATCTGTATAGCATAGACTTTTGTGCCGCGAAAAATGGGTTTTGACCGAGAAGAGCAAGTATTTATTTTAGAGAGTTATTTTTCAGTGAAATCATTTAGACAGTTAAATGATAAAGGTTAAATGTGCAAAAAAATTATATTTAACAACCAATATAAAAAAGCCAAGTGAAGCAAGGCCACTGGGTTGGGGCCACATTAGAGGTTCAGGGACAAAGGCTCTCGTTAAAAATAATTTAAGAATTAAGTTTTTTATTCAGTAGTAGTAGTCTTTCAAGTTTTTATATCAAAATTAGTAATGAAAATTTTCATTGATTGGCAAAAGATTCTTTTCTAACAGTTTCTTCATTTTAACCTTTATTATCTGTATGTGCACTTAAATATTTAAGAGCAATAGGGAAAATTTCCCAAGATTTCATTGTTTACATCAAATTCACAATGAAAAGCCAATTCTAGTATCCAAACTCAAGATAAATTTTTGCTCTCCGTATAAATGTTGTTAATTCTCTTTCTATTGAATTTCGTTTAGGCTTCTGGTTATTCCACTGCCACTTTGCCTTCCACTTGGCAACAGGCATGGCAGTAGTCCTGCAAGTCGGCGAGCCCAGTGAAATGGTTCCAACACCACATGGTTTCCCAACTTGCGGAGATTACGTACCTCGACTTGTTTAACAGTGCATAGGATCATGTAGTTTCTAAAGGCAACAGAAAAACTTAATTTATTTGTACTTAGCAAATTGTCTCTTTGACCCCAAGGAGTAAACAATAAAAGTCACAGATGTGGAGGAAAAGTTTCAGCTGCATCTCCATATGCAACCATAATACATAATTATTCCTACCAAATTGTAACACTTTATTTTTCAATTTTCTTTACCAGGAATGAAAAACTCTCAATTTTAGATCATCAAGAATAAACTTACATAATCTGTTTGCATAAGACAGAGTTTGTGTGATAGCATTCATATCATAATTATGAGTGAAGACATCATGGGCATTCATGCAAATCAGAGCTACTACATATTAGTATTTGTCTATTTCATCTACCATTTATTATTTTTTCAGCGACATACCAATAATATTTGTACAAATTACTGCCTGTATTTATTTTTGTTAGCAAAACGTTATTTATTGTGCTATTTACATGTAAAATGTATGATTTATTAAGATATATATAAAATAATAAAATTTTAGTCAATGTTTTTAATTATTTTATGGTTTTATATTTTTTAAATCATACCAATTGAAAAAGTATATCAGAAATATTTTTACTTCAGGTGATTTGAGAAGCTAACATTTATAAGCATATTGATAAATTCACATAATATCGCATAAATTCTGTGGGCTTCATGGTAGCTATGGATTTGGCCACCATTCTCATGGAAATGAATCTTTCCATCTAAGAAATATACATGTCACAAATACCTATTCATTCATTCTTTTAAAACTTTTTACAATCATCCCTCAACATTTGTGGAGGTTTTCTTCTCTCTATACTTGCTGACACTTTTCTAAAATAATTTTCAAAAACAATTTTCTAGTACACTTTCCCAATCTGTCCCTGGGCCCTAAACAATGATTCGTTGTCAGGTGTATCTGTTTCCAAATGATTCTAAGAAATTGGCCAATGTCATCAAATCACTACCAAATTCTTACTCACCAGGGTGTGGTGAGGTTTCTACTGTCATTTTGATATAGTTTTAGGGCAATTATGTGAGACAATTAACAAGTGCTTTGAAACGTGCATTTCCTGATGTTCTAAAAATAGGCAAAATTGTACCAGTGCACAGAAAAGGTAGCAAAATTGACCCATCTAACCATAGGCAAAAATAACACTAACTTCAGTTTTTTCTAAGATAGTAGAAAAAGGTATTCATTACCTGGTTAATCAACTACAAAACCAAGTTTCACTACATTACCGAGTCCCAATATGGATTTCTGAAAGGAAAATCAATAAATTTGGCAATATATAATTTAATAACAGCTATTTATGATTCAATCTGAATCTACTCTAGGACTATTCTATGATTTTTAGTAAAGCATTTGATACCATGAACCATGATATTTTATTTCATAAGCTGGAAGCCCTAGGTGTCATAGGGGTTGCCTTTACTTTCATGAAACAGTACCTTAAGAATAAGGCTCTTTATGTAGGACTAAAATACCTAGAGAATAATGTTCAAATAAAAGGATGTGATGTATTGTTAATTGATATACCCCAATTTCTTCAAAGTAACAATTTTGTCTTAAGAAAAAGAATACAATATACTGGTCAAGATAGTTCCGAGTGCAACTGATGTTATCTCTGCTTGGAGTAAAGGTAATGAATTAAGCCTTAATAAAGCCAAAGCAAAATTCTTATATATCTATCCACCATAAGTCATTCCTGACAAACTACCATATCTGAAATAGAATGGATTATCTGTCAAGCATGCTGATGCATTGTCATTCCTCGGATTGAGAGTTAATAAAAGTCTTAGTAATTGGGACAGTTTATTGAGTATTTATGACTTTTAAGCATTGTGTGAAACTTGTAATATGACAGTTTCAATTGCCAATAAAGGGTGAAGAGATTTAGAACGACATTTAGAATCATCTAAGCACAGAAAAAATAGTCAAGGAGAACGGGCTCACAGCTCTTCTAAACTTACAAAATTTCTTCTTACTCAAAAAGAAAAATAGAAGAAAATATATTGGCTGCAGAAGCTACTTTAGCATGTCATATAGTGAAACATCACCATACTTACAAATCCTATTATGAAATGAAATATTTTTCAGATTAACCCTTTCTTAAATGCCTCCCCTAAATGAAAATGTACAACTTAATGAGGATCTGTAAAGAACACATAAAACCTTTAAAAGCACCAAAAATGAACATGAAGCATATTGCTCTATTTTTCAAAAACAATATATTTAGCAGTGAAGGGAAAATTAGCTTTGGAGCAGCATTTGAATTCAGCCATGCATAAGAAAAATAGTATATTTGAGAATGAATCATGAAAAATTACTATGTTGTTATTTAAAACAGCAAGGAGGCTGAAATTACTTCTGCTTCTGAGGCCACTTTAAGCATTCATACAGTTTGCCATAATTTCAGTGGATTGCACAAATAAACTACAAGCAAAAGTTTTTGCTGATTCTAAGGTAGGTACTAAAACTTCATCAGCCAGAACTAAGACAGAGGCTATTGTCAACCAAGTAGCAGCACCACACTCACTACACTTAACAAAAAGTAAAATTTAATATGATGTTACATATACTGGAGTCTCTACTGATTGTAGTTTTAACAATATAAATTTTTCCAATAATCATACAGTACTTTCATCATCCTGTCGAAGGACTCGCACAAAGTTAACTGAATTGGTATGTTTTAAATGTATCAGCACAGACAATAGTCAGCTTATATTAAATACCTTAACAACCTATGAATGGACAGAAAACTGTATTGTATTTGCAGGGGGCAACTGTAACACTAATTTTGGCAGTGTAAACAGAAATGGACAAAATGTTTCTGCACTCGTCTTCAGAACTTGGGCACTTGATTAGATTGCCCACATCTTAAATAATTGTTAACGAGATAACCTTTCTGTTTCTGCCAAAAGGAGGCATTTATCAAGGACAAGCTACCATTAATGCTTGCATGACATTTTTTTCAAAAATTTTTATGCTCTTACTATTAAGTGATACGATTAATCGGTAATCATGAAGTTTAGTCACTTTTATTATCCAAGGAGTTCCAAGCTAATGAAGTTTAGTCACTTTTATTATGAAGGAGGTTTTAGCACTCAGGAACACCAAAATTCAATTTTTAAAACATTTATTACTTTTATGTTTAATATAAATTCAAGCGAATCACAAAACTTCCGACTAAACTTCATGATTACCCGATATTCTTCCGCTATCTATTTCTGTGCTATACTTTGAATAAAATCCGTCCTAAGTGGGATAGCAAACCTATTGCACGCAAGACAATTGACGTTAACATGCAACAGAATAAACTTTTTATATTATAATATAATCATAGTTAAATCATAAAATTATTTCTTTTGGATATATTTAAATTGACACATAAGCTAGTCATTTTGTTTCGAATGGAGTAAGTTAGAAAACTTCAATTTCCAAACTTCCAATCATATTGAGTTGAACTTTTTTTTAATAACTCGAAGTAAGATTAACTTATTTCATAGAAAAATGCATCCAAACGCGTTTAACATAATTATATTGCCAAGAAAATGAGCAACCATGCCCTCATCAGGATTCCTTCTTTCGCAGCATATTAATTCTCGAGCGTTTTCTCTCGATGTCTACACACCTACCGCGTTCTCTCCTTTCATACTCTCATACTTTCTTCTTTCGTACGTGATACTTTTCAATCCTTCTCTTTTTCCTATATTCCTCCAGCAGTTTCTTCTTCCGTTTCAATAAATGCCACAAAATATCAGTAGCGTAGATTTATTATTACAGTGTCAGATTTAAAAAAAATCCTAAAACAAAATTGACATTAAATTTTTCATACAAATTGTGTACGCATTCCGATATTCTTTTACTGATTACAGCGCTAATACAGGCAGAAATAGGAAACTTACGTTGTATTTGACGGTGTAGCGGTATGTGGATGGTTTCATCATCGTAATTATTCTGTATTTATTTTACTTCATTAGCCCCAAGAGGAAAATTTGTGGTCAGTGGGTGAAATTTTAAAAATGGAAATCGCTCACGGAAAGGTGAAGTATATTTAATGCTACACATTATGTTGTAAATTACGATGTTTTTCCGAACGTCTGTCAATCCAAATGGCATTCAATTCTGCTTGTAAGCATACAATATTTTTGAAAATGAGCAATACAAATGCCTTAAACCTGTTGTAGTACATGGACCCATTTGTAAGCATTTTATTAAAATAAATATGGAGTAAACCATATATTTATCCTTCCATTTTGTTAATAAAAAGTAAATATGTACTCCTTTTTATTTAGAAAACTCGGTCACCTTAAGATATCCTGTATTCCAATGTAAACAAGATAATCTTAATTTGCAAAAATTACCAGAAGAGTAAAGAAGATAGAAACAAAATCAATGTAATGGGGTATTTCCGTATTGATGTCCATAGAGTTACGCCTTTCTTATGAGTTTGTGCCTGCCATGTTGATCGAGATTCTTCCGCGCCAAGGTAAGAGTATGTTTTTCATAATATTTTTAAAAATTTGAATTAGGATACAGTATTTTATTTTTATTAATTCCTCAGCAATGCTGATGATTTTACGACATTTAATACATTGTCAACAAAAATCATTCTAAGCTCATTAATTCAATAAAACAAACAATTATAACAAAAGTTAGTGTTAATTTAAAAATGGATTCTGAGATCTGAGCTTGTAAATCGTTATGGTAGTTAACAAAGAATCAAACCATAGCTGTAAATGTATTGGTAAAGTTTAGTCATTTGTATTCCCAAAAAGTATTTTGCTTTTGGCTATCACTAATTCAACAAAATTATTGAGCTTGTCCTGTGGCAGAAAAAAAATTCAAGAACAAGCTCTTCAACCCTTTCAGTGCTATTGACAAAACGATTTGTCACTTGCTTAGTCTCACCTCAGCAAATTAGTTTTGCAACATATTATAGCAGTGTGCTTTTACAGAGAATAGCGAAAACTCCTGACTTTAAGAGAATGGTTTTCAAAATGGCACATACTGCCAAAACATTCAGCTCAACATTGAAAGTGTGAAAAAAATACTTATCTCAGATATTTCCAGTATCCCCAACAAGGTTATAAAAAAAACGTACATTTCGGCTAAATTAACCGATGGTGTATTACCACTGAAGATGATTTTTTGTAGCTTAAGTGCACGTTTTTTTTGTAACCTTACTGTGGCTATTGGTGATACTGGAGGCAAGTATTTTTTTAGTGTTTGTTCTTGAATTTGAGTATCACTATTTAAAACTTGGAGTCCCATGAAAAAGTTAATTAAAAATCCATGTGGTTTTAGCATTGCTCCATCAAATTATCTGGTTAAGATTGATAAATAATTTAGCTATGTCAATTACACTTTTCAATGAAGAGGAAGTTCTTATTCTCAGCCAATTAACGTTTGAATGGATTTCAGTGATAGTAGAAAATTTAAGTTGGGAAACTCTGATAAAAGAATAGTTTGGAAATAAAATGACCTATTGTTGTTAATGTTTCAGAGGGCAATGGCTGTTTGAATCAGTGCTTGAAATGGAAAAGGTTACACATCGGAACGCTTGTATTGGTAGTGGAATGGAAATTTTTATAAAACGGAATGCTTTTTATGAGGGACAGCATTTCTAAATGTCTGACGAAATGGAAGGGTATCATCGGTTCGTACGACCAGCCAGAGAGGCATTCCGGTGCATTTCGAGTACTGGTTTGAATATTGACTTGCATTAAATTTACCACTGAGACATGAAGTAGGTTGGGATGATTATTACTGAGATTTGAAAATTATAACTGTACACCTAGACTGAAAAAATGTTATGCGTATATATTCGAGGCATATTTTTAATTATTTATATATCAAACAGTGTCCTGCAAAAGGTTCTCAGGAGATGGTTCAGAATATAATAAAACAATTTTTAATGGTATTGAAACGGTAATGCGATTATTCAGACATAATAAATTCAATAAACATGACTACAGTATATGTTTTTCCTGTTCAATATAAATTTATTTAGTATTCCTTGCTTTTATGCTAGCAATGAGTTAGTATGGCTGTCAATTTTAATTAATTATGTATTTTGATTATTTTTTCAGAATCTGTCAACAGCAGAGGAGGAAAGGAAAGCTGCACTGGAGGTGAAGAAATTTTCAGACTTTTATAAATCTTGTTAGCTTAGAATGCCACATTAAGTGGGGACTAAAATTTGAATGGCATGCAGGTAATAATCTTATTCCAAATATGTTTATTCATAATAATTCCTTCCTCAGGGACCCAGCTATCAGCCTTAATGGTTAGCAGGACAGGTTTGTTGAAACTAGAGTCAAACAAAACACATTGAGATATAAAAATACAATAAAATAATATCTTTAAATATTGTTATCCAAGGACAGTGTGGTGGCTTCAAAAATCCATTTAGATGCCAGTCTTTTTATAAAGAATGTTACTAAGAGTTTGACTTGCTTATAGGTAAATTTTGAACTAGTTGAAAAGAAAGAGTATATCTTAAAATAATATTTAATGAATTAAATGTGCAGTTAACCCTTTCTGTATGCAGTTTACATGGTTTGCAATTCATTTATTGTGATCTAATTTAAAATGCCTCCACACTGACCAATGTTTAGTCAAAAGATGTTGCATTGATTCAAAAGCATCTTTTTCAAATGGGCTTGCCTAAAATCCCATTATTATGAACAAGAGCATCATAGAAGAATGGTAATATAAGCTCCAGCTAGTATTCAGTGCATATGAGACTGACTTTTTTGGAAAATAGATACCATTGAGAACTTAGGCCATTTTTGTGCCTCAATTCTAGCCATAGTTAAATAGTAACTTTAGGATTTGAATTTAAATGTATTGTTATCCTTTTTGGAAATTAACTACAATTTTACAGGAGAATTATGAACATTCAAGTCATCCAGAAAGTGAAGCATTTGTTACATTTGAATATTGCAATTAAGCATTTGATAAGCATTTTGTATTATGTTAGTTTATGCCATCAACATACCTTGCTCATTTTCTTACAACTTGATTTGCCAGTATTTTAGTTCATTGTTTCTCGGTTTCAATTGAATGTTTTGGTCTTTTTCTTAAACTTGATGTAACATTGTAAGGCTAGTTTCATAGATTAAAATTCAACTTTCATGAAACAATCAATGCAGTGAATCATACATATTGAAATGAAAGAATGAGATAAGGATATGTTCTAAGACAGTCATCTGATTTAGGAATTCATACAAAAGAGCTTCAATTCTCTAAGAGAGGTTTTATATCAAGGTGATTGGTGATGGTGGTGTGATTGTGATTTTAAGGTAACTTCAGTTGCTCTTGGGCAACACATTCATTTAAATGGAGCCATTTATACCAAGTTGGCAGAAATGTGATGGTGATGCAACTTGGAAGCGACTTGGCAACTCTAGTCACTGAGTGACTTTTCCTGCCGATTGCCCATGATTCTAGTCACCTGCCAGTCGCCTATTATCACCTTCAAAAATATAGTCACCTAAACTTCCAGTGTCTATAATTTCGCTACCGCTTATGCTGTAAGGAAAGGAAAAGACAATTTTAAAGCCTGAACTTTAGCCTAATAATCTATGCTTGTCAAATTTTGCATACCAAAAATTTTCTTTTCCGAAAGCCACCTAGATAACGGATAACGGATTCCTAAGTGTAAAAATTTAATTCTTGTATGTGAATGCTGAAACTTTCAACACCGTAATTAAATAAAATAGATATTACTATTATGAATATAGTAGCAGGTTTCTTATTATTAAAAACATTTTCTTTAACATTTTACTTTTTTCTTAAAAACCATACAAATTTAAGTAAATTTTAATAATAATAGTTTTAAATGTAGGGTCCAATACTTCTTTATAAGCCATACTTTTTGTTTTTACCTTTGGGTAAAGTGACAAGTTTTCAGATCAGCTAAACCGATACACTCATTTTTTGCCCCTGGTGTGTAGGCAATTTCAAGAAGGGTGTTTGAATATGATTTCATATTCGTAGAACATTTGAGTAAAGCTTTCCAAAAACGTGTTATTAAAACAGTAATCCCTGTCTCCTTTTTCTTTGCTCATTCGCTAAAACAAGTGAAATTTTTTAGGTTGTTGGTTTAACTCACGACTTAATATAAAAGTGCTATGTGGCAAATTAAAAATATTAAGTAGGTGAATACTAAATCTTCTATCATTCTGCTTACTACGGCGACACTGCCTTCGTAATATGCAGTAAAGGAGTATATTCTCTTCGCTTTAGGACATGTTTGATACTAGGGAAAAATAAATATCATATCACCATCAAAAATCAGTTGCTTTGATATAAATACATTGATGACAGTGATTTGTTGGCAACTTCAGTTGCCGTCAAATCAGATCACTGTCACCAATCACCTTGGTATAAAGCCTCCATAAGAAAAACTTCAAATTTGTATTTAAATAGGCAGAGCTGAGGCATGTATAACAATATATCATACTTCAACATTCTCAGCAGTTCTATTATCAGAATTTAACAAAAATACTTGTACTGTTTCATTTTGTATTTCTCTGTTAGCTAGTTTAATCAAAGACACTATAATATAATTTAAACATTTAATAATTTTGCTTTATAAACTACTTTAATAATAACACAAGTGATTATTCATTAAGTTTAACCCCCCAAGCGCGCAGGACATTTAAATATAATACGTTACGCAGGTCGGAAGAGATTTAGAGAAATTCGCAGTTTTTGTGCGAAATCATATAAAAATTTGTAACTTATTAGATATTTATCGAATTTGACTGAAATTTTTTGAGGTTTTACGTAAAACTATGTATATTTACCTATGTTTTTCACACCATCTTAGTTATTATTATTCGCGTGAAATACCTCTATGAATTCTTTCACTCAATCACGGAAGCCATTTACTCAGTTTTCTTTATTCAAAGTTTACGGAGTACTTCACATCTACTGTTTTATCTTGGATTTCAACTTCTTCCCGTAAGTTTTTCAGAAAAAAAACCTTCAAATAAGGATTCTTACCCCTCAGCGCCGTCCTGTGTACTGGGTACGCCGCGGAGATTGCTAGCTTTCTTTATTTTTTTGACACAGTAAATTTTCTTAAATATGGGTAACCTTCATAATTTTAAAAGAGGAACCTTTGGCCTACCTATTCAAAACTATTGCCATGGTCTTGTTTACATTAGCTGAGACAAGTGGCGAATGAAACACAGTATCCTTCCCCATGTATACAAGAAATGACCATAAGTAGCCAGTACTTGCATCGCAGAGCTCAAAGTCTTGATTCCGAACTTGGAGGACTTCAGAGGGAGATACTGCTTGAAAGATAGACAGCCCTTCCACAATGTTAGGGACTTGTCTATTGAAATTTCCCGTTTCGGAAAAAAAAATTCCTTGAATTTTTCGTTCAGATGTTCAGTAATCGGAAATATTTTTTGTAGCTTTGGAGGACCACGGTAATTATTCTTTTCTTCGTTATTATTGAAATGCAAAAATTTGCAAATAAGCTCAAATCGATCCCTAGTGATGACATCGCCGAAGCCTGGTGTGGATAGAACTCTTTTCGTCGAAAAATAGGAACGAAGCGTGGGCTTCTGCACAATTCCCATCGACATAAAAATTCCCAAAACAGTGTACATTTCCTCCACGGTAACTGGTTTCCACGATAAAACTCTTGATTTCATCGAAAATGTACGCTCACTTGCTTTGATGTATTGGTCAGCATATCATTTACTATGGCACTAACAAATTCCTCATCGAAAAACAATTGAAAAGTACCTACAATGTCAGTCAAACCCTTAGTTGCCTTTTGAGGTCCGTAACCACCAATGAAATTCTCCTTTCGTCCTACGTAATTCTCCGTGCCCTCCCAGAAGTAGTTTTCTACATTATCCTCCTCATGATCACTATCATTATGTGTCAGTGAATCAATTTGAGTACGTTCATCCAAATGATTCTATCACTGTCTGAACTCACGCTTTCTTCCGAATCACTTCCAAGTAGCACTTCCGTCTCCTTGTCAGCACTCTGTATTGCTTGACTATTTTCACTGGTTGAGCACATGATTACTCCTAGTATTTTGAAAATAAGTAAGCAAGTAAACGTAAAATTTACCACAGTAAAGAATGGCGAATGAAACCTGCCTCTGCACAGTGCAAAGTTTCACTCAGAATGATTTTTTCAGAGCGACGAGAGAACATTTTCCGCACGGTACAAGTGCCAGCATATTTCCCACGCTTTCCATATCGCAAATATCTTGGAAATACAAAATATGATCCTCTAGTCTGTCTCACTCTAGCTATATTTCCTCATGAAATACTAAACCAAGCACATGGCCCAGACCTCCTCTCTCTCCCTCTCAAAGTGATGACACAATATAAAAACATGTCTCAAGAGCGGGATAGATGTCTGATAGCAGACAAATGGGGCCTATATCCTCTTCTTACACCTCACAGTTGCCTTGGTGCAAAGATTTCGTTGAATAGGGGCTTTTTTAGAAGCCAAAATTCCCCAGTTCTCCTATCTACGTGAAAATTTAATCACAAAACTTAACATATAATAAAAGTAAAAAGAAGGAGAGTAAAAATTACAGAATTAAGCACAGTAGGAAGGACAAAGGTTCCTCTTTTAAAATATATAAAGGTTATCCATATCTAAGAAAGTTTACTGTGTCAAAAAAATAAAGAAAGCTAGCGACCTCCGCGACGTTCCCAGTACGCATGATGACCGCATGTGGAGTTTTCGTCCGACGTTCCCAGTACGCATGACGACGCTGATGGGTTAAATGTGATTGGAGGAATTTGAACCAATGCATAAGTGTCATGCAGTGAGATGATGGTGTCTAGATTATATTATAGATAACTAGTTAATCATCCATGCCTGATTTTAGGTGATCTCCTAACAAAAAATAGGCGCTGCTAACCCAAGTCCCTTAATCCCTATTTCTCATTTAATCAAGGTCTTGTCGTTCACTATGTTTCCTTGAGAACTGCAAGGGTTTACTGTATTTTGTAAAATACTCCAATATGAATGTTTCAATTTCAGTTGTACTTGATCAACAGACATGCTAGGAGAAAATGCACAGAAAGACAGTGAGACATTCATGATATGAAGCCATAAGTTGAGAAATTTCTTGAGGGATTTCATGCACACTGCAATTCCTGTATGACATGGTTAATTTACATTTTTCATTCTGAACATTACCATTGCTTCAAATAAAGTAGTGCTGACCAAATTTACACTTAAATACGACTTGTATTTTTTATCAGGATCGATGTAGACAAAATTTATAGTAATTATTTATCTTTGGAAGTGTTAGCTGAATTATTTTTTTATTTTCGTTGGAATTGATTGAAGAATTGTCAAAAAATAGTAAAGTAAAATGACTTGAATTTTCATGAAAATCAGGATTTGGATAAAATTTACCATGGATGGCAAATCTATGGCATGCGTGCCACTTTAGTTATGTGAGATGATTTTGTTTGGCACTCGGCAAAAAATCATTTATTTGCTGTGTACTTAATATTTTTCCATTTCTGACTAAATATAAAAGACTATTTCTAGCGAGATTGCAACTATTTTGATAAATAACTGTATAATAGTAACCTTTTGCCCAGGGTCGAGAAGCTAGTTGCTCCATAATTGTAGTCTGTTCATAAATGATCTTGGGCAATGTATCTTTTTAGATAACTTGAATTTTATGAAATCAATGCATTGTTTTCTGAGCTCTAGTCGGAGAAAAAATGATCATGGTTAAACCATAAAATTATTTCTTTTTGGGTGGATTTTCAATTATTAGTAGGTTAAAGAGAAGCCAAATTTTGTAATTTTGGTATGCAAGCAAAAACTGCCATCACTGGAGTATACCATATTCTCCACAAAGAAAGATGGCATCGAATTTAAGAAAACTCCTATTTAGATAAAAGTCTGAAGGGAATGATCTTAATTTGTACTTTGTGATCTAACTAGCACTAGCTGAGCCCGCGCAAAATTTGCGCGTTTAATTTTAAATTGATTCATAAAAAAATAATGTTTGTAAAATAAGTTGATGTTAATAATTCATATTTTACTCTAACAATGAATTTACACAGTATAGGATACTTAGATAATTGACTCCCAATGTAAGGTTTGCATTTTAGAATCTCACTGAGGGAAAGGCAGTGTGCACATATTAAAAAAATGTTATCCGTATGTAATCATAAATCTGTATTTTATAAGTTATGGTAGAGTAAATTGATGCGGCACAGTAATTAAATTGAAATGATTAGTGATTGGATGATTCTTACGCGACAGGCATAAACTGTAGTGATGTGAAATGAGGAAACAGAAGAATAGAACTGCTAAGACCGGGAGTCAAACTGGGTCTTAACACCTCAAAGAAAGCAAATATTGGAAAAAGAAAGATGTGAACTTCCTGTAATTTACAGGAAATGTCATCCACTTAATCAATCACAAAACATAACTCTTGTAAAATCGACGCCACAAAAAATAATTATTTATCCACTTAAGCCAGGCAAAAGTATTAAAAAAGTAAGTGCTGAAACAATTGACTGTAGAATAATGCGGAGTATAAACTTACCGGGGTTTCGGAAGATTCCTTCTTACCAAAACCTTCGTAATGAAATTGCAGAGTCTTACACGTATTTCCACTGACGGTGATTCTTGGTCGCTTCAGTCACGAAAACAAAAACATTTGGTATTTCCAAAAGGTTGAATACACAGATACAGTATTTAAAAAAATAAATATGCTTTTCTACCACAATCTACGATAAACACGTCCTAGTCACAGAAAATAATCTCACTGAATGTTCTCAAGTTAAATCATTATCTTAATGAATTCATCCATTGTTATATTTATAACAATAAAACTTTAATTAAAGCAAAAATGTAGCGTATAATGATCTTACTAACTTAAGGATTCCATTTTTACGTCAATATGAATGTTTAATCGATGGTAATTGAATCAGAAGCAACAATTAAGGTCGACTTGGCAACGTCCCGAAGGAGAACAAAAAATCGGCAAAATTTCGAAAACAATGGTGTATTTCCGAAAATTTCGACCGTGTAGGGTATAAACATTGAAAGAATAAGATAATTTATAGTTTTAGCCATCGAATAAATCAAAAACGGAGAAAATCGGTCCATATTTACGTATTTTAACGCATGAAGGAAAAAAACCTTGCATTCTGAAAACTTAAAAATCCCGTGTAAACTTATGGGAACATATAATTATCTCCTGGAATCGAACCTGGGACTTTAGGAAATTGAGAATAGTTTTTTAGGGACCTCCTGGCCTATAGAAACAAAATGCAGTTTACTGCAAATCCCTACGGCAAACGGTTTTCGAGATAGAGGGGCGGACGGACAGATGGACACTTCAGAAATTATATATAGGATTAACTGATGTGCATTACTTGTCTCAATGTTTACTCTAATTCTGTCATGTGCAACAGAAAATGAATTGCAAGGCTAAAAGAAGCCTTCGTTCTCATATTCTCTATTGCTCATTTTCTAAATAAACTTGTAATATGCATGTTGAATCTTCTGTATTAGAGTTTAAAAACTGACCAGACCATCATTTGCAGATACCATATAGCAGTGTTTTCCAACATTCTGTAGAATTTCATGGCATCTTCAACTTGAAAAAAGGTTTTATATTTTTATTGGTACAGTGGGTTCAGCTTATTAGAATCAGTGTTTAATTGAATAAGACACTTTATTGAATCAAAACCAAAACCATTTTGTATCTAACGTTTTAAAAAACCTCCCATTATTGGAATCACTTATTTCAGTTTATTGAATCGTGCGGCAATGAATGAATGCAGGGTTGTGTACCTAAAGTTGCGAAATGCTACGGAAAAGCAGATTTTCATCACATCGAGCAGAAATGAAAACCGAAGAGGAGAAAGTTGAGGAAGAGTTCAGTAGATTGAATTTGATAGATGATGACATTGTTGAAGCTCCAATTAACAGATGATGACATTGTCATAACACGAAAAGTGAAATTTGCATTTAAAATTTTATTTGTTATAAACTTTCTTATATTATATTTCTCAAAAATTAGCATAACCATGAAATTTTCATATACGAAAGAGATATGAACTTTATTCTAACCTTTTCTTATTTGCCATAACAAAAATACGCAGACTCCAGATTATTGAATCAGCCATTTAATTGAATCAAATAACGGATTCCCGACTTGATTCTGATGAGCGGAACCCACTGTATCACAATGTTTGGACACATTCATTCCTTATTGCTACATCATCATCAATTTATTAGAGGGAAATTGTTGAATTAATGATCTATACTCATTTCTAAATTGTTAATTTATTTATTTAATCACTTTCCGCTGCTCATCTGTTGGGAAACTGCGATACTGTATAGCACTGAGTAAGAACTCCCTGGATCATTCAAGTGCAGATTAATTTGTCGATCAGGTAACTTCTGCATGGCTTACTGAGAACCGGACCATAACTAGATATTTTATTAACCAGAGCAAACTACTAAATATGTACCCTCTCCCCATTTAAAAAATTATTTTCTATAGTTTATTTAGTTATTATTTTATTATTTATTTTTTGCACCCCTTACTTAGTTGCACCTGGGGCAGATGCCCTGCTTGCTCCCCCGTAGTTACGGTACTGACCAGGAATGTCTATACTGAACATCAGAATGAAACACACTGCATACAATCCAAACCAGCGTTTCCAGTGTATGGTCCACGGACTACTTGTGGTCCATGAAGGTTTTGTTGGTGGTCCGTGGAGGTTTCCAAAATGTAGTTTTTCTTTAGGCCTCACCTCATATTTAGTTGGAACTTTTTTGGGAAAGTTATGCTAATTTTACACTATAACGTATTGAATATTGTTATTAATTAAGTTTGTAAAATTATTTCATATTTTAAAAAATTTCCTGCCCAAATGTTGAAAATATTTCCTTGAATAAAACAAAAATAATCAGGTGATCATCAAACATACTGAAGCATGTGTAATATATTTCAAAATGGTCAAATAAAATACGTAACCAAGTAACTCCTTTTCTTAAACATAGATACAGTAAGTAGGTTAGTGTAAGAAATTAGGTGGTCCGCAGGGCGTGGAAGGGTTGCTGAAGTGGTCCACAGAGTTCAAAAGGTAGGGAAATGCTGATCCAAACCCACATTAACAGTTTTTGAAATGGGTAATAGAAGAAGACAAACAATTTGGAGGGAAATTAAGCAATGCAACAGATGAAATAGAAAAGATAATATAGTACAAGCACTTTAATCCAGTGCCCTTGGGAAATAGGCCATGCCGGACTATGGAATTTTCCTGACTACGGTAGTTGGCCATAATGAAAGGTAAACAAAATCTATGCAGTAATTTTTTGTTTTATGATTTTATTTCACATAACTTTTCAGATTCACTTTGTTCACATCTCATTGTTCATATTTTGTTTTATTACAGTGTCCATTCGGATGGTAAGTAGTTGAAGCAGAGAGAAAAGGGAAAGATATTAACTTGTGGCGACTTTATATTTAAGTGATTAGATTTGAGTTTCCTCCTTCCTATTCTTAGAGGGATTTAGTTTGTTATATGATGTGTATGAAAGAATTTAGTGAGTTTTTAATTTTAAACCGGTATGTCAAACTGGTGGCCTGTGAGCCACGAGTCCATTTCTTTCCCTAACTACAACCCAAAAACTAATTTGATTGAAGTAAAGCACTCAATATTTTATATAAATGCTTTATTTTTGTGAAAAGGACAATATTCTGTCATTGTTACTGAGATCGTATAGAACATGTTTGATAAATTGCTGTTTTTAATGCCAAAAAAGGCGTCCAGTCTTCTAGAATAAATCACTTTTTTCCAAATCTTACTCTCATAATGTAACTGCAATCCTAATGCGGCCCTTCTATAACATCCATCGCTTTAATGAGACCCTGCTATCTCTTCGAGTTTTACATGCCTGATTTAAATGCACGGACATCAGAGTTTAACTCTTAACATTTTGGTCTCAACATTCAATCTCTTCCGGGCCTACGGGCTTCGCCCAGGCAGTATCTATGTGACTGGAATCACGTTTAAAACACTATAGAATTTAAACAAATATTTTTTATACTTTTTAAATAATTGGGAGCGTAATAATTCTTCATGTAAACCCACTAAATATACTGAAATGCAATTTTATTATACTGAGTCAAGTTCTTCGTTAATCGTTTTCCCGGCTTGTTTCTTAGTCCTCTCACTTGGAGACAGGATCAGTCCAAGCTGTAGGTGACCTCTTGAAGTGTTGTTCTTATAGCAGTGTAATTTTACATAAAAATTAGGCTGTCGTAAAGTGACTTGATTTTTCGATTTATATTTATTCCAACTCAATAAATAGGAATTAAAAATTAGAAAGTATTGTTAATTTTGTTTGTCTTTTATTTGTATTGGGCATTTTTAATATTCAATGTTTGTCTTAGTTTTACAATGAATTTGCTTAATTTACTATAGGTAACGATAACGATAAATGCAGTTTTGCCTCATTCAAATATTTTCAATTATTAAATATTGATTTCATTATTTTTTAAGCATTCCAGTAATATTTGAGATTTTGATTGAATTCCGATAAATTCCTGACATTGCAAGAGTTTATAAGCCGGTGTGATTGGGTTGTGAAAAATTCAGAATGCTCTAATATACCCATAGAAGAGGAAGTTCTCATAAGTAGAAAACAAGTTCTGAAAGTGTACAGCGTATTACAAAAGGGTGCGTTTCTTGCAGTGGAATATTTGAAATGTATGATATACATGTTCGTTTTAAAGTTCTTTTTCTTCATCATAAATAATTTTCATCCTATTTAAAAATATTGCATGCACACATAGGGAAATTAAACGTATTTTTTGATATTGTTTATGTTAACAGCAATGAAGTAACCATGCAAGAAATTTTCAAAGTTCAACTCGGACTAAGACATTCTTGTTTGATTTTCTTGATAACGGCTACTCCTACGATAAAAATGTATAGGAAAAGAAACACACTATTTTACTAGTTCTACAAGTTTTATTTGGAAAATATTTTGATATGAGCAATACTTTACGAGATATGACGGAAATTTCATTTTTGTCACCAGTAAAGTGCTACCCCTGATTGGCTTATGTGATTCGTGTTCTTATTATCTTTGTAAGTTGTTAATAACAAATTTCACTAAAATCCGTTCGGTAGAAGTCGAGAACAGACAAACCGAATAGGCGCTCATGCTGGAAGCGAAACGCCCCTAAAAAGCGGACGGCTAAAAATACCTACCTCGGCGTTTTCCTATCTATCATTTCTTTCTGCATGTGCGCGCCTTTGTTTGTAAAACGTTAACAGGGTCTGTGTGATGGCAGTGCCAACGGTGCGACTGAGCCGGGCCCGGTACTTACGGAGGCCTCGCGCTCAAAAAAATCTGTTGTAGTTATTGAGCCCACGCATTTAAAAAAAATCGGGGAAATATCAACACTGCCATAGTGAAAGAGACTGCTTTATTAAAATTTTTTGTCGCGTAAGAGGCTTCGCGCGCTCACTTGGCACCGGGTCCCGCGATTTTCCTATACGGTTCTGGATATCACTTAAATCTCCGATTATGACTGGGATTGTAAATAAATACCCTGCAGCTCCAAGGCATCGAGCGTTTTCGATAAGCCCTGTTTACTCGACTAGTACGTTACTGTGGTTTATTTCTCTTTTAGAGTCCCTATTGAAGTTTTTTCGCGCTTCCTCGGGGTGGCTCTGTTAATCGTAGTGGCAATCCATCATCATAGGCTATATTTTAAAAATGTTATTGCATAATTGTTGAGCTCATTATTTTTATTTAATCATGCGGTAGAATTTGGCGCGTTTTATTAGTTACAGTATCGTCTCAAGTGAACGTAAACTGATCTTAGATTTCCTCGTTTCGACGAGTGATTGTGTCGTTACCTTTCACTTTTATCCGGAACAACATTCGCCAGGCATGATAAACTCGAAGATGCATCAGGGCCTCATTAGGATTACAGATGTTTAATTAGACCCACAGTTGTAAATAAATGAGACTTTTTCTGGAAGATTGTCTGTTTTACAAAAAACCATAATTTAGAAAACGCGTTATACAGTACCATAGTAGCTATGAAAAAATTGTGACCTTTTCACAAAAATGAAGTACCTACCTACAGGAGGTCGCCGAGTTAGGAATGGGTTGCGTTCCAAAAGTTGGTCTTTTGTTCGGAACTCGGAACTGTAGACAGTATTTTATAATTGGTGGTTAGATTCCCAAGTCACACCACAAATGCCTATTTAACCCACAAATCTATATTTGCTCTGAATAATTGTAGAAAACAATCCTGTTGTAGACATTCCCTTTGTCTTTCATTACCCTTCTGATCGTCTGACGTACAAGTAACTTAGAACGTAACGGGCCACTGTGTCTAAGAACACTTCCGCAGAGGGTTGACGCTACACTCCGCCGTGGCAATTAATTCTCGAGAGAAAAACGTACGTGCGTGTTGGCGACTGTATGCCCTATTTATTAAAATACCTTATGGAGCTTCTTTCCTAAGTACGGATGCTCGTAAGTCGGGAACCTGTATTTATGTAAAATCTAACGATTTAGTCGAAACGAAAATTCGCATTCGGCCACTAAGGCATAGAAAGTGCAGCCGGCAGTTCGACATACCCGACTTACGTGAACGACGGAGTGTACTGTAATAGTCTCAAAATTACCCGAGCGACTGCCAAAATAGCCGCATATCAGCCAGATGAGTAGCGGTTTTACGTGAAGGTATTGATTTATAGAGAGAATTGCTACGCAATTATCACTTTCTTACAGCAGAAACGGAAATTCTTCATGAATTTCATTAATATACAGAGAATACGGCAAAGTTTTTCCTGGACTTCAAATGACAAATACAAAATACATGTTTGCATGTTGGTTTGTGTAAGGTGATGCTTCTATATTTTTAAGTTCTAAGTTACCAAAAAGGAACGAAATGATATTCAGTTTCTTCTGAATACCATTAATTCACTTTTTAGCAAATATGGATAGCTTTTTCAAGTAGAAAGAAATCCGTTAAATGTTTTGGAATTGAGAAAAGACATTGGAAACCAATGTACGAGTAAGATATATTCACGTTTCAAAGTAAAGGGGAATTTTTTGAATTGGTTTTATTGTAATAATATCATAAACAAGATTGTTTTTGCTGGTGGAAAAGGTAAAAACACCATACCTTTGTGCGTTATAATTGAAGTGAGAGGAGCGGGTGACCTCTTGTGTTGATTTCTGTTTCTTGTTTCAGATCCATCGTGATGAGCACCGTGGAAGTTGCTGATTTTCTTCCAATCACTGTCGCCCTTCGGTTATTATTTTATACAATTAGGCGAATGCCTAATTTGAAGAGCATTCCAAATGGCTACCGGGCAAATAAAGGGGTCATTTGGATCATAGTATCTTCAACCTGACCAGCCAGCTGTTCTAATAAAAGTTTTGTGTACTGATTTCCTTTTTGTTGCATAAAAAGTGTTATGTTTATTACTTAAATGTTTTAAAACTTTGTAGATTACATCATTATAACTGCATAAATAAAAATGTGTGAAATAATATATTGTCAAAAAAAATTTATTTATTTTTCAATTACCTGTAAGATAGGGTATATTCTCTATTAATAAATTATTTTAAAATATTACTTCACGGCAGGGTTGAGAGAAAGATTTTACAATATAAAGAGAATTAGATAGAAAATATGTTTAATCTTATCAAAACTATGGTTTCTTCGTATTTCGTGACAATTGCCCATCAAGAATGGAAATGGAAGCGTTATTCACTTGTTATGCTAACGCTCCACCGCTGAGCTAGAAAATAACATGGCGTAACTCTCTCCAACAGCGAGAATATTGAATAAGTAAATATGACGTCAAAGGGCGAGGAGAACTGTTACGTCAAGAGGGGGGAGGAGGGGAGCTGCTACGTCAGAGGGGCGGAGGAGGGGGCTGTGACGTCTGATGTAGTGACCTTCACTCTCACTTTCACTTTCACTTTCTTGAAAATTTTGAGGAAAAACCGAAAATTTTGAAAAACCTGTGTAAGTAGACCAAAAACTGCGTTTGACCTTTATTTAACCTTCTCCGACCGCTAATTCACCTCAAATTAGTTCCGATTTCCGCCACCTGCCCAGTAAATGGCGCATGACTAGTTGAAGGCGGTGAATGGGCCAGGTTGTCATTGCGGTATTAGTTCTAATAGCCACGGTAGAGGGTTGGCTAATATATCTGGTTACGAATACTAAGCGCGCGAGTTCGAATCATCCTGTGTGACTGGATTTGTTTTCGTGATTACTTTTGTTATATATTAAGATGGTCTCGGCGAACCCATAGTGGACTATAAGTTTTAATTACAGTTATTTCCACTAAATGGAATATTTTAAACGCATTTCTCCAATTTTATATCGCTTATATGCGTGATAAACTTAACGTTTTTAAATCGATTTTCGCCTCCGGTATTTACCCAGAAGAATTTTGGGGATAGAACGTAGAATTGACTCGAAAACTTTAAATACAAGTAGCTTTATTTACAATTTTTATTCATATATACAAATACAGGATTTTAGTAGTATAATACGTATCACAAGTACATAATTACACTCCTGTGACTGCGTCGTAAATCCGTGGAGTCTACAAAATTTCAAGTTGGCGAACCCGTCAGTAAATCGGCCAAACTCCTTCGTTGTTCCCAAGACTGGGTCATTCCCTTCAGGTCCGCTCCACGCGTTTTAACAGCTGACTTCGAGTATTTTCTTCTTGACGCTGCTTATGATGGTTAAGTTTTCGCCCGAAGCACATGGCCGGAAAAATGAAGCAGTGATCTTCGGAACACTCCAAATAGGCGACGACAACCTGGGCCTGTAAAAAAAACAAAGAAAGCATTAACATGGAATTACCGTCATCTTTGTGATCGAAGTCAGTGGCTCTTGACACATGAGTTAAAAATTGCTTTAATCTTGTATTTCTAATTTTATTAATTTCATCGGTGAGAAGGTGCAAAACGATCTTTATTGAGGCGTAATTCGTAAAATACCGCATAACCTGAGACATAGGACTTTAAAATTTTATTGCGAGAATCACCGTAAGAGATTCATTTCCCGTGTTTTTACGTGGCGACCACAAAAATACACATGGTGAATTATGGAATACAAATGAAAAAATTAACAAAGATTAGGCCTAAAACATTTCGAAAAACTGAAATTCAGTAATAAATACCAGAAAATGTACAAAATATAAATATTAATGACAATAATGAACTATTTCGGAGAATTATCTGGGACCGATCAGGAACATATGCACATCGCCGTATACAAAGGACAATACAGCTGAAAGAACTACGTGAAAATCGTGGGACGCACAGTATTTTACACAAACATCCTGCATGCGGAAAACGCTAGATGAGGTGCTAGAATGTTAAAATAAGACTTCGTCGTATAGAATAGCAAAACTATAGTCATTTTTTAAGACCTTTACGCGTGGCATGCATTCCGAGCGCCGATACGGCTGTTTTTTTAGGCGCAGACCTTCCATTCTATAATGCATTATTTAATAAATAGATAAACCGCAAAGAGAAGAGAAATCTGAACTCATTCCAAACCGGAACCCCCGAAATGCTTACCTGGAAGAACTACGATTATACCTTGGCATATGTCGAACTACGCCATCTCTCGCGGCATCTTTTGCGTTTCCGGTAACTATAGCCGGCAAAAACTACGAAAATTGTATGTATGAAGGCATGTTTGGTCGATTCTACATTAAGAGAACGCGTTTGTCAGCGCTCCGTCCTTCGGAAGCGACGTTAAGCAGTTGGTCCTCTTGGTGCTCTTCGTAAAGAGTAGCCTATTGCCGGCACCGGGTTTCTCTAATCTTTTCTGTTTTTGTCCGGTGTGGAAGTCGTTATGGCTATAATAATAATCTTAGAGGTTGGTTAACCAAAAATACATAAAAAAAACAATTAAAGCGTTTTCTTTTTTATATGGATGCTTTACTTTTATGAAAAAGGATACAATGTTCTGTCATTATTAGTGAGGACCAATAAAGCATGTTCTCTAAATTATTGTTTTTAATGCCAAAAATTCCGTCAAATCTTCTAGATTAAATAATTTTTTTCCAAATCTGGCCCTCATTAAGCAACTGTAATTCTAAGGCCCTTCTATAACATCTATAGCTTTAATGTGGCGCTGACGCCTCTTCGAGTTTGACGTGTCTGGTCTATATATACATTCATCTCTCTCGTTCTGAATATCACTTCATTAAAAGAACCGCGTAACAATTGAACGAATTGCCTGAAGTATATACTCCTTACTCCCTTTCCAGGAAGTTAAGGTGACTTCGGGGGCGTACTTCAAAATAGTTATCATATAATTTACGCGAAAATTTATATATATATATACTTATATGTAAATCTGAAATTCTGTTTTCTTTGAACGCTATATAAATCCACACCTTTGAAGATATCATCACGAAACTTAGCATAGGTGTATAATTTTACACTGCGAGTAACATAGACTATATGGCGATACAAAATCTGGAGGTGCTTAATAATTATGTTCATAATTTTGCTTGACTAGCGTGCTGCGCGTGACCTTGGTCTTACGCAGAGAGATACTACGAGCCACGAGTGAGGAGAAGTGGAGGGGAAGGAGTTGCATAAGTCATAAGCGCAGTAGTAAGATAGAGACGTATACAAGTTCGTCCGTAACTTAGTTGGCATAGTTAGAAAAAAATATTGTCAAAGAAGTTAAGGTGAATTTAGGGACGTACTTCAAAATAGTTACTATATAATTTACGCTAAAATGGTCATCATATAAATAAAAGCCTTAGCAAACGTTGTGTGTAATACTTTTTCAAGCTTATTATCTCGCAAACGACTGAACCGAATTTGATGAAAATTTCAGGATAGCATTATAATAGAATAAAAAAACGTTTTAATGTATCCAACTCGAAATCAAAGACCCAGGGGATAATTTCCATTTCCCATAATGTAACACGTAAAAATGGACATTTCGACGTGCAGGCTTTCATTCTTTTTTAGATTAAAATTAGAAATAATAGACCTACAATCTTCGGATATAAACCATTTTGAAGAAACCATTATAAAGTTTCTTATTATTTTAATTTTTTTCCGCATACAGTTCGAAATCGCTCAATTTAAACGTTTAATTCACACAGTTTGAGGAAATCTTTCCATTTTTAACGGAATGTTACCTTGCCTAACTATTCCATTGTTAGACCTCGATATCATATTGTTATGTCAATCCTTATGGGTATAAACGTGCTTTGAATGCTTTTAATACGAGATAGAGGGAGAAAGAGAGTGGGGGAGAGGGACGGGGGAGAGATGGGGGAACGATTTTCAAGACAGTTTTTCTGATGTTAACATGATCTCCCTAAATAGTTTGAACGATCGTATCTTTCCTCCCGTCATTTTTGACGAGCATTAAACTAGTATATAATAAAACTCAGATTATCTGAAATAATAAAATTGGGACCAAGACTGATTCGAATAATCAAATTCTGTATATTTGCTTAAGAGAAAGGACTTTGACTTAAAAGTTTTTATTGCCTCAAAAAACATGGAAATAACATGTCTTTTAACAATAGATTTAACAAATAACATTTAACAATTGAACCTCATATTACACATGTATTTAAGGATAACGCCCGCTTAGGCTAGATGTCTCTTCTGGATGGAAAGGCTACATAATTCGAACAGTTTGTAAGCCATCTGGCAGGAGGATGTTTGTCATACACACGGGGAGCTTACCCTGGCATTCGCCCAAAGCCGGAGGGGAAACCCGGAAAACCTTCCGAAGGTTGCCTGCATCTTTCCAACTCGATATTTAATGTAACAAGGGAAAGCGAAAGAAGAAAATTATATATGCATAAAGCTCAGGAGATAACAGAATTAGTCTAAAATATATTTCATTTTATAAAATTTGTAACAGATTAACAAGGGTGAATAGTTTTATAATCGTTATTTTGTCCTAAGATTGCCCGCTTTATCACTTTGCACTTTACACCGCACTCTACACTATTCGTTGCCTATTTCTCTGCGAGTTAAAAACAGTGAGAAAAGAGTCGCAGAGCAAATTACACATTACACTTATTTAAATACTTGCAGTAGTTAAAAGCAGTTGTTTTTTCGAAAACATTTACAAAAGTTTGCCTTTCATTATGTTAAAATCAATGAAGAAAGCATATTTCTTATTTTAGGATTATAACGTCATCATAAGATTACATATTTGGTTTAAATCGACGACCTCATAATATAGATTATAAATTCCCATTAAAAGCATTATATCAAAAGACAATACTACAACAAATAAATATCAGCACCTAAGCGTATTTTTTTGTAAAAAATCAGAAACAGATGCCAAAGTGAAACTTTAAGCGCATTAAAAAAAGAGCGCTAAAAATACCTACTAAATATTCTTAAGGTGAATTTTTTTCTGTTAACAGTTACTTTTAGACGGATGTAAAATTACACTGCCATCATTTAATAAAGAAGCTTATATATTGTTTGCATCACGTGAGTCAGGACTTTTCATATTTTTCCAGGATCGCCACCTCCGTGAAATGCGAGAGCATCCGCTTTTACAATTGACACGATATTTGTTTATTCGCAGATACGGTATTTTCCCCAGAAACGAAGAGGAAGTGGAGGCTTCCGGATTTTCGAAAGCTAAGAAAATTTAAGCTACGCGTAATCAAGGTTCGAACCTGGCGTGAGCCAATATAAAATGATGCCCATAGGGTTCCCGTTGCTAAAGTTTTCGAATTCAATATATAATAACGTTAATCCACCACTCAAACCGATGAATGAAATAGTAAAAATAACGACTGGCGGATGAATTAGTCGCATAATTTTTGCGTACTATACAATTTCAAGGCTTACTTTAAAGTAGGGGTCTCAAACTCACATTGGTGTGCGGGCCGCATGACGGCTTTCTGACGATTCGCGGGCCGCATTCATTACTTTCCCAGTCTTCACACCTTTTCGTATTCTCTGTATTATATTCACTCTCCATTTTCACAAGAGAGGAATCGCTCTATTACGCGTCTTACAGGCAGTCATTACAAAAATGCCAGATTTGGCGTCGAGGGTTAAGTCATTCTGATACGCAAGAAACTCGCTGGCAGTGGGATAAACATTCTTCAGTAGGTAACTCAACCGTGCAGGCTGATATAAATTGGAATGATTTAATACACTTCTTAGATTCTTTATAAATATTTGCGTGAAATATTTGATAAAAATAGATTTGAGTTCGGGTCGCGTAGTATAAAGTAAATTGCTTCGCGGGCCTCATGCGGCCTGCGAGTTTGAGACACCTGCTTTAAAGCATACATTTTTTATTTGCTGGCGGTTATAGTAGATAGCCACGATTCTACCACTTGAGAAAGAAAATCTTTCGGTTGGTATGGCAATATGTTCTAGGCAAGAGACTCACTCCTCTTCCGTGCAGATTTTCTACCCTCGGCGGGGGTGGGGAACAGATTTTAGTGTTGAAGGGGTGGCAGCTTTCATATCGGAGTTATCGAAGGTGGTTGCAGGGTTCAATATGGACACTGGATATTTCTTTCCCGGATTGAGAGGCCTACCTCCAGGAAGGTGATGATGTGTGGGGAAGAAAAGATAGGTTAAGGATAGCGCAGGATGGGAAGAGAGGCGTGACAGAAAGGAGTGGATGGAGGCATAGTTCACCAAAACCGTAGTTGCCCTCTCGTACAGCGGTTCTCATCTCAACCTTTTGCATCTTATATCCCACCAACCATTTTGTCAAAAAATCCGGGTCCCACGACGATGGCAGGAGAGGTTGAACTTTTGAATAAGGCAGAAGGAGAGGCCGCGGAAGACGAGTTCATGATCCGCGAGGATGAGATCTTGAGAGATTGGCTTTATGAAATCCCTCTAATTAGGAAGGGCTTGTGGTGTGGATGGGAGTTAAGGAGGAATAGTTCATCAAAGATAATTTTGAAACTATACACAAATATTTAACTAAGAATATTAATCTATTTACTATTGAGGTTGTAGTAGGACATTAATACAATCACAGATCTGTTGCTAATTATATCTGAACAATTAATATTCAGCACAGGAAACTTCTTTTGATTTTTATATCAAATGGAAATTGATATAACTTTTAGTTTTAACCAATTCATTTACGAATCTTAAAGCCGGTTCAGACTTAAACTCGGGATTATGGGCGGTTCTCCTCCTTATAAGGACGGGTCTGGTCCACCAAGACATTCTGATCTATACTCCCGTGAGTTCCCTTCGAATAATTTTAAGAAGACATTTAAAAGTTTAAGTTAACTTCTTTATAAGTCCTGAGAAATTAAAACGTAGACTCCGAAAAAAACTGAAGGAATGCCATTGATATTCAGCCTTTTCAGAGATATTTATTGCTGGAGTTCGTTGGGAAAGCGCACCATAGCCTATGGTCCATAGGTCATGGCGTCCCAGACAGCCGTGGATACCTCAGGTCAGGCATTTTAACCGAGTTACTCTAGGTCACAGATGGAAAACTTATGGCGCGCGAGATTTATGTTGGCACGTAACCTATGTATTTATTCACTGTTCCCTTAACATTTTTCCATTCTGACACAGCATAGAACAGTGGTTCTCTGGAGATATTTTGTAGTTGCCGCAACTGCGAGCAATCCCTCGTGGCCGTATCAATGAAATATTACAGAAAATGTAACTATAATCATGTAAAAACTTACACATGCCTTCTAATTCAATGACAACCGTTACTTATTTATCATTAATAAATGTTTTTATTTAAATAATTCCAATTATTGAAATTTTAATGTGACCGCACCGAATTGTTGAGAAAACGAGAGAGACTGTAGTAAGGCAGCCGAGTGCACTCACAAGGAGAGAACACTACTGATCCCCAACTGATTCGGCTGAAACTTCGTAGAGATAATGTTCATGACGCCCGATCAAGGAATATATATATATGTTAGGGCCAATACCCAGCCGTTTTTAGTTTATTAATAAAAATAAGTTAATATTTCCCGAGTCACTACATTAGTATCATACACCGTAAGACAAAACGTGCGTATTGAAGCTGGCGTAGGAGGCAGGACGCTTGGTTTTAAATTTCAAGATCAGGCGTTCGAGCCCCTTTTCTTCCGAACTTTTTTTAATTTTTTCCCCACGTAAACTAATAAATTGCTATACAATGAAAAATTAAAAATTTTTTAAATAGTTTGGAAGAACAGTGGCTGGAACACCTGATCTTCACATTTAAAACCCCTACACCAGCCTCAATACATACGATGGGTCTTATGGTGTATTACGCTAATGTAGTAACTCGGGAAATATTAACTTATTTTTATTAATAAACTAAAAATGGCTGGGTATTGGCCCTAACATGTACATATATTCCTTGATCGGGCGTCATGAACATTATCTCTACGAAGTTTCAGCCGAATCAGTTGGGGATCAGTAGTGTACTCTCCTTGTCTCGGCTGCCTTACTACAGTTTCTCTCGTTTCTCTACACATCTGTAATCCTTATTAATGCAACTAGGCTCACACATAAATTAAAAATTAGATGAGAATAGGGACGCACGTTATTTTGTAAACACATTATATGGTTATCTTCTCTTCATTGATAATCTAAATAAACGGTTGCATTGACGTCGCCTTTATAGTAGGTTCTGTAAGAAGTTAACACTTGAAGGAAAGCAACTGTTAGTGAGTTCGTCTATAATGGTGCAACGACAATCATTGGAACTAAGCTAAGGTAGATTTAAAAGTTTTTCCCCTTTGAATATACCGTGATATTAAACTAGCATTGAATAAATCTGTGATCACGTAATTGCTCTAATATATTGCTGTAAAATCGCAGAAAATTTAAAAAATACCAAGGGGTAGACCAGTGAAAAGGAGAGCTATTAGCCCAGAGAAAGGAAGAGGAGCCAGAGATCAAATGAAGAGTATCATAGGAAAGAGAGAGAAAGAGATCCGGAAGCTCATAGCATTTCCCGTGAAGATGAGGAGCGGAGAGTACAAAAAAGACAAAGAAATAGGGAAACACGTCAAATGAATAGGGAACAAAGAAGATCTAACCTAGGGCCGAACTATTTAGATTATTTGCATTTCATTTACTTCATTAATTATTCAATAAAAATTATTTCATTAAACCTTCAGTTTATTTAAATCACGTTGAGGATCGGAGATTCGGGGCTGCCCTAGTAATTTTATTAATTTTTGTAATGCACATTCTGGGAACCAAAAGGGTCCATCGAAAATAACATTATTACTACAACCATCATTTATTATTCATAATTAACAGATTATTTTGCTTTTTTCGTTGAAAGTAAATATCAACAATTCCCATGCTCATGAATGTGCAGCCTCACTATCAGCTCATTTAAGTTCACCCGAGACATCCAGTTTTCGTATCCCGTGACGATGTTTAAAACGAGATAGCCACCAATCAGAAAAAATACATCGCTGATAAAAGTATTTTGCCTTTTCAATTAATAGTGGATCTGTGATTGAGAAACCTTCAAACGTTTCACTTTAAACCACTCGTATAATATAATATAACCGTTAAAGAATTTAACTTCCGGGCGTCCAAGCATAACCTCACACTGCCGTCCTTCTTCTTCACAACCACTAAAGGATTAAGATATGAACTCTGTGCTTTTCGTATTATACCCATGTCCAACATTCTTTTGATTTGCACGTCCACTGCCGCTCGGTAGGCGAAAGGTATCGGATATATGTGTTGCTTAAAGGGCGTATCATCAGTCAAACGTATTCGGTGGACGTAATGCTGGATTAACCCAGGCGAGTCAGAAAATATTTCCTTGAATTCATAGAGTAAGTCAAACAACTTCTGCGATTCTTCCGCGGTTAGGCATTGGGACTTTTTTACCACTTCCCCTATGTCGTCCCTTGTGACTCCAGGAGCGCTAATCCTACTCACAGCGGAATACATCGACGTGAAATTGGAATCCATGTTTCTTTTTACCATTGAATGCTTGTCGACGAACAAAGTCACCTTCTCTTCCTTAAAATCCAAATTTAAATTATACTTGCTCATAAAATCAATCCCTAATATCAAGGGTTTTATCAAATTTCGCACCACCAAACAGATGGTTTCGAAATATAATCCATCAATCTCAAACGTCAATAAGACTTGCTTTGTAATAGGCATAGACTTTTTACTATTTGCACACATAATGTATGTCCTGTTTACGGGCAAGGTAGGGATATTTGGTTCCTTCTCCATAATTTCCGTGCACAGCTCTTCCGAAATGACGGATATTTCGCTACCGGTATCCAATAGCGCGCGACATTTAATCTTCGAGTAACTAATTTCTATTTCAGGACAGAGTCGTTTCATTTTGGTTTCAAACGACTCTTCTTGCATGAGATCATTGTAAGGATCTCCCTCCAACTCTATTGTGCCAAGAAAAGGTAGGTCCGCTTGAAAAAAATCCTTTGGGCTTGGGAACCCCGACAAACCCAAATCCTTTAGTTTCCCTTCCTGACTGGACGTTGTTCCGAAGTCGAAGCCTCGGTTAAATTAGGCATTGGGTCAGGAGTATAAGGTAATGACATAGATGAAAGTGGATGATTCGGAGGGGGTTGGGTATCCGGAGGAGGAGGTGAAGTAGTGGGGGGTGGAAATGAGAAATGCGTTTCCTCACGACACTCCGTCCTTGCACGAGGCGGCCAGGCTCGTCTTCGTTGACTGTTTGTATAATAGGAATCCCTTCGGGGAGAAGTGGTCATATAGTTGACCACGGGTTCGTTTCTTGTGGCTTCCGTGGGATAATTCGGCGCGTTAAGCTGGCCAAGAAGAGAATTCATTTGACCTATGTCCGTTGGTCTCGCGCTATAAAGCAAATTTTGGATATGAGGTGGAAGTGCTTTATGAGCGTGTAGATTATTTCACAGTCGGGCATAGGTGGTTCCGCTAGGCGAGCCGCTCCAACCATCTCCAAAAAATACTGTTGCATGCTTCTATGACGGGTCGGATTATACCGCCCTGAAGTAATATTTAAGCGATGCTGGAATCGCTGATCGATCCCCCAAAAAAAATTAAGAAATACCTTTTTGAATTCCTCGAAGCTTCCAGGTGGTGGCCACAAGGTTCTTCCCCACAACTCCGCGTCGCCTTCTAACATTTGCAAGGCAATCATGACCTGTTGGAAAGGGGGTATCCCATATAACTCGAAGTAACTCTCTGCTTGAGTGATGAATTGAACCGGGTGCTCAAACTGACGACCCCTATATTTTGGTTTGTAAACGCAATTATTCGGTATTGCGGAACCCATGGCGGAATTGTTCAGAAGGCTTTTCGACTGCATAACATCTAACCTCTTCTTCGATTCCTCAGCTTGGGCCCTAAGCTCCATTATTTCTGACTGATTTTCTGCAATTTTTCCCACAGTTTGAACTAAACGTCCCTCGATGGTTCGACCCATCTCTTCCAATTTTAACGAGGAAGAGGCAATCATCTGGTCGTACTTGGCTTCCAATTCTACCCTAAGAGTTTCTTGAGAGCGGACACATTTCTTACTCTGTTCCATTAAGCGTTCCGCGGTAGTTCGCTCGAGGTTATCGAGTCGCTTATTCAATCTCCCTAGATTTCCGTTTATCTCGCAGCTCATTTTGGCGACATTTAAGTTAGTTTCTTTTGTCCCTGAATTAATTTCAGCCTTCATTTCCCGAAGTTGTTCCATTATTGTCCACATAAAACTTTTTAAATCGGGGCTATCAGAATTCGACCCTTCTTCCGTCGTATTCGGGGTAACGGCTTTAGAACTAGCACCCGACATCGTTCCTAATTCCGGGCCCTCACACTTATCTGGAGTAAAAGATAGGGCTGTGCGAAACAATGTCCCTACATCTGATTCCTCGTCCGAGTCCCTTTTTTTTTCTCTATACGACCGGAAAGCGTCTTTTTCAGCCATTTTACAACAAAAAAATTTACTTTATGAAAAACTCCTAATTACACGTCACTCAAATTAATTATCTAATCGTTCTCACTTAAACTTATGCACTCACGTACAGTCGGGCCCCACGTTGGGCGCCAATGTAGCCGAAAAGGTGAATTTTTTTCGCTTTAAATTTTTTTTTCGTTCGGAGCCGAGCGTGTCGCAAGTGCACAGAAACAGTTCGTGGACGACCAACTATTGTTTAAATTTCACACCCGATTTAATCACTTTTAAGAACTTTCACGCACGGCTGGCACTGACTCGACCGTTGCCCTCTCGCGATCCTGGAGAAGTAGCCTCCTTTAGGCGTCGGAGACGCCTTCTTATATAGGGCGCGGGTGATGCAATGCGTCTTCCACCTCCCCCTTCAGGCAACGTGACTCGCAGGCCACGAACCTGGAAGGTCAAGCTGACGTCGATTTCTGCTTCGTCTTCGGCGCGCCCAAAGTCATTTTCAATTTTGTAACTAAGGCTTTAGTGTGGCCAACAGTGCTACAGGTTGAACCTGTACCGCCACAATATATGTATATATACATATATATGTATATATACATACATATATATGTATGTATATATATATATAATAATGATGTTCTAACGGAGATATTTCGGCAGAACCGAATCGGGTTTCAAATAAACCTAAAATTTCGGTTAACCGGTATTGTCTAAAAACTACTCAGCTCCTCATGCTCATACCAAAGTGTTATATTTGAAATTTGGTAACGATATGGCAAGTACTTATAGAGTTAGAGCCCACACAATCACATACAAACACATCATTCCGAAAAGTCTAAACGTGTTCTAGGAACCTCAAAATGTCTATTTCCGTTGAAATCCCATAGTCGATTTTTTTCATGAAAATAATATTTTCTCTATATTACGTATATGGAGAAAGTAAAAATAATGAAAGCATACAGTCGATTTTATTGTTATTTTAATGGGTGATGTAAATGTCTTCCATTGGAATCGAGCCCAGCACTTTTTTTGAGATTTTTTTCGTCACCACTTTATCATATGTGAATCGAGCATTCTTGCCAAATTTAGAGTTTCTATCTCTATTTTCTCTCGAGTTATCGATAGAGGGGGTGGTTAGCAATGTTATGGTCGTGGGTTTGAATCCTGCCGAGGTCATGTCAAAATAAAAATATCATTATTCGCATTTTTTCTAGCGAGCGGGTTTAGCGTTACATCTGACAAACAAACCAACCAACAGATCACGGAAAATATCTATAGAATTTCTGAGCTATATAAGCATAGGGGCATTCGGTGTATGTTTGGTGCAGTAGAGTATATATCGCTTGGCAGAAGAGCGTGGGGAGTTTGATACATCTAGGAAGGAATATGTTATAGCGGCAGTCAATGCAAATTGGGTGGCATAAATCAGGGGGTAATTTCATGTGTTGGGTGGTCTATATCGAAAGAGCAATCAAGTGATTGATGGTCGTATATATATTAGGCCCTAATAATTAGGGGTTTGTTGTGCAAGTTGGGTGGCATATATTCCAGCTGATTTTTTGTGTTTTTGGTGGCACACACACACACGCACACCCTCACACACACACACACCCTCACACACATACCGTCTCACACACACATCCTCATACACACCCTCACGCACACACACAACCTCACACACACATACCCTCACACATACACATACCCTCACACACACATACCCTCACACACACACACCCTCACACAAACATCATCTCATTCACCCAAAACATTATTTTCTCTCACGCATTTACAGGCAGTTGTTTTCGTTCATTCACTCACGCATACATCCCTCCACATACTCCTTCGTACGTACTGGGATATCAAAAGAAATTTTCTTATTCTATTGTTACCGTAATATCCTCAGGCTATCTTAACCCATCGATACGGCTAAAGCGACCTCATAAATTAACCTAATACATCTCTGAATATTCCATTTTATCTACTTCTAGATACTTCTCAATCTACAACATAGCAGCGAAATTAGTTGAACCATGTTTTCATCATTTTATAATTCCTTTATATCAACCTATAAATCATTCATTGCATTATTTATCCTCTTCTCTGGGCACATTAGCAGGTATAACATGCTCCCATGGCGGCGAGCTCTTATGGGCGCCAAATTTGAAACCCTCGTTCGCTTGCGTGTTTTTGGATATCGTTGTCATCGCCTGGTTGATGTAGGATGGGCTTGGTTGGGCAAATCACAAAATTCGACGCACGATGCGTAGAGGATCCCTCATGTAATTACACATACCTCATATGATGGAAAGGTATTAAAAACGTAAAAACAATGTATCGCAGGAAAATGAATCGCGATTTTAACATAAAACATAAGCCATCAATGTTTTAATTCACATCACTGTTTTCTGACATATTTATTAAACTTCCTTTGCTTTGAGGCCATATTGTATTTTGAAATATATGAAATCGAATAATTTCACCGTTCTTTGACTACACTGCCATCTACATCAATACATGTCATAACGTTATTCATGTAAAGCAAGAGCTCTGAAGGCCTCTTTGCGAGCTCAAGGAGTCTCTACTCGTCATCATCTTCTCTCTCGATCGCTGGAGTTTCTTTGGGATCATTCGAATCTTAGGGATTGCTAGAATATCCATTTAATTGTCAGGAAGTTGCTACCATGCAATTGTTGAAATATGCCGGATGGTGAGACATTTGGTTAGTTAAACAGAAAAACATTTCTTCCTTCAGAACTTCCTATTAGCTAATTACAGGTTTTTTGGAAAGTGCAAATGATTTATTGTATTAGCAATTCCACTTCTTGTTAACAATAAAATACAAAACCAAAAACAAACTAAGAAAATATGGCAAAAGTAGACATTATAAGAAATATTATAATAATATGTTTTAAGAAATATTAGAAGAAATATTTTTCTCTACAACTTTGGTCCTTACGAAGATTACTAATAACGACGTTTTTAAGGAGACGTTTGATGGAAACCGAAACACCGATTATTTATAAATAATTCTTAAACAATAACAGTTATGAAAATTGATTCAAATGAAAGTTGTAGGAAATTACATTCCCTATAATCTTTGTATAGAATTGTATATACAATAATGATGTTTTAACAAAGAAATATCGCAAAAACCGAATCGGGTTTCGAATAAACCTCGACTTCCGGTTATCCGTCATTGTCGAAAAACTAATCAGTTCTTTATGCTCATGTTAAAGTGTTATATATGAAATTTGGTAAACATATGACACATACTTTTTGAGTTAGAGCGCCCACAATAACATACACACACACACAGACATCATTCCGAAAATAGTCTAAACATGTTCTAGGGACCTCAAAACGTGTATTTACGTTGAAATCTTGAAGTCGATTTTTTTCATGAATACAATACTTTCCCATTACTACGTATGGAGAAAGTAAAAAGCAAAATATCTCCGAAATGATGATTCTACGAAAATTTGTTTCAAACAAAACTTGGAAGAAATATTATTCTCTACAACTTTGGTCCTCACGAAGATTACCAATAATGATGTTTTTAAGGGAAAACCAAAAAACATGTTATTTATAAATAACTCCTAAACAATAACTACAATAGAAAACTGTTAAAAATGAAAGTTGTATGAAATTACATTCTCTATAACTTTTGTATAGAATTGTAAATACAATAATGTTATTTTAACAAAGAAATATTGCAAAAACCGAATCGGGTTTCGAATAAACCTCGACTTCTGGTTACCCGTTATTGTCGAAAAACTAATCAGTTCTTTGTGCTCATGTCAAAGTGTTACATATGAAGTTTGGTAACGATTTGGCATGTACTTTTTGAGTTAGAGCGCCCACAATAACATACACATGCACACAGACATCACTCCGAAAATAGTCCAAACATGTTCTAGGGACTTCAAAACGTGTATTTCCGTTGAAATCTCGAAGTCGATTTTTTTCGTGACTACACCCCTCACCAACCACGGGGGTTAAGTTCCTAAAAAGTACCATGGTTGGCAAAATTGCAGTTGGTAAATACTTAAGTATATTGGAAATTGGGGGTTAGGTTCCACGGTTCGTATTACTATACCATATATTATTGATCACTTACATTACTCACTTATTTCTCACTTAAATACATTATATAAATATTACGAATTCAATAACATGCTGTTCTTTCCTTACGAGCTCTCTGGTTTGGCATAGTCGAAACTCCCGTAGATGAAAAATGTGTGACGAAAAACATTCATCGCCATCTATGCGCTACTAAATGCGAGAAATAGCTTTCCGCTGCATTCTGCTGTTCGGAACTACATATTCTACCCCAGAATGAATTCTTTTTTTAAGAATTTCTTCAAACGTATCACACTTTGCATAAGCCAAACTATTGAGTACAACAATTACCGACTGAAGGATTACAAACGCCCCATAGGTAACGGAGAAATTACGTGCATACTACGACGTACAATCACATCATTTTATACCTACTATGGTCTTCTAATCTTACCCGGCATATTTTTGCATTTAAACAAATATTATTATGCACAAATTCAGAAAAATATTAGTAAACGTTTAATGTATTTAGTATGCTGATATGAATAATACAAAACTAAACATGTCGTGTGGATTTGCGGTGCGCGAAAAGCATGCGTATGCTGATGTGAATAATACACAACTGATCGCCTCGTGTGGAATGTAGAGACTTGTGGCTGGCGAAAAGCGTAATTGTACATTACGGCAACAAAGCAATAGCAAGCAAGTTAGAACACAACATAGCCTTCGTGAGTGAGTGCAGGTGACAAGAAAGTTATACGATGCGCGGGATTATCCTGCTGAATGCAGTGACTTGTGGCGTGTGAAAAGGATACGTAATCGTGTCAGTACGGCAACAATGTAATAGCGAGCAACTTAAAATGACAACAAAGTCTTTGTAAGTGAGTTAAGACAACAACAAAGTCATATTGTATTTAAAAGTTTTCTTGGTCCGAACCGTGGATACGCAAGGGAAATGTCCGCGATTGGGAAGGGGTGGACTCAATATCTAGACCACGTATGGTCAAGGGCCGCAGTTAATAAACCTGCGGTTGGAGAGGGAGAGGTGTACAATACTTTCTGATTACTATGTATGGAGAAAGTAAAAAGGCTTGGAAAATTTTGCTGCAATTCTTGACTATATACCCTGTGAATTAGGATTTTTGTGCTCTTACCAAAATCAAAATTAAGTAAAGCGAATGACTTTTATCTGTCGAAGAGGAACCACGAGTGTGCTTATCGACAATCTGACCAAGAATCAAAGAAATATGCAAAAGCCACCAAGCTCAAATTTCATATTGAAAAGTTAAATATAAATATAATAGGGGCTCTGCCCCTGCTCGCTGTGCTCGCCAATCCCAATGGGGGCTCGGCCCCCAGCCCCCCCGGTGGCGTGCTTCGCATGCTCCCTTCGTCCATTGTGAGCGGGAATGCACAATATATTACTATTACTCCGCCAATCTTTTATCTACGCCAATGTACTAAAGTCACTATTATTTAAGTTATAAAATTATTAGTTTTTCATCGTACTTGTATATATGTATGGGCCAATCCATTGGGACCTCGCTGCCCATCCTTCTCCATCACTGAGGTGAAAATATAACTCTCTATTAGGGATGCACCGAATATCAAAATTGCCGAATAACGAATAAGTAACCGAATTCTGTTACAGCCAAATAAAAAAATACAGAATAAATAACCGAATACTGATAGTGCTGAATACCGAATACAGTACAATCTGGTTAATTCGAAATTCACGGGACCAAAGAAAAAGCATTTCGAATTACGAAGAACCTCTATAATTCGAAATTTACAAAAAAGCGTCATTTACCAAATTTAAAAAATGCAAATATAAATTACAGAAAAACAAAAGAATATGACACCATATTAAAATACAGAAAAAAAGGATGTACTACACATGCATACCTCAAAATATGATGTCGATGAATAAAAGTCAAATTTAGGATTACTCATTTAAACATTGAAACATATATGAACATATAATTAAACCATTAAAATGTTAATAATGTCTTTCACTTATTTCAACTTAAAAGTAAATAAACAAAAGTGTGTAATAAAATATTAATTTAAATTTATTTTAAAAAGTTGGTTATTTTCCCGTTTCAATTTCAAGGCACTCCCTAGCGCAATGTGTTGAGTAATGGCATCAACTTTTTCACAGATATTCATTGGTCCGTCTGGCATCCCAGACACGTACCTTTGAAGGGTATCTTAAGCTTTTAAAACATCCTACTTAGATGGCAATGGCATATCCAACCTAGCATCGACGTTATCCACATCGTCTTCTTCGTCACTATCACTCGCAATGGTTTTCGATTCGTCGATCGTGGGGTCATACTCAACCGACGTAGCCAAGTCATTATCAAAGGAAACAAAGTCTCCAAAACTGACAGGCCCCAATACTGTCGATTACTTCCTCCACTTCTGTACCTTGGAACACTTCTGCCGGCTGCGAAGATAGCCCGATTTTCTTAAAACAGTTGGCGATGGTTTGAGGAGTCACCAATTGCTACGCCAATGACAAGGCCTGGCACGCGTCTAAAATCGTCCATTTTCGTAAATCATCCTGCGAACATCCATTTGTAATTTACACCAAGTATGACAACAATAGTTTTTTTTCTGTAATGACTCTTTAAATTTTGAATGATGCCCTGGTCGAGTGGCCGCAGAACACTGGTTGTGTTCGGCGGAAAATACAGCAACTCAACATTGGGCGTATTTATCTGAGCCACATGCTGAGCAGAACAGTTGTCTAGTGTCAACAAAATTTTACGATTTTCCACTGCCACACGTCTTTGCATTCTTATTAAAAAACTTTTGAATATGTCTGTTGTCATCCACACCTTTTCGTTATGCTCGTAAATTATGGGCAAATAATCACGATTAATACCTTTGAAACAGCGTGGGTTGCCATATTTTCCGATGATTACAAGTTTTTCTTTATTCGACCCATCCATATTTGTGCAGAGCATTTTCTTTGCAGCTATTGAGCTCTCTGTCCTACCTGTCTTTCGGTCTTCATATATATATATATATATATCATTGAGTGCTCATTTATTAAATCAATATATAAGAATAGAGATGGTGAGAGCATTACTGCAAAATATTATATTGACATTTGGGGGCTCCTTAGTGTTCTTTATGGCATTAAGGAGTCCCTAAATTCCAATATAATATATGATAATAATAAACTGCATGGGAAAATCACAAATAACTTTCTTCCATTATAACTACTAACATTAAGACTGCCAAAAACTTTCTGATTGACTACTCCCCAGGTATAAATTACTTGTATTTACTATAATACACAAATTCATCATACAGAGATCAAAAATGCAAACATACTCTAATAATTGATTGAAAAACAGCTTCATTATGAACTTAAATGGCTTATAAATCCATGACATAATTAAACTCGGAGCAAGAATGCTGAAAAAATAAATAATGTTATGATGGTTTAATTGTTCAAAACCTCTTCATAAATAACCACGTCATAGAAAATGGTGCATGCCAAAAACTTTTCGTGTAAGGATTGTACAATGCAATTTAAATCTAAATTTTTGCTATTCCATGGCATAAATCTGCAAATGCTCCTATATGTCCTACTTATATTACACTCAAAACTAGTTTAGTAAACTTCTCATTGTGCAGATCTATGATGCAAAATTATTAGTTTGAAATTAAAATAGGATAGAAATTTTTGGCATACTTTCACATAAAAACTTATTAATATAATAAATATTGTCCCCCCTTACAAGCAACCAAAATAGAAAATTATACAATTACAAACTATATACTATAGTTGTATGTACTACATTATGTACACCTGGCCCTCCTATAACACGGGTTCTTATAACACAGATTCGCTACAGCACAGTTTGTTTTTTACTACCAAAAATTCATACAACGTGTGTTACAGTTCACATCAATGCAGTTTGGTTGGACTTGGGATGTGGGATTCCCGAGGGACAGCTGAGCTGGAGGGCTCTTCCTCTTCTTACCTGTTAAGTTTTCTTCCTTTTGTTATTTTTCGTGCATTCGTATCCTCATTTCTTGTTAATATTTAATACATATTATGGCTACCCCCATGAAGAAATACAGAACTTCACTAACTCTAGAATCAAAGCTGGTATTATTATTCAACAACTTGATGGTGGAGAGAGCTGCATCCCATGAGCATTTATATAACGTGAATGAGTTAAGCATATGCACAATAAAGAAGAATGCAGAAAAAATTAGAAGCTTTCTGACTCAGTCATGCTCAACAGCTGCAAAGAAAATGGCAAGAGTGAAAACCCATTGTTGGAAAAGATGTTCGCTACCTGGCTGGAAGACCAAAATCAAAAGAAAAGGCCAATTATCTCTAACACCATCCATGCAAAGACATTGAAGCTGTATGATCACTTACAGAATGAAGGAGCAGGTCCTTCCACTGCTGAGCCATTCTTAGCAAATAAAGGTTGGTTTGACAAGTTCAGACAAGTTTAAGGCTATTGTAAAAGCTGAAGGACACAACCCACAGCAAGTTTTTAATGCAGATGAGACTGCCTTAATACATGAATGTGCATAAGAGAGATAGGTTTCGGAATTTTTGTCCTGAATAAGGATGCACGAAATGGTATGGAACGCAACCCATATTTCACTATGTAAAACCGGGCTCACTTAATGTGGATTCACATTACATGGTGCTTTTCCAGATCGCATTGTATGCATTATAGGAGGGCCAGGTGTATTACAGTCACTAGCAGATTTGAAAAATTGTCACCCCTAGGCCAAATTATTTTTCCATCCCTAAAAAAAATTCAATAAAATTGATTTAATTTATATATTATACCAGAGGAACAATTCCTTCTTTTCCTGGGTATTTACGATTATTACCTTGACAAGCTTCCATCAGTAAGTACCAATGGTATTTCATAATTTCAAAGTCTTCTTCGACCTCCATAACTTTGATAATCACACTGAAAGCCCTCTTTACAGTGCTTCCTCATATACTATATTACAGTCTTGCAACTTGGTCAATGAATATACAAATCCGACCGCTCCAAAATGCCACCACCCCTAGGTCATTGCCTACTATGGCCTTATTGCGAATCCGCTAATGATTACAGTTGTATAATTTTCTTTTTTAGTGGTTTGTAAGGGGGTGATAATATTTGTAAGCTGATAGAGGTAACCTAGACAAGAATATTACATATATTCTCAACTTGGATCATAGAAATCAATGTTGCTTAATATTATATAATAATAATAAAAGAAAGGCAACATTCAACATGAAAATAAGGTATAAACTTTCTAGCATATAATAATTAAAAATACTGCATCTAGGCAGCTAAATTAACAGAAATGTATTATATATATATGAGTCAATAATAGAATGTTGGGTACAGCTACAATCACATGATGCAATATATGATTCATCTGTGATACTCCAAAGAGCAGAACTATTTTACTAATGTTATCTAATAAATTTCAAGAATCCAATACTTGAAACACATTATTCAATGATGCACTAATCTTGAGTTTTACTTTACACTATATTTCAAACCAACGATCACCTTTAACTCTTATGAAATTATTAAAGGAATCTCTTGGATATTTTCATAAAATGATTTGATAAATTATGGAGGTATGGAATTAACATTGTTAAGATTATGCTCTTAGTGAATTTATCTATTGGATGAATCCACAATTTAGTACATAGGAAAACATTTTCTTAAAAAATGACACACACACCAGCTGGCTTATACTTAACAGTTGATATAGCTTAAACATTGTCATACTTTACAATAATCGATTAAAATTACAAGACCAGTGGCAAATAAGGGGAAAAACTAAATATTGACTAAAACACTAATATTTTGTGTACTTTCAACGATAAGTACATTTTTAAACAAAAAATTCATTAAATAATTCCAATTTGTTCATTAAAAGTTTTAGCAATTCAGCATATGTTAAATATAAAGCATATATTCCCAGAATTTTATCAAGATGATTAGCAAAAAATTATCTCGTAGGCAAAAGGATATCCAAGTAATGACAACATAACTTCATTTAAAAGAAATATTTTTCATGAATAATAAATTGTGAACCATTATGCTAAACCAAGAACAAATATTGTATATATTGCAATTTCCAGAATGGGAAATTCAAAAGTTGCAACATTGTGCATATTTTTAAATAATCTGATACATAAATTTCTTGTTTATCCAATAACAATATTGGACAATATTCATGGCATTTTCATTAAAAAACTATACAACAAATAAATCTGATTATTTGTAGCTAAATGGATACATATCAAAATTTATTTTTTTGAATTCATGAAATATTTAAAAAATTAAAACACCACAACATTATACTCAGTCAATTCATAATGTCTTTTCAGTAACACCTTTCCTTAGATGCAACTAAACAGATGGATTTCATCATGATTATGATAGTTGGATGATGGCATAAATCAGAGGATATAATTTGATGGTGTCAAACTGTATATTTTCTTTACAGTTACCCTATACGTCTAGATAAAGCTAATGAAGATTTGACTTAATAAATTATTAATGAGGGATATCAGTGGCAAGACAAAACACTTACTAGATTCCTGTTGAGCAAGTAAGTGATGACTAGTTTAGCACTATACCGAAAAAGTTACTAGACTTTTGCCAAAAAATACTAATTTCTTTTAAGTCATATGCAATAGGTGGGAGAAGCCTAAGTTGGCAGATAAAAACGACGTATTAAGAAATCAAAAAATAAACTACAAATCTTGACAAACTAAAGTTAATTAAAAACCAGGATAGAAATAAAATTGTTACTTGAAAGGTCAGTATCATTTCACAAGTTATATTTTCATATTTCCAAATATACAATCAAGAAATGATAAGACAAAAAAAATATAAACAGTAACATATTCATGAATTCATGCAGCAAAGAATATCTCCTTGCCATTTTTAAGACTATACAACCAAATAACATCTGTTGCCATTTGCCTTTGCATTTGGATTAAAATATACTCCAATCAGGGGCAACAATAACAGAGCAATTCATAAAATTGTTATGAAAAAATGAGAAATGAGGTCACATGAATTGTGCTAATTTCTTAATTATTCTTATATATAAAAACTGTTATTTCAGTTCATAACCACTAATTCCTTTCCTTCCTTGCGGTTCTATTCAGATGTTGGGCATCACTCAAACTTGGCAAAAGAAACACTTGTTCAACACTTAATAATACCTCCCACTAACTATCCCCACTTATCCCTAATTAAAAAAGCAAAAAATTGTAACAACCAAAGGAAGGTACAATTCAAACCTTCAGTTGAAAAGGAAAGAATAACATACTCCATTTATTGGGCATCCCTATACAAATAACTTGCTGAAAGTCTGATTGACATAGCTGACATTTATGCTATTGGAATAATATTTTCTTTGCATACAATTTTCATGGATAATATCTTATAAATGTATTGATGTGGCTCTAGGACTATTTCTATTGATACATTCACAAATTTTTCTTAACACATATAGAGGTGCATTGCACTTTACCCTTGCGCCCACATTAACACGTTCGTTGCGGAGCACTGCATATGCAGTACTGCCGGCGAAACTCGGTTACGGACCACTGCATATGCAGTGCTCTCGCAGTTTTCGCACTCCGCCTCTTTTCTTTCGTCCGTAGGGGGATTTGGGCTCTGACAGATGTTCCGTAGGGCGTTTTAGTCTCATTTCTTCTCTAGCATTCGTGTGGTGAAGTTCGTTTCTGCGCCGGAGGTGTATAAAGTGGTTTTTTCCTTCTCGTCCTTGATTTTTAAGGTAAGCCTTATTTTTCCTCTTACAAATGGAATATTATTTATTTTAATGTTTGAATCTGTCAAATTAATACTTTTTAGAACCATTAGTAAAATATTTCATAATTGAAAATTTTCGAATTTCAGAATTACGTATTACCCGTGACGCCGAACTTTTCCAGAGTTACTCTCGCGGCATACCTGTAAATAAGTAAGAGATATTCTGTTGTTGCATTACTCATGAATATTTTCAAATTATCCCTGTATAAATGTTAAATAAATTATTTCAGATTTTCAAGCCAGATAACCGGCGCCGCAGATAACCCTTCTAAAATTTCATCGAGTCAGTGGTATGTGCTTGTATGCGTTGTCCATTGCTATATACTTCTAATGGTATAGGAACAAAGGTTTTTATATATGTTGGAAATGTCTTTTTTCAGTTAGAAACCTGAAACAGAAATGGAGGGTAAGCCGTCGACCTCCCATGCGCAGGACGTCCCATCCTCCGGTATGTTTTCTTTCTAAATGAATGATTTTGTAATAAATTTCAGTTGTGTAAGTTTGTTATTTCACGATAAGTATTTTTTTTCAGCTGTTCCACCGTCCAAAAGGTGGAAAATGGAGGAGTGATTCCTAATTTCCAGCCTTTCTAACGAAGAAGTGGAAAAGCTCCTCCAGGAGTATGCGGATGAGGACGTCGAAGAGGGAGGTTTGGGTTTACAATCCGAAAGTGATGCGGGACCATCGGAGGGCGAATATCCTTCACATCTCCCGGTAAGAGACACGTGTTCTTTTTCTTTTGAGGCACAAACACACCCTGCCATAACCCATCCTTCGTCACCCAATGTCCCATTACCCGACTCCCCTCCCAAAGTTTTTCATGAGTTGCAGCCCCTTTCTCCAAGCCCAACAGACCTACCCCAACCCTGCTCCTCTTTACAACCCTGTTCATTTTCTCCAACTCCCTCTGAGTTTTCTCCTCCTCCAGCCTCCCCCGAATATCTTCCTTCTCCTTCCCCTTCTCTTCCCCATTCTCCCATTCCTCCACCTCCTCCTTCAGCAACTCTTTCATGGGTAGACACTCCTCAAGATTCTCGCCATATTCCTTTTTTTGGGCAGAGTGGTTTGAAAGTCCTCCCAGATGGAAATGACCCCAAAGATTACTTTGATTTGCTATTCACCAAAGATTTTTTTCAGTTAGTAGTGAGGGAAACTAACAGATTTGCTGAGGAGATCTTTCTCCAAGGTGTATCTGAGAGAGCCCGCATTACTAGCTGGATATATCTTGATGAAGAGGAATTCAAATTATTCTTAGGGCTCAAGTTCCATATGGGAATCATTCAGCTGAATAGGCTAGTCGACTACTGGAACACAAATGAAAAATTCCAACTCAAGTATTTCACCTCGAGAATGTCAAGGGACAGGTTTTTAAATATAGTTCAGGCCCTCCATTTTGCAGAAAATCCAGTAGTCGACGAGCCTAGGTCAGCAGATCCTCTGCTCAAAATAAGGCCTCTTATGGAATATTTCCATAAGACAATGGAGGGGATCCACTACCCACGGAAAGAATTGTGTATTGATGAATCTATGGTGCCACGGAGGGGTCGATTGTCTTTTCGTCAATTTATAAAGCAAAAGAAGCATAAGTATGGCATCAAGCTTTATATGTTAACGGAACCAGATGGGTTGGCTCGTAGGTTTGTAATTTATGCGGGGGCTTTGGACGAGAAACTTGCAGGGAAAGGCCACGCAAATAAAGTTGTACATAAACTAATGGAAGGGCTGGAGAACGGTCATTCATTGTTTATGGACAATTTCTACAATAGCGTCGGTCTGACTCAGGAGCTCATGGACAATAACCAGTGTTATTGTACTGGGACTCTAAGAGCCAACAGAAAAGACAACCCTAAAAAGGTTGTACAGAAAAAATTGCGGAAAAACAAAATGATACAGCAGTGGACCACTGATGGGATTAACGTTTCAAAATGGAAGGATAAACGAGATGTTTTAATGATATCCTCTGAGTTTTCAGGGGATATCATTGGAACTATCTCTCGTCGTTCACGATCAACACAGAAGCCTCAATGTGTTGTTAATTATAACAAATACATGGGAGGTGTTGATCGTGTCGATCAACATTTATCTTATTACATTTCGGAACGTAAATCCTTAAAGTGGTACAAAAAACTAGGCTTTCACATCATCGAAATGATGCTGCTGAACGCCTATTTTTTGTACCAAAGATACAGCGGGTCACCTATGAGCTTGCATACATTTCGATTATCCGTAATTGACCATCTTTGCGGGCAAGCTTGGCGCACCCAGCATGTAAAAACAGTGTGTCAACCATCGACCTCCTCCATTATCACCATAGATAATCATTTCGTGAAGGAATACCAGCCACTCCCCGGGGGTAGGAGAAAACTAAAAAACTGCAGGGTGTGTTCGGCCAATAAAGTTAGAAAGCAGGTGTCGACTTACTGTGGGGACTGTGAAGGTGAGCCAGGGCTTTGTTTAACCAACTGTTATCAGGAATACCATCGAGGAATGATGAAAAAATAGAAAAGTTTACTAGCTTTCATTTAGGTTTTTAAATTTTTCTATTTTTTCATCATATATCGATGGTATTTCTGATTCAGTTGGTTATAACAAATAACACAATTCTTCGATGCTACATACTGTTTCATTGTAAATATGTAAATGTGTAAATATGTAAATATGTAAATGTGTAAATATGTAAATGTGTAAATATGTAAATATGTACATTTTAATATGTGAATATGTGAATATATGAATATGTAAATATATAAATATGTAAACGTGTATATAGGAAATATACAGATATATATAAATGGAAATCTTATTCTATATTTATTGTAAATATCAAATTTTCAAATGTCAATTTCTAAAAATAATCAAATATTTTCCATACTCCTGTTTCCCTACATTCTGAGCTTCCAAGAGCAATTTTAGAGTAAAAATATTGAATGTAGGAATTTTATGCGATATTTGGACGGAACAAAAATAATTATCAAGTGCTGGGCCTATACGCAGTTAGGACGACTTCATATGTTGCACTACTGCATTTTGTCGAACAAAAATGCATTACAGCGTAATTTTAAAAATTTTCAAACCTTTAAAAGTCGGATTTAAATGTCCCTTTGTAGACTCTCGCCGCCGGATATAATTTTGGTCATTTAAATTTTTCTTGCAATCGATCATAAACTGTCTTGTATTTCATGAACTATTAGTGATAAAACGTTCAAGTAAAAAGTATTATTTAGTCAATCGTTTGGTGAATAGCGGAATTACGTCTTTTATAGAAAAAGAAAAAAAGAGCGCAAAACTGGCGTAATTCTGCGAGATAACAATCATAAAAACAAGGATAAATTCAATAAAAGTTATTAGTGATAATTTTTATAGCTTATATATTTATTTGATAAATATTATAAATCTTTTTTCGTGTGATATTTCTCGAAACAGGAAAATACACGCAGACCAACATCGCATATTTTACATTTTGCCCCTTTCCGTGTGTATTTTCCTTTTTCTGCATACACACGACATCTAAGGCGATTTCCCCTTATTGGCCTGTTTGTTTTCTTTAGCCTCTAAACTCCTCAATGGGCCCACGCTTGCACTGGGTCTTCCCTTTCAGGAAGTTTTCGAGGGGATAGCTGACACCCCTTCCTCAATAATCTCCCTCACAAGAGCAAGGTGAAACTCGATGAGTCACCTGCTTTCCTGTTGACGTTATCAAAACAAAGCTATTGAGCACTGTGACGTTGTGGAGGTGGAAGAGAAGATTTTTCGTCCTCTTCCAGCTACGGCAACTAATGTCATAGCTATTCTATATAAGCACTCTTCTTACAGAGGAGGATATAGGATATATAGGAGGATACTAATGTCTGGCCCAAACTACAATAGCTGGAGAGCTGAAATTTAATACATAGGTGAATCGAAAAAAATAATCTTAGGGAAAATTGCAAAATTGCGATAATGTTTATTTTCTTGGCCGATACAAATTATAAACTATTTTACTAACATTTCATGGTTTACCTACTTCTAAATGGGATATGAAGCTGAAATTTTTTCAATTGGTAGAATTTGCCAAATGATGAAAATGGGATTATAGAAATTTGAAAATTTTTATTCGTTCGGCCGTAATAAATTCCTAAATGTTAAACAAATTGACTAATGTTTATGTACATTCTGAAGATCTAGGAAGCTGAAACTTTTAACAATGTTAGGAAATAAATTTCCGGTTGTAAATAACATTGAAAATTTCATAAAAGTTTTATATTGTGGCTGTTAAAAATTCATAAAATTTAAACAATGATATTCATATAAATCCACTGCTAGAGGTGCTATATCGATCAAATTTTGCATAAATGTGAGGAATTCATAAAAAATGCTAAAAACCTATAAATGCTTTATAATTATAAGTTTTAGGTGTTGTTTTTACCTCAATATTGCCCATAAGGAAAAACACGTAAATCGGCAAGAAGGTGCAAACTGTTGCGTTTAAAAATTGTCAGCTCATACTCTTTACTTTAGGGTGAGAGAAAATGCTTGCAGAATGCAAGCACACCTTCACTAGTAATATATAGTCACCATCCTGTCCCCCTTGTCTACGTAACCCATGTGGCGATTGTAGTCTTCGATAATTTCCGGCCTCAGAGCATATCCCTGCTCATCACTGAAATTTCCTTCTCCCGGTGGATCGTGAATAATGGTTTTATATAAGAGCAAAGGGAGAATGAATATAAAAAAATCAGCTTACCAAGGAAAAAATAGAGATTTTCACTTTTCTATCAAGAAAAATATTCTCGTCCCAACTAAAACTCTGTTCGAAAGTCTGCTCTTGGTGTAAGGTCTCCTCACCCCCAGTATTGGAACATACGGCGTGTTTCCTCAACAAATCTTGAGAAGAGGCTTTTAGGATGATCCCTCCAAAATTTTACACATCCAGGATGAATGCACCATCTGAGGTTAAATTCGTAACATTTTGCCGAAATTTGCTCGGCGGGTTGCATACCTTTTTTGGCCAACGTGAGTTACTGACTACTGCATATGCAGTACTCCTCAAAAAATAAATATTTTTAGAAATTTCGACATTTTCAGTCTTTAACATCATATTTAGGACATAAATGTGAAGTCATATTGAATTTCTTCAATAAAAATTTTTCCCGTAATCGGGGAATTCGCAATAATTCTTTTCCGCAATGAACGTGTTAATGTGGTTACCTGAGGAGGCAAACCACATTGTTTTAATACACTTGAACTGAAAGCATAAGTGAGGACTACAAAAAGCCATTGGGCCCAGGCAAAACCATTTTATACATTCCCCTTCTATTCCATTTCTTTCCCCATCTCACTCCCACTTTCTTAAGCTCAGTAGGAAGCCATGTTGTATAAATTATATAGGCAGTGAACTTAATTATAAATACTACATCCTTAAATTCCTAAATAATCTATTAAATATAAGTTCAGATGCCTCACCCTAAGTGGAATACTCGATGCTACGTAACAATTGAACTAGGGTAAAATTTTGCATCATACTTCAAGAAATTCTTTCAAAAGTGTTGACCTTCTCTTATCTGCAATGTCCATCTGGTTTTCCAGATCACCTCGGTCAGTTGTCTCAGCTCTTTCAATTTTCCATTACAGGTTCTCGATTTCAGCTTCCAATTGAGCTTGCTGGTACTCAAACTACAAAAATAAACAACAAAGGCAATTAAGGAAACTTGAGTGAACAGTTTGAATATAGCAAAAATGTGAAATTACCTGCACTACGTGATTGCAGAAGGGGAGGAAAATTGCCTCGGCTGTTTTTTCAATGCATGATGAAGTGAGAAAATAAAAGTGCTCAAATTGAAACAATGTGCCAAGAAATATAAAGATTAAAAAAATCTTTGTCAAAAATCTTACTCAGTCAAGCAAACAACTGAAAATGAAATGGTAAAAGATTAAATACATTTCAAGAGAAACAAGGCACAGCAAAGTATGTAAACATGTAAAAGGAGGTTTAAGGTTTTATAATTAACCCTTTCACAACCAGAGAAATCTAAGATGGCCCTCTTTGGGAACACTTGAAATGAAATGACTGTATTTTAAATTCTTGTTCGGTAAAGACAATGTATTTCTTTTGTTTCTCTTTTTTCCTGTATTTGCAATGGGTGATTTTCCTTTGTTTTGTGTGTTGTGGAAGTTTGCCACAGGAGGGTGGTGTCGCCCATAAAACTGACCTACGGGTCGAACTATAGTCGATCCCCCATCTGAAGTCTCTTGGCCTACTTAGAGCAAGTAGCCAATCACGAACGTTTCCCCTTCCATCGCCCCTCTCAACTATCGTGCGGGAGAGCAGATGTCGGTGCGCGCTGCCAGCTCTTGCTCAGCTGATATACTACGCAGTTTCTAAATAAAATACTTCCCATCCTTCTTTTTGATCCACAGCAAGGAAATGGCGGTAGAAACGGCAACGCAGTCCGATGCGATCTCTTCGAGAGCAGGAGTGAGACTGGTTTCCTCCCCACTACCTTCCCAAACAAACAGTCTCCTATTGGCTGCTGCTAACTCGTGCACGCCCAGTTTTCGAGGCCATCAGACTTCCGATGATGGACCGACTATAGACCAGAAGTGAAAGAACCGCCGGGAAGTGAACCATTCCCCTTACCACGGTGCGTGTGCACTAGGGTGGTCCTTATTTTTCGAACTCTGAATTTCTTTCGGGACGCCCCCTAAATTTGTTCCATTTGGTTAGAAAATAAATTGTGTTAAATATTTTTACAATCGGATAACGGGAAAACGTGCCGCACCGCACTTGAACTTTATATATTTCATCATTTTTTGTGGTATTTGGGTCAGTGAAAACGGAGCAATTCCAATTTTGGATTCTAACGGATTGTTTTGATATTATTACCAACACTTTATTAGACATTTTTGGTGATGTGTCTCGAATATTCATATCATCTGCCCAGTAGTTGCCAAGATCCGGCCCGGAAAGTGAGCGCTTGCCATGCAAGTCGCAGCGTGCCGCGGCGCAACTGCTCAAATCAGTCAAATTCACTGCCTCTTATCTCGTCAAATATTTCGCCAGTAGTTTCGAAAAACAAAACTTATTATCATTTTTGGCAGTTCTTTAAGGTTATTTACTTCAATATACCTCATGACTTCCATATTTTGAATAAAAATACGCGAAACTTGAGAAATATTCAGATTTTTTCGTTTCACTTATGTATTATGTCCTCGCGTCGGAATATCTCCATGAAATGTAATAGTGAATAAAAGTTTCAGGCAATCTTCCCTTCTGTGATATTCCTAAAAATTTAGTATACACTTGGCGTCTACATTGTACAATTAAGATACATTGTTTTAAAGAGTGTCTTTGACGAAAAATTTGGAAAATCATCGGGCCCAAATGTTCCCCTCTTCAAAACGTTTCAGGAAGCATGGCCTCCTCAACTTAACGGAAAATTTTAAACCTGGAATGCAAGACTGGCGGGTTCAAGAAGATTTAAAGGACGCGGAAGACGAAATTCTTGCTTTCGCGCTGCAACGTTTACAGGAAAATCACCCCAGGGAAGATTACCGAGAGCTCCTTGAACTGTCATATTTCTGGGAGGGGTTCCTCCTCGAGGATCATTTCGCGTTCCCGGTGCATTTCACCATGCTAGGTGGATGGATAAAGCTATATACTGTCTAAAAATGTTTCTTCTTCGCGATGAATTCTCCTTATCTGCCGAAGAAGAAATTGCACTCCGTGACGTGTGCGTCTTTCTAGTACGTTTGTACGTGGAGGCTTGGATTAGCCGATTGCCATTGAAGCTCCTCGGAGAGATGTACTGTTTTTGAAAAGTCTTTACGAGTACGACAAGACTGATAATGAAATTAGCCGTGTGGCAATGAATAACTTTTGTAACCATTTGTGGTACCTTGCACCAGAAAGTGCACCTCTAGCATTTTTCGACGACAAGGTATCAATAGACACTAAGAAACGAATGGTATTAGCCTTGCAATCAAATGTCAACGAGAATTCAGACGACTCATCCAAAAGATTTACCATACACTCGAAAGATATAATACACTTCGTAGATAAGGGACTTGAACATTTCATTTTTAATGAATCTAGACAATTTTTCAAAAGGTTCAATATTTCAATGACATTTCTCTCTAAGGATCCCCTTATGTGAAAAAATGATCACACCTATAGCGAGGGATTGAAGATTGCGAAACAACTGAAAGTCGTCAACGACGCTGCAGAAAGAGGTGTTAAGATAATGGAGGACTTTAATAAATTATTTGCTAAATGTGAATCTCAAAAACAGTTCGTTTTGAAAGTCGTCGCAGATTACCGGCGTAAATTTCCAGACTGCAACAGAACAACGTTGTCGAAAGAATTTTGAGAAACTCGTTATAATTTAAATATACTCTTAAATTAAACTTCTCTGAAAGGTACTTTACTATTTTAATGATCATAAGACTTTGAGAGAAAATTATTTTAATACATTGAAGTAACAATGTTTTCCCACAAATTGAAAAAGAAGTTTTTAAATAAATAGGAATATAAAAAATTACACATTATTTATACCTTACAAATTCACTTTATTGATTTAACAAAGGTTTCAAACTCTTTCCATTTCAAATATGAAAACTGTTGGCTTCGTACAGTAGTGTAGCTCGATGTTTCGGGCCCCTAGGCAAGAATCGCTGATGGGCCCCCTAAGCGGAAATATTTTAGTAAAAAGATTTTTTTATATATATTTCATCGGTGTTTATTTTTCTCTGTGGTGGGGCCCTCTTGAGAAAGAGGTGAAAACGATAATCTTATGACAGTTCATCAAAGTGACGCTTAACTATAAAAATCGTTGTCTTTCGCTCGTGGGGCCCCTTTTGTTCGAGGGCCCTTAGGCATTGCCTCCTCTTTCTATATGGTAGTTACGCCACTGGCTTCGTAATATAACAGTGAAACGAAAAAATCTGAATATTTCTCAAGTTTCGCGTATTTTTATTCAAAATATGGAAGTCATGAGGTATATTGAAGTAAATAACCTTAAAGAACTGCCAAAAACGATAATAAGTTTTGTTTTTCGAAACTACTGGCAAAATATTTGACGAGATAAGAGGCAGCGAATTTGACTGATTTGAGCAGTTGCGCCGTGGCACGCTGCGACTTGCATGGCAAGCGCTCACTTTCCGGGCCGGATCTTGGCAACTACTGGGCAGATGATATGAATATTCGAGACACATCACCAAAAATGTCTAATAAAGTGTTGGTAATAATATCAAAACAATCCGTTAGAATCCAAAATTGGAATTGCTCCGTTTTCACTGACCCAAATACCACAAAAAATGATGAAATATATAAAGTTCAAGTGCGGTGCGGCACGTTTTCCCGTTATCCGATTGTAAAAATATTTAACACAATTTATTTTCTAACCAAATGGAACAAATTTAGGGGGCGTCCCCAAAGAAATTAAAAAAAAAATTTTTGCCTATAGCTAAGGACCACCCTAGTGTGCACCCTCCTCAAGTCGGCCGGCCTACACAACTCTCTGCAAGTGTGGTGAAGCCTATACACCTCTCTGCTAGTGTGGTCAAGTACTCTTACAAAAACTGTTTTTTGTGTATTTTGGTTTTTGGAGACTACCGAAACAATTCTAATAAGATTTTGAACTAGAAAATTATATCTATTTATAATATATTATTATTTTATTTAGTGAGAGTAGTTCTATTCACCGAAGTAAATTTGAAAGCATATTTTGCAGGCAGCATTGAGCAGACAAGTCATGAAAGGATTAATATATCATTTGACATAGTGTACTGAAAATAAGAATGCTCACCAGTTCTTTCCTTGGTCCAGATTCCATATGGTAAGCATATGGGTAGGTGTACTGCAACGTGTACCTACATTTTGCCAACAAAGCAGCAGCATCAAGCAAATACTGCCAATCAATCCATGTCCCTGATGATTTCATAACCTTGGCATGGATTTGATTTTTTATCTTCTGTAGAGTTTGTTCTTCTAGTTTCAAACTTTTGGAATGGTTTTCTCACTGAAACAATGGAAGTAAACCTTTAACACTAGAACGTCGGACAGGACAATTTTGTCCCATTCTGATGTTACGTCCCCTACAGTTTCTGTGATTCCAGTTTAATTTAGTCGAGATTTAGTGACTTTTAATAATTTGAGGGTTGCATTCCACTCTACACTTTTGAACATCCCCCCTCAATATTAAGGATTATAAAACCATTTTACCCTAGAACGGCTGATGGGACAATTTTGTCCCAAAATGAGTTACTTCTTTGTTTCACATTCTCTGTGATATTATTCTTATGCTTTGTAATATTGTTGTAGACTACGGCATGCCCTTTCCCTCCTCCCCCCTCATCTTTCGCCAGCCCAACCCTTCCCCCCTCCCACCTGCTCCTGCAGTGTGGTGCAGGTTAGAACGTGTTCCTGCAGCACTGTTTGCAGGCTAATTTACTAGAGCGTTTCAGTTGAGTACGGTGCAACGCTACATTCTACAGCATCCTTAAGTATGCAATTAGTAATGTAGAGACTACAACGTTCATAAAAATTGAACCTGGTACTGCGACTGTACGACTTTGTCGTATAGGACATTTTTGTCCCGTCCGCCTTTCTAGGGGGTATGCCATGTTCAGACGTTCTTCTGTTAAGCTATGAAGAAGTTTTATATTAACACCTTTTCATGACAGGTTCAAAGACCATCAAAAATAATTTTCTCAATATAATGGCCAGGATATCTCCACTTTTGTTAGTAAGTTTATAGCTATAATGTTAATAAAATCTAGAGTACATGAAAAACTAACATGACTGTTTTATGCAAACCTCAGGACAAATGCATTATAATAATTTACTTAACACATACAGGTTCACCCAATTAAATGTTATAACAGATGTAATAATAAGCACATACAAACATGCAATCAGCCGGATTTGAACTAATGACCCTTGCATTGGGAGCAAGACATACTAACCACCCCTCTACCAAGGCTGGCATTAATTTCACTCGCAAACCAGAATAGGCACAGACCATGATCCTTTAAAATGGTTTGCTAAGTAAGAGTTAACTTACAAATTACATTGTTATATAAGAAGCTGAACTTTTTTATAGACTTGTACTTCATCCTTAGTATCAATAAACATTAAGCGCAAGTTGAAATTAATACTGGAAAACTTTCAGCATAAAATTGTTCCAATTTCAATGAATAAATACCTCAATTTCAAGTAAATATTCAGCTAGTAGGTATTTAAAGATGAAATTGATATTTTCATTGGTACAAGTTACTTAGGGAAACCAATCCTCTATAAATTCAATATATAGGCAGTCCTCAACATCCGTACATAATGCGTTCCTGAAAACGTGTACGGACATCGAATGTACGGATGTCGAACATAGATTTACATGTTATAGAGGAGGTTCCGTTCCCAGAGAGCCAAAAAATATTATAAAATCTCTAATTATGATATAAATGTTTAGTTTTTTGAGCAGAGGCCTTTCAGACATAATCGTCGATTTTATAATATAGAGAGATAGGGCAAAAAGCAATAAAATATTTAAATAATTGCAAAAATAAACACTGCTGTACAGACAAAGATGCCGGCGCAGCGGAAACTGGTGGCAGGCAACCAGCAGCACACGAAATATTCGTTTGTCATTTCGCTGACGCTCGAAAGTCCGAATTTCACGTTACGTAGTGTTATCTAATCATTCACTCTAAGTTGAGGCTGAATCAAAAGTCTGAAGCCCTATCCGCTAGGGCTCCAAAATATCTTGGTTCTGTCTTTGGCAGGGCCAGCTTCAGAGGGTAAGGAAGATAGGCAGTCACCTCAGGTCACACAGTATAGGGGGCGGCAGTTATTGACAATCATCGGAGAGGTGGCAGGTCTTAGGCCAGATCTCTACCAGAAAATCAGTCATGAGGACTTACCTTAGGCAGGGCTACACCAAGCAGGTTTGTGAAGTGAGTGCAGCACAAGGGCGGCATGCTTAAGTTCGATTCAAACTCCCTCTGCATTTCAAATATTTTAGCACTTAAATCCGAAAATGGATGGGGAAACTAGAAATCCAGAGAACCAAAACTTTACCCTCACACTGACTAAATTGGTGGTGCACTGGTGAAACAGTGGCAGTTCCTCTAGTTGGGATGCATTTACTGCCTTCTTCCTGGCTAATCTATCTCACATAAAGTGATCAAACGTACAGCACTTTCATCATCAAAACATACAGCATTTTTTAATTTTCTCTGTCAAAATCATCAAAGTTGATAACAGGGCATCGAACCGTAATTTTTTTCGCTCCGGTTTCCATTCCGGTTCACCCAAAACACTAAATTTTGGTTCGGTTCCGGTTTCGCTCCGGCAAGCATCAGTGAACCGGTTCGAACCGGTTTTTTTTCGCTCCGACCTTAAAATATTTTTTTTTTATTTTCAAGAATTGATTTATTAAGTAATTTTCTTATTAAATCAAATACATCTTCACTATAAAAGTAGTGATATTTAAAAAACATAAAACGAAAATAAATTATTTAAATGTGAATATTTAGTATGTATCTATTTATTTAACATTATATTTTGAATTGAATATTTACAAACCATAAATGCGCCGCAAATGATTTCAACATATTAGGAAAGTATAAAGTAAATTATAAATGAGCACGTTTTCTGCGATAGCGTATCCTAAACTTATTATGTTATGCAAAGCATTCATCTCATTTTCTAATTTACTGTGCTTAGTCCTTAGTACATACTAAATTTTATCAATAGCTAAGGAAAAAAATTGCATCCTGATAGAAGGACGGACAGACCTAAGCTAATATGCGCTAAAGCTGGAATGTCTAATTATGAGTTATTAATATTTTTATTTACAAATCGTGCGGTAAAATAAGAGATCGCGTTATCTCAATAGTGCCAGTAAGTCGAGTAAGATATTATGTTATTTTCATTAACAATTTGTAGATCACGTCCACTGCTTGTAATATAGTAAAAACTGTAAATGCACGGCTTAATTTTTTCATTCAGAGATTACTTAAATGGATGAAAAAATCTATAAAATATCTATGAGGAAGAAGCACTAACAGATTGCTACTGGTGGAATGATTATGGGAAAAGCCATGCTGCTCAGGAACGGCAATTACTGACTTCTTGATAAGTCAAAGGAGTGCTCGTTATCCGAACCACATTTCATTTGGAATATTACACCTCGATGTGATACACCTTTGCCTGCGTCTAATTCCACCGTCTGTTATAATTTATTGACATCGGTACGACACGGGTGGATTGTCCCAGAAGAGATTTATTATGGTATTCTGTAATACCAGGGGCAAAGTAATAGAAAAAAGGTAAGGTTATTACATACACCGTATGTCGAAAACTTGAAAACAGTGTTCTCTGGCGGATTCTTGCCAAGTTTTTCATGTCATCCCAATCTTAGATTTCCTTTAGTTTTCAATTGTAGTTTCGTATCACCACCGTAAGTGGGACAACTTTTATTTAGAATCAAATGATTATCCATCAGCAAAAATTTTACACAAATCTCTATCGATAAATTGTGTGGAAAGTAAGGCAAGGGATGAATTCAATGTTATTTGCATATTATCGATCAACAAAATTTCTTTTGGCATTAAACCAACAATAATACCCATAATAAATTTATCCTTTATTTGGAATGGATGAAGGATTGACTAAAACACATTGTGATTAATCGTGCTCCATGCAAAACTCTGTAAAGAATGAATTACTTCAATAGATTTGAGTTAGTTTGAATAAACTTTCGGTGGCAATGTATAAAATATTAGAATATTTACAGAAATTGCGCCAAATTGCTGGAATTAGGGGAGTTTTCAGAACTTTTTTAAATCAACTGCTGGTGGACCCTGTATTGTACGGTCCTATAATATTTTATTACCTAATTGCTTCCCAATAAATACTGAATCATATAACGGTTAGATAAATAGGTTTTGATTATCCCATCAGCTCAAAACGTTCTCCATTTATAAAAATATTGAATGTTGCATGTTTTCGAATATTCAATTAAAACTGCTGTTTCAATAATTTGTTATATACCGTAATGAATTTAAATGTTCTAATTACATTTATGGATGTCTACATTTAAGGCATAAAAACATGATATTTTTGCTTTTTCCAGACGATGATGAGAAACCTGCAAAATTGTATAAGTTGGTGATGATTAATGTAACGATGAAGAGATGCCAGTTTCTGATAAAATGAACGTTGGAAAAATGGATATAAATTTGAATATGGGTTTAAATTCTCCAGGTGAGAAGATGTACATACTCCCAGCTGAGAAAACTAACGTCAACGGAGTAGAATGTAGTGTTAATATTTTGAAGAGAGTTGAGGATAATGAGACGAGAGGAAGTGAACTGTGTTGACACGTGTGAATGCCACACTAGGAGATGAAGGAATATTGAAATTATAGATAGAAAGTGAGAGGGACAGAGAACCATATTGTGAGGTATGCAACAAGTGCTTTAGGGTTAAAGACAACCTGAGATCACATATAAGAAAAACCATACCAATGTGATAAGTGTCAAAAGCTGTTTTGTCATAGCAGCACCCTGGAACAGCACTCAAAGCAATCCTACAAAAGGAGAACACTCAAAACAGGGAATAATATATTACATACACTTTCATTACCAACATTACTGTCATTGGTGAGAAAGAATAAAATCAAAATATTTGAAAAGAGAAAAATGGAGTTTCGTTCGTACACATAAAACTGAAAAGAAAGTGTATTTATTGAGGTGTATTTATTATTGTAAATTCTTTATAAATTTATAATTATACTACAAGGTAATTTTTTTAATAAATAATTAAGATTTTTTAACACTTCTATCCATTAATAATTGATCAGAATATTAATTAGAAATTTTTTAAGGAACCCTTTGTTGCCTACTGGTTTCTCCAGAAATTTTTCGTCATAATAATAACCGTCATCATATATCACATGGGTAATGCGGGCATACCAGCAGCTCTTTTTCTACAAAAACAGCACGTAATGGCTATAGTTATTGGCACTTAAAGCACCTTCAAAGTTTGAAATTACAGTCAAACCCCAATTTAGTATATCCCCGTCTAATGTTTACCCACATTTAGTGTTAATTTTTCAGTCCATCAACCCCCATACAAACTTATGATTTTCCTCAATTTAGTGTTTTACCCAGATTTAGTGCAATAAATTTTCAATTGCTTAAGTGAATTTTGTCCTCTATTTAATGACATGCAGCAGCAGGAACCCCCAGGATGCAACTGTTCCTGACACTGCAACAAATTCTAAGGAAGTTATGCGTTAATGCATTTTCACTTGCTGTGGATATAGGTGACTATTAATATCGCCCGCTCTAAAGAAATGCCATAATTTACCAATTATAATATGCACCCATGTTTTCATGAGTGAAATGGGGAAATTGTCTTATCACCCTGTATAATACCCCGTTTTTGTAAAAAATCATTGTAATTTTTCACTCTGTTATTAACGGTATTGAGAGTCCTCACCTTGTCGTCAAGCGAGGTATGTGCAAGGGAGTTTACTAAATAAACGTCCCTATTAAAAGTATAGCCTCACAAATGGCCGGCTTCAGGTGTAAGCAATTGTTTACAGGCATCACTTCACGGGTGGTAAAATCAATATTTTTGAAGTTCATAATTATAAGAATGAAGTATCTGATAATGCAGAGGATATATTTCCAACCTTTTTACTTTCTCAATATCTAGTATAGGGAAAGTATTGTTTTCATGAAAAAAATCAATTTAGACATTTCAACAGAAATACACATTTTGAGGTCCCTAGAACGGTTTAACCATTGATAACAGGGCATCGAACCGTAATTTTTTTCGCTCCGGTTTTCATTCCGGTTCACCCAAAACACTAAATTTTGGTTCGGTTCCGGTTTCGCTCCGGCAAGCATCAGTGAACCGGTTCGAACCGGTTTTTTTTCGCTCCGACCTTAAAATATTTTTTTTTCATTTTCAAGAATTGATTTATTAAGTAATTTTCTTATTAAATCAAATACATCTTCACTATAAAAGTAGTGATATTTAAAAAACATAAAACGAAAATAAATTATTTAAATGTGAATATTTAGTATGTATCTTATTTATTTAACATTATATTTTGAATTGAATATTTACAAACCATAAATGCGCCGCAAATGATTTCAACATATTAGGAAAGTATAAAGTAAATTATAAATGAGCACGTTTTCTGCGATAGCGTATCCTAAACTTATTATGTTATGCAAAGCATTCATCTCATTTTCTAATTTACTGTGCTTAGTCCTTAGTACATACTAAATTTTATCAATAGCTAAGGAAAAAAATTGCATCCTGATAGAAGGACGGACAGACCTAAGCTAATATGCGCTAAAGCTGGAATGTCTAATTATGAGTTATTAATATTTTTATTTACAAATCGTGCGGTAAAATAAGAGATCGCGTTATCTCAATAGTGCCAGTAAGTCGAGTAAGATATTATGTTATTTTCATTAACAATTTGTAGATCACGTCCACTGCTTGTATTATAGTAAAAACTGTAAATGCACGGCTTAATTTTTTCATTCAGAGATTACTTAAATGGATGAAAAATCTATAAAATATCTATGAGGAAGAAGCCCGTAGAAATTGAGGGCCCGAGAATTCAGAAAGGCTGAGAAATGTTTATTAAGATGATACAAATTTACGATGACTGAATATTTTTAATCACTTACGTAGGGTGAGAACGACGTTAAACTTCATTATTTCATGAAATTGAAATGATAAGTACCGTTTCAAAAAATTATTACTAAGCGAAAGCATGTGATTTTCACCCGGCAGCAAATAAAAAACATCTACGTACGTCTACATATTACCCTGCAATCAAACATGCAAACAAAAAGAAAATAAGACTTATTCGGCCTGTCGTGAACTTTCTTCAGGCGGAGTCTCTAATGTGGGTGTCTGCAGTCGGCAAAATATTTCACTAAAAATAACTAATTCGCATTCATATTTAATTTCTCTTCAGTTTTAAGCAACCAATACGAATATGTGTGCTCATTTTCAGATGCACTCTATAAAATAAATAGAAATTTACTAACCTATAACCAGTGGCTGATCCAAGGGTGGGTGATGGCGGCGATCACCCCCTCCTTGGATAACCCCACTGCACTCCACTGGGCGCTTCCTTAAATTCATTCCGTGCAAAAATCCTCAATTATACGCCCCAGATTAGGTCTGTATAGCAAGGGAAAGAAGGATTCTGATAGGGGTAGGGATTTTCTAAATATAGGGCAGTTGGCAGGAGCGGATTCGATAGGTGGAGGGGCGATCGCCCACCCATTGAGAAGTTTCTGGATCCGCCCCTGCCTATAACAAAGGATAACCGAAGTAAGAATATCTCAAAACCACGACTGCGGAGCGATCCTTCCTGGGTAAGTTTTAGAGAATGACTACCACAATACAAGGCTTCAATGGTTATGGAGAGGGAGTGAAACTATATGGGGACAATGACCTCCAACTTTAAGGAAAATCCAAGTTAAGAATCGGGAAATATTTTTGCCGGGAACACACTCTACGGGGTATGCTCGGGGGAGGGTAGCAAGACAATTAGATACTGTCTTCAAAGTACCGCCCAAGTTCCTTTCCAGTAGCCTCGTTTTACAGGTAATCTCAGCAGGATGTATTGTAGACCCTCTCTCTATGTATTGAGATGCACATGGAAAATCCTACTATTGAGCCAACAGATATTATCACAAAGACACATCCTTCCCAAGGCTGAGGACAATGTGTCTCAAGAAACCCTTTTCTTATTCGGTTTCTAAACGTAAGGCTTTCAGAAAGACTCAAACTATACTTTCGCTCCCACTTTTTATGCGAACCGAAATATATGGAACCAAATAAATAACGGTTTTCGGTTTCGGTTCAGGAAGTAAATTTTTTCTCGGTTCGGGTTCACTCCAGGAAAATAACGGTTTTTTCTGGTTTTGGTTTTCGGTTCGATGCCCTGGTTGATAATAATTTTTTGTATTTCATGTCAACTATATAAAAAAGTACCTGAATGCAGAATAGTATTTAGTATTCCGTGGTATGGTTGTAGCTTTATATGTGCCCTTCACTTTATGGTTTAGTTTTACTACTACATCCATGGTTTTTTGTCAAAATGAGTGTGTACCACTCGTACCACTTTAGAAAAACCTATGGTTGTATGTACCTAGCTTCTGCAGTTTCACCATATGTCACCTGTCACAGTCCGCAAATTACCTGCAAGTTTTATAGTTTTCTCAAGTTGTCATAAGTTTCAACAAGTAAGTGTAATAATTGGAAATTGCATTGATTTGTTACGGTTAATTACATTATGTTCCAATTTTATTTAATATGTATTTGTTTGTTATTTAGAAAAATAACATCAACCCGTTCAAACGCACCATGAGTTTATATCGTTTTTCAAGACATCATCATCTCAGTTCCACGTAAGTGAAATCATAAGAAAATTGAAATTAATTTATACTTATCTTAAGTATTACGTACATAATTCATTCTAATTTTATTGGAATATTAATGTTTGTTTTTTTAGAAAATAACATCAACCTGATCAAAAATCAAAAGCACTACTAAGAATCATCGTCATCGGTTCTAAGTGAAGTCATACGAAAATTGCAATTAAGTTGTTACAGTTAAGTACATTATTTATATGTACTTATTATATGTTAATTAAATTTTTTTTTTAGAAAATCAAATGTCAACCATGTTACCAACAAGAAAATGATGGGGTTGAAATTGACAAGATGAATTGTCAAAAGAGTATCCTTATATTAAAAATTCTAAACAAGATGGATGTTTTATGTGAAATCTGTATTGGGAACTTTTCTGTGACTTCTTGAAGCAGATGTGATATTACAAGACACAGCTTCTGACAAGCATAGGAAAGCTTTACAGCCTTCTTCTTCATCTGCAAAGATGACTTATTTTCTCCACCACACAGAATTTCGAATGAAAGAAAGAGAATTAGCTATTGCTGAGCTTCTTTTTTCTTTTCACACAATATATCACAATCACAGCTTTCGTTCAATGGACTGTACATCCAAGTTGATTAAAAAATTATTTGAAAGAAAATTCTCATGTGCAAGGATGAAAACTGAAGCTATTGTAAAAAAAAAGGTATTAGCACCACGCATTAGAAGAGCTTAAAAAAGAATTGCAGACTCAGCTATATATCTGTGTTTTCTGATGCGGCTAACCATAAAGACAAAACGTTTTCCTACACTCGTTCCAGTGGCGGATTTGGAACCTTGCTGCACTTAGGTCACATTATTTTTCCGCCCACTTAAAATAAATTTCAATAAAATTTATTTAATTTATATATTATACCAGAGGAGTAATCCATTTTTTTCCCGGCTATTTATGGTTATTACCTTGAAAAGCTTTCTTAGGTGGCCACCTATGGTTTTTCATGATTTTGAAGTAATCTTCTTTATACTGAAAAGCCCTCTTTACCATACTATATTGACGGTTTTGCAATTTGGTGAATGAATATACAAAACCGACTGCCCCAAAATCCTTATTGCAAATGCGCCACTGACTCGTTCTTTATTTTGATTCAAAAAGTGGAGTGAAAATTAAAATTCTTGATTTTGTATCGCTACCTGGAGAAACTGCAGAACTTATTAGCAATTCTTTTTTAACATTTCTTGAAGAAAACAATTTACCTAAATAATTAGTTGCATATTGCGCTTATAACGCAAATACTAACTTTGGTGGCAATGTTTGAAAAGGCACTAACAATGTCTTTACTAAACTGAATACTAGTATGGACCAAAAGGTTTTTGGAGTTGGTTGTGCAGCTCATATAGTTCACAACTCAATTCAAACTGCTGCTGATCTTTTATCAGTAGACGTTGAGAATATTATTGTAAAAATTTTAGCCATCTTTTACATATACATTGTAAGAGTAGAGTCGAAAGAATTTTGTGAAGACGCAGAAGTGGAATACCAAGGCCTTTTAGGTTACAGTAAAACCAGATGACTCAGTTTAATGCCTGCAATTGAGAGGATCCTGAAATTATTCAGTCCCTTTAAGTCATTTTTTAATTGATTGTTATGTGTCAAAGAGTAATTGAATTGTTTCTCAAAGATAATAGCTCTGAATTGTGGTTAATGTTTCTCCATAGGCAACAATGTTTGATATGAGTCAAAAATATTGAACAAAATACAAATACAGTGAAACCTCTCTTAAGTGGACACCTCCGTAAAGCGGACACTTACTCTAGGGTCCCAGCCGGAAGCATCACAAATTACACGGTAAGCAACCTCTCCAAAATGGACACACTCCAATACAGATGTGGACACTTTGAAAGGCATCCCTTTTGTACTTACAACCTCCCCATAAAGGACACTCTGGAGGGCTCAAAACAATGTATGCACATATTAATTACTTGGGAACCAAACTACATTTTACGAATTAGACAGCAACAATACTGCCATGAAAGAAAATGCCAGTACAGCCATTGCCTTATCGCCACGATCTTCAGTGAGAAAAGTCATTACCGTCTCCAAATTGGGATTAGCATTTTGGATATTTTGCATCATATGCACAAGTAAGTATTTTTAATATAATATCGTATCATAAAAACAATGCAAATATAATAACTGTATTATCATGTAGCTCATTCAGTACTTAAAAACGGTATTCTTGCATATTTTTTCCAAGACAATATTTTTAATTATTGTTATTATAGGAGAGATTTCACAACATTTACATTATAAATGCACAGGCAAAAGAAGTCATCTCTGAAGTCCACCCTAGGTCATTATGAAGAAAGTGAATACGGTACACTCGAGAGTTTTTTTCTGAAGAGAAAGTGAGCTGTTCTCATAGTTTATCTGCAGACGTAAATTTGAAAACTGTTTCAGAGTGGCAAAATAAGTTGCCGTCAATATTCAAACCATACTCGGCGGAAAAAATTTTGAACACAGCTGAAACAGGTTTGTTTTTCCATGCAATCCCAGAAAAAAACATGGCCTTAATGGGAAAATGTCTGCAGGGAGTGGCGAAGGACCGTTTGACTATACTTTTGTGTACTCATGAAATACCCCTTGTTATTGGCAAATCCATGGTGTTTTAAACGTATCACGCAGACAAATTGAATATCATATGGAATCCAACGATAAATTTTGGATGACTAGAGATATTATGACGGAATGGGTGACCAAGTTAGACAAAAAATGATGCGTGAACGATGAAGGACATGAGGACTAAGATGAAAAAACAGAAGATCCAAATTAAAAGAAACATAGACATGCATTAGATTAATTAACAAATTTAAAAGACTTTAAGCAAAAACGAATAGTTTGGTCTGAAACTGGTGACATAATTATACACAATGAAAATGAAGTTGCCAAAATGAAACCTTCCAAGCAAAGCACATCATTTCTTAATATAAACTAATCATTATGTATGTTCATAATTAAGCAAATGCACAATATATTCAATAATAAAAACTGTATATGTAACAAATTACAATTACATATACTTAATTCATTGCTTTTCCTTTGTTTCTTGTTATGTGTATTACGTGCTTATATATTTGTACATTTTATACAAAGTATTAGATTTATTCTCCCCCTTATTAGATGTATTTTTACTCTGCATATTCAATTTGTATGCATTTTATATTTATTATATTCAAACCTCGGATGTTGACCTCTCCAAAAGGGACCTCTATATAGTGGACACTTTATTCTGTCCCACTGGTGTCCGCTTTAGAGGTGTTTCACTGTACTATTATGGAAGTCTCAGAGCAACTTGATATGCTCAAAACAAAATACAGAGAACGTCTTGAATCATGATGTTCCAATTGGTATTAGAAGAGATTTAAGAATCTTAGAAGACGACAGAAGCATTAATAAAAATCGGTTCATCTCCCACAAAAATTTTTTAACTGTATACAACATTTGGAACTGTGGTCATCACAGTTTTTAGAAATGAATACATTTAAGTGGGCAAGCCTTAAACTATATCCTGCCAGGAGCTTGAGGCATCGCTCGAGTATGTAATTTCTAATTTCGAAAAGTCATGGGATAGCTTTTCGATGAAATTTTCTTTGTAAGAAAGTATGCCATTGGTTCCAAAATTGAAGGATGGAATGAGAAAAAAATTCATACGGATGTGAGAAGGGTTGAAATATTTGAGTATTTAGACAGTGTCCCCTATGAAAATGTAAAAAGAATAGTGAAATTTGCTGTTTACCTGAGACAAATGCTGTCACAGCAAGAAAATTTTCAATGGTGAATAAATTATGGACTGCAGAAAAATGCAACTAATAACAGACACCGTAAAGGCCACTCTTATTGTTAAATACAATATGGTCAACTCTTGCCAAGTTTACCAATGTAAAATCAAACAATAATGAATTATTGAAAAAAATTCATTCCACTGAAAAATATATTTCAATTATTCTTTTTATATGTTTTTTGTATATAAGTTTTAAATGTGACTGTATTAACAGTATGTATAGTTGTAAAATAATGAACTAATTAATAAAAAAATGGATTATTTTATCTCCGTTAAAAATGTAGTTTTTAAGACTTCAATATTTATATATTATCAAAGTGTTTTTATTACGTTAAAAATACGGGTTTTATTGTTTTCTTCATTTTGTACTGCATTGAGCTTTTGGAAATCAAGTCACTTTAACTGTACCCATTATTGAAAGTAGGCTGAAATGCTTGCAGAATGCAAGCACCTACTAGCACAAAGGATAAGGACACATTCCAGAAACTCTCCTTATCCCCCTCTAACATGCACTTATTTCATTCCATAAGTCATTTCATGCATTAAATACCAACTCTAAACAATTTACACTAAATATGCTCACTAATAGGAGACAGATGAGGGCATCTCTACGTAACTTTTTCAAAAAATATCAATCAAAAACATTCTATTTATCAAAAGACAATTTTTTTTAACAAGTGATGAGATTTTGAAAATCAATGTTTTGATGGAAAGTTTTAAGGAAACAATTTATATATTATAAATAGAAATAAATATATGAAATACTTTCAGTTGTTTTAAGAATATATTTTTAAAAACAACTGCTTCTAATTTATCCTTTCCACTACAACACATCAATTTAAAAACATTTTCCACATTACAGTCGAGAGCTCGTATTAAAAATTTTAAACATACCTCACGTGAGTAATTGTAAAATAAGCCTTATATTCAAGTTAATTTCTTTTTAGTAAATCATCAGTTCTCTCACATATACGAACCTCTTTGTGGGCATGAAAGGAAAATAAACATTAAGTTCATTTATTTGCTATACATCAATTTTCTATCATTTATTACATTCTGTATGCACAAGAAGGAAATTGTACATCTTTACATACATATTTGTAGTACACATTACTTACTTCAGGTAGTACAGATATTGTTTTTGTTCACAACAATTGATAATTCCGCATAAGAAATTTTCTTATATAGAAATTAATTATGACTTTCTAGTTGGACTTTTCACAAACATTTACTGAATAAATGGTATTAATGGGGAAATTTACACTCAATTTTTCAACATTCCATCTTTTAAACTTTTGGAGATGTTCACACAATAAATTTTTATTGTGTTTTGAGTCTAAATTTTACATATTTAAAAACTCAAACTTGAAGAAATACATTAAATGCTGAATAGTTTTCCATGATACAAGCATTATAACATGAATGTTTAATGATTTTCTAATTGAAATGATAATTTTAAAATTTTACCTTTAATAATTGACTTGTGGGGAATAACTATAGTATATCCATCTACAAATATTTGGTTGTGTTAGCAAAGCCTTTTAAGAAGTATATATTTATTGATTTTATGTTATTATATTGTTAACTGCTATTCGGATTTCTGCCAATTCAGTACATGGCTTTATTATGTTTTATTTTTGCAGATAACATGTATCCTCTTAGAATATGCAGTGTGGACGATGATGGGAACCCTGATACAAAAACAGCTGAAATTGTAGAAGTTGAAGGTGATTCATGTAATGAAACGTCAACTTTTAAAAAGAGGTTGGCCCTACGGTGAGTTAGATGTTACAAAAGTATATATGTAACTCCTTAATCATACAAGGCAAATATTTAGACAAAACACAAAAACAAGAAAGATAAAAGGTGGGCAAGAAAGGAAAAAATATATACAAAGAGGCCAGACTTGCAGGTTTACAGGTTATTAATCATCATCAATCTCTCATACACTAACACAAGCACTAATCCTAAGGTGGAAAGGGTCAAGAGAGGGGTTTAAGAGATGTTAACCCGTGCCAGGGACTCACACTATTACTGGTAGATTTGTGTATCTGTACAATCACTACAGGGACTTACTCAGCAACCACACACATTCGCACAAAGGGGGAAAAAGGGGAAAGGAAATGGGACTTGAAAGTAAATGGGACGTGAGAGGAAATGGAACGTGAAAGGAAATGGGAAGTGAAAGGAAATGGGACGTGAAAGGAAATGGGACGTGAAAGGAAATGGGACGTGAAAGGAAATGGGAAGTGAGAGGAAATGGGAAGTGAAAGGAAATGGGAAGTGAGAGGAAATGCGAAGTGAAAGGAAATGGGACGTGAAAGGAAATGGGACGAGAAAGGAAATGGGATGTGAAAGGAAATGGGACAGGAAAGGAAATAATACCAGATTTACAGTAAGTAATTCTGCGCCACAGACCAGATATCACACACATCTGCAGGTTTGTCTTTTGACAACAACAGGGACCTGTCAGACAGAAACACACGCACTCATGTAACACTAACAACTCCAGATATTTAGTGAAACACTAAATACGTATTTCGAGAGCAAGGCTCTCATCAGTACTAGCGGCTGAAGTGGAATGATGGGGATGTATGTAATGTGTGGTATTTAAATAGAGGCATGTTTGTGTGGAAGTGAGAGGAGGGAGAGGGCTGATGGTTAAAATGTTAAGAGAAGAATGGGGGAGAGCGCCGCGGTCGTTATTCATAATGAGCATTATCCTCGAAACGTGTAATTAGCATTTCACTGAATATCTAGAGTTGTGAGTGTTGCTTGAGTGTGTGTTTCTCTCTGACAGGTCCCTGTTGTTATCAAAAGACAAACCTGCAGTCATCATTTGTGATACCTGATCCCTGGTGTGGAATTACTTCTCGTAAACCTGGTATTGTTCCCTTTAGTTTCCCCCTTTTTTGCTAATTGTACGAACGTGTGTAGTTGCCGAGTAGATCCCTGTCGTGATCGTACAGATTCACTAACCTACCAGCAATGGTGGCACTCGTCTAGGACCAGTGGCCATCATCAACTGGGTGCAGAGTCAACTCACCGCAGAGACTAATGAAATTTTGTTATTACATACAGACTGTATTAGTATATAATAACAATATTATTTATTTATTTTACCAAATTCTATGGGGTGTTAATCATTAAAAATCTGTTTACCTCCCATTACTCACTGGTTTTCTACTTCATATAAATACCGTATATACTCGTGTATATGCCGACTCCATGTATAGTACGACCCCTGATTTTTTGGTGAATAAACCTGATTTTATCATATATCTCTTTTATAGTACGACTCCAGCTTTCTACCGGGGTCGATATATTTCGTTTCGATAGCTCGATGGTTACTAGCGAGATATATCGAACGACCTTGATTTTCCACACCACCATAGAATAGACCGTAAATATCGTAAATAGTATTTCTTGCGAGTACACTAAAATTCGGATAAGTTAAGTATCTTACTCCTAAAACATTTAATAAAAAGTGATATGAATCATGATTGCACAAGATGAAATAAAATCGTAACAATTCTAGTATGTCTAGATTACGTTCCGCGTACGTAATGGTTCCACTCGCTCATCTATTTAATAGGTAGGGATAATGGATAAAAAGAAATTACTTTGTAATATTCCACAGTCTTTATTGTTTCTTCAATCACACACCGACCGGTTTACACTACAAAATCATTCTAATGGTGTTACTAACCGACGTAATACCTTTAGAATGACTTCGTAGTGGAAACCGATCGGTGTGTGATTGAAGAAACAATAAAGACTGTTGAATATTACAAAAATAATTTCTTTTTTCCAAGATGTCGAAATTCCATAAAGTCTACGATACTTTTCGTCCAACTCGTTCCAATCAATCCCTTGTAAAAAGACGCAAACAAAGATGTACATACATAAAATTCAAGAAAGAAAGTGCCCGTAAATCTTCACTTATATCAAGTATTTGTGAATTTGAAGCTGTATATATGAAAAAGATTCTACTCTTCACGAAACAACATAACAACGATAAAGGACCTCACTGTTAACGTTAGCCTACCATTAGAATGCGTGCGGGTGGCATAACTTCACCGAAAATGCCCCTGAAGATACATGAATTTTAAATCCTCAAATGCATTACTCGTGTATAGTACGATCCCCAATTTTTGCAATAAAAATTTGGTCGTAAAAACTCGTACTATACACGAGTATATACGGTATACCTAAAAGATATTATACATACACAATTTCACATTTGGGAATGAAATTCAAAAAATCTACCACAAAACTTAAAGGCAATTTCACTTTCCACTACATCATACTCATTTACAATCCCCATCTTTCTTCCATTGAAATTTCAACTGGTCTCAACTACTACGTAATATTCTATTAAATTTAATGTGACATATTAACTGCTATCGCTTCTACTATGACCATTCTCAGAATGGTAATAGTATACAACAGAGCTGCAAAACACTTCAAATTTTGGGGTGGTTCAGTTCAGTTAAATTTAGTAGAATATTACTTTACTTGCTGAGACCAGTTGCAATTTCTACGGAAGAAAGATGGGGATTGTAAATGAGTGTAATGTAGTGAAAAGTGAAATTGTCTTTAAGTTTTGTGGTGGTATTTTTTAATTTAATCCCCAAATGTGAAATTGTATATGCATTATTTCCCTTAGGTTTATCTATATGAAGTAAAAAAAATGAATAAAGGGAAGTAAACTGAGATTTCCAATGATTAACACCCCGTAGCATTTGGTAAATTAAATCATATTATTATTAACTAAGTTTGCATTTAATAAAATTTCATTAGTCACTGCAGTGAGTTGGCTCTGCATCCAGTCGGCCATCGTCACCTGTCCCATTTCGTCCTGGCATGGGTTAACACATCGTGAACCCCTCCCTTGATCCTTTCACCTTAGGATTAGTGCCTGCTCTAGTGAGTATATGAGCGATTGACAACAGGTCCCTCGTGATGACTAATAACCTGTAAACCTGCATGTGAAAAAATGAATCCAAGTGCTTGTTGCTGAATTGACCCAGCTGAGAGCATGTATGTACTCTAAGATGAGAAAGCTGATGTTACTAGAGTGGAATCAAGTGTTGCAGAGTTAGGATAGACACAAGATAAAGTGGACTATGTTGACACAAGTGTGGATAAAACTCTAGAAGACGAAGAAACATCGAAGTTAAAGATAGAAAGTGAGCCTGACATAGAGGGAGGGAGTCAGCGGGAGAGAAGAGGGCGCTCCTCTTAGAGTCGAGGAGAAAGAGAGAGAGAACAGTTTAAGTGTCATCACTACAGAATGAATTTTGAAACAAAGGATGAATTAATATGTTCGGGAGTACACGGTTATAAGCTAAATGGGGATATAGGCAGTGAAAAATGAGATTTACAAGACAGCATCTATGTTAGCAGTAGATCGATACATAATATGAATGAAGTTCATATTAAAGGATTGGAGAGAAAAATGTCAGATAACGTAAACGATGCTGGAGGTTTTAAGTGTCATCACTGCAGAATGGATTTTGAAACAGGATGAATTAATAAGACTTTCGGGAATGCATGATTAAGAGCTTTTCAGAAAATTAAGCTCGAAGAAATGGATCCAATCGTTTGTAGTTGAATTTCCCCACGTGAGAGCATGTATGTACTCCCAGATGGGAAAGCTGATATTACTGGAGTGGAATCAAGTGTTGCAGAGGTAGGATAGGGAGACGAGATGAAGTGGACTGTATTGACACAAATGTGGATGCCACTCTAGAAGATGAATAAATATTTATGGTAAAGATAGAAAGTGAGAGTGATACAGAGGGAGGGAGTGAGCGGCAGAGAAGAGGGCACTCCTCTTGGAGCAAAGGCGAGAACGGGGGAACGTTTTAAGTGTCATCACTGCAGAATGGATTTTGAAAAAAAGGATGATTAATAAGATGTTTGCGAGTACATGGTTATGAGCTAAATGGGGATATGTGCAGTGAAAAATGAGATTTACAGGACTATTTATGTTAACTGCAGATCTAAACGTAATACAAATGAAGTTCATATTTAAAGGATTGAAGAGGAAAAGGTCAGAGAAAGTAAACGATGCTGGAGGTTGGAGATATGTATGTGAATATGTGGTAAAGGTTACAATAAGACAAGTCAATTGGAAATATATTTAAGAGAACATAGCAGGAGACTTTTGCTTGTGGTATTTACAACAAAGGATTAAGTAAAAATTACACTTTTACAAGACAAGCTCATCAACACAGTTCAAAAACTATATGCATGTAAACATATGCTATGCGATTTACTCAAAATTCTAATCTTATAAGTCATAGGCAAATAAATAGCTATGAAATACCTCATGCATGTGTCATACTTGGTATGAGATTGCTAGAAAAACAACTTACAAGACAAGAGAGTCCAACAGAAGCACCCTCTCACTCCCTCCCTCTGTCTCACTCACTCACTAACCACTTGAGAGGGTGTGCCGTATATTTCGTCATGGCCTGTCGTAAACCATTTGCATATGCCGTATATATCCATCATGCTGTTTTTCGGGACATCTGCTATGGGTATGCTGAAATAGTCCGTCATGAAGCTTATCCGGCATCTAGTTGTGTCCTTCTAGTACAGGTGAAGAAATATTCTCAGAAGATTGAGAAGGATATTTGTGATATTATAGACAAAAGTGATTCCAGTGAAGATTTGGAGGACGTTTATATAAACATTATGTAAGTGACAGTATATATGGGAGGGGGGGAAATTGAATTATTTGAAAAAAAATCTATTTCTCAGAATTAAATACCCAAATGGGAAGGGCTCTTTGAAAAAAAGTACCCACTCAAGTGGTGAATTTCAACATTCCTTCATCTCCTATACTGGCATCCACACTTGTGTCAACACAGTTCACCTTTTCCCATCTCCCTATTCTAACTCTCCATCACTTGATTCCACTCTAGTAACTTCATCTTTCTTATCTTGGAGTACATATATCCTCACACAAGGAGAAATTCAAATACAAACACCTGGATCCATTCCTTCAATCCTCATTTTTTCAAAAGCTCATAACCATACACTCCCAAAAGTCTTATTTATTCATCATCATTTCAAAATCCATTCTGCACTGACGACACTTAAAACCTCCAGCATCATTTACATTATCTGACATCTTCCTCTTCAATCCTTTTATATGTACTTCATTTGTATTACGTTTAGATCTTCAGTTAACATAAATAGTCCTGTAAATCTCATTTTTCACTGCACATATCCCCATTTAGCTCATAACCATCTACTCGCAAACATCTTATTAATCATCCTTTTTTTCAAAATCCATTCTGCAGTGATGACACTTAAAACGTTCCCTCGTTCTCGCCTCTGCTCCAAGAGGAGTGCCCTCTTCTCTGCCGCTCACTCCCTCCCTCTGTATCACTCTCACTTTCTATCTTTACCATAAATATTTCTTCATCTTCTAGAGTGGCATCCACATTTGTGTCAATACAGTCCACTTCATCTCGTCTCCCTATCCTACCTCTGCAACACTTGATTCCATTCCAGTAATATCAGCTTTCCCATCTTGGAGTACATACGTGCTCTCACGTGGGGAAATTCAACTACAAACGATTGGATCCATTTCTTCGATCTTAATTTTCTGAAAAGCTCTTAATCATGCACTCCCAAAAGTCTTATTAATTCATCCTGTTTCAAAATCCATTCTGCAGTGATGACACTTAAAACCTCCAGCATCGTTTACGTTATCTGACATTTTTCTCTCCAATCCTTTAATATGAACTTCATTCATATTATGTTTCCATCTACTGCTAACATAGATGTTGTCTTGTAAATCTCATTTTTCACTGCACATACCCCCATTTAGCTCATAACCGTGTACTCCCAAACATCTTATTAATTCATCCTTTATTCAAATCCATTCTGCAGTGATGACACTTAAACTGTTCTCTCTCTCTCTCTCCTCGACTCTAAGAAAAGTGCCCTCTTCTCTCCCGCTGACTCCCTCCCTCTATATCAGGCACACTTTCTATCTTTAACTTAAATGTTTCTTCGTCTTCTAGCGTAGTATCCACACTTGTGTCAACATCGTCCACTTTATCTCTTCTCTCTATCCTAACCCTGCAACACTTGATTCCACTCTAGCAACATCACCTTTCTCATCTTGGACTACATACATGCTCTCATCTGGGGCAATTCAACAACAAACACTTGAATCCCGTTTTTCATTTAAAGGTTTATAGGTTATTAACACTTTCAATGCGGCATGACTGGAATTCCAGTCATGCTGCATTGAAAGTATTAATCGTCACAAGCGACCTGTTGTCAAATCGCTCGTATACTCACTAGCACAGGCACTAATCCTAATGTGAAAGGATCAAGGGAGGGGTTTACAATGCGTTAACCCATGCCAGGGCGGAATGGGACACTGGGATCCATTTCTTCAAGCTTAATTTTTTCAAAAGTTGATTAACCAATACATCAATCAGCTTCAACTTCTTCAATTTCTGCTCTCTTCCTATCAGGTTTCCCATCAACTTTCACACTGTATCTTCTGTAAGGATATACCTTATCTGGAAAAAAAAAACAAAGTCATGTACTGAATTTGCAGAAATCCATATAGCAGTCAACTACATAATAATGTTAACTGAATAAATATACACTTCTTATTATAAGGTTTTGTTAACACGACACAACAAAATACAGTAAAACCTCGTTATTTCAAAGTTCCAAGGACCCAAAAAATAGGACTCAGAAGTATCCAGGTTAAAATATACAAACTTTCATAAAAATCTAACCTTCTTATGATCTGCTACTTGGGCAGCAAAATCACAATACATAAACTTATATATCGGTTCTACAAATGAATTGTCCTTACAAGTTAGTATAAACGGTTTATTCAACAGAGCTGAATTGAACACTTAGTTCGCAAACACCACCTCATGTGAAAAACTGGCTCGAGTGCTTATCCCAAATTTTCAACTACATTTCAAGTTACTTTTTTGTTACATTTTGGAAGACGTCCAACCGTTCACAGAAAGATTTCCACTCGCCTATCCAACTGCCAACAAACTTTCTCCTAGATAACAAACCCATAAGTTATTTATTGTAGAACTGCATTATGAAAACTTAAACAAAAAATGAGCGTTGCATTATGACACACTAATTACCAGGAGTAGAGTGAAACTGCTTGTCGGTAAAATAGAATATTGCAACGGCAAGTGAATTTTAGAGCTTAAATATGAGTTTAACTTAAAATGCAATAAGAATACTTAATATGCATTAGTTAATAAAAAATTGTAAATAACAAATATTACGGAAATGAGGCAGCGATTTAAATACCTGCGTAAATCTTTGCCTCTCAAAAGGCTGATCTTAAAGCTTCGCTTACCTTCCTTTTGATCAGTTGCCTCAAATCTCGCTCAAAACAGTCACACTGACAATGTGCTGTGAGACAAACTGCTGATTTCACGTTAGTTACAAACTTCATGAGAACACCCAAGTCATACGACAACCAGCTGTAGGAATATTTATTGTGCTCTTATTGTAAGACATTATGGAAAAACCACTAGGTTTTTACTTTTCGCTCATCACTTATTCATGCGAAAAACAAACGCTTGACCGTTTTAGAGATGACATTCCGTATAACTTCGTACAAATTTATTTAAAGATTGGTTCAGTAACATAAAACAATATTCCACGGTCTTTTCTGAGGCATATGACTTTCTCATGAGAAACACTTTGCCCAGGTTTGGCAGATCATGAGGACTGAGATAATAGGGGGTCAATGCAACTTCTGTTCATTTCAGCTTGGTTCTCCAATTTCACTATCTGCTTGAGAATGTGGGCATTCACACTAAATCATTTGCTTAAAGGGTCGCACAAAATTTCACAAGAGGTCTAGTGATGCAATGATAAGGCGATTCATTTATTTGCATTATTTGCATCTGCACCGGGCCCGACACTTAAGGCCCTGCACTCTCTTGAAAAGCATTTGCATACTTATAATGTACATGCATTTTTTAAAAAACCTGAAAAAATAATGAAGTGTCACAGCGGCAGAGATTGCATTAGTTATTAAAATTTACTATTAACATTTTTTGACATGTAAAAGGCCCCACGTGTACACTTTGCACCGGGCCCCGCAATTTTCCTAGCAGACTCTGGCATCATCTATCACTTTAATTTTATGTTGGCTATTAAACAGGATGATAATATTCCAGTGAGGTGAAAACAGGACATTTTCCATCATTTGTAAGAAGAAAAAAACCAAAAAATTTTCTCATGATTTTCTTAAATGGTGGATTATCACTATCATGACCTATAGCGGAAAAAGGCTTCCCTTAGAACCTGGAACATGTCAGACTACGAACAGAACTCACATTTAAAAGGGAATGTGACTAGCGTCATCAGACCAAATTTACAAGCAAATGAGTTCAGGGAAAACCAGGACAGGATATTATATCCAGAGACCAGGTTCGCTACCTCTAATTTACCAATGACCTGAGATTTTCTAATCTGACAATTAACATTTGTTGTTGATAATCGCCATATTTCCGAGAATCCGACATTTCTAATAATGATATCAGCTACTAGTAGATGGTGCTTGCATTCTGCTAGCATTTCAGCCTACTTTAAACAATGGTGTAAAAACAACCCCTAAAAATTAAATTCCAACTATGTCAGATTTTTCCTGTTGGTTGTGACTGATGACCTTAAATCATGCGTAATATGAAGTCTCTAGGTCATCTGGAAGTGCGTCTTAATCTTTACCCTAATATGGGATGATAATACGGCGAAACAGCCACTAGAAATTGCAATTGTAAGAATATTACATTTTTTTCAATGTTTGTTACAAATGCCAAATATTTCTTCCAAATTTTAATGTTGCATCACCTCTAGAGGTACATTTATATTGATTTAATTCTTTGAACTTAATGAATTTTTAATGGCCACAACAATAAATTTCATTGTAATTTTCAATGTTAATTGCTGATGGAACACCACTAGAAAAACTAGCAGAAGTGCCTGTTGAATTTCAACAGATTTAGTGAATCTAAAACTTCGACCATGTAAAATGTAAACATCACAGTAATAAGATGGTACACAGCTTTAACCATGGAATAAGGTAATTGGAGTGCGTTGTAATGTAACTTTCGTTTAAGTTTTCATAATGCAGTCCTACAATGAATAACTAAAGTTTGATTTCTCGGAGAAAGCTGGTTCATGGTTGAAAATGGTTGTGCATCTAATGTGACAATTACAATCTGATAAAATGTTATGGCGTGTAATTATAACTTTCGATTTTTCTTAAGTCAACTTATTTCACTCCATTATAGGCCAAAATCCATTTTGGTTAAGTAATTAAGCTGCTTGTTCGAAGAACGGGGTACATATGTCTAAAATGAGGAATTACAAGGAGTTACATATTTTGGAAAAGTTAGAAGTGATTTATGAGGTTGATAAAGGGGTGAAATCCAAAACAGATATTGCTAAACAACATAGTATTCCACTTTCAACATTAATGAAAAATCGTGATGCAATTGAAAAACACGCAGCCAGTGGAAACAACATAGGAAGGAGAAAGAGAGCAAGGGGTGCAAAACACGCTGACGTAGAGAGCGAACTGTCAGAGTACCTTTTATACAAACTGGCAGAAATTAAAGTTAAATTTAAAAAATAATGTCCTCCAATATAACATGTCGTTTCATAAAAAACATCGTGTTATATTCGGGCCAATACGGTAATTGTAAAGTCATCAGCTGTCATAAAAAATATGATCAAGTTATTTTGAGCGAATGTATACTGTATTACAGCCATGTAAAATTGGTGAAACTCCTGAAACTTAAACGCAAATAGCTCAATGGTACCATAAAATTCTATAAAAGATAATTTTTGACCATACTAATGGCACAGAAAATTTTAACAAAGTTGGATAGATATATTTCGTGAAGGTATTTCGCAAGGTATTTTCCAGGCCGTTTTAGTATGCATTTTTGAAATATTTCGGCTGAGTATGCGCGGTTCAATATCTTTCTTCCGAAATCTGGCATAAAAGAGTAACTTGAAATGCACTGTGATATTTGAGATATTCACTCGCGCCTATTTTTCAGTGGTTTTTGTTAATCACAAACTAAGTGTTCATTTCAGCTCTGTTCAAATTCGCCATGTTTACGAACTTGGAAGGCCAATTCATTTGTAGAAGAACGGATACATAGCATTCTATATTGCAATTTTTCTGTCCAAGTAGCAGATTGTAAAAAAAGTTCGATTTTTATGAAAGTTCGGATATCTCGAACTCGGATAATTTCAAGTCATAATTTTTTCGTCCCTTGAACTTCGAAATAACGGGGTTTTACTGTTGATATATTCAGGGTGTCCCAAAATTCCCATCTACGGATGCAACCATGCGAATACTTGCGAAATTTTAAGTCAAAAATGTTCTTTGTAAAAATTTCAGAAAACGTGTTTAAAGTTGGCAATATGTGGCAACACAGTACTGGGAAAGGGTCAGTTACAATGACACTAGGGTCTAAAATGACGACACTAATATGTTTATCATTACTTGCTTGCAATCTTTAAATTCATTAACTTGCCTTCATTTATTTGTTTTGTTTTTATTTCTTTAACTGAAACACTGGATACAGTAAGCAACAAATATTTATATGTGGAAGCACAGGGTGGCCGCAACGCGTGTGGGTGAGGAGAAGCCATCTAATATCATATAAATGTCATTAAATGATTGTTTTATTATTATTTTTTGTTGATAGCCAATACATTGAAGGACCAAAAGCAGCCCCTTTACTGCCCGGGTGGGGATGGATCCAACAGCGGAAACTTTTTACTCATCGTGGTCCACACAACCTGTTTTCTAAAACCGAGTCAGTATACGTCAATTTTAATGGAACAACACCAACAGAATGGTTAGCCGAGATGAACGTAGAAAGTTTTAGAAGTTATGAAGATATCAATTCATATGCAAAAAATGACCATGATGTTATAACAACAGAAGCTCAAATGGACCTAGACATTGTGAGCGAGTTCATGGAAACTGTCGCAAAGAAGAAGATGAAGAAATGGTAGAGGACCACGACAAACCAGTTCCCATGGTTAACGAAGCTATGCAAGCAATAAAAGTGATATCACAGTTTTATGAATCAAAGGAGACTAATAAAAACAATTTAGTATTATTCCTTGCATTGAGGACCTCGAAAAACATTTCAAGTTGGTACATACGACATAAAATATCCGATTATTTTACTAATCATTAAAAATATTTTATTATATTTAATGTACTTGTTATATCATAATATAATATAGTGTTTTAAGGTACTTATTAGACCATAATATAAAATTTATGACAATAAATTTCCAGTCCCTTGAATACCGTTATAACCGAGTTCTACTGCATGTTTATTTTCCTTTCATGCGCACAAAGCAGTTCGTAAGTGTAAAAGAACTGATGATTTACTACAAAGAAATGAACTTGAATATAAAGCTTATATTACGATTACTCAAGTGAGGTATGTTTAAAATAATTTTCTATTGTTTAGCTAATATTTCCGAAGGTATATAAGATTGCAAAGTTGAATATTTGAGTGTACATTTCCACAATGTACCCACTTATTCTTCAAAATTTTTTGAAAACATTAAATAAGAGAATAGGGAAATTATAACACAAAATTGAATGCGCTCAAAACTAAAGTAAACACTGCTCTAGCTATATAACGACATGAAAAATAATGCTCTAATTTATCCATGTTTATGGATAAAACTCCACTTGATTAACTCTTCCTTAATGGAAGACGATTAACATTATAACACTAATTTTATTTAAGTAATTATGTAATGTGGGTCTTCTAATTGACGGACGTTGTTCAAAATTATATTGGGATAATATCAATAAGGACCACTTGTACTGAATATAACAACAACCCCTTAAGCAGTTCAAAAGGTGTCTCGACCGACTGAATTTACACCTAGTATTATTATCACTGACATTAATATTATCATTAATTTTATATTTTCAATATCTTTAATAACTTATTAATGCAGCTGATGAATGAACATGAAATATACTAGAATACAACCAAACTTTAAGAATATTTTCTTTTATTACTGTTAAGTTTCATATATAACGGTAAGGTTACTTACCACTAGATGCTGTATTTTCCTTGATATTTTCCACTTTGTCTCTCAGTTTCTTAGAAATTTTGAAAAGTCCTTGACTTGCTTCGTCTACCCTAATAATATAAAAACAATCATTAACTAAGACCATCCTTGATTTTGAATGTCACACAATATATAATTTGTCAAAAAATCATTTTACCATTTGAGAGAAACCCCAAAATTCCGTAATTTCAATATTTCTTGCGAACAAAAGATTATTTATTGCATGATAAAAGTGAAAACATTAAAACAAATTATACACACTATGCTTGATTTTACAAATTAAAGTTTTTGTTTTAAAATATTACATTTTTAAGCAGGAAGGCCTGAAATATAGTCATTCGTTAATGTAATTGGAACATATTAATCCAGTGAAAACTAAACTTCATCCACGACGGAAATGCTTCGAGATAAATTGGCAGGAATCCATCACATAGAACAATTTTCGAAATACATATCGGATAGATAACATGCTTACTTTTTTATTACTTTGGTCATGGTTTTACGGAATACCATAATCTCCGAATGCAAACATCCTCTGTGACAACCAGCGTATATATGTACGTCACACTGATGACTAATTGTAGATCTAGACAATGGAATAAATATTATTCTTCCATGATTAGACCGCGTGGAGGACACCGTCCACCCAAGTCCACCGATGTAGACCGAAGTGAACCATCCCAGTGCAATCTTGAGTATTACGTCTTACGCCGAGGCCAGGTGACACTAGTGTCGCCGAAATCACGGATTTTACATAAATTTCAAAAATAAGGGACGTAAACAGTTTTTGTGACTTTTCCATGTGTGATCTCTGTTGAAATGCTAATGTTTGGACTGCACTGAGATTTCTGCAACTGTGCGTTCTTATCAGGTAGTAATTTGTGATGTTACTCTGCCTTCACTCTGATTAATTATCAGATAGTAATTTGTGATGTTACTGTGCCTTCACTCTGATTGAACATCAGATAGAAATTTGTAAAGTTACTGTGCCTTCTTTCTGAGTGAATATCGGCAAATAATTCCTGATATTTTCGCAAAAACAAGTTTGCAATCTGCTTAAGTGCTACGGTTGTTTTTTACTTGTTATGTGTACATCTAATGAAGCTTAAATAAATCAATATTATTAACCTACAATAATTTTATTTTTTCAATCTCATATTTATATTTAGAATTTTGCGATCAATGATATTAAGCATTTTACGAGGATTAAAATACCTGACATTTTAAACGCGCGCGCGCTTGGTGCGACAGTTGTGTCCTCTGTGCGGATCTAAAGCCGTCACATTAAACTACTTCTTCCACTTATGACTTGCACAAGAGTGAATCATTGTAGTCACTTATGATTGGCTGTTTACTTGGCCGCGAACGCGGATATCAAGCGTTGGTCGCTCATGGTCATTTTTTTATTTTAAATAATTATACGGGAAGCCCCACTTACAAAATGCAATACAAAACAAGAATTAATTAAACAAAAGCATACAAAAATTCAAAAAAAAATGTGATAAGAATTTACTAAAACATAATATCACGAGTACAGCAATTATTAGCTGTTCCTGAAATTAGTCATGGATTTTATGTGTCTAATACTGGTATTGAAGAAATCGATGTTATTAAGAGCTAGAATAGAATTACCAAGTCTCTGCATTCTAGTTAATGGTGCATTATACCTATAATTAGTTGAGTACGCTTTAACGAAAAATGTGTCATCTGATCTAGTACAGTATTGAGGTATCCGAAAATAAATGAATGATAATAATTCTGGGCAACTGATGTCGTTATTATACAGCTTATAAAGTATGACCATGTCCATGATAATATGTCTATGGTACAAAGTTTGCAGATGAAGTTTGTGTAACAAGAAGTCATATGGAGTACTTTTTCCTGAATTTCCCATCTTAAAATTAATAAAGCGTAAAAATTTGTTTTGAATTTTTTCAATCTCTTTGATGTGTACATTATAATATGGAGTCCACACTGTTGAAGCATATTCAATTTTAGATTGCACTAAAGAACAATATAAAATTTTCAATGAATTTATGTTTTTAAAATGATAAGTATTCAGAATTATAATACCTAGCATCTTTAGTGCTTGTTTCTTTATGAAAGTAAGATGAGTCACGAAATTTAAAGAAGAATCACATAAAATCCCCAAATCCTTTACAACTGAGACACGAGAAATTACTCTATTACCAATCTTGTAATCAAACAAAGTAGGATCTTTATGTCTATAAAAAGTAATTGTGTTACATTTTGAAATATTTAACTGCATTAAATTTCTATCACACCAATCCAAGATAACATCAATACCATTTTGAAGGTAATGGTAGTCCAAATAGCTTTTTACAGTAGCATAAATTTTTAGGTCGTCTGCAAATAAGAGAAAATACACTCCAGACAAATCAGCACCAATGTCATTGATAAATATACTAAAAAGAAAGGGACCCAAATGAGAACCCTGGGGTACCCCTGACGTAACTATAATAGGAGAGGAAACAGAATCTAGTATTTTCACAGACTGAGTTCGAATTGATAAATAACTTTTGAACCAAGAAAATATAGAACCAGTAAAACCAATTGCTTCCAATTTTTTTAATAGAATTGTATGGCTCACTCTATCGAAAGCTTTACTTAAATCCATATAAATGACATCCACTTGCTGACCACTACTGACATTATTAAATATAAAATCCTCGAGCACTAACAGATTGCTACTGGTGTAATGATTATGGGAAAAGCAATGCTGCTCAGGAACGGCAATTACTGACTTCTTGATAAGTCAAAGGAGTGCTCGTTATCCGAACCACGTTTCATTTGGAATATTACACCTCGATGTGATACACCTTTGCCTGCGTCTAATTCCACCGTCTGTTATAATTTATTGACATCGGTACGACACGCGTGGATTGTCCCAGAAGAGATTTATTATGGTATTCTGTAATACCAGGGGCAAAGTAAAAGAAAAAAGGTAAGGTTATTACATATACCGTACTTCGAAAACTCGAAAACAGTGTTCTCTGGCGGATTCTTGCCAATTTTTTCATGTCATCCCAATCTTAGATTTCCTTTAGTTTTCAATTGTAGTTTGTGGGACAACTTTTATTTAGAATCAAATGATTATCCATCAGCAAAAATTTTACACAAATCTCTATCGATAAATGGTGTGAAAAGTAAGGCAAGGGATGAATTCAATGTTATTTGCATATTATCGATTAACAAAATTTCTTTTGGCATTAAACCAACAATAATACCCATAATAAATTTATCCTTTATTTGGAATGGATGAAGGATTGACTAAAACACATTGTGCTTAATCGTGCTCCATGCAAAACTCTGTAAAGAATGAATTACTTCAATAGATTTGAGTTAGTTTGAATAAACTTTCGGTGGCAATGTATAAAATATTAGAATATTTACAGAAATTGCGCCAAATTGCTGGAATTAGGGGAGTTTTCAGAACTTTTTTAAATCAACTGCTGGTGGACCCTGTATTGTACGGTCCTATAATATTTTATTACCTAATTGCTTCCCAATAAATACTGAATCATATAACGGTTAGATAAATAGGTTTTGATTATCCCATCAGCTCAAAACGTTCTCCATTTATAAAAATATTGAATGTTGCATGTTTTCGAATATTCAATTAAAACTGCTGTTTCAATAATTTGTTATATACCGTAATGAATTTAAATGTTCTAATTACATTTATGGATGTCTACATTTAAGGCATAAAAACATGATATTTTTGCTTTTTCCAGACGATGATGAGAAACCTGCAAAATTGTATAAGTTGTATAAGTTGGTGATGATTAATGTAACGATGAAGAGATGCCAGTTTCTGATAAAATGAACGTTGGAAAAATGGATATAAATTTGAATATGGGTTTAAATTCTCCAGGTGAGAGGATGTACATACTCCCAGCTGAGAAAACTAACGTCAACGGAGTAGAATGTAGTGTTAATATTTTGAAGAGAGTTGAGGATAATGAGACGAGAGGAAGTGAACTGTGTTGACACGTATGAATGCCACACTAGGAGATGAAGGAATATTGAAATTATAGATAGAAAGTGAGAGGGACAGAGAACCATATTGTGAGGTATGCAACAAGTGCTTTAGGGTTAAAGACAACCTGAGATCACATATAAGAAAAACCATACCAATGTGATAAGTGTCAAAAGCTGTTTTGTCATAGCAGCACCCTGGAACAGCACTCAAAGCAATCCTACAAAAGGAGAACACTCAAAACAGGGAATAATATATTACATACACTTTCATTACCAACATTACTGTCATTGGTGAGAAAGAATAAAATCAAAATATTTGAAAAGAGAAAAATGGAGTTTCGTTCGTACACATAAAACTGAAAAGAAAGTGTATTTATTGAGGTGTATTTATTATTGTAAATTCTTTATAAATTTATAATTATACTACAAGGTAATTTTTTAAATAAATAATTAAGATTTTTTAACACTTCTATCCATTAATAATTGATCAGAATATTAACTAGAAATTTGTTAAGGAACCCTTTGTTGCCTACTGGTTTCTCCAGAAATTTTTCGTCATAATAATAACCGTCATCATATATCACATGCGTAATGCGGGCGTACCAGCAGCTCTTTTTCTACAAAAACAACACGTAATGGCTATAGTTATTGGCACTTAAAGCACCTTCAAAGTTTGAAATTACAGTCAAACCCCAATTTAGTATATCCCCGTCTAATGTTTACCCACATTTAGTGTTAATTTTTCAGTCCATCAACCCCCATACAAACTTATGATTTTCCTCAATTTAGTGTTTTACCCAGGGCATCGAACCGTAATTTTTTTCGCTCCGGTTTTCATTCTGGTTCACCCAAAACACTAAATTTTGGTTCGGTTCCGGTTTCGCTCCGGCAAGCATCAGTGAACCGGTTCGAACCGGTTTTTTTTCGCTCCGACCTTAAAATATTTTTTTTTCATTTTCAAGAATTGATTTATTAAGTAATTTTCTTATTAAATCAAATACATCTTCACTATAAAAGTAGTGATATTTAAAAAACATAAAACGAAAATAAATTATTTAAATGTGAATATTTAGTATGTATCTTATTTATTTAACATTATATTTTGAATTGAATATTTACAAACCATAAATGCGCCGCAAATGATTTCAACATATTAGGAAAGTATAAAGTAAATTATAAATGAGCACGTTTTCTGCGATAGCGTATCCTAAACTTATTATGTTATGCAAAGCATTCATCTCATTTTCTAATTTACTGTGCTTAGTCCTTAGTACATACTAAATTTTATCAATAGCTAAGGAAAAAAATTGCATCCTGATAGAAGGACGGACAGACCTAAGCTAATATGCGCTAAAGCTGGAATGCCTAATTATGAGTTATTAATATTTTTATTTACAAATCGTGCGGTAAAATAAGAGATCGCGTTATCTCAATAGTGCCAGTAAGTCGAGTAAGATATTATGTTATTTTCATTAACAATTTGTAGATCACGTCCACTGCTTGTATTATAGTAAAAACTGTAAATGCACGGCTTAATTTTTTCATTCAGAGATTACTTAAATGGATGAAAAATCTATAAAATATCTATGAGGAAGAAGCCCGTAGAAATTGAGGGCCCGAGAATTCAGAAAGGCTGAGAAATGTTTATTAAGATGATACAAATTTACGATGACTGAATATTTTTAATCACTTACGTAGGGTGAGAACGACGTTAAACTTCATTATTTCATGAAATTGAAATGATAAGTACCGTTTCAAAAAATTATTACTAAGCGAAAGCATGTGATTTTCACCCGGCAGCAAATAAAAAACATCTACGTACGTCTACATATTACCCTGCAATCAAACATGCAAACAAAAAGAAAATAAGACTTATTCGGCCTGTCGTGAACTTTCTTCAGGCGGGTCTCTAATGTGGGTGTCTGCAGTCGGCAAAATATTTCACTAAAAATAACTAATTCGCATTCATATTTAATTTCTCTTCAGTTTTAAGCAACCAATACGAATATGTGTGCTCATTTTCAGATGCACTCTATAAAATAAATAGAAATTTACTAACCTATAACCAGTGGCGGATCCAAGGGTGGGTGATGGCGGCGATCACCCCCTCCTTGGATAACCCCACTGCACTCCACTGGGCGCTTCCTTAAATTCATTCCGTGCAAAAATCCTCAATTATACGCCCCAGATTAGGTCTGTATAGCAAGGGAAAGAAGGATTCTGATAGGGGTAGGGATTTTCTAAATATAGGGCAGTTGGCAGGAGCGGATTCGATAGGTGGAGGGGCGATCGCCCACCCATTGAGAAGTTTCTGGATCCGCCCCTGCCTATAACAAAGGATAACCGAAGTAAGAATATCTCAAAACCACGACTGCGGAGCGATCCTTCCTGGGTAAGTTTTAGAGAATGACTACCACAATACAAGGCTTCAATGGTTATGGAGAGGGAGTGAAACTATATGGGGACAATGACCTCCAACTTTAAGGAAAATCCAAGTTAAGAATCGGGAAATATTTTTGCCGGGAACACACTCTACGGGGTATGCTCGGGGGAGGGTAGCAAGACAATTAGATACTGTCTTCAAAGTACCGCCCAAGTTCCTTTCCAGTAGCCTCGTTTTACAGGTAATCTCAGCAGGATGTATTGTAGACCCTCTCTCTATGTATTGAGATGCACATGGAAAATCCTACTATTGAGCCAACAGATATTATCACAAAGACACATCCTTCCCAAGGCTGAGGACAATGTGTCTCAAGAAACCCTTTTCTTATTCGGTTTCTAAACGTAAGGCTTTCAGAAAGACTCAAACTATACTTTCGCTCCCACTTTTTATGCGAACCGAAATATATGGAACCAAATAAATAACGGTTTTCGGTTTCGGTTCAGGAAGTAAATTTTTTCTCGGTTCGGGTTCACTCCAGGAAAAATAACGGTTTTTTCTGGTTTTGGTTTTCGGTTCGATGCCCTGGTTGATAATAATTTCAATAATTTTTTTTATTTCATGTCAACTATATAAAAAAGTACCTGAATGCAGAATAGTATTTAGTATTCCGTGGTATGGTTGTAGCTTTATATGTGCCCTTCACTTTATGGTTTAGTTTTACTACTACATCCATGGTTTTTTGTCAAAATGAGTGTGTACCACTCGTACCACTTTAGAAAAACCTATGGTTGTATGTACCTAGCTTCTGCAGTTTCACCATATGTCACCTGTCACAGTCCGCAAATTACCTGCAAGTTTTATAGTTTTCTCAAGTTGTCATAAGTTTCAACAAGTAAGTGTAATAATTGGAAATTGCATTGATTTGTTACGGTTAATTACATTATGTTCCAATTTTATTTAATATGTATTTGTTTGTTATTTAGAAAAATAACATCAACCCGTTCAAACGCACCATGAGTTTATATCGTTTTTCAAGACATCATCATCTCAGTTCCACGTAAGTGAAATCATAAGAAAATTGAAATTAATTTATACTTATCTTAAGTATTAAGTACATAATTCATTCTAATTTTATTGGAATATTAATGTTTGTTTTTTTAGAAAATAACATCAACCTGATCAAAAATCAAAAGCACTACTAAGAATCATCGTCATCGGTTCTAAGTGAAGTCATACGAAAATTGCAATTAAGTTGTTACAGTTAAGTACATTATTTATATGTACTTATTATATGTTAATTAAATTTTTTTTTTTAGAAAATCAAATGTCAACCATGTTACCAACAAGAAAATGATGGGGTTGAAATTGACAAGATGAATTGTCAAAAGAGTATCATTATATTAAAAATTCTAAACAAGATGGATGTTTTATGTGAAATCTGTATTGGGAACTTTTCTGTGACTTCTTGAAGCAGATGTGATATTACAAGACACAGCTTCTGACAAGCATAGGAAAGCTTTACAGCCTTCTTCTTCATCTGCAAAGATGACTTATTTTCTCCACCACACAGAATTTCGAATGAAAGAAAGAGAATTAGCTATTGCTGAGCTTCTTTTTTCTTTTCACACAATATATCACAATCACAGCTTTCGTTCAATGGACTGTACATCCAAGTTGATTAAAAAATTATTTGAAAGAAAATTCTCATGTGCAAGGATGAAAACTGAAGCTATTGTAAAAAAAAAAAGGTATTAGCACCACGCATTAGAAGAGCTTAAAAAAGAATTGCAGACTCAGCTATATATCTGTGTTTTCTGATGCGGCTAACCATAAAGACAAAACGTTTTCCTACACTCGTTCCAGTGGCGGATTTGGAACCTTGCTGCACTTAGGTCACATTATTTTTCCGCCCACTTAAAATAAATTTCAATAAAATTTATTTAATTTATATATTATACCAGAGGAGTAATCCATTTTTTTCCCGGCTATTTATGGTTATTACCTTGAAAAGCTTTCTTAGGTGGCCACCTATGGTTTTTCATGATTTTGAAGTAATCTTCTTTATACTGAAAAGCCCTCTTTACCATACTATATTGACGGTTTTGCAATTTGGTGAATGAATATACAAAACCGACTGCCCCAAAATCCTTATTGCAAATGCGCCACTGACTCGTTCTTTATTTTGATTCAAAAAGTGGAGTGAAAATTAAAATTCTTGATTTTGTATCGCTACCTGGAGAAACTGCAGAACTTATTAGCAATTCTTTTTTAACATTTCTTGAAGAAAACAATTTACCTAAATAATTAGTTGCATATTGCGCTTATAACGCAAATACTAACTTTGGTGGCAATGTTTGAAAAGGCACTAACAATGTCTTTACTAAACTGAATACTAGTATGGACCAAAAGGTTTTTGGAGTTGGTTGTGCAGCTCATATAGTTCACAACTCAATTCAAACTGCTGCTGATCTTTTATCAGTAGACGTTGAGAATATTATTGTAAAAATTTTAGCCATCTTTTACATATACATTGTAAGAGTAGAGTCGAAAGAATTTTGTGAAGACGCAGAAGTGGAATACCAAGGCCTTTTAGGTTACAGTAAAACCAGATGACTCAGTTTAATGCCTGCAATTGAGAGGATCCTGAAATTATTCAGTCCCTTTAAGTCATTTTTTAATTGATTGTTATGTGTCAAAGAGTAATTGAATTGTTTCTCAAAGATAATAGCTCTGAATTGTGGTTAATGTTTCTCCATAGGCAACAATGTTTGATATGAGTCAAAAATATTGAACAAAATACAAATACAGTGAAACCTCTCTTAAGTGGACACCTCCGTAAAGCGGACACTTACTCTAGGGTTCCAGCCGGAAGCATCAGAAATTACACGGTAAGCAACCTCTCCAAAATGGACACACTCCAATACAGATGTGGACACTTTGAAAGGCATCCCTTTTGTACTTACAACCTCCCCATAAAGGACATTCTGGAGGGCTCAAAACAATGTATGCACATATTAATTACTTGGGAACCAATGTACATTTTACGAATTAGACAGCAACAATACTGCCATGAAAGAAAATGCCAGTACAGCCATTGCCTTATCGCCACGATCTTCAGTGAGAAAAGTCATTACCGTCTCCAAATTGGGATTAGCATTTTGGATATTTTGCATCATATGCACAAGTAAGTATTTTTAATATAATATCGTATCATAAAAACAATACAAATATAATAACTGTATTATCATGTAGCTCATTCAGTACTTAAAAACGGTATTCTTGCATATTTTTTCCAAGACAATATTTTTAATTATTGTTATTATAGGAGAGATTTCACAACATTTACATTATAAATGCACAGGCAAAAGAAGTCATCTCTGAAGTCCACCCTAGGTCATTATGAAGAAAGTGAATACGGTACACTCGAGAGTTTTTTTCTGAAGAGAAAGTGAGCTGTTCTCATAGTTTATCTGCAGACGTAAATTTGAAAACTGTTTCAGAGTGGCAAAATAAGTTGCCGTCAATATTCAAACCATACTCGGCGGAAAAAATTTTGAACACAGCTGAAACAGGTTTGTTTTTCCATGCAATCCCAGAAAAAAACATGGCCTTAAAGGGAAAATGTCTGCAGGGAGTGGCGAAGGACCGTTTGACTATACTTTTGTGTACTCATGAAATACCCCTTGTTATTGGCAAATCCATGGTGTTTTAAACGTATCACGCAGACAAATTGAATATCATATGGAATCCAACGATAAATTTTGGATGACTAGAGATATTATGACGGAATGGGTGACCAAGTTAGACAAAAAATGATGCGTGAACGATGAAGGACATGAGGACTAAGATGAAAAAACAGAAGATCCAAATTAAAAGAAACATAGACATGCATTAGATTAATTAACAAATTTAAAAGACTTTAAGCAAAAACGAATAGTTTGGTCTGAAACTGGTGACATAATTATACACAATGAAAATGAAGTTGCCAAAATGAAACCTCCCAAGCAAAGCACATCATTTTTTAATATAAACTAATCATTATGTATGTTCATAATTAAGCAAATGCACAATATATTCAATAATAAAAACTGTATATGTAACAAATTACAATTACATATACTTAATTCATTGCTTTTCCTTTGTTTCTTGTTATGTGTATTACGTGCTTATATATTTGTACATTTTATACAAAGTATTAGATTTATTCTCCCCCTTATTAGATGTATTTTTACTCTGCATATTCAATTTGTATGCATTTTATATTTATTATATTCAAACCTCGGATGTTGACCTCTCCAAAAGGGACCTCTATATAGTGGACACTTTATTCTGTCCCACTGGTGTCCGCTTTAGAGGTGTTTCACTGTACTATTATGGAAGTCTCAGAGCAACTTGATATGCTCAAAACAAAATACAGAGAACGTCTTGAATCATGATGTTCCAATTGGTATTAGAAGAGATTTAAGAATCTTAGAAGACGACAGAAGCATTAATAAAAATCGGTTCATCTCCCACAAAAATTTTTTAACTGTATACAACATTTGGAACTGTGGTCATCACAGTTTTTAGAAATGAATACATTTAAGTGGGCAAGCCTTAAACTATATCCTGCCAGGAGCTTGAGGCATCGCTCGAGTATGTAATTTCTAATTTCGAAAAGTCATGGGATAGCTTTTCGATGAAATTTTCTTTGTAAGAAAGTATGCCATTGGTTCCAAAATTGAAGGATGGAATGAGAAAAAAATTCATACGGATGTGAGAAGGGTTGAAATATTTGAGTATTTAGACAGTGTCCCCTATGAAAATGTAAAAAGAATAGTGAAATTTGCTGTTTACCTGAGACAAATGCTGTCACAGCAAGAAAATTTTCAATGGTGAATAAATTATGGACTGCAGAAAAATGCAACTAATAACAGACACCGTAAAGGCCACTCTTATTGTTAAATACAATATGGTCAACTCTTGCCAAGTTTACCAATGTAAAATCAAACAATAATGAATTATTGAAAAAAATTCATTCCACTGAAAAATATATTTCAATTATTCTTTTTATATGTTTTTTGTATATAAGTTTTAAATGTGACTGTATTAACAGTATGTATAGTTGTAAAATAATGAACTAATTAATAAAAAAATGGATTATTTTATCTCCGTTAAAAATGTAGTTTTTAAGACTTCAATATTTATATATTATCAAAGTGTTTTTATTACGTTAAAAATACGGGTTTTATTGTTTTCTTCATTTTGTACTGCATTGAGCTTTTGGAAATCAAGTCACTTTAACTGTACCCATTATTGAAAGTAGGCTGAAATGCTTGCAGAATGCAAGCACCTACTAGCACAAAGGATAAGGACACATTCCAGAAACTCTCCTTATCCCCCTCTAACATGCACTTATTTCATTCCATAAGTCATTTCATGCATTAAATACCAACTCTAAACAATTTACACTAAATATGCTCACTAATAGGAGACAGATGAGGGCATCTCTACGTAACTTTTTCAAAAAATATCAATCAAAAACATTCTATTTATCAAAAGACAATTTTTTTTAACAAGTGATGAGATTTTGAAAATCAATGTTTTGATGGAAAGTTTTAAGGAAACAATTTATATATTATAAATAGAAATAAATATATGAAATACTTTCAGTTGTTTTAAGAATATATTTTTAAAAACAACTGCTTCTAATTTATCCTTTCCACTACAACACATCAATTTAAAAACATTTTCCACATTACAGTCGAGAGCTCGTATTAAAAATTTTAAACATACCTCACGTGAGTAATTGTAAAATAAGCCTTATATTCAAGTTAATTTCTTTTTAGTAAATCATCAGTTCTCTCACATATACGAACCTCTTTGTGGGCATGAAAGGAAAATAAACATTAAGTTCATTTATTTGCTATACATCAATTTTCTATCATTTATTACATTCTGTATGCACAAGAAGGAAATTGTACATCTTTACATACATATTTGTAGTACACATTACTTACTTCAGGTAGTACAGATATTGTTTTTGTTCACAACAATTGATAATTCCGCATAAGAAATTTTCTTATATAGAAATTAATTATGACTTTCTAGTTGGACTTTTCACAAACATTTACTGAATAAATGGTATTAATGGGGAAATTTACACTCAATTTTTCAACATTCCATCTTTTAAACTTTTGGAGATGTTCACACAATAAATTTTTATTGTGTTTTGAGTCTAAATTTTACATATTTAAAAACTCAAACTTGAAGAAATACATTAAATGCTGAATAGTTTTCCATGATACAAGCATTATAACATGAATGTTTAATGATTTTCTAATTGAAATGATAATTTTAAAATTTTACCTTTAATAATTGACTTGTGGGGAATAACTATAGTATATCCATCTACAAATATTTGGTTGTGTTAGCAAAGCCTTTTAAGAAGTATATATTTATTGATTTTATGTTATTATATTGTTAACTGCTATTCGGATTTCTGCCAATTCAGTACATGGCTTTATTATGTTTTATTTTTGCAGATAACATGTATCCTCTTAGAATATGCAGTGTGGACGATGATGGGAACCCTGATACAAAAACAGCTGAAATTGTAGAAGTTGAAGGTGATTCATGTAATGAAACGTCAACTTTTAAAAAGAGGTTGGCCCTACGGTGAGTTAGATGTTACAAAAGTATATATGTAACTCCTTAATCATACAAGGCAAATATTTAGACAAAACACAAAAACAAGAAAGATAAAAGGTGGGCAAGAAAGGAAAAAATATATACAAAGAGGCCAGACTTGCAGGTTTACAGGTTATTAATCATCATCAATCTCTCATACACTAACACAAGCACTAATCCTAAGGTGAAAAGGGTCAAGAGAGGGGTTTAAGAGATGTTAACCCGTGCCAGGGACTCACACTATTACTGGTAGATTTGTGTATCTGTACAATCACTACAGGGACTTACTCAGCAACCACACACATTCGCACAAAGGGGGAAAAAGGGGAAAGGAAATGGGACTTGAAAGTAAATGGGACGTGAGAGGAAATGGAACGTGAAAGGAAATGGGAAGTGAAAGGAAATGGGACGTGAAAGGAAATGGGACGTGAAAGGAAATGGGAAGTGAGAGGAAATGCAACGTGAAAGGAAATGGGACGTGAAAGGAAATGGGACGTGAAAGGAAATGGGACGTGAAAGGAAATGGGACGAGAAAGGAAATGGGACGAGAAAGGAAATGGGACGAGAAAGGAAATGGGACGTGAAAGGAAATGGGACAGGAAAGGAAATAATACCAGATTTACAGTAAGTAATTCTGCGCTACAGACCAGATATCACACACATCTGCAGGTTTGTCTTTTGACAACAACAGGGACCTGTCAGACAGAAACACACGCACTCATGTAACACTAACAACTCCAGATATTTAGTGAAACACTAAATATGTATTTCGAGAGCAAGGCTCTCATCAGTACTAGCGGCTGAAGTGGAATGATGGGGATGTATGTAATGTGTGGTATTTAAATAGAGGCATGTTTGTGTGGAAGTGAGAGGAGGGAGAGGGCTGATGGTTAAAATGTTAAGAGAAGAATGGGGGAGAGCGCCGCGGTCGTTATTCATAATGAGCATTATCCTCGAAACGTGTAATTAGCATTTCACTGAATATCTAGAGTTGTGAGTGTTGCTTGAGTGTGTGTTTCTCTCTGACAGGTCCCTGTTGTTATCAAAAGACAAACCTGCAGTCATCATTTGTGATACCTGATCCCTGGTGTGGAATTACTTCTCGTAAACCTGGTATTGTTCCCTTTAGTTTCCCCCTTTTTTGCTAATTGTACAAACGTGTGTAGTTGCCGAGTAGATCCCTGTCGTGATTGTACAGATTCACTAACCTACCAGCAATGGTGGCACTCGTCTAGGACCAGTGGCCATCATCAACTGGGTGCAGAGTCAACTCACCACAGAGACTAATAAAATTTTGTTATTACATACAGACTGTATTAGTATATAATAACAATATTATTTATTTATTTTACCAAATTCTATGGGGTGTTAATCATTAAAAATCTGTTTACCTCCCATTACTCACTGGTTTTCTACTTCATATAAATACCGTATATACTCGTGTATATGCCGACTCCATGTATAGTACGACCCCTGATTTTTTGGTGAATAAACCTGATTTTATCATATATCTCTTTTATAGTACGACTCCAGCTTTCTACCGGGGTCGATATATTTCGTTTCGATAGCTCGATGGTTACTAGCGAGATATATCGAACGACCTTGATTTTCCACACCACCATAGAATAGACCGTAAATATCGTAAATAGTATTTCTTGCGAGTACACTAAAATTCGGATAAGTTAAGTATCTTACTCCTAAAACATTTAATAAAAAGTGATATGAATCATGATTGCACAAGATGAAATAAAATCGTAACAATTCTAGTATGTCTGGATTACGTTCCGCGTACGTAATGGTTCCACTCGCTCATCTATTTAATAGGTAGGGATAACGGATAAAAAGAAATTACTTTGTAATATTCCACAGTCTTTATTGTTTCTTCAATCACACACCGACCGGTTTACACTACAAAATCATTCTAATGGTGTTACTAACCGACGTAATACCTTTAGAATGACTTCGTAGTGGAAACCGATCGGTGTGTGATTGAAGAAACAATAAAGACTGTTGAATATTACAAAAATAATTTCTTTTTTCCAAGATGTCGAAATTCCATAAAGTCTACGATACTTTTCGTCCAACTCGTTCCAATCAATCCCTTGTAAAAAGACGCAACCAACGATGTACATACATAAAATTCAAGAAAGGAAGTGCCCGTAAATCTTCACTTATATCAAGTATTTGTGAATTTGAAGCTGTATATATGAAAAAGATTCTACTCTTCACGAAACAACATAACAACGATAAAGGACCTCACTGTTAACGTTAGCCTACCATTAGAATGCGTGCGGGTGGCATAACTCCACCGAAAATGCCCCTGAAGATACATGAATTTTAAATCCTCAAATGCATTACTCGTGTATAGTACGATCCCCAATTTTTGCAATAAAAATTTGGTCGTAAAAACTCGTACTATACACGAGTATATACGGTATACCTAAAAGATATTATACATACACAATTTCACATTTGGGAATGAAATTCAAAAAATCTACCACAAAACTTAAAGGCAATTTCACTTTCCACTACATCATACTCATTTACAATCCCCATCTTTCTTCCATTGAAATTTCAACTGGTCTCAACTACTACGTAATATTCTATTAAATTTAATGTGACATATTAACTGCTATCGCTTCTACTATGACCATTCTCAGAATGGTAATAGTATACAACAGAGCTGCAAAACACTTCAAATTTTGGGGTGGTTCAGTTCAGTTAAATTTAGTAGAATATTACTTTACTTGCTGAGACCAGTTGCAATTTCTACGGAAGAAAGATGGGGATTGTAAATGAGTGTAATGTAGTGAAAAGTGAAATTGTCTTTAAGTTTTGTGGTGGTATTTTTTAATTTAATCCCCAAATGTGAAATTGTATATGCATTATTTCCCTTAGGTTTATCTATATGAAGTAAAAAAAATGAATAAAGGGAAGTAAACTGAGATTTCCAATGATTAACACCCCGTAGCATTTGGTAAATTAAATCATATTATTATTAACTAAGTTTGCATTTAATAAAATTTCATTAGTCACTGCAGTGAGTTGGCTCTGCATCTAGTCGGCCATCGTCACCTGTCCCATTTCGTCCTGGCATGGGTTAACACATCGTGAACCCCTCCCTTGATCCTTTCACCTTAGGATTAGTGCCTGCTCTAGTGAGTATATGAGCGATTGACAACAGGTCCCTCGTGATGACTAATAACCTGTAAACCTGCATGTGAAAAAATGAATCCAAGTGCTTGTTGCTGAATTGACCCAGCTGAGAGCATGTATGTACTCTAAGATGAGAAAGCTGATGTTACTAGAGTGGAATCAAGTGTTGCAGAGTTAGGATAGACACAAGATAAAGTGGACTATGTTGACACAAGTGTGGATAAAACTCTAGAAGACGAAGAAACATCGAAGTTAAAGATAGAAAGTGAGCCTGACATAGAGGGAGGGAGTCAGCGGGAGAGAAGAGGGCGCTCCTCTTAGAGTCGAGGAGAAAGAGAGAGAGAACAGTTTAAGTGTCATCACTACAGAATGAATTTTGAAACAAAGGATGAATTAATATGTTCGGGAGTACACGGTTATAAGCTAAATGGGGATATAGGCAGTGAAAAATGAGATTTACAAGACAGCATCTATGTTAGCAGTAGATCGAAACATAATATGAATGAAGTTCATATTAAAGGATTGGAGAGAAAAATGTCAGGTAACGTAAACGATGCTGGAGGTTTTAAGTGTCATCACTGCAGAATGGATTTTGAAACAGGATGAATTAATAAGACTTTCGGGAGTGCATGATTAAGAGCTTTTCAGAAAATTAAGCTCGAAGAAATGGATCCAATCGTTTGTAGTTGAATTTCCCCACGTGAGAGCATGTATGTACTCCCAGATGGGAAAGCTGATATTACTGGAGTGGAATCAAGTGTTGCAGAGGTAGGATAGGGAGACGAGATGAAGTGGACTGTATTGACACAAATGTGGATGCCACTCTAGAAGATGAATAAATATTTATGGTAAAGATAGAAAGTGAGAGTGATACAGAGGGAGGGAGTGAGCGGCAGAGAAGAGGGCACTCCTCTTGGAGCAAAGGCGAGAACGGGGGAACGTTTTAAGTGTCATCACTGCAGAATGGATTTTGAAAAAAAGGATGATTAATAAGATGTTTGCGAGTACATGGTTATGAGCTAAATGGGGATATGTGCAGTGAAAAATGAGATTTACAGGACTATTTATGTTAACTGCAGATCTAAACGTAATACAAATGAAGTTCATATTTAAAGGATTGAAGAGGAAAAGGTCAGAGAAAGTAAACGATGCTGGAGGTTGGAGATATGTATGTGAATATGTGGTAAAGGTTACAATAAGACAAGTCAATTGGAAATATATTTAAGAGAACATAGCAGGAGACTTTTGCTTGTGGTATTTACAACAAAGGATTAAGTAAAAATTACACTTTTACAAGACAAGCTCATCAACACAGTTCAAAAACTATATGCATGTAAACATATGCTATGCGATTTACTCAAAATTCTAATCTTATAAGTCATAGGCAAATAAATAGCTATGAAATACCTCATGCATGTGTCATACTTGGTATGAGATTGCTAGAAAAACAACTTACAAGACAAGAGAGTCCAACAGAAGCACCCTCTCACTCCCTCCCTCTGTCTCACTCACTCACTAACCACTTGAGAGGGTGTGCCGTATATTTCGTCATGGCCTGTCGTAAACCATTTGCATATGCCGTATATATCCATCATGCTGTTTTTCGGGACATCTGCTATGGGTATGCTGAAATAGTCCGTCATGAAGCTTATCCGGCATCTAGTTGTGTCCTTCTAGTACAGGTGAAGAAATATTCTCAGAAGATTGAGAAGGATATTTGTGATATTATAGACAAAAGTGATTCCAGTGAAGATTTGGAGGACGTTTATATAAACATTATGTAAGTGACAGTATATATGGGAGGGGGGGAAATTGAATTATTTGAAAAAAAATCTATTTCTCAGAATTAAATACCCAAATGGGAAGGGCTCTTTGAAAAAAAGTACCCACTCAAGTGGTGAATTTCAACATTCCTTCATCTCCTATACTGGCATCCACACTTGTGTCAACACAGTTCACCTTTTCCCATCTCCCTATTCTAACTCTCCATCACTTGATTCCACTCTAGTAACTTCATCTTTCTTATCTTGGAGTACATATATCCTCACACAAGGAGAAATTCAAATACAAACACCTGGATCCATTCCTTCAATCCTCATTTTTTCAAAAGCTCATAACCATACACTCCCAAAAGTCTTATTTATTCATCATCATTTCAAAATCCATTCTGCACTGACGACACTTAAAACCTCCAGCATCATTTACATTATCTGACATCTTCCTCTTCAATCCTTTTATATGTACTTCATTTGTATTACGTTTAGATCTGCAGTTAACATAAATAGTCCTGTAAATCTCATTTTTCACTGCACATATCCCCATTTAGCTCATAACCATCTACTCGCAAACATCTTATTAATCATCCTTTTTTCAAAATCCATTCTGCAGTGATGACACTTAAAACGTTCCCTCGTTCTCGCCTCTGCTCCAAGTGGAGTGCCCTCTTCTCTGCCGCTCACTCCCTCCCTCTGTATCACTCTCACTTTCTATCTTTACCATAAATATTTCTTCATCTTCTAGAGTGGCATCCACATTTGTGTCAATACAGTCCACTTCATCTCGTCTCCCTATCCTACCTCTGCAACACTTGATTCCATTCCAGTAATATCAGCTTTCCCATCTTGGAGTACATACGTGCTCTCACGTGGGGAAATTCAATTACAAACGATTGGATCCATTTCTTCGATCTTAATTTTCTGAAAAGCTCTTAATCATGCACTCCCAAAAGTCTTATTAATTCATCCTGTTTCAAAATCCATTCTGCAGTGATGACACTTAAAACCTCCAGCATCGTTTACGTTATCTGACATTTTTCTCTCCAATCCTTTAATATGAACTTCATTCATATTATGTTTCCATCTACTGCTAACATAGATGTTGTCTTGTAAATCTCATTTTTCACTGCACATACCCCCATTTAGCTCATAACCGTGTACTCCCAAACATCTTATTAATTCATCCTTTATTCAAATCCATTCTGCAGTGATGACACTTAAACTGTTCTCTCTCTCTCTCTCCTCGACTCTAAGAAAAGTGCCCTCTTCTCTCCCGCTGACTCCCTCCCTCTATATCAGGCACACTTTCTATCTTTAACTTAAATGTTTCTTCGTCTTCTAGCGTAGTATCCACACTTGTGTCAACATCGTCCACTTTATCTCTTCTCTCTATCCTAACCCTGCAACACTTGATTCCACTCTAGCAACATCACCTTTCTCATCTTGGACTACATACATGCTCTCATCTGGGGCAATTCAACAACAAACACTTGAATCCCGTTTTTCATTTAAAGGTTTATAGGTTATTAACACTTTCAAAGCGGCATGACTGGAATTCCAGTCATGCTGCATTGAAAGTATTAATCGTCACAAGCGACCTGCTGTCAAATCGCTCGTATACTCACTAGCACAGGCACTAATCCTAATGTGAAAGGATCAAGGGAGGGGTTTACAATGCGTTAACCCATGCCAGGGCGGAATGGGACACTGGGATCCATTTCTTCAAGCTTAATTTTTTCAAAAGTTGATTAACCAATACATCAATCAGCTTCAACTTCTTCAATTTCTGCTCTCTTCCTATCAGGTTTCCCATCAACTTTCACACTGTATCTTCTATAAGGATATACCTTATCTGGAAAAAAAAACAAAGTCATGTACTGAATTTGCAGAAATCCATATAGCAGTCAACTACATAATAATGTTAACTGAATAAATATACACTTCTTATTATAAGGTTTTGTTAACACGACACAACAAAATACAGTAAAACCTCGTTATTTCAAAGTTCCAAGGACCCAAAAAATAGGACTCAGAAGTATCCAGGTTAAAATATACAAACTTTCATAAAAATCTAACCTTCTTATGATCTGCTACTTGGGCAGCAAAATCACAATACATAAACTTATATATCGGTTCTACAAATGAATTGTCCTTACAAGTTAGTATAAACGGTTTATTCAACAGAGCTGAATTGAACACTTAGTTCGCAAACACCACCTCATGTGAAAAACTGGCTCGAGTGCTTATCCCAAATTTTCAACTACATTTCAAGTTACTTTTTTGTTACATTTTGGAAGACGTCCAACCGTTCACAGAAAGATTTCCACTCGCCTATCCAACTGCCAACAAACTTTCTCCTAGATAACAAACCCATAAGTTATTTATTGTAGAACTGCATTATGAAAACTTAAACAAAAAATGAGCGTTGCATTATGACACACTAATTACCAGGAGTAGAGTGAAACTGCTTGTCGGTAAAATAGAATATTGCAACGGCAAGTGAATTTTAGAGCTTAAATATGAGTTTAACTTAAAATGCAATAAGAATACTTAATATGCATTAGTTAATAAAAAATTGTAAATAACAAATATTACGGAAATGAGGCAGCGATTTAAATACCTGCGTAAATCTTTGCCTCTCAAAAGGCTGATCTTAAAGCTTCGCTTACCTTCCTTTTGATCAGTTGCCTCAAATCTCGCTCAAAACAGTCACACTGACAATGTGCTGTGAGACAAACTGCTGATTTCACGTTAGTTACAAACTTCATGAGAACACCCAAGTCATACGACAACCAGCTGTAGGAATATTTATTGTGCTCTTATTGTAAGACATTATGGAAAAACCACTAGGTTTTTACTTTTCGCTCATCACTTATTCATGCGAAAAACAAACGCTTGACCGTTTTAGAGATGACATTCCGTATAACTTCGTACAAATTTATTTAAAGATTGGTTCAGTAACATAAAACAATATTCCACGGTCTTTTCTGAGGCATATGACTTTCTCATGAGAAACACTTTGCCCAGGTTTGGCAGATCATGAGGACTGAGATAATAGGGGGTCAATGCAACTTCTGTTCATTTCAGCTTGGTTCTCCAATTTCACTATCTGCTTGAGAATGTGGGCATTCACACTAAATCATTTGCTTAAAGGGTCGCACAAAATTTCACAAGAGGTCTAGTGATGCAATGATAAGGCGATTCATTTATTTGCATTATTTGCATCTGCACCGGGCCCGACACTTAAGGCCCTGCACTCTCTTGAAAAGCATTTGCATACTTATAATGTACATGCATTTTTTAAAAAACCTGAAAAAATAATGAAGTGTCACAGCGGCAGAGATTGCATTAGTTATTAAAATTTACTATTAACATTTTTTGACATGTAAAAGGCCCCACGTGTACACTTTGCACCGGGCCCCGCAATTTTCCTAGCAGACTCTGGCATCATCTATCACTTTAATTTTATGTTGGCTATTAAACAGGATGATAATATTCCAGTGAGGTGAAAACAGGACATTTTCCATCATTTGTAAGAAGAAAAAAACCAAAAAATTTTCTCATGATTTTCTTAAATGGTGGATTATCACTATCATGACCTATAGCGGAAAAAGGCTTCCCTTAGAACCTGGAACATGTCAGACTACGAACAGAACTCACATTTAAAAGGGAATGTGACTAGCGTCATCAGACCAAATTTAGAAGCAAATGAGTTCAGGGAAAACCAGGACAGGATATTATATCCAGAGACCAGGTTCGCTACCTCTAATTTACCAATGACCTGAGATTTTCTAATCTGACAATTAACATTTGTTGTTGATAATCGCCATATTTCCGAGAATCCGACATTTCTAATAATGATATCAGCTACTAGTAGATGGTGCTTGCATTCTGCTAGCATTTCAGCCTACTTTAAACAATGGTGTAAAAACAACCCCTAAAAATTAAATTCCAACTATGTCAGATTTTTCCTGTTGGTTGTGACTGATGACCTTAAATCATGCGTAATATGAAGTCTCTAGGTCATCTGGAAGTGCGTCTTAATCTTTACCCTAATATGGGATGATAATACGGCGAAACAGCCACTAGAAATTGCAATTGTAAGAATATTACATTTTTTTCAATGTTTGTTACAAATGCCAAATATTTCTTCCAAATTTTAATGTTGCATCACCTCTAGAGGTGCATTTATATTGATTTAATTCTTTAAACTTAATGAATTTTTAATGGCCACAACAATAAATTTCATTGTAATTTTCACTGTTAATTGCTGATGGAACACCACTAGAAAAACTAGCAGAAGTGCCCGTTGAATTTCAACAGATTTAGTGAATCTAAAACTTCGACCATGTAGAATGTAAACATCACAGTAATAAGATGGTACACAGCTTTAACCATGGAATAAGGTAATTGGAGTGCGTTGTAATGTAACTTTCGTTTAAGTTTTCATAATGCAGTCCTACAATGAATAACTAAAGTTTGATTTCTCGGAGAAAGCTGGTTCATGGTTGAAAATGGTTGTGCATCTAATGTGACAATTACAATCTGATAAAATGTTATGGCGTGTAATTATAACTTTCGATTTTTCTTAAGTCAACTTATTTCACTCCATTATAGGCCAAAATCCATTTTGGTTAAGTAATTAAGCTGCTTGTTCGAAGAACGGGGTACATATGTCTAAAATGAGGAATTACAAGGAGTTACATATTTTGGAAAAGTTAGAAGTGATTTATGAGGTTGATAAAGGGGTGAAATCCAAAACAGATATTGCTAAACAACATAGTATTCCACTTTCAACATTAATGAAAAATCGTGATGCAATTGAAAAACACGCAGCCAGTGGAAACAACATAGGAAGGAGAAAGAGAGCAAGGGGTGCAAAACACGCTGACGTAGAGAGCGAACTGTCAGAGTACCTTTTATACAAACTGGCAGAAATTAAAGTTAAATTTAAAAAATAATGTCCTCCAATATAACATGTCGTTTCATAAAAAACATCGTGTTATATTCGGGCCAATACGGTAATTGTAAAGTCATCAGCTGTCATAAAAAATATGATCAAGTTATTTTGAGCGAATGTATACTGTATTACAGCCATGTAAAATTGGTGAAACTCCTGAAACTTAAACGCAAATAGCTCAATGGTACCATAAAATTCTATAAAAGATAATTTTTGACCATACTAATGGCACAGAAAATTTTAACAAAGTTGGATAGATATATTTCGTGAAGGTATTTCGCAAGGTATTTTCCAGGCCGTTTTAGTATGCATTTTTGAAATATTTCGGCTGAGTATGCGCGGTTCAATATCTTTCTTCCGAAATCTGGCATAAAAGAGTAACTTGAAATGCACTGTGATATTTGAGATATTCACTCGCGCCTATTTTTCAGTGGTTTTTGTTAATCACAAACTAAGTGTTCATTTCAGCTCTGTTCAAATTCGCCATGTTTACGAACTTGGAAGGCCAATTCATTTGTAGAAGAACGGATACATAGCATTCTATATTGCAATTTTTCTGTCCAAGTAGCAGATTGTAAAAAAAGTTCGATTTTTATGAAAGTTCGGATATCTCGAACTCGGATAATTTCAAGTCATAATTTTTTCGTCCCTTGAACTTCGAAATAACGGGGTTTTACTGTTGATATATTCAGGGTGTCCCAAAATTCCCATCTACGGATGCAACCATGCGAATACTTGCGAAATTTTAAGTCAAAAATGTTCTTTGTAAAAATTTCAGAAAACGTGTTTAAAGTTGGCAATATGTGGCAACACAGTACTGGGAAAGGGTCAGTTACAATGACACTAGGGTCTAAAATGACGACACTAATATGTTTATCATTACTTGCTTGCAATCTTTAAATTCATTAACTTGCCTTCATTTATTTGTTTTGTTTTTATTTCTTTAACTGAAACACTGGATACAGTAAGCAACAAATATTTATATGTGGAAGCACAGGGTGGCCGCAACGCGTGTGGGTGAGGAGAAGCCATCTAATATCATATAAATGTCATTAAATGATTGTTTTATTATTATTTTTTGTTGATAGCCAATACATTGAAGGACCAAAAGCAGCCCCTTTACTGCCCGGGTGGGGATGGATCCAACAGCGGAAACTCTTTACTCATCGTGGTCCACACAACCTGTTTTCTAAAACCGAGTCAGTATACGTCAATTTTAATGGAACAACACCAACAGAATGGTTAGCCGAGATGAACGTAGAAAGTTTTAGAAGTTATGAAGATATCAATTCATATGCAAAAAATGACCATGATGTTATAACAACAGAAGCTCAAATGGACCTAGACATTGTGAGCGAGTTCATGGAAACTGTCGCAAAGAAGAAGATGAAGAAATGGTAGAGGACCACGACAAACCAGTTCCCATGGTTAACGAAGCTATGCAAGCAATAAAAGTGATATCACAGTTTTATGAATCAAAGGAGACTAATAAAAACAATTTAGTATTATTCCTTGCATTGAGGACCTCGAAAAACATTTCAAGTTGGTACATACGACATAAAATATCCGATTATTTTACTAATCATTAAAAATATTTTATTATATTTAATGTACTTGTTATATCATAATATAATATAGTGTTTTAAGGTACTTATTAGACCATAATATAAAATTTATGACAATAAATTTCCAGTCCCTTGAATACCGTTATAACCGACTTCTACTGCATGTTTATTTTCCTTTCATGCGCACAAAGCAGTTCGTAAGTGTAAAAGAACTGATGATTTACTACAAAGAAATGAACTTGAATATAAAGCTTATATTACGATTACTCAAGTGAGGTATGTTTAAAATAATTTTCTATTGTTTAGCTAATATTTCCGAAGGTATATAAGATTGCAAAGTTGAATATTTGAGTGTACATTTCCACAATGTACCCACTTATTCTTCAAAATTTTTTGAAAACATTAAATAAGAGAATAGGGAAATTATAACACAAAATTGAATGCGCTCAAAACTAAAGTAAACACTGCTCTAGCTATATAACGACATGAAAAATAATGCTCTAATTTATCCATGTTTATGGATAAAACTCCACTTGATTAACTCTTCCTTAATGGAAGACGATTAACATTATAACACTAATTTTATTTAAGTAATTATGTAATGTGGGTCTTCTAATTGACGGACGTTGTTCAAAATTATATTGGGATAATATCAATAAGGACCACTTGTACTGAATATAACAACAACCCCTTAAGCAGTTCAAAAGGTGTCTCGACCGACTGAATTTACACCTAGTATTATTATCACTGACATTAATATTATCATTAATTTTATATTTTCAATATCTTTAATAACTTATTAATGCAGCTGATGAATGAACATGAAATATACTAGAATACAACCAAACTTTAAGAATATTTTCTTTTATTACTGTTAAGTTTCATATATAACGGTAAGGTTACTTACCACTAGATGCTGTATTTTCCTTGATATTTTCCACTTTGTCTCTCAGTTTCTTAGAAATTTTGAAAGTCCTTGACTTGCTTCGTCTACCCTAATAATATAAAAACAATCATTAACTAAGACCATCCTTGATTTTGAATGTCACACAATATATAATTTGTCAAAAAATCATTTTACCATTTGAGAGAAACCCCAAAATTCCGTAATTTCAATATTTCTTGGGAACAAAAGATTATTTATTGCATGATAAAAGTGAAAACATTAAAACAAATTATACACACTATGCTTGATTTTACAAATTAAAGTTTTTGTTTTAAAATATTACATTTTTAAGCAGGAAGGCCTGAAATATAGTCATCCGTTAATGTAATTGGAACATATTAATCCAGTGAAAACTAAACTTCATCCACGACGGAAATGCTTCGAGATAAATTGGCAGGAATCCATCACATAGAACAATTTTCGAAATACATATAGGATAGATAACATGCTTACTTTGGTCATGGTTTTACGGAATACCGTAATCTCCGAATGCAAACATCCTCTGTGACAACCAGCGTATATATGTACGTCACACTGATGACTAATTGTAGATCTAGACAATGGAATAAATATTATTCTTCCATGATTAGACCGCGTGGAGGACACCGTCCACCCAAGTCCACCGATGTAGACCGAAGTGAACCATCCCAGTGCAATCTTGAGTATTACGTCTTACGCCGAGGCCAGGTTTCCTTCGCATGCCAAGGGTCACAAGAAAACCTCAGAGAGAAGGAGGCGTGTAAACGGTTCGAAGTCCACAGTGATGTCTTACAATGGGATAGGGAAACATAAATGAATATGCCGCGGCTAGAAAGCACTTTCGGAAAAGATGCAATATTTTCATCTTTGTGAGCGTTATTTATGCGAAATGCTAGGCTGCACTTCACTTCGGAAAGCGTAAAAAAGCATCAATGGTTCAAGGGCAAAAATTATATAATACTCCATAAATTAGGATAACAAAAATGAGAGCTGTTGATTTAGTGGAGATACTGAATGAGCATCTTCTGCCTTATGTCAGACAGATAGTGCCAGACGGCGAAGACGTGGTAGTAATACAAGATAATTCGTCGTTAGCTACGGCCGGTGTAACTCGACAATTTTTTTGACCAGAACTGGAATATCAGTGTTCTGCCCTGGCCAGCTCGCTCGCCGGAATAAATTTTTATTCCACCGTACTGTATCACTCAAGCGTCAAGAAATTGTCAGCACGAAAATTGCTTTTTCGGGAGAACATTAGGAAATATTTAATCCTTTATCCAATCAGTTTTACCAAAACTCCAATAAATGGCAATTTATCACATGTAGTACTTTTCTCACAGACAGTGGATACATTTTATATTGCCTTTATTTAAATTTTCTAATAAAAATTTTATTCTAGCAGCATTTAATAGGCAATGAAAACAATGAAAGATTATTTAGTGTTTTATTTTAGTATTTAGTGAAGTCTCAGCCTGAGTCGATCACTCCTTGCATTCGACGGTTAATGAACCGTACTAAATTTTCACATATTTGTGGTCGTCGTCCGATTGAGCCCTAGAGTTCCATAACATTCTCTTCAAGAGCGGCTGCCGTCCTCAACTTTCCTTCCGTCCACTCATTCACCATTATACCCCATAAGTTCTCAATGGGATTCCTATCCGGCAAGCGAGCTGGCCAGGGCGGAACATTGATAATCCAGTTCTGGTCAAAAAAATTGTCGAGTTACATCGGTCGTATCTAACGATGAATTAATTATCTTGTATTACTACCACGTCTTCGCCATCTGGCACTATCTGTCTGACATAGGCAGAAGATGCTCATTCAGGATCTCCACAAAATCAACAACTCTCATTTTTGTTATCCTAATTTATGGAGTATTATATAATTTTTCCCATTGACCCATTGATGATTTTTTACGCTTTCCGAAGTGAAGTGCAGCCTAGCTTTTCGCATTAATAACGCTCACAAAGATGAAAATATTGCATCTTTTCCGCAAGTGTTTTCTAGACGCGGAATATTCTTCATGTTCCCCTCTCTTCGAACCGTTTACACGCCTCCTTCTCTCTGAGGTTTTCTTGTTACCCTTGGCATGCGAAGGCAACCTCTCAGAGAGTCCATTTTTCCGAGTTGGATTGGATGCTCTCGCACTGTTGAATGGCGTTTGTCTCACCGGCTCTGATTCCGTTCGTTTCTCCCTGCACCGCCTACCCAGGCTTCGAAACCCACCACCTCAGTCTTCCACCCCTCCCTATCATTCCCCTCTCCTGCTTCCCCTCAAGCAATGGATACCAACATACTCGGAACTTTCAGCTCCGGCCTATGTGTGGCGTGACCGAGCCGTGTCGCTTGACTTTTGGAAATGACTGTACATTTCCACAATGTACCCACTTATTCTTCAAAATTTTTTGAAAACATTAAATAAGAGAATAGGGAAATTATAACACAAAATTGAATGCGCTCAAAACTAAAGTAAACACTGCTCTAGCTATATAACGACATGAAAAATAATGCTCTAATTTATCCATGTTTATGGATAAAACTCCACTTGATTAACTCTTCCTTAATGGAAGACGATTAACATTATAACACTAATTTTATTTAAGTAATTATGTAATGTGGGTCTTCTAATTGACGGACGTTGTTCAAAATTATATTGGGATAATATCAATAAGGACCACTTGTACTGAATATAACAACAACCCCTTAAGCAGTTCAAAAGGTGTCTCGACCGACTGAATTTACACCTAGTATTATTATCACTGACATTAATATTATCATTAATTTTATATTTTCAATATCTTTAATAACTTATTAATGCAGCTGATGAATGAACATGAAATATACTAGAATACAACTAAACTTTAAGAATATTTTCTTTTATTACTGTTAAGTTTCATATATAACGGTAAGGTTACTTACCACTAGATGCTGTATTTTCCTTGATATTTTCCACTTTGTCTCTCAGTTTCTTAGAAATTTTGAAAAGTCCTTGACTTGCTTCGTCTACCCTAATAATATAAAAACAATCATTAACTAAGACCATCCTTGATTTTGAATGTCACACAATATATAATTTGTCAAAAAATCATTTTACCATTTGAGAGAAACCCCAAAATTCCGTAATTTCAATATTTCTTGCGAACAAAAGATTATTTATTGCATGATAAAAGTGAAAACATTAAAACAAATTATACACACTATGCTTGATTTTACAAATTAAAGTTTTTGTTTTAAAATATTACATTTTTAAGCAGGAAGGCCTGAAATATAGTCATTCGTTAATGTAATTGGAACATATTAATCCAGTGAAAACTAAACTTCATCCACGACGGAAATGCTTCGAGATAAATTGGCAGGAATCCATCACATAGAACAATTTTCGAAATACATATCGGATAGATAACATGCTTACTTTTTTATTACTTTGGTCATGGTTTTACGGAATACCATAATCTCCGAATGCAAACATCCTCTGTGACAACCAGCGTATATATGTACGTCACACTGATGACTAATTGTAGATCTAGACAATGGAATAAATGTTATTCTTCCATGATTAGACTGCGTGGAGGACACCGTCCACCCAAGTCCACCGATGTAGACCGAAGTGAACCATCCCAGTGCAATCTTGAGTATTACGTCTTACGCCGAGGCCAGGTGACACTAGTGTCGCCGAAATCACGGATTTTACATAAATTTCAAAAATAAGGGACGTAAACAGTTTTTGTGACTTTTCCATGTGTGATCTCTGTTGAAATGCTAATGTTTGGACTGCACTGAGATTTCTGCAACTGTGCGTTCTTATCAGGTAGTAATTTGTGATGTTACTCTGCCTTCACTCTGATTAATTATCAGATAGTAATTTGTGATGTTACTGTGCCTTCACTCTGATTGAACATCAGATAGAAATTTGTAAAGTTACTGTGCCTTCTTTCTGAGTGAATATCGGCAAATAATTCCTGATATTTTCGCAAAAACAAGTTTGCAATCTGCTTAAGTGCTACGGTTGTTTTTTACTTGTTATGTGTACATCTAATGAAGCTTAAATAAATCAATATTATTAACCTACAATAATTTTATTTTTTCAATCTCATATTTATATTTAGAATTTTGCGATCAATGATATTAAGCATTTTACGAGGATTAAAATACCTGACATTTTAAACGCGCGCGCGCTTGGTGCGACAGTTGTGTCCTCTGTGCGGATCTAAAGCCGTCACATTAAACTACTTCTTCCACTTATGACTTGCACAAGAGTGAATCATTGTAGTCACTTATGATTGGCTGTTTACTTGGCCGCGAACGCGGATATCAAGCGTTGGTCGCTCATGGTCATTTTTTTATTTTAAATAATTATACGGGAAGCCCCACTTACAAAATGCAATACAAAACAAGAATTAATTAAACAAAAGCATACAAAAATTCAAAAAAAAATGTGATAAGAATTTACTAAAACATAATATCACGAGTACAGCAATTATTAGCTGTTCCTGAAATTAGTCATGGATTTTATGTGTCTAATACTGGTATTGAAGAAATCGATGTTATTAAGAGCTAGAATAGAATTACCAAGTCTCTGCATTCTAGTTAATGGTGCATTATACCTATAATTAGTTGAGTACGCTTTAACGAAAAATGTGTCATCTGATCTAGTACAGTATTGAGGTATCCGAAAATAAATGAATGATAATAATTCTGGGCAACTGATGTCGTTATTATACAGCTTATAAAGTATGACCATGTCCATGATAATATGTCTATGGTACAAAGTTTGCAGATGAAGTTTGTGTAACAAGAAGTCATATGGAGTACTTTTTCCTGAATTTCCCATCTTAAAATTAATAAAGCGTAAAAATTTGTTTTGAATTTTTTCAATCTCTTTGATGTGTACATTATAATATGGAGTCCACACTGTTGAAGCATATTCAATTTTAGATTGCACTAAAGAACAATATAAAATTTTCAATGAATTTATGTTTTTAAAATGATAAGTATTCAGAATTATAATACCTAGCATCTTTAGTGCTTGTTTCTTTATGAAAGTAAGATGAGTCACGAAATTTAAAGAAGAATCACATAAAATCCCCAAATCCTTTACAACTGAGACACGAGAAATTACTCTATTACCAATCTTGTAATCAAACAAAGTAGGATCTTTATGTCTATAAAAAGTAATTGTGTTACATTTTGAAATATTTAACTGCATTAAATTTCTATCACACCAATCCAAGATAACATCAATACCATTTTGAAGGTAATGGTAGTCCAAATAGCTTTTTACAGTAGCATAAATTTTTAGGTCGTCTGCAAATAAGAGAAAATACACTCCAGACAAATCAGCACCAATGTCATTGATAAATATACTAAAAAGAAAGGGACCCAAATGAGAACCCTGGGGTACCCCTGACGTAACTATAATAGGAGAGGAAACAGAATCTAGTATTTTCACAGACTGAGTTCGAATTGATAAATAACTTTTGAACCAAGAAAATATAGAACCAGTAAAACCAATTGCTTCCAATTTTTTTAATAGAATTGTATGGCTCACTCTATCGAAAGCTTTACTTGAATCCATATAAATGACATCCACTTGCTGACCACTACTGACATTATTAAATATAAAATCCTCGAGCACTAACAGATTGCTACTGGTGTAATGATTATGGGAAAAGCAATGCTGCTCAGGAACGGCAATTACTGACTTCTTGATAAGTCAAAGGAGTGCTCGTTATCCGAACCACGTTTCATTTGGAATATTACACCTCGATGTGATACACCTTTGCCTGCGTCTAATTCCACCGTCTGTTATAATTTATTGACATCGGTACGACATGCGTGGATTGTCCCAGAAGAGATTTATTATGGTATTCTGTAATACCAGGGGCAAAGTAAAAGAAAAAAGGTAAGGTTATTACATACACCGTACTTCGAAAACTTGAAAACAGTGTTCTCTGGCGGATTCTTGCCAATTTTTTCATGTCATCCCAATCTTAGATTTCCTTTAGTTTTCAATTGTAGTTTGTGGGACAACTTTTATTTAGAATCAAATGATTATCCATCAGCAAAAATTTTACACAAATCTCTATCGATAAATGGTGTGAAAAGTAAGGCAAGGGATGAATTCAATGTTATTTGCATATTATCGATTAACAAAATTTCTTTTGGCATTAAACCAACAATAATACCCATAATAAATTTATCCTTTATTTGGAATGGATGAAGGATTGACTAAAACACATTGTGCTTAATCGTGCTCCATGCAAAACTCTGTAAAGAATGAATTACTTCAATAGATTTGAGTTAGTTTGAATAAACTTTCGGTGGCAATGTATAAAATATTAGAATATTTACAGAAATTGCGCCAAATTGCTGGAATTAGGGGAGTTTTCAGAACTTTTTTAAATCAACTGCTGGTGGACCCTGTATTGTACGGTCCTATAATATTTTATTACCTAATTGCTTCCCAATAAATACTGAATCATATAACGGTTAGATAAATAGGTTTTGATTATCCCATCAGCTCAAAACGTTCTCCATTTATAAAAATATTGAATGTTGCATGTTTTCGAATATTCAATTAAAACTGCTGTTTCAATAATTTGTTATATACCGTAATGAATTTAAATGTTCTAATTACATTTATGGATGTCTACATTTAAGGCATAAAAACATGATATTTTTGCTTTTTCCAGACGATGATGAGAAACCTGCAAAATTGTATAAGTTGTATAAGTTGGTGATGATTAATGTAACGATGAAGAGATGCCAGTTTCTGATAAAATGAACGTTGGAAAAATGGATATAAATTTGAATATGGGTTTAAATTCTCCAGGTGAGAGGATGTACATACTCCCAGCTGAGAAAACTAACGTCAACGGAGTAGAATGTAGTGTTAATATTTTGAAGAGAGTTGAGGATAATGAGACGAGAGGAAGTGAACTGTGTTGACACGTATGAATGCCACACTAGGAGATGAAGGAATATTGAAATTATAGATAGAAAGTGAGAGGGACAGAGAACCATATTGTGAGGTATGCAACAAGTGCTTTAGGGTTAAAGACAACCTGAGATCACATATAAGAAAAACCATACCAATGTGATAAGTGTCAAAAGCTGTTTTGTCATAGCAGCACCCTGGAACAGCACTCAAAGCAATCCTACAAAAGGAGAACACTCAAAACAGGGAATAATATATTACATACACTTTCATTACCAACATTACTGTCATTGGTGAGAAAGAATAAAATCAAAATATTTGAAAAGAGAAAAATGGAGTTTCGTTCGTACACATAAAACTGAAAAGAAAGTGTATTTATTGAGGTGTATTTATTATTGTAAATTCTTTATAAATTTATAATTATACTACAAGGTAATTTTTTTAATAAATAATTAAGATTTTTTAACACTTCTATCCATTAATAATTGATCAGAATATTAACTAGAAATTTGTTAAGGAACCCTTTGTTGCCTACTGGTTTCTCCAGAAATTTTTCGTCATAATAATAACCGTCATCATATATCACATGCGTAATGCGGGCGTACCAGCAGCTCTTTTTCTACAAAAACAACACGTAATGGCTATAGTTATTGGCACTTAAAGCACCTTCAAAGTTTGAAATTACAGTCAAACCCCAATTTAGTATATCCCCGTCTAATGTTTACCCACATTTAGTGTTAATTTTTCAGTCCATCAACCCCCATACAAACTTATGATTTTCCTCAATTTAGTGTTTTACCCAGGGCATCGAACCGTAATTTTTTTCGCTCCGGTTTTCATTCTGGTTCACCCAAAACACTAAATTTTGGTTCGGTTCCGGTTTCGCTCCGGCAAGCATCAGTGAACCGGTTCGAACCGGTTTTTTTTCGCTCCGACCTTAAAATATTTTTTTTTCATTTTCAAGAATTGATTTATTAAGTAATTTTCTTATTAAATCAAATACATCTTCACTATAAAAGTAGTGATATTTAAAAAACATAAAACGAAAATAAATTATTTAAATGTGAATATTTAGTATGTATCTTATTTATTTAACATTATATTTTGAATTGAATATTTACAAACCATAAATGCGCCGCAAATGATTTCAACATATTAGGAAAGTATAAAGTAAATTATAAATGAGCACGTTTTCTGCGATAGCGTATCCTAAACTTATTATGTTATGCAAAGCATTCATCTCATTTTCTAATTTACTGTGCTTAGTCCTTAGTACATACTAAATTTTATCAATAGCTAAGGAAAAAAATTGCATCCTGATAGAAGGACGGACAGACCTAAGCTAATATGCGCTAAAGCTGGAATGCCTAATTATGAGTTATTAATATTTTTATTTACAAATCGTGCGGTAAAATAAGAGATCGCGTTATCTCAATAGTGCCAGTAAGTCGAGTAAGATATTATGTTATTTTCATTAACAATTTGTAGATCACGTCCACTGCTTGTATTATAGTAAAAACTGTAAATGCACGGCTTAATTTTTTCATTCAGAGATTACTTAAATGGATGAAAAATCTATAAAATATCTATGAGGAAGAAGCCCGTAGAAATTGAGGGCCCGAGAATTCAGAAAGGCTGAGAAATGTTTATTAAGATGATACAAATTTACGATGACTGAATATTTTTAATCACTTACGTAGTGTGAGAACGACGTTAAACTTCATTATTTCATGAAATTGAAATGATAAGTACCGTTTCAAAAAATTATTACTAAGCGAAAGCATGTGATTTTCACCCGGCAGCAAATAAAAAACATCTACGTACGTCTACATATTACCCTGCAATCAAACATGCAAACAAAAAGAAAATAAGACTTATTCGGCCTGTCGTGAACTTTCTTCAGGCGGAGTCTCTAATGTGGGTGTCTGCAGTCGGCAAAATATTTCACTAAAAATAACTAATTCGCATTCATATTTAATTTCTCTTCAGTTTTAAGCAACCAATACGAATATGTGTGCTCATTTTCAGATGCACTCTATAAAATAAATAGAAATTTACTAACCTATAACCAGTGGCGGATCCAAGGGTGGGTGATGGCGGCGATCACCCCCTCCTTGGATAACCCCACTGCACTCCACTGGGCGCTTCCTTAAATTCATTCCGTGCAAAAATCCTCAATTATACGCCCCAGATTAGGTCTGTATAGCAAGGGAAAGAAGGATTCTGATAGGGGTAGGGATTTTCTAAATATAGGGCAGTTGGCAGGAGCGGATTCGATAGGTGGAGGGGCGATCGCCCACCCATTGAGAAGTTTCTGGATCCGCCCCTGCCTATAACAAAGGATAACCGAAGTAAGAATATCTCAAAACCACGACTGCGGAGCGATCCTTCCTGGGTAAGTTTTAGAGAATGACTACCACAATACAAGGCTTCAATGGTTATGGAGAGGGAGTGAAACTATATGGGGACAATGACCTCCAACTTTAAGGAAAATCCAAGTTAAGAATCGGGAAATATTTTTGCCGGGAACACACTCTACGGGGTATGCTCGGGGGAGGGTAGCAAGACAATTAGATACTGTCTTCAAAGTACCGCCCAAGTTCCTTTCCAGTAGCCTCGTTTTACAGGTAATCTCAGCAGGATGTATTGTAGACCCTCTCTCTATGTATTGAGATGCACATGGAAAATCCTACTATTGAGCCAACAGATATTATCACAAAGACACATCCTTCCCAAGGCTGAGGACAATGTGTCTCAAGAAACCCTTTTCTTATTCGGTTTCTAAACGTAAGGCTTTCAGAAAGACTCAAACTATACTTTCGCTCCCACTTTTTATGCGAACCGAAATATATGGAACCAAATAAATAACGGTTTTCGGTTTCGGTTCAGGAAGTAAATTTTTTCTCGGTTCGGGTTCACTCCAGGAAAAATAACGGTTTTTTCTGGTTTTGGTTTTCGGTTCGATGCCCTGGTTGATAATAATTTCAATAATTTTTTGTATTTCATGTCAACTATATAAAAAAGTACCTGAATGCAGAATAGTATTTAGTATTCCGTGGTATGGTTGTAGCTTTATATGTGCCCTTCACTTTATGGTTTAGTTTTACTACTACATCCATGGTTTTTTGTCAAAATGAGTGTGTACCACTCGTACCACTTTAGAAAAACCTATGGTTGTATGTACCTAGCTTCTGCAGTTTCACCATATGTCACCTGTCACAGTCCGCAAATTACCTGCAAGTTTTATAGTTTTCTCAAGTTGTCATAAGTTTCAACAAGTAAGTGTAATAATTGGAAATTGCATTGATTTGTTACGGTTAATTACATTATGTTCCAATTTTATTTAATATGTATTTGTTTGTTATTTAGAAAAATAACATCAACCCGTTCAAACGCACCATGAGTTTATATCGTTTTTCAAGACATCATCATCTCAGTTCCACGTAAGTGAAATCATAAGAAAATTGAAATTAATTTATACTTATCTTAAGTATTAAGTACATAATTCATTCTAATTTTATTGGAATATTAATGTTTGTTTTTTTAGAAAATAACATCAACCTGATCAAAAATCAAAAGCACTACTAAGAATCATCGTCATCGGTTCTAAGTGAAGTCATACGAAAATTGCAATTAAGTTGTTACAGTTAAGTACATTATTTATATGTACTTATTATATGTTAATTAAATTTTTTTTTTAGAAAATCAAATGTCAACCATGTTACCAACAAGAAAATGATGGGGTTGAAATTGACAAGATGAATTGTCAAAAGAGTATCATTATATTAAAAATTCTAAACAAGATGGATGTTTTATGTGAAATCTGTATTGGGAACTTTTCTGTGACTTCTTGAAGCAGATGTGATATTACAAGACACAGCTTCTGACAAGCATAGGAAAGCTTTACAGCCTTCTTCTTCATCTGCAAAGATGACTTATTTTCTCCACCACACAGAATTTCGAATGAAAGAAAGAGAATTAGCTATTGCTGAGCTTCTTTTTTCTTTTCACACAATATATCACAATCACAGCTTTCGTTCAATGGACTGTACATCCAAGTTGATTAAAAAATTATTTGAAAGAAAATTCTCATGTGCAAGGATGAAAACTGAAGCTATTGTAAAAAAAAAAAGGTATTAGCACCACGCATTAGAAGAGCTTAAAAAAGAATTGCAGACTCAGCTATATATCTGTGTTTTCTGATGCGGCTAACCATAAAGACAAAACTTTTTCCTACACTCGTTCCAGTGGCGGATTTGGAACCTTGCTGCACTTAGGTCACATTATTTTTCCGCCCACTTAAAATAAATTTCAATAAAATTTATTTAATTTATATATTATACCAGAGGAGTAATCCATTTTTTTCCCAGCTATTTATGGTTATTACCTTGAAAAGCTTTCTTAGGTGGCCACCTATGGTTTTTCATGATTTTGAAGTAATCTTCTTTATACTGAAAAGCCCTCTTTACCATACTATATTGACGGTTTTGCAATTTGGTGAATGAATATACAAAACCGACTGCCCCAAAATCCTTATTGCAAATGCGCCACTGACTCGTTCTTTATTTTGATTCAAAAAGTGGAGTGAAAATTAAAATTCTTGATTTTGTATCGCTACCTGGAGAAACTGCAGAACTTATTAGCAATTCTTTTTTAACATTTCTTGAAGAAAACAATTTACCTAAATAATTAGTTGCATATTGCGCTTATAACGCAAATACTAACTTTGGTGGCAATGTTTGAAAAGGCACTAACAATGTCTTTACTAAACTGAATACTAGTATGGACCAAAAGGTTTTTGGAGTTGGTTGTGCAGCTCATATAGTTCACAACTCAATTCAAACTGCTGCTGATCTTTTATCAGTAGACGTTGAGAATATTATTGTAAAAATTTTAGCCATCTTTTACATATACATTGTAAGAGTAGAGTCGAAAGAATTTTGTGAAGACGCAGAAGTGGAATACCAAGGCCTTTTAGGTTACAGTAAAACCAGATGACTCAGTTTAATGCCTGCAATTGAGAGGATCCTGAAATTATTCAGTCCCTTTAAGTCATTTTTTAATTGATTGTTATGTGTCAAAGAGTAATTGAATTGTTTCTCAAAGATAATAGCTCTGAATTGTGGTTAATGTTTCTCCATAGGCAACAATGTTTGATATGAGTCAAAAATATTGAACAAAATACAAATACAGTGAAACCTCTCTTAAGTGGACACCTCCGTAAAGCGGACACTTACTCTAGGGTTCCAGCCGGAAGCATCAGAAATTACACGGTAAGCAACCTCTCCAAAATGGACACACTCCAATACAGATGTGGACACTTTGAAAGGCATCCCTTTTGTACTTACAACCTCCCCATAAAGGACATTCTGGAGGGCTCAAAACAATGTATGCACATATTAATTACTTGGGAACCAATGTACATTTTACGAATTAGACAGCAACAATACTGCCATGAAAGAAAATGCCAGTACAGCCATTGCCTTATCGCCACGATCTTCAGTGAGAAAAGTCATTACCGTCTCCAAATTGGGATTAGCATTTTGGATATTTTGCATCATATGCACAAGTAAGTATTTTTAATATAATATCGTATCATAAAAACAATACAAATATAATAACTGTATTATCATGTAGCTCATTCAGTACTTAAAAACGGTATTCTTGCATATTTTTTCCAAGACAATATTTTTAATTATTGTTATTATAGGAGAGATTTCACAACATTTACATTATAAATGCACAGGCAAAAGAAGTCATCTCTGAAGTCCACCCTAGGTCATTATGAAGAAAGTGAATACGGTACACTCGAGAGTTTTTTTCTGAAGAGAAAGTGAGCTGTTCTCATAGTTTATCTGCAGACGTAAATTTGAAAACTGTTTCAGAGTGGCAAAATAAGTTGCCGTCAATATTCAAACCATACTCGGCGGAAAAAATTTTGAACACAGCTGAAACAGGTTTGTTTTTCCATGCAATCCCAGAAAAAAACATGGCCTTAAAGGGAAAATGTCTGCAGGGAGTGGCGAAGGACCGTTTGACTATACTTTTGTGTACTCATGAAATACCCCTTGTTATTGGCAAATCCATGGTGTTTTAAACGTATCACGCAGACAAATTGAATATCATATGGAATCCAACGATAAATTTTGGATGACTAGAGATATTATGACGGAATGGGTGACCAAGTTAGACAAAAAATGATGCGTGAACGATGAAGGACATGAGGACTAAGATGAAAAAACAGAAGATCCAAATTAAAAGAAACATAGACATGCATTAGATTAATTAACAAATTTAAAAGACTTTAAGCAAAAACGAATAGTTTGGTCTGAAACTGGTGACATAATTATACACAATGAAAATGAAGTTGCCAAAATGAAACCTCCCAAGCAAAGCACATCATTTCTTAATATAAACTAATCATTATGTATGTTCATAATTAAGCAAATGCACAATATATTCAATAATAAAAACTGTATATGTAACAAATTACAATTACATATACTTAATTCATTGCTTTTCCTTTGTTTCTTGTTATGTGTATTACGTGCTTATATATTTGTACATTTTATACAAAGTATTAGATTTATTCTCCCCCTTATTAGATGTATTTTTACTCTGCATATTCAATTTGTATGCATTTTATATTTATTATATTCAAACCTCGGATGTTGACCTCTCCAAAAGGGACCTCTATATAGTGGACACTTTATTCTGTCCCACTGGTGTCCGCTTTAGAGGTGTTTCACTGTACTATTATGGAAGTCTCAGAGCAACTTGATATGCTCAAAACAAAATACAGAGAACGTCTTGAATCATGATGTTCCAATTGGTATTAGAAGAGATTTAAGAATCTTAGAAGACGACAGAAGCATTAATAAAAATCGGTTCATCTCCCACAAAAATTTTTTAACTGTATACAACATTTGGAACTGTGGTCATCACAGTTTTTAGAAATGAATACATTTAAGTGGGCAAGCCTTAAACTATATCCTGCCAGGAGCTTGAGGCATCGCTCGAGTATGTAATTTCTAATTTCGAAAAGTCATGGGATAGCTTTTCGATGAAATTTTCTTTGTAAGAAAGTATGCCATTGGTTCCAAAATTGAAGGATGGAATGAGAAAAAAATTCATACGGATGTGAGAAGGGTTGAAATATTTGAGTATTTAGACAGTGTCCCCTATGAAAATGTAAAAAGAATAGTGAAATTTGCTGTTTACCTGAGACAAATGCTGTCACAGCAAGAAAATTTTCAATGGTGAATAAATGATGGACTGCAGAAAAATGCAACTAATAACAGACACCGTAAAGGCCACTCTTATTGTTAAATACAATATGGTCAACTCTTGCCAAGTTTACCAATGTAAAATCAAACAATAATGAATTATTGAAAAAAATTCATTCCACTGAAAAATATATTTCAATTATTCTTTTTATATGTTTTTTGTATATAAGTTTTAAATGTGACTGTATTAACAGTATGTATAGTTGTAAAATAATGAACTAATTAATAAAAAAATGGATTATTTTATCTCCGTTAAAAATGTAGTTTTTAAGACTTCAATATTTATATATTATCAAAGTGTTTTTATTACGTTAAAAATACGGGTTTTATTGTTTTCTTCATTTTGTACTGCATTGAGCTTTTGGAAATCAAGTCACTTTAACTGTACCCATTATTGAAAGTAGGCTGAAATGCTTGCAGAATGCAAGCACCTACTAGCACAAAGGATAAGGACACATTCCAGAAACTCTCCTTATCCCCCTCTAACATGCACTTATTTCATTCCATAAGTCATTTCATGCATTAAATACCAACTCTAAACAATTTACACTAAATATGCTCACTAATAGGAGACAGATGAGGGCATCTCTACGTAACTTTTTCAAAAAATATCAATCAAAAACATTCTATTTATCAAAAGACAATTTTTTTTAACAAGTGATGAGATTTTGAAAATCAATGTTTTGATGGAAAGTTTTAAGGAAACAATTTATATATTATAAATAGAAATAAATATATGAAATACTTTCAGTTGTTTTAAGAATATATTTTTAAAAACAACTGCTTCTAATTTATCCTTTCCACTACAACACATCAATTTAAAAACATTTTCCACATTACAGTCGAGAGCTCGTATTAAAAATTTTAAACATACCTCACGTGAGTAATTGTAAAATAAGCCTTATATTCAAGTTAATTTCTTTTTAGTAAATCATCAGTTCTCTCACATATACGAACCTCTTTGTGGGCATGAAAGGAAAATAAACATTAAGTTCATTTATTTGCTATACATCAATTTTCTATCATTTATTACATTCTGTATGCACAAGAAGGAAATTGTACATCTTTACATACATATTTGTAGTACACATTACTTACTTCAGGTAGTACAGATATTGTTTTTGTTCACAACAATTGATAATTCCGCATAAGAAATTTTCTTATATAGAAATTAATTATGACTTTCTAGTTGGACTTTTCACAAACATTTACTGAATAAATGGTATTAATGGGGAAATTTACACTCAATTTTTCAACATTCCATCTTTTAAACTTTTGGAGATGTTCACACAATAAATTTTTATTGTGTTTTGAGTCTAAATTTTACATATTTAAAAACTCAAACTTGAAGAAATACATTAAATGCTGAATAGTTTTCCATGATACAAGCATTATAACATGAATGTTTAATGATTTTCTAATTGAAATGATAATTTTAAAATTTTACCTTTAATAATTGACTTGTGGGGAATAACTATAGTATATCCATCTACAAATATTTGGTTGTGTTAGCAAAGCCTTTTAAGAAGTATATATTTATTGATTTTATGTTATTATATTGTTAACTGCTATTCGGATTTCTGCCAATTCAGTACATGGCTTTATTATGTTTTATTTTTGCAGATAACATGTATCCTCTTAGAATATGCAGTGTGGACGATGATGGGAACCCTGATACAAAAACAGCTGAAATTGTAGAAGTTGAAGGTGATTCATGTAATGAAACGTCAACTTTTAAAAAGAGGTTGGCCCTACGGTGAGTTAGATGTTACAAAAGTATATATGTAACTCCTTAATCATACAAGGCAAATATTTAGACAAAACACAAAAACAAGAAAGATAAAAGGTGGGCAAGAAAGGAAAAAATATATACAAAGAGGCCAGACTTGCAGGTTTACAGGTTATTAATCATCATCAATCTCTCATACACTAACACAAGCACTAATCCTAACGTGGAAAGGGTCAAGAGAGGGGTTTAAGAGATGTTAACCCGTGCCAGGGACTCACACTATTACTGGTAGATTTGTGTATCTGTACAATCACTACAGGGACTTACTCAGCAACCACACACATTCGCACAAAGGGGGAAAAAGGGGAAAGGAAATGGGACTTGAAAGTAAATGGGACGTGAGAGGAAATGGGAAGTGAAAGGAAATGGGAAGTGAAAGGAAATGGGACGTGAAAGGAAATGGGACGTGAAAGGAAATGGGAAGTGAGAGGAAATGCAACGTGAAAGGAAATGGGACGTGAAAGGAAATGGGACGTGAAAGGAAATGGGACGAGAAAGGAAATGGGACGAGAAAGGAAATGGGACGAGAAAGGAAATGGGACGAGAAAGGAAATGGGACGTGAAAGGAAATGGGACAGGAAAGGAAATAATACCAGATTTACAGTAAGTAATTCTGCGCTACAGACTAGATATCACACACATCTGCAGGTTTGTCTTTTGACAACAACAGGGACCTGTCAGACAGAAACACACGCACTCATGTAACACTAACAACTCCAGATATTTAGTGAAACACTAAATACGTATTTCGAGAGCAAGGCTCTCATCAGTACTAGCGGCTGAAGTGGAATGATGGGGATGTATGTAATGTGTGGTATTTAAATAGAGGCATGTTTGTGTGGAAGTGAGAGGAGGGAGAGGGCTGATGGTTAAAATGTTAAGAGAAGAATGGGGGAGAGCGCCGCGGTCGTTATTCATAATGAGCATTATCCTCGAAACGTGTAATTAGCATTTCACTGAATATCTAGAGTTGTGAGTGTTGCTTGAGTGTGTGTTTCTCTCTGACAGGTCCCTGTTGTTATCAAAAGACAAACCTGCAGTCATCATTTGTGATACCTGATCCCTGGTGTGGAATTACTTCTCGTAAACCTGGTATTGTTCCCTTTAGTTTCCCCCTTTTTTGCTAATTGTACGAACGTGTGTAGTTGCCGAGTAGATCCCTGTCGTGATTGTACAGATTCACTAACCTACCAGCAATGGTGGCACTCGTCTAGGACCAGTGGCCATCATCAACTGGGTGCAGAGTCAACTCACCACAGAGACTAATAAAATTTTGTTATTACATACAGACTGTATTAGTATATAATAACAATATTATTTATTTATTTTACCAAATTCTATGGGGTGTTAATCATTAAAAATCTGTTTACCTCCCATTACTCACTGGTTTTCTACTTCATATAAATACCGTATATACTCGTGTATATGCCGACTCCATGTATAGTACGACCCCTGATTTTTTGGTGAATAAACCTGATTTTATCATATATCTCTTTTATAGTACGACTCCAGCTTTCTACCGGGGTCGATATATTTCGTTTCGATAGCTCGATGGTTACTAGCGAGATATATCGAACGACCTTGATTTTCCACACCACCATAGAATAGACCGTAAATATCGTAAATAGTATTTCTTGCGAGTACACTAAAATTCGGATAAGTTAAGTATCTTACTCCTAAAACATTTAATAAAAAGTGATATGAATCATGATTGCACAAGATGAAATAAAATCGTAACAATTCTAGTATGTCTGGATTACGTTCCGCGTACGTAATGGTTCCACTCGCACATCTATTTAATAGGTAGGGATAACGGATAAAAAGAAATTACTTTGTAATATTCCACAGTCTTTATTGTTTCTTCAATCACACACCGACCGGTTTACACTACAAAATCATTCTAATGGTGTTACTAACCGACGTAATACCTTTAGAATGACTTCGTAGTGGAAACCGATCGGTGTGTGATTGAAGAAACAATAAAGACTGTTGAATATTACAAAAATAATTTCTTTTTTCCAAGATGTCGAAATTCCATAAAGTCTACGATACTTTTCGTCCAACTCGTTCCAATCAATCCCTTGTAAAAAGACGCAACCAACGATGTACATACATAAAATTCAAGAAAGGAAGTGCCCGTAAATCTTCACTTATATCAAGTATTTGTGAATTTGAAGCTGTATATATGAAAAAGATTCTACTCTTCACGAAACAACATAACAACGATAAAGGACCTCACTGTTAACGTTAGCCTACCATTAGAATGCGTGCGGGTGGCATAACTTCACCGAAAACGCCCCTGAAGATATATGAATTTTAAATCCTCAAATGCATTACTCGTGTATAGTACGATCCCCAATTTTTGCAATAAAAATTTGGTCGTAAAAACTCGTACTATACACGAGTATATACGGTATACCTAAAAGATATTATACATACACAATTTCACATTTGGGAATGAAATTCAAAAAATCTACCACAAAACTTAAAGGCAATTTCACTTTCCACTACATCATACTCATTTACAATCCCCATCTTTCTTCCATTGAAATTTCAACTGGTCTCAACTACTACGTAATATTCTATTAAATTTAATGTGACATATTAACTGCTATCGCTTCTACTATGACCATTCTCAGAATGGTAATAGTATACAACAGAGCTGCAAAACACTTCAAATTTTGGGGTGGTTCAGTTCAGTTAAATTTAGTAGAATATTACTTTACTTGCTGAGACCAGTTGCAATTTCTACGGAAGAAAGATGGGGATTGTAAATGAGTGTAATGTAGTGAAAAGTGAAATTGTCTTTAAGTTTTGTGGTGGTATTTTTTAATTTAATCCCCAAATGTGAAATTGTATATGCATTATTTCCCTTAGGTTTATCTATATGAAGTAAAAAAAATGAATAAAGGGAAGTAAACTGAGATTTCCAATGATTAACACCCCGTAGCATTTGGTAAATTAAATCATATTATTATTAACTAAGTTTGCATTTAATAAAATTTCATTAGTCACTGCAGTGAGTTGGCTCTGCATCCAGTCGGCCATCGTCACCTGTCCCATTTCGTCCTGGCATGGGTTAACACATCGTGAACCCCTCCCTTGATCCTTTCACCTTAGGATTAGTGCCTGCTCTAGTGAGTATATGAGCGATTGACAACAGGTCCCTCGTGATGACTAATAACCTGTAAACCTGCATGTGAAAAAATGAATCCAAGTGCTTGTTGCTGAATTGACCCAGCTGAGAGCATGTATGTACTCTAAGATGAGAAAGCTGATGTTACTAGAGTGGAATCAAGTGTTGCAGAGTTAGGATAGACACAAGATAAAGTGGACTATGTTGACACAAGTGTGGATAAAACTCTAGAAGACGAAGAAACATCGAAGTTAAAGATAGAAAGTGAGCCTGACATAGAGGGAGGGAGTCAGCGGGAGAGAAGAGGGCGCTCCTCTTAGAGTCGAGGAGAAATAGAGAGAGAACAGTTTAAGTGTCATCACTACAGAATGAATTTTGAAACAAAGGATGAATTAATATGTTCGGGAGTACACGGTTATAAGCTAAATGGGGATATAGGCAGTGAAAAATGAGATTTACAAGACAGCATCTATGTTAGCAGTAGATCGAAACATAATATGAATGAAGTTCATATTAAAGGATTGGAGAGAAAAATGTCAGGTAACGTAAACGATGCTGGAGGTTTTAAGTGTCATCACTGCAGAATGGATTTTGAAACAGGATGAATTAATAAGACTTTCGGGAGTGCATGATTAAGAGCTTTTCAGAAAATTAAGCTCGAAGAAATGGATCCAATCGTTTGTAGTTGAATTTCCCCACGTGAGAGCATGTATGTACTCCCAGATGGGAAAGCTGATATTACTGGAGTGGAATCAAGTGTTGCAGAGGTAGGATAGGGAGACGAGATGAAGTGGACTGTATTGACACAAATGTGGATGCCACTCTAGAAGATGAATAAATATTTATGGTAAAGATAGAAAGTGAGAGTGATACAGAGGGAGGGAGTGAGCGGCAGAGAAGAGGGCACTCCTCTTGGAGCAAAGGCGAGAACGGGGGAACGTTTTAAGTGTCATCACTGCAGAATGGATTTTGAAAAAAAGGATGATTAATAAGATGTTTGCGAGTACATGGTTATGAGCTAAATGGGGATATGTGCAGTGAAAAATGAGATTTACAGGACTATTTATGTTAACTGCAGATCTAAACGTAATACAAATGAAGTTCATATTTAAAGGATTGAAGAGGAAAAGGTCAGAGAAAGTAAACGATGCTGGAGGTTGGAGATATGTATGTGAATATGTGGTAAAGGTTACAATAAGACAAGTCAATTGGAAATATATTTAAGAGAACATAGCAGGAGACTTTTGCTTGTGGTATTTACAACAAAGGATTAAGTAAAAATTACACTTTTACAAGACAAGCTCATCAACACAGTTCAAAAACTATATGCATGTAAACATATGCTATGCGATTTACTCAAAATTCTAATCTTATAAGTCATAGGCAAATAAATAGCTATGAAATACCTCATGCATGTGTCATACTTGGTATGAGATTGCTAGAAAAACAACTTACAAGACAAGAGAGTCCAACAGAAGCACCCTCTCACTCCCTCCCTCTGTCTCACTCACTCACTAACCACTTGAGAGGGTGTGCCGTATATTTCGTCATGGCCTGTCGTAAACCATTTGCATATGCCGTATATATCCATCATGCTGTTTTTCGGGACATCTGCTATGGGTATGCTGAAATAGTCCGTCATGAAGCTTATCCGGCATCTAGTTGTGTCCTTCTAGTACAGGTGAAGAAATATTCTCAGAAGATTGAGAAGGATATTTGTGATATTATAGACAAAAGTGATTCCAGTGAAGATTTGGAGGACGTTTATATAAACATTATGTAAGTGACAGTATATATGGGAGGGGGGGAAATTGAATTATTTGAAAAAAAATCTATTTCTCAGAATTAAATACCCAAATGGGAAGGGCTCTTTGAAAAAAAGTACCCACTCAAGTGGTGAATTTCAACATTCCTTCATCTCCTATACTGGCATCCACACTTGTGTCAACACAGTTCACCTTTTCCCATCTCCCTATTCTAACTCTCCATCACTTGATTCCACTCTAGTAACTTCATCTTTCTTATCTTGGAGTACATATATCCTCACACAAGGAGAAATTCAAATACAAACACCTGGATCCATTCCTTCAATCCTCATTTTTTCAAAAGCTCATAACCATACACTCCCAAAAGTCTTATTTATTCATCATCATTTCAAAATCCATTCTGCACTGACGACACTTAAAACCTCCAGCATCATTTACATTATCTGACATCTTCCTCTTCAATCCTTTTATATGTACTTCATTTGTATTACGTTTAGATCTGCAGTTAACATAAATAGTCCTGTAAATCTCATTTTTCACTGCACATATCCCCATTTAGCTCATAACCATCTACTCGCAAACATCTTATTAATCATCCTTTTTTTCAAAATCCATTCTGCAGTGATGACACTTAAAACGTTCCCTCGTTCTCGCCTCTGCTCCAAGAGGAGTGCCCTCTTCTCTGCCGCTCACTCCCTCCCTCTGTATCACTCTCACTTTCTATCTTTACCATAAATATTTCTTCATCTTCTAGAGTGGCATCCACATTTGTGTCAATACAGTCCACTTCATCTCGTCTCCCTATCCTACCTCTGCAACACTTGATTCCATTCCAGTAATATCAGCTTTCCCATCTTGGAGTACATACGTGCTCTCACGTGGGGAAATTCAACTACAAACGATTGGATCCATTTCTTCGATCTTAATTTTCTGAAAAGCTCTTAATCATGCACTCCCAAAAGTCTTATTAATTCATCCTGTTTCAAAATCCATTCTGCAGTGATGACACTTAAAACCTCCAGCATCGTTTACGTTATCTGACATTTTTCTCTCCAATCCTTTAATATGAACTTCATTCATATTATGTTTCCATCTACTGCTAACATAGATGTTGTCTTGTAAATCTCATTTTTCACTGCACATATCCCCATTTAGCTCATAACCGTGTACTCCCAAACATCTTATTAATTCATCCTTTATTCAAATCCATTCTGCAGTGATGACACTTAAACTGTTCTCTCTCTCTCTCTCCTCGACTCTAAGAAAAGTGCCCTCTTCTCTCCCGCTGACTCCCTCCCTCTATATCAGGCACACTTTCTATCTTTAACTTAAATGTTTCTTCGTCTTCTAGCGTAGTATCCAAACTTGTGTCAACATCGTCCACTTTATCTCTTCTCTCTATCCTAACCCTGCAACACTTGATTCCACTCTAGCAACATCACCTTTCTCATCTTGGACTACATACATGCTCTCATCTGGGGCAATTCAACAACAAACACTTGAATCCCGTTTTTCATTTAAAGGTATATAGGTTATTAACACTTTCAAAGCGGCATGACTGGAATTCCAGTCATGCTGCATTGAAATTATTAATCGTCACAAGCGACCTGCTGTCAAATCGCTCGTATACTCACTAGCACAGGCACTAATCCTAATGTGAAAGGATCAAGGGAGGGGTTTACAATGCGTTAACCCATGCCAGGGCGGAATGGGACACTGGGATCCATTTCTTCAAGCTTAATTTTTTCAAAAGTTGATTAACCAATACATCAATCAGCTTCAACTTCTTCAATTTCTGCTCTCTTCCTATCAGGTTTCCCATCAACTTTCACACTGTATCTTCTATAAGGATATACCTTATCTGGAAAAAAAAACAAAGTCATGTACTGAATTTGCAGAAATCCATATAGCAGTCAACTACATAATAATGTTAACTGAATAAATATACACTTCTTATTATAAGGTTTTGTTAACACGACACAACAAAATACAGTAAAACCTCGTTATTTCAAAGTTCCAAGGACCCAAAAAATAGGACTCAGAAGTATCCAGGTTAAAATATACAAACTTTCATAAAAATCTAACCTTCTTATGATCTGCTACTTGGGCAGCAAAATCACAATACATAAACTTATATATCGGTTCTACAAATGAATTGTCCTTACAAGTTAGTATAAACGGTTTATTCAACAGAGCTGAATTGAACACTTAGTTCGCAAACACCACCTCATGTGAAAAACTGGCTCGAGTGCTTATCCCAAATTTTCAACTACATTTCAAGTTACTTTTTTGTTACATTTTGGAAGACGTCCAACCGTTCACAGAAAGATTTCCACTCGCCTATCCAACTGCCAACAAACTTTCTCCTAGATAACAAACCCATAAGTTATTTATTGTAGAACTGCATTATGAAAACTTAAACAAAAAATGAGCGTTGCATTATGACACACTAATTACCAGGAGTAGAGTGAAACTGCTTGTCGGTAAAATAGAATATTGCAACGGCAAGTGAATTTTAGAGCTTAAATATGAGTTTAACTTAAAATGCAATAAGAATACTTAATATGCATTAGTTAATAAAAATTTGTAAATAACAAATATTACGGAAATGAGGCAGCGATTTAAATACCTGCGTAAATCTTTGCCTCTCAAAAGGCTGATCTTAAAGCTTCGCTTACCTTCCTTTTGATCAGTTGCCTCAAATCTCGCTCAAAACAGTCACACTGACAATGTGCTGTGAGACAAACTGCTGATTTCACGTTAGTTACAAACTTCATGAGAACACCCAAGTCATACGACAACCAGCTGTAGGAATATTTATTGTGCTCTTATTGTAAGACATTATGGAAAAACCACTAGGTTTTTACTTTTCGCTCATCACTTATTCATGCGAAAAACAAACGCATGACCGTTTTAGAGATGACATTCCGTATAACTTCGTACAAATTTATTTAAAGATTGGTTCAGTAACATAAAACAATATTCCACGGTCTTTTCTGAGGCATATGACTTTCTCATGAGAAACACTTTGCCCAGGTTTGGCAGATCATGAGGACTGAGATAATAGGGGGTCAATGCAACTTCTGTTCATTTCAGCTTGGTTCTCCAATTTCACTATCTGCTTGAGAATGTGGGCATTCACACTAAATCATTTGCTTAAAGGGTCGCACAAAATTTCACAAGAGGTCTAGTGATGCAATGATAAGGCGATTCATTTATTTGCATTATTTGCATCTGCACCGGGCCCGACACTTAAGGCCCTGCACTCTCTTGAAAAGCATTTGCATACTTATAATGTACATGCATTTTTTAAAAAACCTGAAAAAATAATGAAGTGTCACAGCGACAGAGATTGCATTAGTTATTAAAATTTACTATTAACATTTTTTGACATGTAAAAGGCCCCACGTGTACACTTTGCACCGGGCCCCGCAATTTTCCTAGCAGACTCTGGCATCATCTATCACTTTAATTTTATGTTGGCTATTAAACAGGATGATAATATTCCAGTGAGGTGAAAACAGGACATTTTCCATCATTTGTAAGAAGAAAAAAACCAAAAAATTTTCTCATGATTTTCTTAAATGGTGGATTATCACTATCATGACCTATAGCGGAAAAAGGCTTCCCTTAGAACCTGGAACATGTCAGACTACGAACAGAACTCACATTTAAAAGGGAATGTGACTAGCGTCATCAGACCAAATTTACAAGCAAATGAGTTCAGGGAAAACCAGGACAGGATATTATATCCAGAGACCAGGTTCGCTACCTCTAATTTACCAATGACCTGAGATTTTCTAATCTGACAATTAACATTTGTTGTTGATAATCGCCATATTTCCGAGAATCCGACATTTCTAATAATGATATCAGCTACTAGTAGATGGTGCTTGCATTCTGCTAGCATTTCAGCCTACTTTAAACAATGGTGTAAAAACAACCCCTAAAAATTAAATTCCAACTATGTCAGATTTTTCCTGTTGGTTGTGACTGATGACCTTAAATCATGCGTAATATGAAGTCTCTAGGTCATCTGGAAGTGCGTCTTAATCTTTACCCTAATATGGGATGATAATACGGCGAAACAGCCACTAGAAATTGCAATTGTAAGAATATTACATTTTTTTCAATGTTTGTTACAAATGCCAAATATTTCTTCCAAATTTTAATGTTGCATCACCTCTAGAGGTGCATTTATATTGATTTAATTCTTTAAACTTAATGAATTTTTAATGGCCACAACAATAAATTTCATTGTAATTTTCACTGTTAATTGCTGATGGAACACCACTAGAAAAACTAGCAGAAGTGCCCGTTGAATTTCAACAGATTTAGTGAATCTAAAACTTCGACCATGTAGAATGTAAACATCACAGTAATAAGATGGTACACAGCTTTAACCATGGAATAAGGTAATTGGAGTGCGTTGTAATGTAACTTTCGTTTAAGTTTTCATAATGCAGTCCTACAATGAATAACTAAAGTTTGATTTCTCGGAGAAAGCTGGTTCATGGTTGAAAATGGTTGTGCATCTAATGTGACAATTACAATCTGATAAAATGTTATGGCGTGTAATTATAACTTTCGATTTTTCTTAAGTCAACTTATTTCACTCCATTATAGGCCAAAATCCATTTTGGTTAAGTAATTAAGCTGCTTGTTCGAAGAACGGGGTACATATGTCTAAAATGAGGAATTACAAGGAGTTACATATTTTGGAAAAGTTAGAAGTGATTTATGAGGTTGATAAAGGGGTGAAATCCAAAACAGATATTGCTAAACAACATAGTATTCCACTTTCAACATTAATGAAAAATCGTGATGCAATTGAAAAACACGCAGCCAGTGGAAACAACATAGGAAGGAGAAAGAGAGCAAGGGGTGCAAAACACGCTGACGTAGAGAGCGAACTGTCAGAGTACCTTTTATACAAACTGGCAGAAATTAAAGTTAAATTTAAAAAATAATGTCCTCCAATATAACATGTCGTTTCATAAAAAACATCGTGTTATATTCGGGCCAATACGGTAATTGTAAAGTCATCAGCTGTCATAAAAAATATGATCAAGTTATTTTGAGCGAATGTATACTGTATTACAGCCATGTAAAATTGGTGAAACTCCTGAAACTTAAACGCAAATAGCTCAATGGTACCATAAAATTCTATAAAAGATAATTTTTGACCATACTAATGGCACAGAAAATTTTAACAAAGTTGGATAGATATATTTCGTGAAGGTATTTCGCAAGGTATTTTCCAGGCCGTTTTAGTATGCATTTTTGAAATATTTCGGCTGAGTATGCGCGGTTCAATATCTTTCTTCCGAAATCTGGCATAAAAGAGTAACTTGAAATGCACTGTGATATTTGAGATATTCACTCGCGCCTATTTTTCAGTGGTTTTTGTTAATCACAAACTAAGTGTTCATTTCAGCTCTGTTCAAATTCGCCATGTTTACGAACTTGGAAGGCCAATTCATTTGTAGAAGAACGGATACATAGCATTCTATATTGCAATTTTTCTGTCCAAGTAGCAGATTGTAAAAAAAGTTCGATTTTTATGAAAGTTCGGATATCTCGAACTCGGATAATTTCAAGTCATAATTTTTTCGTCCCTTGAACTTCGAAATAACGGGGTTTTACTGTTGATATATTCAGGGTGTCCCAAAATTCCCATCTACGGATGCAACCATGCGAATACTTGCGAAATTTTAAGTCAAAAATGTTCTTTGTAAAAATTTCAGAAAACGTGTTTAAAGTTGGCAATATGTGGCAACACAGTACTGGGAAAGGGTCAGTTACAATGACACTAGGGTCTAAAATGACGACACTAATATGTTTATCATTACTTGCTTGCAATCTTTAAATTCATTAACTTGCCTTCATTTATTTGTTTTGTTTTTATTTCTTTAACTGAAACACTGGATACAGTAAGCAACAAATATTTATATGTGGAAGCACAGGGTGGCCGCAACGCGTGTGGGTGAGGAGAAGCCATCTAATATCATATAAATGTCATTAAATGATTGTTTTATTATTATTTTTTGTTGATAGCCAATACATTGAAGGACCAAAAGCAGCCCCTTTACTGCCCGGGTGGGGATGGATCCAACAGCGGAAACTCTTTACTCATCGTGGTCCACACAACCTGTTTTCTAAAACCGAGTCAGTATACGTCAATTTTAATGGAACAACACCAACAGAATGGTTAGCCGAGATGAACGTAGAAAGTTTTAGAAGTTATGAAGATATCAATTCATATGCAAAAAATGACCATGATGTTATAACAACAGAAGCTCAAATGGACCTAGACATTGTGAGCGAGTTCATGGAAACTGTCGCAAAGAAGAAGATGAAGAAATGGTAGAGGACCACGACAAACCAGTTCCCATGGTTAACGAAGCTATGCAAGCAATAAAAGTGATATCACAGTTTTATGAATCAAAGGAGACTAATAAAAACAATTTAGTATTATTCCTTGCATTGAGGACCTCGAAAAACATTTCAAGTTGGTACATACGACATAAAATATCCGATTATTTTACTAATCATTAAAAATATTTTATTATATTTAATGTACTTGTTATATCATAATATAATATAGTGTTTTAAGGTACTTATTAGACCATAATATAAAATTTATGACAATAAATTTCCAGTCCCTTGAATACCGTTATAACCGACTTCTACTGCATGTTTATTTTCCTTTCATGCGCACAAAGCAGTTCGTAAGTGTAAAAGAACTGATGATTTACTACAAAGAAATGAACTTGAATATAAAGCTTATATTACGATTACTCAAGTGAGGTATGTTTAAAATAATTTTCTATTGTTTAGCTAATATTTCCGAAGGTATATAAGATTGCAAAGTTGAATATTTGAGTGTACATTTCCACAATGTACCCACTTATTCTTCAAAATTTTTTGAAAACATTAAATAAGAGAATAGGGAAATTATAACACAAAATTGAATGCGCTCAAAACTAAAGTAAACACTGCTCTAGCTATATAACGACATGAAAAATAATGCTCTAATTTATCCATGTTTATGGATAAAACTCCACTTGATTAACTCTTCCTTAATGGAAGACGATTAACATTATAACACTAATTTTATTTAAGTAATTATGTAATGTGGGTCTTCTAATTGACGGACGTTGTTCAAAATTATATTGGGATAATATCAATAAGGACCACTTGTACTGAATATAACAACAACCCCTTAAGCAGTTCAAAAGGTGTCTCGACCGACTGAATTTACACCTAGTATTATTATCACTGACATTAATATTATCATTAATTTTATATTTTCAATATCTTTAATAACTTATTAATGCAGCTGATGAATGAACATGAAATATACTAGAATACAACCAAACTTTAAGAATATTTTCTTTTATTACTGTTAAGTTTCATATATAACGGTAAGGTTACTTACCACTAGATGCTGTATTTTCCTTGATATTTTCCACTTTGTCTCTCAGCTTCTTAGAAATTTTGAAAAGTCCTTGACTTGCTTCGTCTACCCTAATAATATAAAAACAATCATTAACTAAGACCATCCTTGATTTTGAATGTCACACAATATATAATTTGTCAAAAAATCATTTTACCATTTGAGAGAAACCCCAAAATTCCGTAATTTCAATATTTCTTGCGAACAAAAGATTATTTATTGCATGATAAAAGTGAAAACATTAAAACAAATTATACACACTATGCTTGATTTTACAAATTAAAGTTTTTGTTTTAAAATATTACATTTTTAAGCAGGAAGGCCTGAAATATAGTCATTCGTTAATGTAATTGGAACATATTAATCCAGTGAAAACTAAACTTCATCCACGACGGAAATGCTTCGAGATAAATTGGCAGGAATCCATCACATAGAACAATTTTCGAAATACATATCGGATAGATAACATGCTTACTTTTTTATTACTTTGGTCATGGTTTTACGGAATACCATAATCTCCGAATGCAAACATCCTCTGTGACAACCAGCGTATATATGTACGTCACACTGATGACTAATTGTAGATCTAGACAATGGAATAAATATTATTCTTCCATGATTAGACCGCGTGGAGGACACCGTCCACCCAAGTCCACCGATGTAGACCGAAGTGAACCATCCCAGTGCAATCTTGAGTATTACGTCTTACGCCGAGGCCAGGTGACACTAGTGTCGCCGAAATCACGGATTTTACATAAATTTCAAAAATAAGGGACGTAAACAGTTTTTGTGACTTTTCCATGTGTGATCTCTGTTGAAATGCTAATGTTTGGACTGCACTGAGATTTCTGCAACTGTGCGTTCTTATCAGGTAGTAATTTGTGATGTTACTCTGCCTTCACTCTGATTAATTATCAGATAGTAATTTGTGATGTTACTGTGCCTTCACTCTGATTGAACATCAGATAGAAATTTGTAAAGTTACTGTGCCTTCTTTCTGAGTGAATATCGGCAAATAATTCCTGATATTTTCGCAAAAACAAGTTTGCAATCTGCTTAAGTGCTACGGTTGTTTTTTACTTGTTATGTGTACATCTAATGAAGCTTAAATAAATCAATATTATTAACCTACAATAATTTTATTTTTTCAATCTCATATTTATATTTAGAATTTTGCGATCAATGATATTAAGCATTTTACGAGGATTAAAATACCTGACATTTTAAACGCGCGCGCGCTTGGTGCGACAGTTGTGTCCTCTGTGCGGATCTAAAGCCGTCACATTAAACTACTTCTTCCACTTATGACTTGCACAAGAGTGAATCATTGTAGTCACTTATGATTGGCTGTTTACTTGGCCGCGAACGCGGATATCAAGCGTTGGTCGCTCATGGTCATTTTTTTATTTTAAATAATTATACGGGAAGCCCCACTTACAAAATGCAATACAAAACAAGAATTAATTAAACAAAAGCATACAAAAATTCAAAAAAAAATGTGATAAGAATTTACTAAAACATAATATCACGAGTACAGCAATTATTAGCTGTTCCTGAAATTAGTCATGGATTTTATGTGTCTAATACTGGTATTGAAGAAATCGATGTTATTAAGAGCTAGAATAGAATTACCAAGTCTCTGCATTCTAGTTAATGGTGCATTATACCTATAATTAGTTGAGTACGCTTTAACGAAAAATGTGTCATCTGATCTAGTACAGTATTGAGGTATCCGAAAATAAATGAATGATAATAATTCTGGGCAACTGATGTCGTTATTATACAGCTTATAAAGTATGACCATGTCCATGATAATATGTCTATGGTACAAAGTTTGCAGATGAAGTTTGTGTAACAAGAAGTCATATGGAGTACTTTTTCCTGAATTTCCCATCTTAAAATTAATAAAGCGTAAAAATTTGTTTTGAATTTTTTCAATCTCTTTGATGTGTACATTATAATATGGAGTCCACACTGTTGAAGCATATTCAATTTTAGATTGCACTAAAGAACAATATAAAATTTTCAATGAATTTATGTTTTTAAAATGATAAGTATTCAGAATTATAATACCTAGCATCTTTAGTGCTTGTTTCTTTATGAAAGTAAGATGAGTCACGAAATTTAAAGAAGAATCACATAAAATCCCCAAATCCTTTACAACTGAGACACGAGAAATTACTCTATTACCAATCTTGTAATCAAACAAAGTAGGATCTTTATGTCTATAAAAAGTAATTGTGTTACATTTTGAAATATTTAACTGCATTAAATTTCTATCACACCAATACCATTTTGAAGGTAATGGTAGTCCAAATAGCTTTTTACAGTAGCATAAATTTTTAGGTCGTCTGCAAATAAGAGAAAATACACTCCAGACAAATCAGCACCAATGTCATTGATAAATATACTAAAAAGAAAGGGACCCAAATGAGAACCCTGGGGTACCCCTGACGTAACTATAATAGGAGAGGAAACAGAATCTAGTATTTTCACAGACTGAGTTCGAATTGATAAATAACTTTTGAACCAAGAAAATATAGAACCAGTAAAACCAATTGCTTCCAATTTTTTTAATAGAATTGTATGGCTCACTCTATCGAAAGCTTTACTTGAATCCATATAAATGACATCCACTTGCTGACCACTACTGACATTATTAAATATAAAATCCTCGAGCACTAACAGATTGCTACTGGTGTAATGATTATGGGAAAAGCAATGCTGCTCAGGAACGGCAATTACTGACTTCTTGATAAGTCAAAGGAGTGCTCGTTATCCGAACCACGTTTCATTTGGAATATTACACCTCGATGTGATACACCTTTGCCTGCGTCTAATTCCACCGTCTGTTATAATTTATTGACATCGGTACGACACGCGTGGATTGTCCCAGAAGAGATTTATTATGGTATTCTGTAATACCAGGGGCAAAGTAAAAGAAAAAAGGTAAGGTTATTACATATACCGTACTTCGAAAACAGTGTTCTCTGGCGGATTCTTGCCAATTTTTTCATGTCATCCCAATCTTAGATTTCCTTTAGTTTTCAATTGTAGTTTGTGGGACAACTTTTATTTAGAATCAAATGATTATCCATCAGCAAAAATTTTACACAAATCTCTATCGATAAATGGTGTGAAAAGTAAGGCAAGGGATGAATTCAATGTTATTTGCATATTATCGATTAACAAAATTTCTTTTGGCATTAAACCAACAATAATACCCATAATAAATTTATCCTTTATTTGGAATGGATGAAGGATTGACTAAAACACATTGTGCTTAATCGTGCTCCATGCAAAACTCTGTAAAGAATGAATTACTTCAATAGATTTGAGTTAGTTTGAATAAACTTTCGGTGGCAATGTATAAAATATTAGAATATTTACAGAAATTGCGCCAAATTGCTGGAATTAGGGGAGTTTTCAGAACTTTTTTAAATCAACTGCTGGTGGACCCTGTATTGTACGGTCCTATAATATTTTATTACCTAATTGCTTCCCAATAAATACTGAATCATATAACGGTTAGATAAATAGGTTTTGATTATCCCATCAGCTCAAAACGTTCTCCATTTATAAAAATATTGAATGTTGCATGTTTTCGAATATTCAATTAAAACTGCTGTTTCAATAATTTGTTATATACCGTAATGAATTTAAATGTTCTAATTACATTTATGGATGTCTACATTTAAGGCATAAAAACATGATATTTTTGCTTTTTCCAGACGATGATGAGAAACCTGCAAAATTGTATAAGTTGGTGATGATTAATGTAACGATGAAGAGATGCCAGTTTCTGATAAAATGAACGTTGGAAAAATGGATATAAATTTGAATATGGGTTTAAATTCTCCAGGTGAGAGGATGTACATACTCCCAGCTGAGAAAACTAACGTCAACGGAGTAGAATGTAGTGTTAATATTTTGAAGAGAGTTGAGGATAATGAGACGAGAGGAAGTGAACTGTGTTGACACGTGTGAATGCCACACTAGGAGATGAAGGAATATTGAAATTATAGATAGAAAGTGAGAGGGACAGAGAACCATATTGTGAGGTATGCAACAAGTGCTTTAGGGTTAAAGACAACCTGAGATCACATATAAGAAAAACCATACCAATGTGATAAGTGTCAAAAGCTGTTTTGTCATAGCAGCACCCTGGAACAGCACTCAAAGCAATCCTACAAAAGGAGAACACTCAAAACAGGGAATAATATATTACATACACTTTCATTACCAACATTACTGTCATTGGTGAGAAAGAATAAAATCAAAATATTTGAAAGAGAAAAATGGAGTTTCGTTCGTACACATAAAACTGAAAAGAAAGTGTATTTATTGAGGTGTATTTATTATTGTAAATTCTTTATAAATTTATAATTATACTACAAGGTAATTTTTTTAATAAATAATTAAGATTTTTTAACACTTCTATCCATTAATAATTGATCAGAATATTAACTAGAAATTTGTTAAGGAACCCTTTGTTGCCTACTGGTTTCTCCAGAAATTTTTCGTCATAATAATAACCGTCATCATATATCACATGCGTAATGCGGGCGTACCAGCAGCTCTTTTTCTACAAAAACAACACGTAATGGCTATAGTTATTGGCACTTAAAGCACCTTCAAAGTTTGAAATTACAGTCAAACCCCAATTTAGTATATCCCCGTCTAATGTTTACCCACATTTAGTGTTAATTTTTCAGTCCATCAACCCCCATACAAACTTATGATTTTCCTCAATTTAGTGTTTTACCCAGGGCATCGAACCGTAATTTTTTTCGCTCCGGTTTTCATTCTGGTTCACCCAAAACACTAAATTTTGGTTCGGTTCCGGTTTCGCTCCGGCAAGCATCAGTGAACCGGTTCGAACCGGTTTTTTTTCGCTCCGACCTTAAAATATTTTTTTTTCATTTTCAAGAATTGATTTATTAAGTAATTTTCTTATTAAATCAAATACATCTTCACTATAAAAGTAGTGATATTTAAAAAACATAAAACGAAAATAAATTATTTAAATGTGAATATTTAGTATGTATCTTATTTATTTAACATTATATTTTGAATTGAATATTTACAAACCATAAATGCGCCGCAAATGATTTCAACATATTAGGAAAGTATAAAGTAAATTATAAATGAGCACGTTTTCTGCGATAGCGTATCCTAAACTTATTATGTTATGCAAAGCATTCATCTCATTTTCTAATTTACTGTGCTTAGTCCTTAGTACATACTAAATTTTATCAATAGCTAAGGAAAAAAATTGCATCCTGATAGAAGGACGGACAGACCTAAGCTAATATGCGCTAAAGCTGGAATGCCTAATTATGAGTTATTAATATTTTTATTTACAAATCGTGCGGTAAAATAAGAGATCGCGTTATCTCAATAGTGCCAGTAAGTCGAGTAAGATATTATGTTATTTTCATTAACAATTTGTAGATCACGTCCACTGCTTGTATTATAGTAAAAACTGTAAATGCACGGCTTAATTTTTTCATTCAGAGATTACTTAAATGGATGAAAAATCTATAAAATATCTATGAGGAAGAAGCCCGTAGAAATTGAGGGCCCGAGAATTCAGAAAGGCTGAGAAATGTTTATTAAGATGATACAAATTTACGATGACTGAATATTTTTAATCACTTACGTAGTGTGAGAACGACGTTAAACTTCATTATTTCATGAAATTGAAATGATAAGTACCGTTTCAAAAAATTATTACTAAGCGAAAGCATGTGATTTTCACCCGGCAGCAAATAAAAAACATCTACGTACGTCTACATATTACCCTGCAATCAAACATGCAAACAAAAAGAAAATAAGACTTATTCGGCCTGTCGTGAACTTTCTTCAGGCGGAGTCTCTAATGTGGGTGTCTGTAGTCGGCAAAATATTTCACTAAAAATAACTAATTCGCATTCATATTTAATTTCTCTTCAGTTTTAAGCAACCAATACGAATATGTGTGCTCATTTTCAGATGCACTCTATAAAATAAATAGAAATTTACTAACCTATAACCAGTGGCGGATCCAAGGGTGGGTGATGGCGGCGATCACCCCCTCCTTGGATAACCCCACTGCACTCCACTGGGCGCTTCCTTAAATTCATTCCGTGCAAAAATCCTCAATTATACGCCCCAGATTAGGTCTGTATAGCAAGGGAAAGAAGGATTCTGATAGGGGTAGGGATTTTCTAAATATAGGGCAGTTGGCAGGAGCGGATTCGATAGGTGGAGGGGCGATCGCCCACCCATTGAGAAGTTTCTGGATCCGCCCCTGCCTATAACAAAGGATAACCGAAGTAAGAATATCTCAAAACCACGACTGCGGAGCGATCCTTCCTGGGTAAGTTTTAGAGAATGACTACCACAATACAAGGCTTCAATGGTTATGGAGAGGGAGTGAAACTATATGGGGACAATGACCTCCAACTTTAAGGAAAATCCAAGTTAAGAATCGGGAAATATTTTTGCCGGGAACACACTCTACGGGGCATGCTCGGGGGAGGGTAGCAAGACAATTAGATACTGTCTTCAAAGTACCGCCCAAGTTCCTTTCCAGTAGCCTCGTTTTACAGGTAATCTCAGCAGGATGTATTGTAGACCCTCTCTCTATGTATTGAGATGCACATGGAAAATCCTACTATTGAGCCAACAGATATTATCACAAAGACACATCCTTCCCAAGGCTGAGGACAATGTGTCTCAAGAAACCCTTTTCTTATTCGGTTTCTAAACGTAAGGCTTTCAGAAAGACTCAAACTATACTTTCGCTCCCACTTTTTATGCGAACCGAAATATATGGAACCAAATAAATAACGGTTTTCGGTTTCGGTTCAGGAAGTAAATTTTTTCTCGGTTCGGGTTCACTCCAGGAAAAATAACGGTTTTTTCTGGTTTTGGTTTTCGGTTCGATGCCCTGGTTGATAATAATTTCAATAATTTTTTGTATTTCATGTCAACTATATAAAAAAGTACCTGAATGCAGAATAGTATTTAGTATTCCGTGGTATGGTTGTAGCTTTATATGTGCCCTTCACTTTATGGTTTAGTTTTACTACTACATCCATGGTTTTTTGTCAAAATGAGTGTGTACCACTCGTACCACTTTAGAAAAACCTATGGTTGTATGTACCTAGCTTCTGCAGTTTCACCATATGTCACCTGTCACAGTCCGCAAATTACCTGCAAGTTTTATAGTTTTCTCAAGTTGTCATAAGTTTCAACAAGTAAGTGTAATAATTGGAAATTGCATTGATTTGTTACGGTTAATTACATTATGTTCCAATTTTATTTAATATGTATTTGTTTGTTATTTAGAAAAATAACATCAACCCGTTCAAACGCACCATGAGTTTATATCGTTTTTCAAGACATCATCATCTCAGTTCCACGTAAGTGAAATCATAAGAAAATTGAAATTAATTTATACTTATCTTAAGTATTAAGTACATAATTCATTCTAATTTTATTGGAATATTAATGTTTGTTTTTTTAGAAAATAACATCAACCTGATCAAAAATCAAAAGCACTACTAAGAATCATCGTCATCGGTTCTAAGTGAAGTCATACGAAAATTGCAATTAAGTTGTTACAGTTAAGTACATTATTTATATGTACTTATTATATGTTAATTAAATTTTTTTTTTTAGAAAATCAAATGTCAACCATGTTACCAACAAGAAAATGATGGGGTTGAAATTGACAAGATGAATTGTCAAAAGAGTATCCTTATATTAAAAATTCTAAACAAGATGGATGTTTTATGTGAAATCTGTATTGGGAACTTTTCTGTGACTTCTTGAAGCAGATGTGATATTACAAGACAGCTTCTGACAAGCATAGGAAAGCTTTACAGCCTTCTTCTTCATCTGCAAAGATGACTTATTTTCTCCACCACACAGAATTTCGAATGAAAGAAAGAGAATTAGCTATTGCTGAGCTTCTTTTTTCTTTTCACACAATATATCACAATCACAGCTTTCGTTCAATGGACTGTACATCCAAGTTGATTAAAAAATTATTTGAAAGAAAATTCTCATGTGCAAGGATGAAAACTGAAGCTATTGTAAAAAAAAAAGGTATTAGCACCACGCATTAGAAGAGCTTAAAAAAGAATTGCAGACTCAGCTATATATCTGTGTTTTCTGATGTGGCTAACCATAAAGACAAAACTTTTTCCTACACTCGTTCCAGTGGCGGATTTGGAACCTTGCTGCACTTAGGTCACATTATTTTTCCGCCCACTTAAAATAAATTTCAATAAAATTTATTTAATTTATATATTATACCAGAGGAGTAATCCATTTTTTTCCCGCTATTTATGGTTATTACCTTGAAAAGCTTTCTTAGGTGGCCACCTATGGTTTTTCATGATTTTGAAGTAATCTTCTTTATACTGAAAAGCCCTCTTTACCATACTATATTGACGGTTTTGCAATTTGGTGAATGAATATACAAAACCGACTGCCCCAAAATCCTTATTGCAAATGCGCCACTGACTCGTTCTTTATTTTGATTCAAAAAGTGGAGTGAAAATTAAAATTCTTGATTTTGTATCGCTACCTGGAGAAACTGCAGAACTTATTAGCAATTCTTTTTTAACATTTCTTGAAGAAAACAATTTACCTAAATAATTAGTTGCATATTGCGCTTATAACGCAAATACTAACTTTGGTGGCAATGTTTGAAAAGGCACTAACAATGTCTTTACTAAACTGAATACTAGTATGGACCAAAAGGTTTTTGGAGTTGGTTGTGCAGCTCATATAGTTCACAACTCAATTCAAACTGCTGCTGATCTTTTATCAGTAGACGTTGAGAATATTATTGTAAAAATTTTAGCCATCTTTTACATATACATTGTAAGAGTAGAGTCGAAAGAATTTTGTGAAGACGCAGAAGTGGAATACCAAGGCCTTTTAGGTTACAGTAAAACCAGATGACTCAGTTTAATGCCTGCAATTGAGAGGATCCTGAAATTATTCAGTCCCTTTAAGTCATTTTTTAATTGATTGTTATGTGTCAAAGAGTAATTGAATTGTTTCTCAAAGATAATAGCTCTGAATTGTGGTTAATGTTTCTCCATAGGCAACAATGTTTGATATGAGTCAAAAATATTGAACAAAATACAAATACAGTGAAACCTCTCTTAAGTGGACACCTCCGTAAAGCGGACACTTACTCTAGGGTTCCAGCCGGAAGCATCAGAAATTACACGGTAAGCAACCTCTCCAAAATGGACACACTCCAATACAGATGTGGACACTTTGAAAGGCATCCCTTTTGTACTTACAACCTCCCCATAAAGGACACTCTGGAGGGCTCAAAACAATGTATGCACATATTAATTACTTGGGAACCAAACTACATTTTACGAATTAGACAGCAACAATACTGCCATGAAAGAAAATGCCAGTACAGCCATTGCCTTATCGCCACGATCTTCAGTGAGAAAAGTCATTACCGTCTCCAAATTGGGATTAGCATTTTGGATATTTTGCATCATATGCACAAGTAAGTATTTTTAATATAATATCGTATCATAAAAACAATACAAATATAATAACTGTATTATCATGTAGCTCATTCAGTACTTAAAAACGGTATTCTTGCATATTTTTTCCAAGACAATATTTTTAATTATTGTTATTATAGGAGAGATTTCACAACATTTACATTATAAATGCACAGGCAAAAGAAGTCATCTCTGAAGTCCACCCTAGGTCATTATGAAGAAAGTGAATACGGTACACTCGAGAGTTTTTTTCTGAAGAGAAAGTGAGCTGTTCTCATAGTTTATCTGCAGACGTAAATTTGAAAACTGTTTCAGAGTGGCAAAATAAGTTGCCGTCAATATTCAAACCATACTCGGCGGAAAAAATTTTGAACACAGCTGAAACAGGTTTGTTTTTCCATGCAATCCCAGAAAAAAACATGGCCTTAAAGGGAAAATGTCTGCAGGGAGTGGCGAAGGACCGTTTGACTATACTTTTGTGTACACATGAAATACCCCTTGTTATTGGCAAATCCATGGTGTTTTAAACGTATCACGCAGACAAATTGAATATCATATGGAATCCAACGATAAATTTTGGATGACTAGAGATATTATGACGGAATGGGTGACCAAGTTAGACAAAAAATGATGCGTGAACGATGAAGGACATGAGGACTAAGATGAAAATACAGAAGATCCAAATTAAAAGAAACATAGACATGCATTAGATTAATTAACAAATTTAAAAGACTTTAAGCAAAAACGAATAGTTTGGTCTGAAACTGGTGACATAATTATACACAATGAAAATGAAGTTGCCAAAATGAAACCTTCCAAGCAAAGCACATCATTTCTTAATATAAACTAATCATTATGTATGTTCATAATTAAGCAAATGCACAATATATTCAATAATAAAAACTGTATATGTAACAAATTACAATTACATATACTTAATTCATTGCTTTTCCTTTGTTTCTTGTTATGTGTATTACGTGCTTATATATTTGTACATTTTATACAAAGTATTAGATTTATTCTCCCCCTTATTAGATGTATTTTTACTCTGCATATTCAATTTGTATGCATTTTATATTTATTATATTCAAACCTCGGATGTTGACCTCTCCAAAAGGGACCTCTATATAGTGGACACTTTATTCTGTCCCACTGGTGTCCGCTTTAGAGGTGTTTCACTGTACTATTATGGAAGTCTCAGAGCAACTTGATATGCTCAAAACAAAATACAGAGAACGTCTTGAATCATGATGTTCCAATTGGTATTAGAAGAGATTTAAGAATCTTAGAAGACGACAGAAGCATTAATAAAAATCGGTTCATCTCCCACAAAAATTTTTTAACTGTATACAACATTTGGAACTGTGGTCATCACAGTTTTTAGAAATGAATACATTTAAGTGGGCAAGCCTTAAACTATATCCTGCCAGGAGCTTGAGGCATCGCTCGAGTATGTAATTTCTAATTTCGAAAAGTCATGGGATAGCTTTTCGATGAAATTTTCTTTGTAAGAAAGTATGCCATTGGTTCCAAAATTGAAGGATGGAATGAGAAAAAAATTCATACGGATGTGAGAAGGGTTGAAATATTTGAGTATTTAGACAGTGTCCCCTATGAAAATGTAAAAAGAATAGTGAAATTTGCTGTTTACCTGAGACAAATGCTGTCACAGCAAGAAAATTTTCAATGGTGAATAAATTATGGACTGCAGAAAAATGCAACTAATAACAGACACCGTAAAGGCCACTCTTATTGTTAAATACAATATGGTCAACTCTTGCCAAGTTTACCAATGTAAAATCAAACAATAATGAATTATTGAAAAAAATTCATTCCACTGAAAAATATATTTCAATTATTCTTTTTATATGTTTTTTGTATATAAGTTTTAAATGTGACTGTATTAACAGTATGTATAGTTGTAAAATAATGAACTAATTAATAAAAAAATGGATTATTTTATCTCCGTTAAAAATGTAGTTTTTAAGACTTCAATATTTATATATTATCAAAGTGTTTTTATTACGTTAAAAATACGGGTTTTATTGTTTTCTTCATTTTGTACTGCATTGAGCTTTTGGAAATCAAGTCACTTTAACTGTACCCATTATTGAAAGTAGGCTGAAATGCTTGCAGAATGCAAGCACCTACTAGCACAAAGGATAAGGACACATTCCAGAAACTCTCCTTATCCCCCTCTAACATGCACTTATTTCATTCCATAAGTCATTTCATGCATTAAATACCAACTCTAAACAATTTACACTAAATATGCTCACTAATAGGAGACAGATGAGGGCATCTCTACGTAACTTTTTCAAAAAATATCAATCAAAAACATTCTATTTATCAAAAGACAATTTTTTTTAACAAGTGATGAGATTTTGAAAATCAATGTTTTGATGGAAAGTTTTAAGGAAACAATTTATATATTATAAATAGAAATAAATATATGAAATACTTTCAGTTGTTTTAAGAATATATTTTTAAAAACAACTGCTTCTAATTTATCCTTTCCACTACAACACATCAATTTAAAAACATTTTCCACATTACAGTCGAGAGCTCGTATTAAAAATTTTAAACATACCTCACGTGAGTAATTGTAAAATAAGCCTTATATTCAAGTTAATTTCTTTTTAGTAAATCATCAGTTCTCTCACATATACGAACCTCTTTGTGGGCATGAAAGGAAAATAAACATTAAGTTCATTTATTTGCTATACATCAATTTTCTATCATTTATTACATTCTGTATGCACAAGAAGGAAATTGTACATCTTTACATACATATTTGTAGTACACATTACTTACTTCAGGTAGTACAGATATTGTTTTTGTTCACAACAATTGATAATTCCGCATAAGAAATTTTCTTATATAGAAATTAATTATGACTTTCTAGTTGGACTTTTCACAAACATTTACTGAATAAATGGTATTAATGGGGAAATTTACACTCAATTTTTCAACATTCCATCTTTTAAACTTTTGGAGATGTTCACACAATAAATTTTTATTGTGTTTTGAGTCTAAATTTTACATATTTAAAAACTCAAACTTGAAGAAATACATTAAATGCTGAATAGTTTTCCATGATACAAGCATTATAACATGAATGTTTAATGATTTTCTAATTGAAATGATAATTTTAAAATTTTACCTTTAATAATTGACTTGTGGGGAATAACTATAGTATATCCATCTACAAATATTTGGTTGTGTTAGCAAAGCCTTTTAAGAAGTATATATTCATTGATTTTACGTTATTATATTGTTAACTGCTATTCGGATTTCTGCCAATTCAGTACATGGCTTTATTATGTTTTATTTTTGCAGATAACATGTATCCTCTTAGAATATGCAGTGTGGACGATGATGGGAACCCTGATACAAAAACAGCTGAAATTGTAGAAGTTGAAGGTGATTCATGTAATGAAACGTCAACTTTTAAAAAGAGGTTGGCCCTACGGTGAGTTAGATGTTACAAAAGTATATATGTAACTCCTTAATCATACAAGGCAAATATTTAGACAAAACACAAAAACAAGAAAGATAAAAGGTGGGCAAGAAAGGAAAAAATATATACAAAGAGGCCAGACTTGCAGGTTTACAGGTTATTAATCATCATCAATCTCTCATACACTAACACAAGCACTAATCCTAACGTGGAAAGGGTCAAGAGAGGGGTTTAAGAGATGTTAACCCGTGCCAGGGACTCACACTATTACTGGTAGATTTGTGTATCTGTACAATCACTACAGGGACTTACTCAGCAACCACACACATTCGCACAAAGGGGGAAAAAGGGGAAAGGAAATGGGACTTGAAAGTAAATGGGACGTGAGAGGAAATGGAACGTGAAAGGAAATGGGAAGTGAAAGGAAATGGGACGTGAAAGGAAATGGGACGTGAAAGGAAATGGGAAGTGAAAGGAAATGGGAAGTGAAAGGAAATGGGAAGTGAGAGGAAATGCAACGTGAAAGGAAATGGGACGTGAAAGGAAATGGGACAGGAAAGGAAATAATACCAGATTTACAGTAAGTAATTCTGCGCCACAGACCAGATATCACACACATCTGCAGGTTTGTCTTTTGACAACAACAGGGACCTGTCAGACAGAAACACACGCACTCATGTAACACTAACAACTCCAGATATTTAGTGAAACACTAAATACGTATTTCGAGAGCAAGGCTCTCATCAGTACTAGCGGCTGAAGTGGAATGATGGGGATGTATGTAATGTGTGGTATTTAAATAGAGGCATGTTTGTGTGGAAGTGAGAGGAGGGAGAGGGCTGATGGTTAAAATGTTAAGAGAAGAATGGGGGAGAGCGCCGCGGTCGTTATTCATAATGAGCATTATCCTCGAAACGTGTAATTAGCATTTCACTGAATATCTAGAGTTGTGAGTGTTGCTTGAGTGTGTGTTTCTCTCTGACAGGTCCCTGTTGTTATCAAAAGACAAACCTGCAGTCATCATTTGTGATACCTGATCCCTGGTGTGGAATTACTTCTCGTAAACCTGGTATTGTTCCCTTTAGTTTCCCCCTTTTTTGCTAATTGTACGAACGTGTGTAGTTGCCGAGTAGATCCCTGTCGTGATCGTACAGATTCACTAACCTACCAGCAATGGTGGCACTCGTCTAGGACCAGTGGCCATCATCAACTGGGTGCAGAGTCAACTCACCGCAGAGACTAATGAAATTTTGTTATTACATACAGACTGTATTAGTATATAATAACAATATTATTTATTTATTTTACCAAATTCTATGGGGTGTTAATCATTAAAAATCTGTTTACCTCCCATTACTCACTGGTTTTCTACTTCATATAAATACCGTATATACTCGTGTATATGCCGACTCCATGTATAGTACGACCCCTGATTTTTTGGTGAATAAACCTGATTTTATCATATATCTCTTTTATAGTACGACTCCAGCTTTCTACCGGGGTCGATATATTTCGTTTCGATAGCTCGATGGTTACTAGCGAGATATATCGAACGACCTTGATTTTCCACACCACCATAGAATAGACCGTAAATATCGTAAATAGTATTTCTTGCGAGTACACTAAAATTCGGATAAGTTAAGTATCTTACTCCTAAAACATTTAATAAAAAGTGATATGAATCATGACTGCACAAGATGAAATAAAATCGTAACAATTCTAGTATGTCTGGATTACGTTCCGCGTACGTAATGGTTCCACTCGCTCATCTATTTAATAGGTAGGGATAACGGATAAAAAGAAATTACTTTGTAATATTCCACAGTCTTTATTGTTTCTTCAATCACACACCGACCGGTTTACACTACAAAATCATTCTAATGGTGTTACTAACCGACGTAATACCTTTAGAATGACTTCGTAGTGGAAACCGATCGGTGTGTGATTGAAGAAACAATAAAGACTGTTGAATATTACAAAAATAATTTCTTTTTTCCAAGATGTCGAAATTCCATAAAGTCTACGATACTTTTCGTCCAACTCGTTCCAATCAATCCCTTGTAAAAAGACGCAACCAACGATGTACATACATAAAATTCAAGAAAGGAAGTGCCCGTAAATCTTCACTTATATCAAGTATTTGTGAATTTGAAGCTGTATATATGAAAAAGATTCTACTCTTCACGAAACAACATAACAACGATAAAGGACCTCACTGTTAACGTTAGCCTACCATTAGAATGCGTGCGGGTGGCATAACTTCACCGAAAATGCCCCTGAAGATACATGAATTTTAAATCCTCAAATGCATTACTCGTGTATAGTACGATCCCCAATTTTTGCAATAAAAATTTGGTCGTAAAAACTCGTACTATACACGAGTATATACGGTATACCTAAAAGATATTATACATACACAATTTCACATTTGGGAATGAAATTCAAAAAATCTACCACAAAACTTAAAGGCAATTTCACTTTCCACTACATCATACTCATTTACAATCCCCATCTTTCTTCCATTGAAATTTCAACTGGTCTCAACTACTACGTAATATTCTATTAAATTTAATGTGACATATTAACTGCTATCGCTTCTACTATGACCATTCTCAGAATGGTAATAGTATACAACAGAGCTGCAAAACACTTCAAATTTTGGGGTGGTTCAGTTCAGTTAAATTTAGTAGAATATTACTTTACTTGCTGAGACCAGTTGCAATTTCTACGGAAGAAAGATGGGGATTGTAAATGAGTGTAATGTAGTGAAAAGTGAAATTGTCTTTAAGTTTTGTGGTGGTATTTTTTAATTTAATCCCCAAATGTGAAATTGTATATGCATTATTTCCCTTAGGTTTATCTATATGAAGTAAAAAAAATGAATAAAGGGAAGTAAACTGAGATTTCCAATGATTAACACCCCGTAGCATTTGGTAAATTAAATCATATTATTATTAACTAAGTTTGCATTTAATAAAATTTCATTAGTCACTGCAGTGAGTTGGCTCTGCATCCAGTCGGCCATCGTCACCTGTCCCATTTCGTCCTGGCATGGGTTAACACATCGTGAACCCCTCCCTTGATCCTTTCACCTTAGGATTAGTGCCTGCTCTAGTGAGTATATGAGCGATTGACAACAGGTCCCTCGTGATGACTAATAACCTGTAAACCTGCATGTGAAAAAATGAATCCAAGTGCTTGTTGCTGAATTGACCCAGCTGAGAGCATGTATGTACTCTAAGATGAGAAAGCTGATGTTACTAGAGTGGAATCAAGTGTTGCAGAGTTAGGATAGACACAAGATAAAGTGGACTATGTTGACACAAGTGTGGATAAAACTCTAGAAGACGAAGAAACATCGAAGTTAAAGATAGAAAGTGAGCCTGACATAGAGGGAGGGAGTCAGCGGGAGAGAAGAGGGCGCTCCTCTTAGAGTCGAGGAGAAATAGAGAGAGAACAGTTTAAGTGTCATCACTACAGAATGAATTTTGAAACAAAGGATGAATTAATATGTTCGGGAGTACACGGTTATAAGCTAAATGGGGATATAGGCAGTGAAAAATGAGATTTACAAGACAGCATCTATGTTAGCAGTAGATCGAAACATAATATGAATGAAGTTCATATTAAAGGATTGGAGAGAAAAATGTCAGGTAACGTAAACGATGCTGGAGGTTTTAAGTGTCATCACTGCAGAATGGATTTTGAAACAGGATGAATTAATAAGACTTTCGGGAGTGCATGATTAAGAGCTTTTCAGAAAATTAAGCTCGAAGAAATGGATCCAATCGTTTGTAGTTGAATTTCCCCACGTGAGAGCATGTATGTACTCCCAGATGGGAAAGCTGATATTACTGGAGTGGAATCAAGTGTTGCAGAGGTAGGATAGGGAGACGAGATGAAGTGGACTGTATTGACACAAATGTGGATGCCACTCTAGAAGATGAATAAATATTTATGGTAAAGATAGAAAGTGAGAGTGATACAGAGGGAGGGAGTGAGCGGCAGAGAAGAGGGCACTCCTCTTGGAGCAGAGGCGAGAACGGGGGAACGTTTTAAGTGTCATCACTGCAGAATGGATTTTGAAAAAAAGGATGATTAATAAGATGTTTGCGAGTACATGGTTATGAGCTAAATGGGGATATGTGCAGTGAAAAATGAGATTTACAGGACTATTTATGTTAACTGCAGATCTAAACGTAATACAAATGAAGTTCATATTTAAAGGATTGAAGAGGAAAAGGTCATAGAAAGTAAACGATGCTGGAGGTTGGAGATATGTATGTGAATATGTGGTAAAGGTTACAATAAGACAAGTCAATTGGAAATATATTTAAGAGAACATAGCAGGAGACTTTTGCTTGTGGTATTTACAACAAAGGATTAAGTAAAAATTACACTTTTACAAGACAAGCTCATCAACACAGTTCAAAAACTATATGCATGTAAACATATGCTATGCGATTTACTCAAAATTCTAATCTTATAAGTCATAGGCAAATAAATAGCTATGAAATACCTCATGCATGTGTCATACTTGGTATGAGATTGCTAGAAAAACAACTTACAAGACAAGAGAGTCCAACAGAAGCACCCTCTCACTCCCTCCCTCTGTCTCACTCACTCACTAACCACTTGAGAGGGTGTGCCGTATATTTCGTCATGGCCTGTCGTAAACCATTTGCATATGCCGTATATATCCATCATGCTGTTTTTCGGGACATCTGCTATGGGTATGCTGAAATAGTCCGTCATGAAGCTTATCCGGCATCTAGTTGTGTCCTTCTAGTACAGGTGAAGAAATATTCTCAGAAGATTGAGAAGGATATTTGTGATATTATAGACAAAAGTGATTCCAGTGAAGATTTGGAGGACGTTTATATAAACATTATGTAAGTGACAGTATATATGGGAGGGGGGGAAATTGAATTATTTGAAAAAAAATCTATTTCTCAGAATTAAATACCCAAATGGGAAGGGCTCTTTGAAAAAAAGTACCCACTCAAGTGGTGAATTTCAACATTCCTTCATCTCCTATACTGGCATCCACACTTGTGTCAACACAGTTCACCTTTTCCCATCTCCCTATTCTAACTCTCCATCACTTGATTCCACTCTAGTAACTTCATCTTTCTTATCTTGGAGTACATATATCCTCACACAAGGAGAAATTCAAATACAAACACCTGGATCCATTCCTTCAATCCTCATTTTTTCAAAAGCTCATAACCATACACTCCCAAAAGTCTTATTTATTCATCATCATTTCAAAATCCATTCTGCACTGACGACAATTAAAACCTCCAGCATCATTTACATTATCTGACATCTTCCTCTTCAATCCTTTTATATGTACTTCATTTGTATTACGTTTAGATCTGCAGTTAACATAAATAGTCCTGTAAATCTCATTTTTCACTGCACATATCCCCATTTAGCTCATAACCATCTACTCGCAAACATCTTATTAATCATCCTTTTTTTCAAAATCCATTCTGCAGTGATGACACTTAAAACGTTCCCTCGTTCTCGCCTCTGCTCCAAGAGGAGTGCCCTCTTCTCTGCCGCTCACTCCCTCCCTCTGTATCACTCTCACTTTCTATCTTTACCATAAATATTTCTTCATCTTCTAGAGTGGCATCCACATTTGTGTCAATACAGTCCACTTCATCTCGTCTCCCTATCCTACCTCTGCAACACTTGATTCCATTCCAGTAATATCAGCTTTCCCATCTTGGAGTACATACGTGCTCTCACATGGGGAAATTCAACTACAAACGATTGGATCCATTTCTTCGATCTTAATTTTCTGAAAAGCTCTTAATCATGCACTCCCAAAAGTCTTATTAATTCATCCTGTTTCAAAATCCATTCTGCAGTGATGACACTTAAAACCTCCAGCATCGTTTACGTTATCTGACATTTTTCTCTCCAATCCTTTAATATGAACTTCATTCATATTATGTTTCCATCTACTGCTAACATAGATGTTGTCTTGTAAATCTCATTTTTCACTGCACATACCCCCATTTAGCTCATAACCGTGTACTCCCAAACATCTTATTAATTCATCCTTTATTCAAATCCATTCTGCAGTGATGACACTTAAACTGTTCTCTCTCTCTCTCTCCTCGACTCTAAGAAAAGTGCCCTCTTCTCTCCCGCTGACTCCCTCCCTCTATATCAGGCACACTTTCTATCTTTAACTTAAATGTTTCTTCGTCTTCTAGCGTAGTATCCACACTTGTGTCAACATCGTCCACTTTATCTCTTCTCTCTATCCTAACCCTGCAACACTTGATTCCACTCTAGCAACATCACCTTTCTCATCTTGGACTACATACATGCTCTCATCTGGGGCAATTCAACAACAAACACTTGAATCCCGTTTTTCATTTAAAGGTTTATAGGTTATTAACACTTTCAATGCGGCATGACTGGAATTCCAGTCATGCTGCATTGAAAGTATTAATCGTCACAAGCGACCTGTTGTCAAATCGCTCGTATACTCACTAGCACAGGCACTAATCCTAATGTGAAAGGATCAAGGGAGGGGTTTACAATGCGTTAACCCATGCCAGGGCGGAATGGGACACTGGGATCCATTTCTTCAAGCTTAATTTTTTCAAAAGTTGATTAACCAATACATCAATCAGCTTCAACTTCTTCAATTTCTGCTCTCTTCCTATCAGGTTTCCCATCAACTTTCACACTGTATCTTCTGTAAGGATATACCTTATCTGGAAAAAAAAAACAAAGTCATGTACTGAATTTGCAGAAATCCATATAGCAGTCAACTACATAATAATGTTAACTGAATAAATATACACTTCTTATTATAAGGTTTTGTTAACACGACACAACAAAATACAGTAAAACCTCGTTATTTCAAAGTTCCAAGGACCCAAAAAATAGGACTCAGAAGTATCCAGGTTAAAATATACAAACTTTCATAAAAATCTAACCTTCTTATGATCTGCTACTTGGGCAGCAAAATCACAATACATAAACTTATATATCGGTTCTACAAATGAATTGTCCTTACAAGTTAGTATAAACGGTTTATTCAACAGAGCTGAATTGAACACTTAGTTCGCAAACACCACCTCATGTGAAAAACTGGCTCGAGTGCTTATCCCAAATTTTCAACTACATTTCAAGTTACTTTTTTGTTACATTTTGGAAGACGTCCAACCGTTCACAGAAAGATTTCCACTCGCCTATCCAACTGCCAACAAACTTTCTCCTAGATAACAAACCCATAAGTTATTTATTGTAGAACTGCATTATGAAAACTTAAACAAAAAATGAGCGTTGCATTATGACACACTAATTACCAGGAGTAGAGTGAAACTGCTTGTCGGTAAAATAGAATATTGCAACGGCAAGTGAATTTTAGACCTTAAATATGAGTTTAACTTAAAATGCAATAAGAATACTTAATATGCATTAGTTAATAAAAAATTGTAAATAACAAATATTACGGAAATGAGGCAGCGATTTAAATACCTGCGTAAATCTTTGCCTCTCAAAAGGCTGATCTTAAAGCTTCGCTTACCTTCCTTTTGATCAGTTGCCTCAAATCTCGCTCAAAACAGTCACACTGACAATGTGCTGTGAGACAAACTGCTGATTTCACGTTAGTTACAAACTTCATGAGAACACCCAAGTCATACGACAACCAGCTGTAGGAATATTTATTGTGCTCTTATTGTAAGACATTATGGAAAAACCACTAGGTTTTTACTTTTCGCTCATCACTTATTCATGCGAAAAACAAACGCATGACCGTTTTAGAGATGACATTCCGTATAACTTCGTACAAATTTATTTAAAGATTGGTTCAGTAACATAAAACAATATTCCACGGTCTTTTCTGAGGCATATGACTTTCTCATGAGAAACACTTTGCCCAGGTTTGGCAGATCATGAGGACTGAGATAATAGGGGGTCAATGCAACTTCTGTTCATTTCAGCTTGGTTCTCCAATTTCACTATCTGCTTGAGAATGTGGGCATTCACACTAAATCATTTGCTTAAAGGGTCGCACAAAATTTCACAAGAGGTCTAGTGATGCAATGATAAGGCGATTCATTTATTTGCATTATTTGCATCTGCACCGGGCCCGACACTTAAGGCCCTGCACTCTCTTGAAAAGCATTTGCATACTTATAATGTACATGCATTTTTTAAAAAACCTGAAAAAATAATGAAGTGTCACAGCGACAGAGATTGCATTAGTTATTAAAATTTACTATTAACATTTTTTGACATGTAAAAGGCCCCACGTGTACACTTTGCACCGGGCCCCGCAATTTTCCTAGCAGACTCTGGCATCATCTATCACTTTAATTTTATGTTGGCTATTAAACAGGATGATAATATTCCAGTGAGGTGAAAACAGGACATTTTCCATCATTTGTAAGAAGAAAAAAACCAAAAAATTTTCTCATGATTTTCTTAAATGGTGGATTATCACTATCATGACCTATAGCGGAAAAAGGCTTCCCTTAGAACCTGGAACATGTCAGACTACGAACAGAACTCACATTTAAAAGGGAATGTGACTAGCGTCATCAGACCAAATTTACAAGCAAATGAGTTCAGGGAAAACCAGGACAGGATATTATATCCAGAGACCAGGTTCGCTACCTCTAATTTACCAATGACCTGAGATTTTCTAATCTGACAATTAACATTTGTTGTTGATAATCGCCATATTTCCGAGAATCCGACATTTCTAATAATGATATCAGCTACTAGTAGATGGTGCTTGCATTCTGCTAGCATTTCAGCCTACTTTAAACAATGGTGTAAAAACAACCCCTAAAAATTAAATTCCAACTATGTCAGATTTTTCCTGTTGGTTGTGACTGATGACCTTAAATCATGCGTAATATGAAGTCTCTAGGTCATCTGGAAGTGCGTCTTAATCTTTACCCTAATATGGGATGATAATACGGCGAAACAGCCACTAGAAATTGCAATTGTAAGAATATTACATTTTTTTCAATGTTTGTTACAAATGCCAAATATTTCTTCCAAATTTTAATGTTGCATCACCTCTAGAGGTGCATTTATATTGATTTAATTCTTTAAACTTAATGAATTTTTAATGGCCACAACAATAAATTTCATTGTAATTTTCACTGTTAATTGCTGATGGAACACCACTAGAAAAACTAGCAGAAGTGCCCGTTGAATTTCAACAGATTTAGTGAATCTAAAACTTCGACCATGTAGAATGTAAACATCACAGTAATAAGATGGTACACAGCTTTAACCATGGAATAAGGTAATTGGAGTGCGTTGTAATGTAACTTTCGTTTAAGTTTTCATAATGCAGTCCTACAATGAATAACTAAAGTTTGATTTCTCGGAGAAAGCTGGTTCATGGTTGAAAATGGTTGTGCATCTAATGTGACAATTACAATCTGATAAAATGTTATGGCGTGTAATTATAACTTTCGATTTTTCTTAAGTCAACTTATTTCACTCCATTATAGGCCAAAATCCATTTTGGTTAAGTAATTAAGCTGCTTGTTCGAAGAACGGGGTACATATGTCTAAAATGAGGAATTACAAGGAGTTACATATTTTGGAAAAGTTAGAAGTGATTTATGAGGTTGATAAAGGGGTGAAATCCAAAACAGATATTGCTAAACAACATAGTATTCCACTTTCAACATTAATGAAAAATCGTGATGCAATTGAAAAACACGCAGCCAGTGGAAACAACATAGGAAGGAGAAAGAGAGCAAGGGGTGCAAAACACGCTGACGTAGAGAGCGAACTGTCAGAGTACCTTTTATACAAACTGGCAGAAATTAAAGTTAAATTTAAAAAATAATGTCCTCCAATATAACATGTCGTTTCATAAAAAACATCGTGTTATATTCGGGCCAATACGGTAATTGTAAAGTCATCAGCTGTCATAAAAAATATGATCAAGTTATTTTGAGCGAATGTATACTGTATTACAGCCATGTAAAATTGGTGAAACTCCTGAAACTTAAACGCAAATAGCTCAATGGTACCATAAAATTCTATAAAAGATAATTTTTGACCATACTAATGGCACAGAAAATTTTAACAAAGTTGGATAGATATATTTCGTGAAGGTATTTCGCAAGGTATTTTCCAGGCCGTTTTAGTATGCATTTTTGAAATATTTCGGCTGAGTATGCGCGGTTCAATATCTTTCTTCCGAAATCTGGCATAAAAGAGTAACTTGAAATGCACTGTGATATTTGAGATATTCACTCGCGCCTATTTTTCAGTGGTTTTTGTTAATCACAAACTAAGTGTTCATTTCAGCTCTGTTCAAATTCGCCATGTTTACGAACTTGGAAGGCCAATTCATTTGTAGAAGAACGGATACATAGCATTCTATATTGCAATTTTTCTGTCCAAGTAGCAGATTGTAAAAAAAGTTCGATTTTTATGAAAGTTCGGATATCTCGAACTCGGATAATTTCAAGTCATAATTTTTTCGTCCCTTGAACTTCGAAATAACGGGGTTTTACTGTTGATATATTCAGGGTGTCCCAAAATTCCCATCTACGGATGCAACCATGCGAATACTTGCGAAATTTTAAGTCAAAAATGTTCTTTGTAAAAATTTCAGAAAACGTGTTTAAAGTTGGCAATATGTGGCAACACAGTACTGGGAAAGGGTCAGTTACAATGACACTAGGGTCTAAAATGACGACACTAATATGTTTATCATTACTTGCTTGCAATCTTTAAATTCATTAACTTGCCTTCATTTATTTGTTTTGTTTTTATTTCTTTAACTGAAACACTGGATACAGTAAGCAACAAATATTTATATGTGGAAGCACAGGGTGGCCGCAACGCGTGTGGGTGAGGAGAAGCCATCTAATATCATATAAATGTCATTAAATGATTGTTTTATTATTATTTTTTGTTGATAGCCAATACATTGAAGGACCAAAAGCAGCCCCTTTACTGCCCGGGTGGGGATGGATCCAACAGCGGAAACTCTTTACTCATCGTGGTCCACACAACCTGTTTTCTAAAACCGAGTCAGTATACGTCAATTTTAATGGAACAACACCAACAGAATGGTTAGCCGAGATGAACGTAGAAAGTTTTAGAAGTTATGAAGATATCAATTCATATGCAAAAAATGACCATGATGTTATAACAACAGAAGCTCAAATGGACCTAGACATTGTGAGCGAGTTCATGGAAACTGTCGCAAAGAAGAAGATGAAGAAATGGTAGAGGACCACGACAAACCAGTTCCCATGGTTAACGAAGCTATGCAAGCAATAAAAGTGATATCACAGTTTTATGAATCAAAGGAGACTAATAAAAACAATTTAGTATTATTCCTTGCATTGAGGACCTCGAAAAACATTTCAAGTTGGTACATACGACATAAAATATCCGATTATTTTACTAATCATTAAAAATATTTTATTATATTTAATGTACTTGTTATATCATAATATAATATAGTGTTTTAAGGTACTTATTAGACCATAATATAAAATTTATGACAATAAATTTCCAGTCCCTTGAATACCGTTATAACCGAGTTCTACTGCATGTTTATTTTCCTTTCATGCGCACAAAGCAGTTCGTAAGTGTAAAAGAACTGATGATTTACTACAAAGAAATGAACTTGAATATAAAGCTTATATTACGATTACTCAAGTGAGGTATGTTTAAAATAATTTTCTATTGTTTAGCTAATATTTCCGAAGGTATATAAGATTGCAAAGTTGAATATTTGAGTGTACATTTCCACAATGTACCCACTTATTCTTCAAAATTTTTTGAAAACATTAAATAAGAGAATAGGGAAATTATAACACAAAATTGAATGCGCTCAAAACTAAAGTAAACACTGCTCTAGCTATATAACGACATGAAAAATAATGCTCTAATTTATCCATGTTTATGGATAAAACTCCACTTGATTAACTCTTCCTTAATGGAAGACGATTAACATTATAACACTAATTTTATTTAAGTAATTATGTAATGTGGGTCTTCTAATTGACGGACGTTGTTCAAAATTATATTGGGATAATATCAATAAGGACCACTTGTACTGAATATAACAACAACCCCTTAAGCAGTTCAAAAGGTGTCTCGACCGACTGAATTTACACCTAGTATTATTATCACTGACATTAATATTATCATTAATTTTATATTTTCAATATCTTTAATAACTTATTAATGCAGCTGATGAATGAACATGAAATATACTAGAATACAACCAAACTTTAAGAATATTTTCTTTTATTACTGTTAAGTTTCATATATAACGGTAAGGTTACTTACCACTAGATGCTGTATTTTCCTTGATATTTTCCACTTTGTCTCTCAGCTTCTTAGAAATTTTGAAAAGTCCTTGACTTGCTTCGTCTACCCTAATAATATAAAAACAATCATTAACTAAGACCATCCTTGATTTTGAATGTCACACAATATATAATTTGTCAAAAAATCATTTTACCATTTGAGAGAAACCCCAAAATTCCGTAATTTCAATATTTCTTGCGAACAAAAGATTATTTATTGCATGATAAAAGTGAAAACATTAAAACAAATTATACACACTATGCTTGATTTTACAAATTAAAGTTTTTGTTTTAAAATATTACATTTTTAAGCAGGAAGGCCTGAAATATAGTCATTCGTTAATGTAATTGGAACATATTAATCCAGTGAAAACTAAACTTCATCCACGACGGAAATGCTTCGAGATAAATTGGCAGGAATCCATCACATAGAACAATTTTCGAAATACATATCGGATAGATAACATGCTTACTTTTTTATTACTTTGGTCATGGTTTTACGGAATACCATAATCTCCGAATGCAAACATCCTCTGTGACAACCAGCGTATATATGTACGTCACACTGATGACTAATTGTAGATCTAGACAATGGAATAAATATTATTCTTCCATGATTAGACCGCGTGGAGGACACCGTCCACCCAAGTCCACCGATGTAGACCGAAGTGAACCATCCCAGTGCAATCTTGAGTATTACGTCTTACGCCGAGGCCAGGTGACACTAGTGTCGCCGAAATCACGGATTTTACATAAATTTCAAAAATAAGGGACGTAAACAGTTTTTGTGACTTTTCCATGTGTGATCTCTGTTGAAATGCTAATGTTTGGACTGCACTGAGATTTCTGCAACTGTGCGTTCTTATCAGGTAGTAATTTGTGATGTTACTCTGCCTTCACTCTGATTAATTATCAGATAGTAATTTGTGATGTTACTGTGCCTTCACTCTGATTGAACATCAGATAGAAATTTGTAAAGTTACTGTGCCTTCTTTCTGAGTGAATATCGGCAAATAATTCCTGATATTTTCGCAAAAACAAGTTTGCAATCTGCTTAAGTGCTACGGTTGTTTTTTACTTGTTATGTGTACATCTAATGAAGCTTAATTAAATCAATATTATTAACCTACAATAATTTTATTTTTTCAATCTCATATTTATATTTAGAATTTTGCGATCAATGATATTAAGCATTTTACGAGGATTAAAATACCTGACATTTTAAACGCGCGCGCGCTTGGTGCGACAGTTGTGTCCTCTGTGCGGATCTAAAGCCGTCACATTAAACTACTTCTTCCACTTATGACTTGCACAAGAGTGAATCATTGTAGTCACTTATGATTGGCTGTTTACTTGGCCGCGAACGCGGATATCAAGCGTTGGTCGCTCATGGTCATTTTTTTATTTTAAATAATTATACGGGAAGCCCCACTTACAAAATGCAATACAAAACAAGAATTAATTAAACAAAAGCATACAAAAATTCAAAAAAAAATGTGATAAGAATTTACTAAAACATAATATCACGAGTACAGCAATTATTAGCTGTTCCTGAAATTAGTCATGGATTTTATGTGTCTAATACTGGTATTGAAGAAATCGATGTTATTAAGAGCTAGAATAGAATTACCAAGTCTCTGCATTCTAGTTAATGGTGCATTATACCTATAATTAGTTGAGTACGCTTTAACGAAAAATGTGTCATCTGATCTAGTACAGTATTGAGGTATCCGAAAATAAATGAATGATAATAATTCTGGGCAACTGATGTCGTTATTATACAGCTTATAAAGTATGACCATGTCCATGATAATATGTCTATGGTACAAAGTTTGCAGATGAAGTTTGTGTAACAAGAAGTCATATGGAGTACTTTTTCCTGAATTTCCCATCTTAAAATTAATAAAGCGTAAAAATTTGTTTTGAATTTTTTCAATCTCTTTGATGTGTACATTATAATATGGAGTCCACACTGTTGAAGCATATTCAATTTTAGATTGCACTAAAGAACAATATAAAATTTTCAATGAATTTATGTTTTTAAAATGATAAGTATTCAGAATTATAATACCTAGCATCTTTAGTGCTTGTTTCTTTATGAAAGTAAGATGAGTCACGAAATTTAAAGAAGAATCACATAAAATCCCCAAATCCTTTACAACTGAGACACGAGAAATTACTCTATTACCAATCTTGTAATCAAACAAAGTAGGATCTTTATGTCTATAAAAAGTAATTGTGTTACATTTTGAAATATTTAACTGCATTAAATTTCTATCACACCAATCCAAGATAACATCAATACCATTTTGAAGGTAATGGTAGTCCAAATAGCTTTTTACAGTAGCATAAATTTTTAGGTCGTCTGCAAATAAGAGAAAATACACTCCAGACAAATCAGCACCAATGTCATTGATAAATATACTAAAAAGAAAGGGACCCAAATGAGAACCCTGGGGTACCCCTGACGTAACTATAATAGGAGAGGAAACAGAATCTAGTATTTTCACAGACTGAGTTCGAATTGATAAATAACTTTTGAACCAAGAAAATATAGAACCAGTAAAACCAATTGCTTCCAATTTTTTTAATAGAATTGTATGGCTCACTCTATCGAAAGCTTTACTTAAATCCATATAAATGACATCCACTTGCTGACCACTACTGACATTATTAAATATAAAATCCTCGAGCACTAACAGATTGCTACTGGTGTAATGATTATGGGAAAAGCAATGCTGCTCAGGAACGGCAATTACTGACTTCTTGATAAGTCAAAGGAGTGCTCGTTATCCGAACCACGTTTCATTTGGAATATTACACCTCGATGTGATACACCTTTGCCTGCGTCTAATTCCACCGTCTGTTATAATTTATTGACATCGGTACGACACGCGTGGATTGTCCCAGAAGAGATTTATTATGGTATTCTGTAATACCAGGGGCAAAGTAAAAGAAAAAAGGTAAGGTTATTACATATACCGTACTTCGAAAACAGTGTTCTCTGGCGGATTCTTGCCAATTTTTTCATGTCATCCCAATCTTAGATTTCCTTTAGTTTTCAATTGTAGTTTGTGGGACAACTTTTATTTAGAATCAAATGATTATCCATCAGCAAAAATTTTACACAAATCTCTATCGATAAATGGTGTGAAAAGTAAGGCAAGGGATGAATTCAATGTTATTTGCATATTATCGATTAACAAAATTTCTTTTGGCATTAAACCAACAATAATACCCATAATAAATTTATCCTTTATTTGGAATGGATGAAGGATTGACTAAAACACATTGTGCTTAATCGTGCTCCATGCAAAACTCTGTAAAGAATGAATTACTTCAATAGATTTGAGTTAGTTTGAATAAACTTTCGGTGGCAATGTATAAAATATTAGAATATTTACAGAAATTGCGCCAAATTGCTGGAATTAGGGGAGTTTTCAGAACTTTTTTAAATCAACTGCTGGTGGACCCTGTATTGTACGGTCCTATAATATTTTATTACCTAATTGCTTCCCAATAAATACTGAATCATATAACGGTTAGATAAATAGGTTTTGATTATCCCATCAGCTCAAAACGTTCTCCATTTATAAAAATATTGAATGTTGCATGTTTTCGAATATTCAATTAAAACTGCTGTTTCAATAATTTGTTATATACCGTAATGAATTTAAATGTTCTAATTACATTTATGGATGTCTACATTTAAGGCATAAAAACATGATATTTTTGCTTTTTCCAGACGATGATGAGAAACCTGCAAAATTGTATAAGTTGTATAAGTTGGTGATGATTAATGTAACGATGAAGAGATGCCAGTTTCTGATAAAATGAACGTTGGAAAAATGGATATAAATTTGAATATGGGTTTAAATTCTCCAGGTGAGAGGATGTACATACTCCCAGCTGAGAAAACTAACGTCAACGGAGTAGAATGTAGTGTTAATATTTTGAAGAGAGTTGAGGATAATGAGACGAGAGGAAGTGAACTGTGTTGACACGTGTGAATGCCACACTAGGAGATGAAGGAATATTGAAATTATAGATAGAAAGTGAGAGGGACAGAGAACCATATTGTGAGGTATGCAACAAGTGCTTTAGGGTTAAAGACAACCTGAGATCACATATAAGAAAAACCATACCAATGTGATAAGTGTCAAAAGCTGTTTTGTCATAGCAGCACCCTGGAACAGCACTCAAAGCAATCCTACAAAAGGAGAACACTCAAAACAGGGAATAATATATTACATACACTTTCATTACCAACATTACTGTCATTGGTGAGAAAGAATAAAATCAAAATATTTGAAAGAGAAAAATGGAGTTTCGTTCGTACACATAAAACTGAAAAGAAAGTGTATTTATTGAGGTGTATTTATTATTGTAAATTCTTTATAAATTTATAATTATACTACAAGGTAATTTTTTTAATAAATAATTAAGATTTTTTAACACTTCTATCCATTAATAATTGATCAGAATATTAACTAGAAATTTGTTAAGGAACCCTTTGTTGCCTACTGGTTTCTCCAGAAATTTTTCGTCATAATAATAACCGTCATCATATATCACATGCGTAATGCGGGCGTACCAGCAGCTCTTTTTCTACAAAAACAACACGTAATGGCTATAGTTATTGGCACTTAAAGCACCTTCAAAGTTTGAAATTACAGTCAAACCCCAATTTAGTATATCCCCGTCTAATGTTTACCCACATTTAGTGTTAATTTTTCAGTCCATCAACCCCCATACAAACTTATGATTTTCCTCAATTTAGTGTTTTACCCAGGGCATCGAACCGTAATTTTTTTCGCTCCGGTTTTCATTCTGGTTCACCCAAAACACTAAATTTTGGTTCGGTTCCGGTTTCGCTCCGGCAAGCATCAGTGAACCGGTTCGAACCGGTTTTTTTTCGCTCCGACCTTAAAATATTTTTTTTCATTTTCAAGAATTGATTTATTAAGTAATTTTCTTATTAAATCAAATACATCTTCACTATAAAAGTAGTGATATTTAAAAAACATAAAACGAAAATAAATTATTTAAATGTGAATATTTAGTATGTATCTTATTTATTTAACATTATATTTTGAATTGAATATTTACAAACCATAAATGCGCCGCAAATGATTTCAACATATTAGGAAAGTATAAAGTAAATTATAAATGAGCACGTTTTCTGCGATAGCGTATCCTAAACTTATTATGTTATGCAAAGCATTCATCTCATTTTCTAATTTACTGTGCTTAGTCCTTAGTACATACTAAATTTTATCAATAGCTAAGGAAAAAAATTGCATCCTGATAGAAGGACGGACAGACCTAAGCTAATATGCGCTAAAGCTGGAATGCCTAATTATGAGTTATTAATATTTTTATTTACAAATCGTGCGGTAAAATAAGAGATCGCGTTATCTCAATAGTGCCAGTAAGTCGAGTAAGATATTATGTTATTTTCATTAACAATTTGTAGATCACGTCCACTGCTTGTATTATAGTAAAAACTGTAAATGCACGGCTTAATTTTTTCATTCAGAGATTACTTAAATGGATGAAAAATCTATAAAATATCTATGAGGAAGAAGCCCGTAGAAATTGAGGGCCCGAGAATTCAGAAAGGCTGAGAAATGTTTATTAAGATGATACAAATTTACGATGACTGAATATTTTTAATCACTTACGTAGTGTGAGAACGACGTTAAACTTCATTATTTCATGAAATTGAAATGATAAGTACCGTTTCAAAAAATTATTACTAAGCGAAAGCATGTGATTTTCACCCGGCAGCAAATAAAAAACATCTACGTACGTCTACATATTACCCTGCAATCAAACATGCAAACAAAAAGAAAATAAGACTTATTCGGCCTGTCGTGAACTTTCTTCAGGCGGAGTCTCTAATGTGGGTGTCTGCAGTCGGCAAAATATTTCACTAAAAATAACTAATTCGCATTCATATTTAATTTCTCTTCAGTTTTAAGCAACCAATACGAATATGTGTGCTCATTTTCAGATGCACTCTATAAAATAAATAGAAATTTACTAACCTATAACCAGTGGCGGATCCAAGGGTGGGTGATGGCGGCGATCACCCCCTCCTTGGATAACCCCACTGCACTCCACTGGGCGCTTCCTTAAATTCATTCCGTGCAAAAATCCTCAATTATACGCCCCAGATTAGGTCTGTATAGCAAGGGAAAGAAGGATTCTGATAGGGGTAGGGATTTTCTAAATATAGGGCAGTTGGCAGGAGCGGATTCGATAGGTGGAGGGGCGATCGCCCACCCATTGAGAAGTTTCTGGATCCGCCCCTGCCTATAACAAAGGATAACCGAAGTAAGAATATCTCAAAACCACGACTGCGGAGCGATCCTTCCTGGGTAAGTTTTAGAGAATGACTACCACAATACAAGGCTTCAATGGTTATGGAGAGGGAGTGAAACTATATGGGGACAATGACCTCCAACTTTAAGGAAAATCCAAGTTAAGAATCGGGAAATATTTTTGCCGGGAACACACTCTACGGGGTATGCTCGGGGGAGGGTAGCAAGACAATTAGATACTGTCTTCAAAGTACCGCCCAAGTTCCTTTCCAGTAGCCTCGTTTTACAGGTAATCTCAGCAGGATGTATTGTAGACCCTCTCTCTATGTATTGAGATGCACATGGAAAATCCTACTATTGAGCCAACAGATATTATCACAAAGACACATCCTTCCCAAGGCTGAGGACAATGTGTCTCAAGAAACCCTTTTCTTATTCGGTTTCTAAACGTAAGGCTTTCAGAAAGACTCAAACTATACTTTCGCTCCCACTTTTTATGCGAACCGAAATATATGGAACCAAATAAATAACGGTTTTCGGTTTCGGTTCAGGAAGTAAATTTTTTCTCGGTTCGGGTTCACTCCAGGAAAAATAACGGTTTTTTCTGGTTTTGGTTTTCGGTTCGATGCCCTGGTTGATAATAATTTCAATAATTTTTTTTATTTCATGTCAACTATATAAAAAAGTACCTGAATGCAGAATAGTATTTAGTATTCCGTGGTATGGTTGTAGCTTTATATGTGCCCTTCACTTTATGGTTTAGTTTTACTACTACATCCATGGTTTTTTGTCAAAATGAGTGTGTACCACTCGTACCACTTTAGAAAAACCTATGGTTGTATGTACCTAGCTTCTGCAGTTTCACCATATGTCACCTGTCACAGTCCGCAAATTACCTGCAAGTTTTATAGTTTTCTCAAGTTGTCATAAGTTTCAACAAGTAAGTGTAATAATTGGAAATTGCATTGATTTGTTACGGTTAATTACATTATGTTCCAATTTTATTTAATATGTATTTGTTTGTTATTTAGAAAAATAACATCAACCCGTTCAAACGCACCATGAGTTTATATCGTTTTTCAAGACATCATCATCTCAGTTCCACGTAAGTGAAATCATAAGAAAATTGAAATTAATTTATACTTATCTTAAGTATTAAGTACATAATTCATTCTAATTTTATTGGAATATTAATGTTTGTTTTTTTAGAAAATAACATCAACCTGATCAAAAATCAAAAGCACTACTAAGAATCATCGTCATCGGTTCTAAGTGAAGTCATACGAAAATTGCAATTAAGTTGTTACAGTTAAGTACATTATTTATATGTACTTATTATATGTTAATTAAATTTTTTTTTTTAGAAAATCAAATGTCAACCATGTTACCAACAAGAAAATGATGGGGTTGAAATTGACAAGATGAATTGTCAAAAGAGTATCCTTATATTAAAAATTCTAAACAAGATGGATGTTTTATGTGAAATCTGTATTGGGAACTTTTCTGTGACTTCTTGAAGCAGATGTGATATTACAAGACACAGCTTCTGACAAGCATAGGAAAGCTTTACAGCCTTCTTCTTCATCTGCAAAGATGACTTATTTTCTCCACCACACAGAATTTCGAATGAAAGAAAGAGAATTAGCTATTGCTGAGCTTCTTTTTTCTTTTCACACAATATATCACAATCACAGCTTTCGTTCAATGGACTGTACATCCAAGTTGATTAAAAAATTATTTGAAAGAAAATTCTCATGTGCAAGGATGAAAACTGAAGCTATTGTAAAAAAAAAAAGGTATTAGCACCACGCATTAGAAGAGCTTAAAAAAGAATTGCAGACTCAGCTATATATCTGTGTTTTCTGATGCGGCTAACCATAAAGACAAAACTTTTTCCTACACTCGTTCCAGTGGCGGATTTGGAACCTTGCTGCACTTAGGTCACATTATTTTTCCGCCCACTTAAAATAAATTTCAATAAAATTTATTTAATTTATATATTATACCAGAGGAGTAATCCATTTTTTTCCCGGCTATTTATGGTTATTACCTTGAAAAGCTTTCTTAGGTGGCCACCTATGGTTTTTCATGATTTTGAAGTAATCTTCTTTATACTGAAAAGCCCTCTTTACCATACTATATTGACGGTTTTGCAATTTGGTGAATGAATATACAAAACCGACTGCCCCAAAATCCTTATTGCAAATGCGCCACTGACTCGTTCTTTATTTTGATTCAAAAAGTGGAGTGAAAATTAAAATTCTTGATTTTGTATCGCTACCTGGAGAAACTGCAGAACTTATTAGCAATTCTTTTTTAACATTTCTTGAAGAAAACAATTTACCTAAATAATTAGTTGCATATTGCGCTTATAACGCAAATACTAACTTTGGTGGCAATGTTTGAAAAGGCACTAACAATGTCTTTACTAAACTGAATACTAGTATGGACCAAAAGGTTTTTGGAGTTGGTTGTGCAGCTCATATAGTTCACAACTCAATTCAAACTGCTGCTGATCTTTTATCAGTAGACGTTGAGAATATTATTGTAAAAATTTTAGCCATCTTTTACATATACATTGTAAGAGTAGAGTCGAAAGAATTTTGTGAAGACGCAGAAGTGGAATACCAAGGCCTTTTAGGTTACAGTAAAACCAGATGACTCAGTTTAATGCCTGCAATTGAGAGGATCCTGAAATTATTCAGTCCCTTTAAGTCATTTTTTAATTGATTGTTATGTGTCAAAGAGTAATTGAATTGTTTCTCAAAGATAATAGCTCTGAATTGTGGTTAATGTTTCTCCATAGGCAACAATGTTTGATATGAGTCAAAAATATTGAACAAAATACAAATACAGTGAAACCTCTCTTAAGTGGACACCTCCGTAAAGCGGACACTTACTCTAGGGTTCCAGCCGGAAGCATCAGAAATTACACGGTAAGCAACCTCTCCAAAATGGACACACTCCAATACAGATGTGGACACTTTGAAAGGCATCCCTTTTGTACTTACAACCTCCCCATAAAGGACATTCTGGAGGGCTCAAAACAATGTATGCACATATTAATTACTTGGGAACCAATGTACATTTTACGAATTAGACAGCAACAATACTGCCATGAAAGAAAATGCCAGTACAGCCATTGCCTTATCGCCACGATCTTCAGTGAGAAAAGTCATTACCGTCTCCAAATTGGGATTAGCATTTTGGATATTTTGCATCATATGCACAAGTAAGTATTTTTAATATAATATCGTATCATAAAAACAATACAAATATAATAACTGTATTATCATGTAGCTCATTCAGTACTTAAAAACGGTATTCTTGCATATTTTTTCCAAGACAATATTTTTAATTATTGTTATTATAGGAGAGATTTCACAACATTTACATTATAAATGCACAGGCAAAAGAAGTCATCTCTGAAGTCCACCCTAGGTCATTATGAAGAAAGTGAATACGGTACACTCGAGAGTTTTTTTCTGAAGAGAAAGTGAGCTGTTCTCATAGTTTATCTGCAGACGTAAATTTGAAAACTGTTTCAGAGTGGCAAAATAAGTTGCCGTCAATATTCAAACCATACTCGGCGGAAAAAATTTTGAACACAGCTGAAACAGGTTTGTTTTTCCATGCAATCCCAGAAAAAAACATGGCCTTAAAGGGAAAATGTCTGCAGGGAGTGGCGAAGGACCGTTTGACTATACTTTTGTGTACTCATGAAATACCCCTTGTTATTGGCAAATCCATGGTGTTTTAAACGTATCACGCAGACAAATTGAATATCATATGGAATCCAACGATAAATTTTGGATGACTAGAGATATTATGACGGAATGGGTGACCAAGTTAGACAAAAAATGATGCGTGAACGATGAAGGACATGAGGACTAAGATGAAAATACAGAAGATCCAAATTAAAAGAAACATAGACATGCATTAGATTAATTAACAAATTTAAAAGACTTTAAGCAAAAACGAATAGTTTGGTCTGAAACTGGTGACATAATTATACACAATGAAAATGAAGTTGCCAAAATGAAACCTCCCAAGCAAAGCACATCATTTTTTAATATAAACTAATCATTATGTATGTTCATAATTAAGCAAATGCACAATATATTCAATAATAAAAACTGTATATGTAACAAATTACAATTACATATACTTAATTCATTGCTTTTCCTTTGTTTCTTGTTATGTGTATTACGTGCTTATATATTTGTACATTTTATACAAAGTATTAGATTTATTCTCCCCCTTATTAGATGTATTTTTACTCTGCATATTCAATTTGTATGCATTTTATATTTATTATATTCAAACCTCGGATGTTGACCTCTCCAAAAGGGACCTCTATATAGTGGACACTTTATTCTGTCCCACTGGTGTCCGCTTTAGAGGTGTTTCACTGTACTATTATGGAAGTCTCAGAGCAACTTGATATGCTCAAAACAAAATACAGAGAACGTCTTGAATCATGATGTTCCAATTGGTATTAGAAGAGATTTAAGAATCTTAGAAGACGACAGAAGCATTAATAAAAATCGGTTCATCTCCCACAAAAATTTTTTAACTGTATACAACATTTGGAACTGTGGTCATCACAGTTTTTAGAAATGAATACATTTAAGTGGGCAAGCCTTAAACTATATCCTGCCAGGAGCTTGAGGCATCGCTCGAGTATGTAATTTCTAATTTCGAAAAGTCATGGGATAGCTTTTCGATGAAATTTTCTTTGTAAGAAAGTATGCCATTGGTTCCAAAATTGAAGGATGGAATGAGAAAAAAATTCATACGGATGTGAGAAGGGTTGAAATATTTGAGTATTTAGACAGTGTCCCCTATGAAAATGTAAAAAGAATAGTGAAATTTGCTGTTTACCTGAGACAAATGCTGTCACAGCAAGAAAATTTTCAATGGTGAATAAATTATGGACTGCAGAAAAATGCAACTAATAACAGACACCGTAAAGGCCACTCTTATTGTTAAATACAATATGGTCAACTCTTGCCAAGTTTACCAATGTAAAATCAAACAATAATGAATTATTGAAAAAAATTCATTCCACTGAAAAATATATTTCAATTATTCTTTTTATATGTTTTTTGTATATAAGTTTTAAATGTGACTGTATTAACAGTATGTATAGTTGTAAAATAATGAACTAATTAATAAAAAAATGGATTATTTTATCTCCGTTAAAAATGTAGTTTTTAAGACTTCAATATTTATATATTATCAAAGTGTTTTTATTACGTTAAAAATACGGGTTTTATTGTTTTCTTCATTTTGTACTGCATTGAGCTTTTGGAAATCAAGTCACTTTAACTGTACCCATTATTGAAAGTAGGCTGAAATGCTTGCAGAATGCAAGCACCTACTAGCACAAAGGATAAGGACACATTCCAGAAACTCTCCTTATCCCCCTCTAACATGCACTTATTTCATTCCATAAGTCATTTCATGCATTAAATACCAACTCTAAACAATTTACACTAAATATGCTCACTAATAGGAGACAGATGAGGGCATCTCTACGTAACTTTTTCAAAAAATATCAATCAAAAACATTCTATTTATCAAAAGACAATTTTTTTTAACAAGTGATGAGATTTTGAAAATCAATGTTTTGATGGAAAGTTTTAAGGAAACAATTTATATATTATAAATAGAAATAAATATATGAAATACTTTCAGTTGTTTTAAGAATATATTTTTAAAAACAACTGCTTCTAATTTATCCTTTCCACTACAACACATCAATTTAAAAACATTTTCCACATTACAGTCGAGAGCTCGTATTAAAAATTTTAAACATACCTCACGTGAGTAATTGTAAAATAAGCCTTATATTCAAGTTAATTTCTTTTTAGTAAATCATCAGTTCTCTCACATATACGAACCTCTTTGTGGGCATGAAAGGAAAATAAACATTAAGTTCATTTATTTGCTATACATCAATTTTCTATCATTTATTACATTCTGTATGCACAAGAAGGAAATTGTACATCTTTACATACATATTTGTAGTACACATTACTTACTTCAGGTAGTACAGATATTGTTTTTGTTCACAACAATTGATAATTCCGCATAAGAAATTTTCTTATATAGAAATTAATTATGACTTTCTAGTTGGACTTTTCACAAACATTTACTGAATAAATGGTATTAATGGGGAAATTTACACTCAATTTTTCAACATTCCATCTTTTAAACTTTTGGAGATGTTCACACAATAAATTTTTATTGTGTTTTGAGTCTAAATTTTACATATTTAAAAACTCAAACTTGAAGAAATACATTAAATGCTGAATAGTTTTCCATGATACAAGCATTATAACATGAATGTTTAATGATTTTCTAATTGAAATGATAATTTTAAAATTTTACCTTTAATAATTGACTTGTGGGGAATAACTATAGTATATCCATCTACAAATATTTGGTTGTGTTAGCAAAGCCTTTTAAGAAGTATATATTTATTGATTTTATGTTATTATATTGTTAACTGCTATTCGGATTTCTGCCAATTCAGTACATGGCTTTATTATGTTTTATTTTTGCAGATAACATGTATCCTCTTAGAATATGCAGTGTGGACGATGATGGGAACCCTGATACAAAAACAGCTGAAATTGTAGAAGTTGAAGGTGATTCATGTAATGAAACGTCAACTTTTAAAAAGAGGTTGGCCCTACGGTGAGTTAGATGTTACAAAAGTATATATGTAACTCCTTAATCATACAAGGCAAATATTTAGACAAAACACAAAAACAAGAAAGATAAAAGGTGGGCAAGAAAGGAAAAAATATATACAAAGAGGCCAGACTTGCAGGTTTACAGGTTATTAATCATCATCAATCTCTCATACACTAACACAAGCACTAATCCTAACGTGGAAAGGGTCAAGAGAGGGGTTTAAGAGATGTTAACCCGTGCCAGGGACTCACACTATTACTGGTAGATTTGTGTATCTGTACAATCACTACAGGGACTTACTCAGCAACCACACACATTCGCACAAAGGGGGAAAAAGGGGAAAGGAAATGGGACTTGAAAGTAAATGGGACGTGAGAGGAAATGGAACGTGAAAGGAAATGGGAAGTGAAAGGAAATGGGACGTGAAAGGAAATGGGACGTGAAAGGAAATGGGAAGTGAGAGGAAATGCAACGTGAAAGGAAATGGGACGTGAAAGGAAATGGGACGTGAAAGGAAATGGGACGAGAAAGGAAATGGGACGAGAAAGGAAATGGGACGAGAAAGGAAATGGGACGTGAAAGGAAATGGGACAGGAAAGGAAATAATACCAGATTTACAGTAAGTAATTCTGCGCTACAGACTAGATATCACACACATCTGCAGGTTTGTCTTTTGACAACAACAGGGACCTGTCAGACAGAAACACACGCACTCATGTAACACTAACAACTCCAGATATTTAGTGAAACACTAAATATGTATTTCGAGAGCAAGGCTCTCATCAGTACTAGCGGCTGAAGTGGAATGATGGGGATGTATGTAATGTGTGGTATTTAAATAGAGGCATGTTTGTGTGGAAGTGAGAGGAGGGAGAGGGCTGATGGTTAAAATGTTAAGAGAAGAATGGGGGAGAGCGCCGCGGTCGTTATTCATAATGAGCATTATCCTCGAAACGTGTAATTAGCATTTCACTGAATATCTAGAGTTGTGAGTGTTGCTTGAGTGTGTGTTTCTCTCTGACAGGTCCCTGTTGTTATCAAAAGACAAACCTGCAGTCATCATTTGTGATACCTGATCCCTGGTGTGGAATTACTTCTCGTAAACCTGGTATTGTTCCCTTTAGTTTCCCCCTTTTTTGCTAATTGTACAAACGTGTGTAGTTGCCGAGTAGATCCCTGTCGTGATTGTACAGATTCACTAACCTACCAGCAATGGTGGCACTCGTCTAGGACCAGTGGCCATCATCAACTGGGTGCAGAGTCAACTCACCACAGAGACTAATAAAATTTTGTTATTACATACAGACTGTATTAGTATATAATAACAATATTATTTATTTATTTTACCAAATTCTATGGGGTGTTAATCATTAAAAATCTGTTTACCTCCCATTACTCACTGGTTTTCTACTTCATATAAATACCGTATATACTCGTGTATATGCCGACTCCATGTATAGTACGACCCCTGATTTTTTGGTGAATAAACCTGATTTTATCATATATCTCTTTTATAGTACGACTCCAGCTTTCTACCGGGGTCGATATATTTCGTTTCGATAGCTCGATGGTTACTAGCGAGATATATCGAACGACCTTGATTTTCCACACCACCATAGAATAGACCGTAAATATCGTAAATAGTATTTCTTGCGAGTACACTAAAATTCGGATAAGTTAAGTATCTTACTCCTAAAACATTTAATAAAAAGTGATATGAATCATGATTGCACAAGATGAAATAAAATCGTAACAATTCTAGTATGTCTGGATTACGTTCCGCGTACGTAATGGTTCCACTCGCTCATCTATTTAATAGGTAGGGATAACGGATAAAAAGAAATTACTTTGTAATATTCCACAGTCTTTATTGTTTCTTCAATCACACACCGACCGGTTTACACTACAAAATCATTCTAATGGTGTTACTAACCGACGTAATACCTTTAGAATGACTTCGTAGTGGAAACCGATCGGTGTGTGATTGAAGAAACAATAAAGACTGTTGAATATTACAAAAATAATTTCTTTTTTCCAAGATGTCGAAATTCCATAAAGTCTACGATACTTTTCGTCCAACTCGTTCCAATCAATCCCTTGTAAAAAGACGCAACCAACGATGTACATACATAAAATTCAAGAAAGGAAGTGCCCGTAAATCTTCACTTATATCAAGTATTTGTGAATTTGAAGCTGTATATATGAAAAAGATTCTACTCTTCACGAAACAACATAACAACGATAAAGGACCTCACTGTTAACGTTAGCCTACCATTAGAATGCGTGCGGGTGGCATAACTCCACCGAAAATGCCCCTGAAGATACATGAATTTTAAATCCTCAAATGCATTACTCGTGTATAGTACGATCCCCAATTTTTGCAATAAAAATTTGGTCGTAAAAACTCGTACTATACACGAGTATATACGGTATACCTAAAAGATATTATACATACACAATTTCACATTTGGGAATGAAATTCAAAAAATCTACCACAAAACTTAAAGGCAATTTCACTTTCCACTACATCATACTCATTTACAATCCCCATCTTTCTTCCATTGAAATTTCAACTGGTCTCAACTACTACGTAATATTCTATTAAATTTAATGTGACATATTAACTGCTATCGCTTCTACTATGACCATTCTCAGAATGGTAATAGTATACAACAGAGCTGCAAAACACTTCAAATTTTGGGGTGGTTCAGTTCAGTTAAATTTAGTAGAATATTACTTTACTTGCTGAGACCAGTTGCAATTTCTACGGAAGAAAGATGGGGATTGTAAATGAGTGTAATGTAGTGAAAAGTGAAATTGTCTTTAAGTTTTGTGGTGGTATTTTTTAATTTAATCCCCAAATGTGAAATTGTATATGCATTATTTCCCTTAGGTTTATCTATATGAAGTAAAAAAAATGAATAAAGGGAAGTAAACTGAGATTTCCAATGATTAACACCCCGTAGCATTTGGTAAATTAAATCATATTATTATTAACTAAGTTTGCATTTAATAAAATTTCATTAGTCACTGCAGTGAGTTGGCTCTGCATCCAGTCGGCCATCGTCACCTGTCCCATTTCGTCCTGGCATGGGTTAACACATCGTGAACCCCTCCCTTGATCCTTTCACCTTAGGATTAGTGCCTGCTCTAGTGAGTATATGAGCGATTGACAACAGGTCCCTCGTGATGACTAATAACCTGTAAACCTGCATGTGAAAAAATGAATCCAAGTGCTTGTTGCTGAATTGACCCAGCTGAGAGCATGTATGTACTCTAAGATGAGAAAGCTGATGTTACTAGAGTGGAATCAAGTGTTGCAGAGTTAGGATAGACACAAGATAAAGTGGACTATGTTGACACAAGTGTGGATAAAACTCTAGAAGACGAATAAACATCGAAGTTAAAGATAGAAAGTGAGCCTGACATAGAGGGAGGGAGTCAGCGGGAGAGAAGAGGGCGCTCCTCTTAGAGTCGAGGAGAAATAGAGAGAGAACAGTTTAAGTGTCATCACTACAGAATGAATTTTGAAACAAAGGATGAATTAATATGTTCGGGAGTACACGGTTATAAGCTAAATGGGGATATAGGCAGTGAAAAATGAGATTTACAAGACAGCATCTATGTTAGCAGTAGATCGAAACATAATATGAATGAAGTTCATATTAAAGGATTGGAGAGAAAAATGTCAGGTAACGTAAACGATGCTGGAGGTTTTAAGTGTCATCACTGCAGAATGGATTTTGAAACAGGATGAATTAATAAGACTTTCGGGAGTGCATGATTAAGAGCTTTTCAGAAAATTAAGCTCGAAGAAATGGATCCAATCGTTTGTAGTTGAATTTCCCCACGTGAGAGCATGTATGTACTCCCAGATGGGAAAGCTGATATTACTGGAGTGGAATCAAGTGTTGCAGAGGTAGGATAGGGAGACGAGATGAAGTGGACTGTATTGACACAAATGTGGATGCCACTCTAGAAGATGAATAAATATTTATGGTAAAGATAGAAAGTGAGAGTGATACAGAGGGAGGGAGTGAGCGGCAGAGAAGAGGGCACTCCTCTTGGAGCAAAGGCGAGAACGGGGGAACGTTTTAAGTGTCATCACTGCAGAATGGATTTTGAAAAAAAGGATGATTAATAAGATGTTTGCGAGTACATGGTTATGAGCTAAATGGGGATATGTGCAGTGAAAAATGAGATTTACAGGACTATTTATGTTAACTGCAGATCTAAACGTAATACAAATGAAGTTCATATTTAAAGGATTGAAGAGGAAAAGGTCATAGAAAGTAAACGATGCTGGAGGTTGGAGATATGTATGTGAATATGTGGTAAAGGTTACAATAAGACAAGTCAATTGGAAATATATTTAAGAGAACATAGCAGGAGACTTTTGCTTGTGGTATTTACAACAAAGGATTAAGTAAAAATTACACTTTTACAAGACAAGCTCATCAACACAGTTCAAAAACTATATGCATGTAAACATATGCTATGCGATTTACTCAAAATTCTAATCTTATAAGTCATAGGCAAATAAATAGCTATGAAATACCTCATGCATGTGTCATACTTGGTATGAGATTGCTAGAAAAACAACTTACAAGACAAGAGAGTCCAACAGAAGCACCCTCTCACTCCCTCCCTCTGTCTCACTCACTCACTAACCACTTGAGAGGGTGTGCCGTATATTTCGTCATGGCCTGTCGTAAACCATTTGCATATGCCGTATATATCCATCATGCTGTTTTTCGGGACATCTGCTATGGGTATGCTGAAATAGTCCGTCATGAAGCTTATCCGGCATCTAGTTGTGTCCTTCTAGTACAGGTGAAGAAATATTCTCAGAAGATTGAGAAGGATATTTGTGATATTATAGACAAAAGTGATTCCAGTGAAGATTTGGAGGACGTTTATATAAACATTATGTAAGTGACAGTATATATGGGAGGGGGGGAAATTGAATTATTTGAAAAAAAATCTATTTCTCAGAATTAAATACCCAAATGGGAAGGGCTCTTTGAAAAAAAGTACCCACTCAAGTGGTGAATTTCAACATTCCTTCATCTCCTATACTGGCATCCACACTTGTGTCAACACAGTTCACCTTTTCCCATCTCCCTATTCTAACTCTCCATCACTTGATTCCACTCTAGTAACTTCATCTTTCTTATCTTGGAGTACATATATCCTCACACAAGGAGAAATTCAAATACAAACACCTGGATCCATTCCTTCAATCCTCATTTTTTCAAAAGCTCATAACCATACACTCCCAAAAGTCTTATTTATTCATCATCATTTCAAAATCCATTCTGCACTGACGACACTTAAAACCTCCAGCATCATTTACATTATCTGACATCTTCCTCTTCAATCCTTTTACATGTACTTCATTTGTATTACGTTTAGATCTGCAGTTAACATAAATAGTCCTGTAAATCTCATTTTTCACTGCACATATCCCCATTTAGCTCATAACCATCTACTCGCAAACATCTTATTAATCATCCTTTTTTTCAAAATCCATTCTGCAGTGATGACACTTAAAACGTTCCCTCGTTCTCGCCTCTGCTCCAAGAGGAGTGCCCTCTTCTCTGCCGCTCACTCCCTCCCTCTGTATCACTCTCACTTTCTATCTTTACCATAAATATTTCTTCATCTTCTAGAGTGGCATCCACATTTGTGTCAATACAGTCCACTTCATCTCGTCTCCCTATCCTACCTCTGCAACACTTGATTCCATTCCAGTAATATCAGCTTTCCCATCTTGGAGTACATACGTGCTCTCACGTGGGGAAATTCAACTACAAACGATTGGATCCATTTCTTCGATCTTAATTTTCTGAAAAGCTCTTAATCATGCACTCCCAAAAGTCTTATTAATTCATCCTGTTTCAAAATCCATTCTGCAGTGATGACACTTAAAACCTCCAGCATCGTTTACGTTATCTGACATTTTTCTCTCCAATCCTTTAATATGAACTTCATTCATATTATGTTTCCATCTACTGCTAACATAGATGTTGTCTTGTAAATCTCATTTTTCACTGCACATACCCCCATTTAGCTCATAACCGTGTACTCCCAAACATCTTATTAATTCATCCTTTATTCAAATCCATTCTGCAGTGATGACACTTAAACTGTTCTCTCTCTCTCTCTCCTCGACTCTAAGAAAAGTGCCCTCTTCTCTCCCGCTGACTCCCTCCCTCTATATCAGGCACACTTTCTATCTTTAACTTAAATGTTTCTTCGTCTTCTAGCGTAGTATCCACACTTGTGTCAACATCGTCCACTTTATCTCTTCTCTCTATCCTAACCCTGCAACACTTGATTCCACTCTAGCAACATCACCTTTCTCATCTTGGACTACATACATGCTCTCATCTGGGGCAATTCAACAACAAACACTTGAATCCCGTTTTTCATTTAAAGGTTTATAGGTTATTAACACTTTCAAAGCGGCATGACTGGAATTCCAGTCATGCTGCATTGAAATTATTAATCGTCACAAGCGACCTGCTGTCAAATCGCTCGTATACTCACTAGCACAGGCACTAATCCTAATGTGAAAGGATCAAGGGAGGGGTTTACAATGCGTTAACCCATGCCAGGGCGGAATGGGACACTGGGATCCATTTCTTCAAGCTTAATTTTTTCAAAAGTTGATTAACCAATACATCAATCAGCTTCAACTTCTTCAATTTCTGCTCTCTTCCTATCAGGTTTCCCATCAACTTTCACACTGTATCTTCTATAAGGATATACCTTATCTGGAAAAAAAAACAAAGTCATGTACTGAATTTGCAGAAATCCATATAGCAGTCAACTACATAATAATGTTAACTGAATAAATATACACTTCTTATTATAAGGTTTTGTTAACACGACACAACAAAATACAGTAAAACCTCGTTATTTCAAAGTTCCAAGGACCCAAAAAATAGGACTCAGAAGTATCCAGGTTAAAATATACAAACTTTCATAAAAATCTAACCTTCTTATGATCTGCTACTTGGGCAGCAAAATCACAATACATAAACTTATATATCGGTTCTACAAATGAATTGTCCTTACAAGTTAGTATAAACGGTTTATTCAACAGAGCTGAATTGAACACTTAGTTCGCAAACACCACCTCATGTGAAAAACTGGCTCGAGTGCTTATCCCAAATTTTCAACTACATTTCAAGTTACTTTTTTGTTACATTTTGGAAGACGTCCAACCGTTCACAGAAAGATTTCCACTCGCCTATCCAACTGCCAACAAACTTTCTCCTAGATAACAAACCCATAAGTTATTTATTGTAGAACTGCATTATGAAAACTTAAACAAAAAATGAGCGTTGCATTATGACACACTAATTACCAGGAGTAGAGTGAAACTGCTTGTCGGTAAAATAGAATATTGCAACGGCAAGTGAATTTTAGAGCTTAAATATGAGTTTAACTTAAAATGCAATAAGAATACTTAATATGCATTAGTTAATAAAAAATTGTAAATAACAAATATTACGGAAATGAGGCAGCGATTTAAATACCTGCGTAAATCTTTGCCTCTCAAAAGGCTGATCTTAAAGCTTCGCTTACCTTCCTTTTGATCAGTTGCCTCAAATCTCGCTCAAAACAGTCACACTGACAATGTGCTGTGAGACAAACTGCTGATTTCACGTTAGTTACAAACTTCATGAGAACACCCAAGTCATACGACAACCAGCTGTAGGAATATTTATTGTGCTCTTATTGTAAGACATTATGGAAAAACCACTAGGTTTTTACTTTTCGCTCATCACTTATTCATGCGAAAAACAAACGCATGACCGTTTTAGAGATGACATTCCGTATAACTTCGTACAAATTTATTTAAAGATTGGTTCAGTAACATAAAACAATATTCCACGGTCTTTTCTGAGGCATATGACTTTCTCATGAGAAACACTTTGCCCAGGTTTGGCAGATCATGAGGACTGAGATAATAGGGGGTCAATGCAACTTCTGTTCATTTCAGCTTGGTTCTCCAATTTCACTATCTGCTTGAGAATGTGGGCATTCACACTAAATCATTTGCTTAAAGGGTCGCACAAAATTTCACAAGAGGTCTAGTGATGCAATGATAAGGCGATTCATTTATTTGCATTATTTGCATCTGCACCGGGCCCGACACTTAAGGCCCTGCACTCTCTTGAAAAGCATTTGCATACTTATAATGTACATGCATTTTTTAAAAAACCTGAAAAAATAATGAAGTGTCACAGCGACAGAGATTGCATTAGTTATTAAAATTTACTATTAACATTTTTTGACATGTAAAAGGCCCCACGTGTACACTTTGCACCGGGCCCCGCAATTTTCCTAGCAGACTCTGGCATCATCTATCACTTTAATTTTATGTTGGCTATTAAACAGGATGATAATATTCCAGTGAGGTGAAAACAGGACATTTTCCATCATTTGTAAGAAGAAAAAAACCAAAAAATTTTCTCATGATTTTCTTAAATGGTGGATTATCACTATCATGACCTATAGCGGAAAAAGGCTTCCCTTAGAACCTGGAACATGTCAGACTACGAACAGAACTCACATTTAAAAGGGAATGTGACTAGCGTCATCAGACCAAATTTACAAGCAAATGAGTTCAGGGAAAACCAGGACAGGATATTATATCCAGAGACCAGGTTCGCTACCTCTAATTTACCAATGACCTGAGATTTTCTAATCTGACAATTAACATTTGTTGTTGATAATCGCCATATTTCCGAGAATCCGACATTTCTAATAATGATATCAGCTACTAGTAGATGGTGCTTGCATTCTGCTAGCATTTCAGCCTACTTTAAACAATGGTGTAAAAACAACCCCTAAAAATTAAATTCCAACTATGTCAGATTTTTCCTGTTGGTTGTGACTGATGACCTTAAATCATGCGTAATATGAAGTCTCTAGGTCATCTGGAAGTGCGTCTTAATCTTTACCCTAATATGGGATGATAATACGGCGAAACAGCCACTAGAAATTGCAATTGTAAGAATATTACATTTTTTTCAATGTTTGTTACAAATGCCAAATATTTCTTCCAAATTTTAATGTTGCATCACCTCTAGAGGTGCATTTATATTGATTTAATTCTTTAAACTTAATGAATTTTTAATGGCCACAACAATAAATTTCATTGTAATTTTCACTGTTAATTGCTGATGGAACACCACTAGAAAAACTAGCAGAAGTGCCCGTTGAATTTCAACAGATTTAGTGAATCTAAAACTTCGACCATGTAGAATGTAAACATCACAGTAATAAGATGGTACACAGCTTTAACCATGGAATAAGGTAATTGGAGTGCGTTGTAATGTAACTTTCGTTTAAGTTTTCATAATGCAGTCCTACAATGAATAACTAAAGTTTGATTTCTCGGAGAAAGCTGGTTCATGGTTGAAAATGGTTGTGCATCTAATGTGACAATTACAATCTGATAAAATGTTATGGCGTGTAATTATAACTTTCGATTTTTCTTAAGTCAACTTATTTCACTCCATTATAGGCCAAAATCCATTTTGGTTAAGTAATTAAGCTGCTTGTTCGAAGAACGGGGTACATATGTCTAAAATGAGGAATTACAAGGAGTTACATATTTTGGAAAAGTTAGAAGTGATTTATGAGGTTGATAAAGGGGTGAAATCCAAAACAGATATTGCTAAACAACATAGTATTCCACTTTCAACATTAATGAAAAATCGTGATGCAATTGAAAAACACGCAGCCAGTGGAAACAACATAGGAAGGAGAAAGAGAGCAAGGGGTGCAAAACACGCTGACGTAGAGAGCGAACTGTCAGAGTACCTTTTATACAAACAGGCAGAAATTAAAGTTAAATTTAAAAAATAATGTCCTCCAATATAACATGTCGTTTCATAAAAAACATCGTGTTATATTCGGGCCAATACGGTAATTGTAAAGTCATCAGCTGTCATAAAAAATATGATCAAGTTATTTTGAGCGAATGTATACTGTATTACAGCCATGTAAAATTGGTGAAACTCCTGAAACTTAAACGCAAATAGCTCAATGGTACCATAAAATTCTATAAAAGATAATTTTTGACCATACTAATGGCACAGAAAATTTTAACAAAGTTGGATAGATATATTTCGTGAAGGTATTTCGCAAGGTATTTTCCAGGCCGTTTTAGTATGCATTTTTGAAATATTTCGGCTGAGTATGCGCGGTTCAATATCTTTCTTCCGAAATCTGGCATAAAAGAGTAACTTGAAATGCACTGTGATATTTGAGATATTCACTCGCGCCTATTTTTCAGTGGTTTTTGTTAATCACAAACTAAGTGTTCATTTCAGCTCTGTTCAAATTCGCCATGTTTACGAACTTGGAAGGCCAATTCATTTGTAGAAGAACGGATACATAGCATTCTATATTGCAATTTTTCTGTCCAAGTAGCAGATTGTAAAAAAAGTTCGATTTTTATGAAAGTTCGGATATCTCGAACTCGGATAATTTCAAGTCATAATTTTTTCGTCCCTTGAACTTCGAAATAACGGGGTTTTACTGGTGATATATTCAGGGTGTCCCAAAATTCCCATCTACGGATGCAACCATGCGAATACTTGCGAAATTTTAAGTCAAAAATGTTCTTTGTAAAAATTTCAGAAAACGTGTTTAAAGTTGGCAATATGTGGCAACACAGTACTGGGAAAGGGTCAGTTACAATGACACTAGGGTCTAAAATGACGACACTAATATGTTTATCATTACTTGCTTGCAATCTTTAAATTCATTAACTTGCCTTCATTTATTTGTTTTGTTTTTATTTCTTTAACTGAAACACTGGATACAGTAAGCAACAAATATTTATATGTGGAAGCACAGGGTGGCCGCAACGCGTGTGGGTGAGGAGAAGCCATCTAATATCATATAAATGTCATTAAATGATTGTTTTATTATTATTTTTTGTTGATAGCCAATACATTGAAGGACCAAAAGCAGCCCCTTTACTGCCCGGGTGGGGATGGATCCAACAGCGGAAACTCTTTACTCATCGTGGTCCACACAACCTGTTTTCTAAAACCGAGTCAGTATACGTCAATTTTAATGGAACAACACCAACAGAATGGTTAGCCGAGATGAACGTAGAAAGTTTTAGAAGTTATGAAGATATCAATTCATATGCAAAAAATGACCATGATGTTATAACAACAGAAGCTCAAATGGACCTAGACATTGTGAGCGAGTTCATGGAAACTGTCGCAAAGAAGAAGATGAAGAAATGGTAGAGGACCACGACAAACCAGTTCCCATGGTTAACGAAGCTATGCAAGCAATAAAAGTGATATCACAGTTTTATGAATCAAAGGAGACTAATAAAAACAATTTAGTATTATTCCTTGCATTGAGGACCTCGAAAAACATTTCAAGTTGGTACATACGACATAAAATATCCGATTATTTTACTAATCATTAAAAATATTTTATTATATTTAATGTACTTGTTATATCATAATATAATATAGTGTTTTAAGGTACTTATTAGACCATAATATAAAATTTATGACAATAAATTTCCAGTCCCTTGAATACCGTTATAACCGACTTCTACTGCATGTTTATTTTCCTTTCATGCGCACAAAGCAGTTCGTAAGTGTAAAAGAACTGATGATTTACTACAAAGAAATGAACTTGAATATAAAGCTTATATTACGATTACTCAAGTGAGGTATGTTTAAAATAATTTTCTATTGTTTAGCTAATATTTCCGAAGGTATATAAGATTGCAAAGTTGAATATTTGAGTGTACATTTCCACAATGTACCCACTTATTCTTCAAAATTTTTTGAAAACATTAAATAAGAGAATAGGGAAATTATAACACAAAATTGAATGCGCTCAAAACTAAAGTAAACACTGCTCTAGCTATATAACGACATGAAAAATAATGCTCTAATTTATCCATGTTTATGGATAAAACTCCACTTGATTAACTCTTCCTTAATGGAAGACGATTAACATTATAACACTAATTTTATTTAAGTAATTATGTAATGTGGGTCTTCTAATTGACGGACGTTGTTCAAAATTATATTGGGATAATATCAATAAGGACCACTTGTACTGAATATAACAACAACCCCTTAAGCAGTTCAAAAGGTGTCTCGACCGACTGAATTTACACCTAGTATTATTATCACTGACATTAATATTATCATTAATTTTATATTTTCAATATCTTTAATAACTTATTAATGCAGCTGATGAATGAACATGAAATATACTAGAATACAACCAAACTTTAAGAATATTTTCTTTTATTACTGTTAAGTTTCATATATAACGGTAAGGTTACTTACCACTAGATGCTGTATTTTCCTTGATATTTTCCACTTTGTCTCTCAGTTTCTTAGAAATTTTGAAAAGTCCTTGACTTGCTTCGTCTACCCTAATAATATAAAAACAATCATTAACTAAGACCATCCTTGATTTTGAATGTCACACAATATATAATTTGTCAAAAAATCATTTTACCATTTGAGAGAAACCCCAAAATTCCGTAATTTCAATATTTCTTGCGAACAAAAGATTATTTATTGCATGATAAAAGTGAAAACATTAAAACAAATTATACACACTATGCTTGATTTTACAAATTAAAGTTTTTGTTTTAAAATATTACATTTTTAAGCAGGAAGGCCTGAAATATAGTCATTCGTTAATGTAATTGGAACATATTAATCCAGTGAAAACTAAACTTCATCCACGACGGAAATGCTTCGAGATAAATTGGCAGGAATCCATCACATAGAACAATTTTCGAAATACATATCGGATAGATAACATGCTTACTTTTTTATTACTTTGGTCATGGTTTTACGGAATACCATAATCTCCGAATGCAAACATCCTCTGTGACAACCAGCGTATATATGTACGTCACACTGATGACTAATTGTAGATCTAGACAATGGAATAAATATTATTCTTCCATGATTAGACCGCGTGGAGGACACCGTCCACCCAAGTCCACCGATGTAGACCGAAGTGAACCATCCCAGTGCAATCTTGAGTATTACGTCTTACGCCGAGGCCAGGTGACACTAGTGTCGCCGAAATCACGGATTTTACATAAATTTCAAAAATAAGGGACGTAAACAGTTTTTGTGACTTTTCCATGTGTGATCTCTGTTGAAATGCTAATGTTTGGACTGCACTGAGATTTCTGCAACTGTGCGTTCTTATCAGGTAGTAATTTGTGATGTTACTCTGCCTTCACTCTGATTAATTATCAGATAGTAATTTGTGATGTTACTGTGCCTTCACTCTGATTGAACATCAGATAGAAATTTGTAAAGTTACTGTGCCTTCTTTCTGAGTGAATATCGGCAAATAATTCCTGATATTTTCGCAAAAACAAGTTTGCAATCTGCTTAAGTGCTACGGTTGTTTTTTACTTGTTATGTGTACATCTAATGAAGCTTAAATAAATCAATATTATTAACCTACAATAATTTTATTTTTTCAATCTCATATTTATATTTAGAATTTTGCGATCAATGATATTAAGCATTTTACGAGGATTAAAATACCTGACATTTTAAACGCGCGCGCGCTTGGTGCGACAGTTGTGTCCTCTGTGCGGATCTAAAGCCGTCACATTAAACTACTTCTTCCACTTATGACTTGCACAAGAGTGAATCATTGTAGTCACTTATGATTGGCTGTTTACTTGGCCGCGAACGCGGATATCAAGCGTTGGTCGCTCATGGTCATTTTTTTATTTTAAATAATTATACGGGAAGCCCCACTTACAAAATGCAATACAAAACAAGAATTAATTAAACAAAAGCATACAAAAATTCAAAAAAAAATGTGATAAGAATTTACTAAAACATAATATCACGAGTACAGCAATTATTAGCTGTTCCTGAAATTAGTCATGGATTTTATGTGTCTAATACTGGTATTGAAGAAATCGATGTTATTAAGAGCTAGAATAGAATTACCAAGTCTCTGCATTCTAGTTAATGGTGCATTATACCTATAATTAGTTGAGTACGCTTTAACGAAAAATGTGTCATCTGATCTAGTACAGTATTGAGGTATCCGAAAATAAATGAATGATAATAATTCTGGGCAACTGATGTCGTTATTATACAGCTTATAAAGTATGACCATGTCCATGATAATATGTCTATGGTACAAAGTTTGCAGATGAAGTTTGTGTAACAAGAAGTCATATGGAGTACTTTTTCCTGAATTTCCCATCTTAAAATTAATAAAGCGTAAAAATTTGTTTTGAATTTTTTCAATCTCTTTGATGTGTACATTATAATATGGAGTCCACACTGTTGAAGCATATTCAATTTTAGATTGCACTAAAGAACAATATAAAATTTTCAATGAATTTATGTTTTTAAAATGATAAGTATTCAGAATTATAATACCTAGCATCTTTAGTGCTTGTTTCTTTATGAAAGTAAGATGAGTCACGAAATTTAAAGAAGAATCACATAAAATCCCCAAATCCTTTACAACTGAGACACGAGAAATTACTCTATTACCAATCTTGTAATCAAACAAAGTAGGATCTTTATGTCTATAAAAAGTAATTGTGTTACATTTTGAAATATTTAACTGCATTAAATTTCTATCACACCAATCCAAGATAACATCAATACCATTTTGAAGGTAATGGTAGTCCAAATAGCTTTTTACAGTAGCATAAATTTATAGGTCGTCTGCAAATAAGAGAAAATACACTCCAGACAAATCAGCACCAATGTCATTGATAAATATACTAAAATGAAAGGGACCCAAATGAGAACCCTGGGGTACCCCTGACGTAACTATAATAGGAGAGGAAACAGAATCTAGTATTTTCACAGACTGAGTTCGAATTGATAAATAACTTTTGAACCAAGAAAATATAGAACCAGTAAAACCAATTGCTTCCAATTTTTTTAATAGAATTGTATGGCTCACTCTATCGAAAGCTTTACTTGAATCCATATAAATGACATCCACTTGCTGACCACTACTGACATTATTAAATATAAAATCCTCGAGCACTAACAGATTGCTACTGGTGTAATGATTATGGGAAAAGCAATGCTGCTCAGGAACGGCAATTACTGACTTCTTGATAAGTCAAAGGAGTGCTCGTTATCCGAACCACGTTTCATTTGGAATATTACACCTCGATGTGATACACCTTTGCCTGCGTCTAATTCCACCGTCTGTTATAATTTATTGACATCGGTACGACACGCGTGGATTGTCCCAGAAGAGATTTATTATGGTATTCTGTAATACCAGGGGCAAAGTAAAAGAAAAAAGGTAAGGTTATTACATATACCGTACTTCGAAAACAGTGTTCTCTGGCGGATTCTTGCCAATTTTTTCATGTCATCCCAATCTTAGATTTCCTTTAGTTTTCAATTGTAGTTTGTGGGACAACTTTTATTTAGAATCAAATGATTATCCATCAGCAAAAATTTTACACAAATCTCTATCGATAAATGGTGTGAAAAGTAAGGCAAGGGATGAATTCAATGTTATTTGCATATTATCGATTAACAAAATTTCTTTTGGCATTAAACCAACAATAATACCCATAATAAATTTATCCTTTATTTGGAATGGATGAAGGATTGACTAAAACACATTGTGCTTAATCGTGCTCCATGCAAAACTCTGTAAAGAATGAATTACTTCAATAGATTTGAGTTAGTTTGAATAAACTTTCGGTGGCAATGTATAAAATATTAGAATATTTACAGAAATTGCGCCAAATTGCTGGAATTAGGGGAGTTTTCAGAACTTTTTTAAATCAACTGCTGGTGGACCCTGTATTGTACGGTCCTATAATATTTTATTACCTAATTGCTTCCCAATAAATACTGAATCATATAACGGTTAGATAAATAGGTTTTGATTATCCCATCAGCTCAAAACGTTCTCCATTTATAAAAATATTGAATGTTGCATGTTTTCGAATATTCAATTAAAACTGCTGTTTCAATAATTTGTTATATACCGTAATGAATTTAAATGTTCTAATTACATTTATGGATGTCTACATTTAAGGCATAAAAACATGATATTTTTGCTTTTTCCAGACGATGATGAGAAACCTGCAAAATTGTATAAGTTGTATAAGTTGGTGATGATTAATGTAACGATGAAGAGATGCCAGTTTCTGATAAAATGAACGTTGGAAAAATGGATATAAATTTGAATATGGGTTTAAATTCTCCAGGTGAGAGGATGTACATACTCCCAGCTGAGAAAACTAACGTCAACGGAGTAGAATGTAGTGTTAATATTTTGAAGAGAGTTGAGGATAATGAGACGAGAGGAAGTGAACTGTGTTGACACGTGTGAATGCCACACTAGGAGATGAAGGAATATTGAAATTATAGATAGAAAGTGAGAGGGACAGAGAACCATATTGTGAGGTATGCAACAAGTGCTTTAGGGTTAAAGACAACCTGAGATCACATATAAGAAAAACCATACCAATGTGATAAGTGTCAAAAGCTGTTTTGTCATAGCAGCACCCTGGAACAGCACTCAAAGCAATCCTACAAAAGGAGAACACTCAAAACAGGGAATAATATATTACATACACTTTCATTACCAACATTACTGTCATTGGTGAGAAAGAATAAAATCAAAATATTTGAAAGAGAAAAATGGAGTTTCGTTCGTACACATAAAACTGAAAAGAAAGTGTATTTATTGAGGTGTATTTATTATTGTAAATTCTTTATAAATTTATAATTATACTACAAGGTAATTTTTTTAATAAATAATTAAGATTTTTTAACACTTCTATCCATTAATAATTGATCAGAATATTAACTAGAAATTTGTTAAGGAACCCTTTGTTGCCTACTGGTTTCTCCAGAAATTTTTCGTCATAATAATAACCGTCATCATATATCACATGCGTAATGCGGGCGTACCAGCAGCTCTTTTTCTACAAAAACAGCACGTAATGGCTATAGTTATTGGCACTTAAAGCACCTTCAAAGTTTGAAATTACAGTCAAACACCAATTTAGTATATCCCCGTCTAATGTTTACCCACATTTAGTGTTAATTTTTCAGTCCATCAACCCCCATACAAACTTATGATTTTCCTCAATTTAGTGTTTTACCCAGGGCATCGAACCGTAATTTTTTTCGCTCCGGTTTTCATTCCGGTTCACCCAAAACACTAAATTTTGGTTCGGTTCCGGTTTCGCTCCGGCAAGCATCAGTGAACCGGTTCGAACCGGTTTTTTTTCGCTCCGACCTTAAAATATTTTTTTTTCATTTTCAAGAATTGATTTATTAAGTAATTTTCTTATTAAATCAAATACATCTTCACTATAAAAGTAGTGATATTTAAAAAACATAAAACGAAAATAAATTATTTAAATGTGAATATTTAGTATGTATCTTATTTATTTAACATTATATTTTGAATTGAATATTTACAAACCATAAATGCGCCGCAAATGATTTCAACATATTAGGAAAGTATAAAGTAAATTATAAATGAGCACGTTTTCTGCGATAGCGTATCCTAAACTTATTATGTTATGCAAAGCATTCATCTCATTTTCTAATTTACTGTGCTTAGTCCTTAGTACATACTAAATTTTATCAATAGCTAAGGAAAAAAATTGCATCCTGATAGAAGGACGGACAGACCTAAGCTAATATGCGCTAAAGCTGGAATGCCTAATTATGAGTTATTAATATTTTTATTTACAAATCGTGCGGTAAAATAAGAGATCGCGTTATCTCAATAGTGCCAGTAAGTCGAGTAAGATATTATGTTATTTTCATTAACAATTTGTAGATCACGTCCACTGCTTGTATTATAGTAAAAACTGTAAATGCACGGCTTAATTTTTTCATTCAGAGATTACTTAAATGGATGAAAAATCTATAAAATATCTATGAGGAAGAAGCCCGTAGAAATTGAGGGCCCGAGAATTCAGAAAGGCTGAGAAATGTTTATTAAGATGATACAAATTTACGATGACTGAATATTTTTAATCACTTACGTAGTGTGAGAACGACGTTAAACTTCATTATTTCATGAAATTGAAATGATAAGTACCGTTTCAAAAAATTATTACTAAGCGAAAGCATGTGATTTTCACCCGGCAGCAAATAAAAAACATCTACGTACGTCTACATATTACCCTGCAATCAAACATGCAAACAAAAAGAAAATAAGACTTATTCGGCCTGTCGTGAACTTTCTTCAGGCGGAGTCTCTAATGTGGGTGTCTGCAGTCGGCAAAATATTTCACTAAAAATAACTAATTCGCATTCATATTTAATTTCTCTTCAGTTTTAAGCAACCAATACGAATATGTGTGCTCATTTTCAGATGCACTCTATAAAATAAATAGAAATTTACTAACCTATAACCAGTGGCGGATCCAAGGGTGGGTGATGGCGGCGATCACCCCCTCCTTGGATAACCCCACTGCACTCCACTGGGCGCTTCCTTAAATTCATTCCGTGCAAAAATCCTCAATTATACGCCCCAGATTAGGTCTGTATAGCAAGGGAAAGAAGGATTCTGATAGGGGTAGGGATTTTCTAAATATAGGGCAGTTGGCAGGAGCGGATTCGATAGGTGGAGGGGCGATCGCCCACCCATTGAGAAGTTTCTGGATCCGCCCCTGCCTATAACAAAGGATAACCGAAGTAAGAATATCTCAAAACCACGACTGCGGAGCGATCCTTCCTGGGTAAGTTTTAGAGAATGACTACCACAATACAAGGCTTCAATGGTTATGGAGAGGGAGTGAAACTATATGGGGACAATGACCTCCAACTTTAAGGAAAATCCAAGTTAAGAATCGGGAAATATTTTTGCCGGGAACACACTCTACGGGGTATGCTCGGGGGAGGGTAGCAAGACAATTAGATACTGTCTTCAAAGTACCGCCCAAGTTCCTTTCCAGTAGCCTCGTTTTACAGGTAATCTCAGCAGGATGTATTGTAGACCCTCTCTCTATGTATTGAGATGCACATGGAAAATCCTACTATTGAGCCAACAGATATTATCACAAAGACACATCCTTCCCAAGGCTGAGGACAATGTGTCTCAAGAAACCCTTTTCTTATTCGGTTTCTAAACGTAAGGCTTTCAGAAAGACTCAAACTATACTTTCGCTCCCACTTTTTATGCGAACCGAAATATATGGAACCAAATAAATAACGGTTTTCGGTTTCGGTTCAGGAAGTAAATTTTTTCTCGGTTCGGGTTCACTCCAGGAAAAATAACGGTTTTTTCTGGTTTTGGTTTTCGGTTCGATGCCCTGGTTGATAATAATTTCAATAATTTTTTTTATTTCATGTCAACTATATAAAAAAGTACCTGAATGCAGAATAGTATTTAGTATTCCGTGGTATGGTTGTAGCTTTATATGTGCCCTTCACTTTATGGTTTAGTTTTACTACTACATCCATGGTTTTTTGTCAAAATGAGTGTGTACCACTCGTACCACTTTAGAAAAACCTATGGTTGTATGTACCTAGCTTCTGCAGTTTCACCATATGTCACCTGTCACAGTCCGCAAATTACCTGCAAGTTTTATAGTTTTCTCAAGTTGTCATAAGTTTCAACAAGTAAGTGTAATAATTGGAAATTGCATTGATTTGTTACGGTTAATTACATTATGTTCCAATTTTATTTAATATGTATTTGTTTGTTATTTAGAAAAATAACATCAACCCGTTCAAACGCACCATGAGTTTATATCGTTTTTCAAGACATCATCATCTCAGTTCCACGTAAGTGAAATCATAAGAAAATTGAAATTAATTTATACTTATCTTAAGTATTAAGTACATAATTCATTCTAATTTTATTGGAATATTAATGTTTGTTTTTTTAGAAAATAACATCAACCTGATCAAAAATCAAAAGCACTACTAAGAATCATCGTCATCGGTTCTAAGTGAAGTCATACGAAAATTGCAATTAAGTTGTTACAGTTAAGTACATTATTTATATGTACTTATTATATGTTAATTAAATTTTTTTTTTAGAAAATCAAATGTCAACCATGTTACCAACAAGAAAATGATGGGGTTGAAATTGACAAGATGAATTGTCAAAAGAGTATCATTATATTAAAAATTCTAAACAAGATGGATGTTTTATGTGAAATCTGTATTGGGAACTTTTCTGTGACTTCTTGAAGCAGATGTGATATTACAAGACACAGCTTCTGACAAGCATAGGAAAGCTTTACAGCCTTCTTCTTCATCTGCAAAGATGACTTATTTTCTCCACCACACAGAATTTCGAATGAAAGAAAGAGAATTAGCTATTGCTGAGCTTCTTTTTTCTTTTCACACAATATATCACAATCACAGCTTTCGTTCAATGGACTGTACATCCAAGTTGATTAAAAAATTATTTGAAAGAAAATTCTCATGTGCAAGGATGAAAACTGAAGCTATTGTAAAAAAAAAAAAGGTATTAGCACCACGCATTAGAAGAGCTTAAAAAAGAATTGCAGACTCAGCTATATATCTGTGTTTTCTGATGCGGCTAACCATAAAGACAAAACTTTTTCCTACACTCGTTCCAGTGGCGGATTTGGAACCTTGCTGCACTTAGGTCACATTATTTTTCCTCCCACTTAAAATAAATTTCAATAAAATTTATTTAATTTATATATTATACCAGAGGAGTAATCCATTTTTTTCCCGGCTATTTATGGTTATTACCTTGAAAAGCTTTCTTAGGTGGCCACCTATGGTTTTTCATGATTTTGAAGTAATCTTCTTTATACTGAAAAGCCCTCTTTACCATACTATATTGACGGTTTTGCAATTTGGTGAATGAATATACAAAACCGACTGCCCCAAAATCCTTATTGCAAATGCGCCACTGACTCGTTCTTTATTTTGATTCAAAAAGTGGAGTGAAAATTAAAATTCTTGATTTTGTATCGCTACCTGGAGAAACTGCAGAACTTATTAGCAATTCTTTTTTAACATTTCTTGAAGAAAACAATTTACCTAAATAATTAGTTGCATATTGCGCTTATAACGCAAATACTAACTTTGGTGGCAATGTTTGAAAAGGCACTAACAATGTCTTTACTAAACTGAATACTAGTATGGACCAAAAGGTTTTTGGAGTTGGTTGTGCAGCTCATATAGTTCACAACTCAATTCAAACTGCTGCTGATCTTTTATCAGTAGACGTTGAGAATATTATTGTAAAAATTTTAGCCATCTTTTACATATACATTGTAAGAGTAGAGTCGAAAGAATTTTGTGAAGACGCAGAAGTGGAATACCAAGGCCTTTTAGGTTACAGTAAAACCAGATGACTCAGTTTAATGCCTGCAATTGAGAGGATCCTGAAATTATTCAGTCCCTTTAAGTCATTTTTTAATTGATTGTTATGTGTCAAAGAGTAATTGAATTGTTTCTCAAAGATAATAGCTCTGAATTGTGGTTAATGTTTCTCCATAGGCAACAATGTTTGATATGAGTCAAAAATATTGAACAAAATACAAATACAGTGAAACCTCTCTTAAGTGGACACCTCCGTAAAGCGGACACTTACTCTAGGGTCCCAGCCGGAAGCATCACAAATTACACGGTAAGCAACCTCTCCAAAATGGACACACTCCAATACAGATGTGGACACTTTGAAAGGCATCCCTTTTGTACTTACAACCTCCCCATAAAGGACACTCTGGAGGGCTCAAAACAATGTATGCACATATTAATTACTTGGGAACCAAACTACATTTTACGAATTAGACAGCAACAATACTGCCATGAAAGAAAATGCCAGTACAGCCATTGCCTTATCGCCACGATCTTCAGTGAGAAAAGTCATTACCGTCTCCAAATTGGGATTAGCATTTTGGATATTTTGCATCATATGCACAAGTAAGTATTTTTAATATAATATCGTATCATAAAAACAATACAAATATAATAACTGTATTATCATGTAGCTCATTCAGTACTTAAAAACGGTATTCTTGCATATTTTTTCCAAGACAATATTTTTAATTATTGTTATTATAGGAGAGATTTCACAACATTTACATTATAAATGCACAGGCAAAAGAAGTCATCTCTGAAGTCCACCCTAGGTCATTATGAAGAAAGTGAATACGGTACACTCGAGAGTTTTTTTCTGAAGAGAAAGTGAGCTGTTCTCATAGTTTATCTGCAGACGTAAATTTGAAAACTGTTTCAGAGTGGCAAAATAAGTTGCCGTCAATATTCAAACCATACTCGGCGGAAAAAATTTTGAACACAGCTGAAACAGGTTTGTTTTTCCATGCAATCCCAGAAAAAAACATGGCCTTAAAGGGAAAATGTCTGCAGGGAGTGGCGAAGGACCGTTTGACTATACTTTTGTGTACACATGAAATACCCCTTGTTATTGGCAAATCCATGGTGTTTTAAACGTATCACGCAGACAAATTGAATATCATATGGAATCCAACGATAAATTTTGGATGACTAGAGATATTATGACGGAATGGGTGACCAAGTTAGACAAAAAATGATGCGTGAACGATGAAGGACATGAGGACTAAGATGAAAATACAGAAGATCCAAATTAAAAGAAACATAGACATGCATTAGATTAATTAACAAATTTAAAAGACTTTAAGCAAAAACGAATAGTTTGGTCTGAAACTGGTGACATAATTATACACAATGAAAATGAAGTTGCCAAAATGAAACCTTCCAAGCAAAGCACATCATTTCTTAATATAAACTAATCATTATGTATGTTCATAATTAAGCAAATGCACAATATATTCAATAATAAAAACTGTATATGTAACAAATTACAATTACATATACTTAATTCATTGCTTTTCCTTTGTTTCTTGTTATGTGTATTACGTGCTTATATATTTGTACATTTTATACAAAGTATTAGATTTATTCTCCCCCTTATTAGATGTATTTTTACTCTGCATATTCAATTTGTATGCATTTTATATTTATTATATTCAAACCTCGGATGTTGACCTCTCCAAAAGGGACCTCTATATAGTGGACACTTTATTCTGTCCCACTGGTGTCCGCTTTAGAGGTGTTTCACTGTACTATTATGGAAGTCTCAGAGCAACTTGATATGCTCAAAACAAAATACAGAGAACGTCTTGAATCATGATGTTCCAATTGGTATTAGAAGAGATTTAAGAATCTTAGAAGACGACAGAAGCATTAATAAAAATCGGTTCATCTCCCACAAAAATTTTTTAACTGTATACAACATTTGGAACTGTGGTCATCACAGTTTTTAGAAATGAATACATTTAAGTGGGCAAGCCTTAAACTATATCCTGCCAGGAGCTTGAGGCATCGCTCGAGTATGTAATTTCTAATTTCGAAAAGTCATGGGATAGCTTTTCGATGAAATTTTCTTTGTAAGAAAGTATGCCATTGGTTCCAAAATTGAAGGATGGAATGAGAAAAAAATTCATACGGATGTGAGAAGGGTTGAAATATTTGAGTATTTAGACAGTGTCCCCTATGAAAATGTAAAAAGAATAGTGAAATTTGCTGTTTACCTGAGACAAATGCTGTCACAGCAAGAAAATTTTCAATGGTGAATAAATTATGGACTGCAGAAAAATGCAACTAATAACAGACACCGTAAAGGCCACTCTTATTGTTAAATACAATATGGTCAACTCTTGCCAAGTTTACCAATGTAAAATCAAACAATAATGAATTATTGAAAAAAATTCATTCCACTGAAAAATATATTTCAATTATTCTTTTTATATGTTTTTTGTATATAAGTTTTAAATGTGACTGTATTAACAGTATGTATAGTTGTAAAATAATGAACTAATTAATAAAAAAATGGATTATTTTATCTCCGTTAAAAATGTAGTTTTTAAGACTTCAATATTTATATATTATCAAAGTGTTTTTATTACGTTAAAAATACGGGTTTTATTGTTTTCTTCATTTTGTACTGCATTGAGCTTTTGGAAATCAAGTCACTTTAACTGTACCCATTATTGAAAGTAGGCTGAAATGCTTGCAGAATGCAAGCACCTACTAGCACAAAGGATAAGGACACATTCCAGAAACTCTCCTTATCCCCCTCTAACATGCACTTATTTCATTCCATAAGTCATTTCATGCATTAAATACCAACTCTAAACAATTTACACTAAATATGCTCACTAATAGGAGACAGATGAGGGCATCTCTACGTAACTTTTTCAAAAAATATCAATCAAAAACATTCTATTTATCAAAAGACAATTTTTTTTAACAAGTGATGAGATTTTGAAAATCAATGTTTTGATGGAAAGTTTTAAGGAAACAATTTATATATTATAAATAGAAATAAATATATGAAATACTTTCAGTTGTTTTAAGAATATATTTTTAAAAACAACTGCTTCTAATTTATCCTTTCCACTACAACACATCAATTTAAAAACATTTTCCACATTACAGTCGAGAGCTCGTATTAAAAATTTTAAACATACCTCACGTGAGTAATTGTAAAATAAGCCTTATATTCAAGTTAATTTCTTTTTAGTAAATCATCAGTTCTCTCACATATACGAACCTCTTTGTGGGCATGAAAGGAAAATAAACATTAAGTTCATTTATTTGCTATACATCAATTTTCTATCATTTATTACATTCTGTATGCACAAGAAGGAAATTGTACATCTTTACATACATATTTGTAGTACACATTACTTACTTCAGGTAGTACAGATATTGTTTTTGTTCACAACAATTGATAATTCCGCATAAGAAATTTTCTTATATAGAAATTAATTATGACTTTCTAGTTGGACTTTTCACAAACATTTACTGAATAAATGGTATTAATGGGGAAATTTACACTCAATTTTTCAACATTCCATCTTTTAAACTTTTGGAGATGTTCACACAATAAATTTTTATTGTGTTTTGAGTCTAAATTTTACATATTTAAAAACTCAAACTTGAAGAAATACATTAAATGCTGAATAGTTTTCCATGATACAAGCATTATAACATGAATGTTTAATGATTTTCTAATTGAAATGATAATTTTAAAATTTTACCTTTAATAATTGACTTGTGGGGAATAACTATAGTATATCCATCTACAAATATTTGGTTGTGTTAGCAAAGCCTTTTAAGAAGTATATATTTATTGATTTTATGTTATTATATTGTTAACTGCTATTCGGATTTCTGCCAATTCAGTACATGGCTTTATTATGTTTTATTTTTGCAGATAACATGTATCCTCTTAGAATATGCAGTGTGGACGATGATGGGAACCCTGATACAAAAACAGCTGAAATTGTAGAAGTTGAAGGTGATTCATGTAATGAAACGTCAACTTTTAAAAAGAGGTTGGCCCTACGGTGAGTTAGATGTTACAAAAGTATATATGTAACTCCTTAATCATACAAGGCAAATATTTAGACAAAACACAAAAACAAGAAAGATAAAAGGTGGGCAAGAAAGGAAAAAATATATACAAAGAGGCCAGACTTGCAGGTTTACAGGTTATTAATCATCATCAATCTCTCATACACTAACACAAGCACTAATCCTAAGGTGGAAAGGGTCAAGAGAGGGGTTTAAGAGATGTTAACCCGTGCCAGGGACTCACACTATTACTGGTAGATTTGTGTATCTGTACAATCACTACAGGGACTTACTCAGCAACCACACACATTCGCACAAAGGGGGAAAAAGGGGAAAGGAAATGGGACTTGAAAGTAAATGGGACGTGAGAGGAAATGGAACGTGAAAGGAAATGGGAAGTGAAAGGAAATGGGACGTGAAAGGAAATGGGACGTGAAAGGAAATGGGAAGTGAGAGGAAATGCAACGTGAAAGGAAATGGGACGTGAAAGGAAATGGGACGTGAAAGGAAATGGGACGAGAAAGGAAATGGGACGAGAAAGGAAATGGGACGAGAAAGGAAATGGGACGTGAAAGGAAATGGGACAGGAAAGGAAATAATACCAGATTTACAGTAAGTAATTCTGCGCTACAGACCAGATATCACACACATCTGCAGGTTTGTCTTTTGACAACAACAGGGACCTGTCAGACAGAAACACACGCACTCATGTAACACTAACAACTCCAGATATTTAGTGAAACACTAAATACGTATTTCGAGAGCAAGGCTCTCATCAGTACTAGCGGCTGAAGTGGAATGATGGGGATGTATGTAATGTGTGGTATTTAAATAGAGGCATGTTTGTGTGGAAGTGAGAGGAGGGAGAGGGCTGATGGTTAAAATGTTAAGAGAAGAATGGGGGAGAGCGCCGCGGTCGTTATTCATAATGAGCATTATCCTCGAAACGTGTAATTAGCATTTCACTGAATATCTAGAGTTGTGAGTGTTGCTTGAGTGTGTGTTTCTCTCTGACAGGTCCCTGTTGTTATCAAAAGACAAACCTGCAGTCATCATTTGTGATACCTGATCCCTGGTGTGGAATTACTTCTCGTAAACCTGGTATTGTTCCCTTTAGTTTCCCCCTTTTTTGCTAATTGTACAAACGTGTGTAGTTGCCGAGTAGATCCCTGTCGTGATTGTACAGATTCACTAACCTACCAGCAATGGTGGCACTCGTCTAGGACCAGTGGCCATCATCAACTGGGTGCAGAGCCAACTCACCACAGAGACTAATAAAATTTTGTTATTACATACAGACTGTATTAGTATATAATAACAATATTATTTATTTATTTTACCAAATTCTATGGGGTGTTAATCATTAAAAATCTGTTTACCTCCCATTACTCACTGGTTTTCTACTTCATATAAATACCGTATATACTCGTGTATATGCCGACTCCATGTATAGTACGACCCCTGATTTTTTGGTGAATAAACCTGATTTTATCATATATCTCTTTTATAGTACGACTCCAGCTTTCTACCGGGGTCGATATATTTCGTTTCGATAGCTCGATGGTTACTAGCGAGATATATCGAACGACCTTGATTTTCCACACCACCATAGAATAGACCGTAAATATCGTAAATAGTATTTCTTGCGAGTACACTAAAATTCGGATAAGTTAAGTATCTTACTCCTAAAACATTTAATAAAAAGTGATATGAATCATGATTGCACAAGATGAAATAAAATCGTAACAATTCTAGTATGTCTGGATTACGTTCCGCGTACGTAATGGTTCCACTCGCACATCTATTTAATAGGTAGGGATAACGGATAAAAAGAAATTACTTTGTAATATTCCACAGTCTTTATTGTTTCTTCAATCACACACCGACCGGTTTACACTACAAAATCATTCTAATGGTGTTACTAACCGACGTAATACCTTTAGAATGACTTCGTAGTGGAAACCGATCGGTGTGTGATTGAAGAAACAATAAAGACTGTTGAATATTACAAAAATAATTTCTTTTTTCCAAGATGTCGAAATTCCATAAAGTCTACGATACTTTTCGTCCAACTCGTTCCAATCAATCCCTTGTAAAAAGACGCAACCAACGATGTACATACATAAAATTCAAGAAAGGAAGTGCCCGTAAATCTTCACTTATATCAAGTATTTGTGAATTTGAAGCTGTATATATGAAAAAGATTCTACTCTTCACGAAACAACATAACAACGATAAAGGACCTCACTGTTAACGTTAGCCTACCATTAGAATGCGTGCGGGTGGCATAACTCCACCGAAAATGCCCCTGAAGATACATGAATTTTAAATCCTCAAATGCATTACTCGTGTATAGTACGATCCCCAATTTTTGCAATAAAAATTTGGTCGTAAAAACTCGTACTATACACGAGTATATACGGTATACCTAAAAGATATTATACATACACAATTTCACATTTGGGAATGAAATTCAAAAAATCTACCACAAAACTTAAAGGCAATTTCACTTTCCACTACATCATACTCATTTACAATCCCCATCTTTCTTCCATTGAAATTTCAACTGGTCTCAACTACTACGTAATATTCTATTAAATTTAATGTGACATATTAACTGCTATCGCTTCTACTATGACCATTCTCAGAATGGTAATAGTATACAACAGAGCTGCAAAACACTTCAAATTTTGGGGTGGTTCAGTTCAGTTAAATTTAGTAGAATATTACTTTACTTGCTGAGACCAGTTGCAATTTCTACGGAAGAAAGATGGGGATTGTAAATGAGTGTAATGTAGTGAAAAGTGAAATTGTCTTTAAGTTTTGTGGTGGTATTTTTTAATTTAATCCCCAAATGTGAAATTGTATATGCATTATTTCCCTTAGGTTTATCTATATGAAGTAAAAAAAATGAATAAAGGGAAGTAAACTGAGATTTCCAATGATTAACACCCCGTAGCATTTGGTAAATTAAATCATATTATTATTAACTAAGTTTGCATTTAATAAAATTTCATTAGTCACTGCAGTGAGTTGGCTCTGCATCCAGTCGGCCATCGTCACCTGTCCCATTTCGTCCTGGCATGGGTTAACACATCGTGAACCCCTCCCTTGATCCTTTCACCTTAGGATTAGTGCCTGCTCTAGTGAGTATATGAGCGATTGACAACAGGTCCCTCGTGATGACTAATAACCTGTAAACCTGCATGTGAAAAAATGAATCCAAGTGCTTGTTGCTGAATTGACCCAGCTGAGAGCATGTATGTACTCTAAGATGAGAAAGCTGATGTTACTAGAGTGGAATCAAGTGTTGCAGAGTTAGGATAGACACAAGATAAAGTGGACTATGTTGACACAAGTGTGGATAAAACTCTAGAAGACGAATAAACATCGAAGTTAAAGATAGAAAGTGAGCCTGACATAGAGGGAGGGAGTCAGCGGGAGAGAAGAGGGCGCTCCTCTTAGAGTCGAGGAGAAATAGAGAGAGAACAGTTTAAGTGTCATCACTACAGAATGAATTTTGAAACAAAGGATGAATTAATATGTTCGGGAGTACACGGTTATAAGCTAAATGGGGATATAGGCAGTGAAAAATGAGATTTACAAGACAGCATCTATGTTAGCAGTAGATCGAAACATAATATGAATGAAGTTCATATTAAAGGATTGGAGAGAAAAATGTCAGGTAACGTAAACGATGCTGGAGGTTTTAAGTGTCATCACTGCAGAATGGATTTTGAAACAGGATGAATTAATAAGACTTTCGGGAGTGCATGATTAAGAGCTTTTCAGAAAATTAAGCTCGAAGAAATGGATCCAATCGTTTGTAGTTGAATTTCCCCACGTGAGAGCATGTATGTACTCCCAGATGGGAAAGCTGATATTACTGGAGTGGAATCAAGTGTTGCAGAGGTAGGATAGGGAGACGAGATGAAGTGGACTGTATTGACACAAATGTGGATGCCACTCTAGAAGATGAATAAATATTTATGGTAAAGATAGAAAGTGAGAGTGATACAGAGGGAGGGAGTGAGCGGCAGAGAAGAGGGCACTCCTCTTGGAGCAAAGGCGAGAACGGGGGAACGTTTTAAGTGCCATCACTGCAGAATGGATTTTGAAAAAAAGGATGATTAATAAGATGTTTGCGAGTACATGGTTATGAGCTAAATGGGGATATGTGCAGTGAAAAATGAGATTTACAGGACTATTTATGTTAACTGCAGATCTAAACGTAATACAAATGAAGTTCATATTTAAAGGATTGAAGAGGAAAAGGTCAGAGAAAGTAAACGATGCTGGAGGTTGGAGATATGTATGTGAATATGTGGTAAAGGTTACAATAAGACAAGTCAATTGGAAATATATTTAAGAGAACATAGCAGGAGACTTTTGCTTGTGGTATTTACAACAAAGGATTAAGTAAAAATTACACTTTTACAAGACAAGCTCATCAACACAGTTCAAAAACTATATGCATGTAAACATATGCTATGCGATTTACTCAAAATTCTAATCTTATAAGTCATAGGCAAATAAATAGCTATGAAATACCTCATGCATGTGTCATACTTGGTATGAGATTGCTAGAAAAACAACTTACAAGACAAGAGAGTCCAACAGAAGCACCCTCTCACTCCCTCCCTCTGTCTCACTCACTCACTAACCACTTGAGAGGGTGTGCCGTATATTTCGTCATGGCCTGTCGTAAACCATTTGCATATGCCGTATATATCCATCATGCTGTTTTTCGGGACATCTGCTATGGGTATGCTGAAATAGTCCGTCATGAAGCTTATCCGGCATCTAGTTGTGTCCTTCTAGTACAGGTGAAGAAATATTCTCAGAAGATTGAGAAGGATATTTGTGATATTATAGACAAAAGTGATTCCAGTGAAGATTTGGAGGACGTTTATATAAACATTATGTAAGTGACAGTATATATGGGAGGGGGGGAAATTGAATTATTTGAAAAAAAATCTATTTCTCAGAATTAAATACCCAAATGGGAAGGGCTCTTTGAAAAAAAGTACCCACTCAAGTGGTGAATTTCAACATTCCTTCATCTCCTATACTGGCATCCACACTTGTGTCAACACAGTTCACCTTTTCCCATCTCCCTATTCTAACTCTCCATCACTTGATTCCACTCTAGTAACTTCATCTTTCTTATCTTGGAGTACATATATCCTCACACAAGGAGAAATTCAAATACAAACACCTGGATCCATTCCTTCAATCCTCATTTTTTCAAAAGCTCATAACCATACACTCCCAAAAGTCTTATTTATTCATCATCATTTCAAAATCCATTCTGCACTGACGACACTTAAAACCTCCAGCATCATTTACATTATCTGACATCTTCCTCTTCAATCCTTTTATATGTACTTCATTTGTATTACGTTTAGATCTGCAGTTAACATAAATAGTCCTGTAAATCTCATTTTTCACTGCACATATCCCCATTTAGCTCATAACCATCTACTCGCAAACATCTTATTAATCATCCTTTTTTTCAAAATCCATTCTGCAGTGATGACACTTAAAACGTTCCCTCGTTCTCGCCTCTGCTCCAAGAGGAGTGCCCTCTTCTCTGCCGCTCACTCCCTCCCTCTGTATCACTCTCACTTTCTATCTTTACCAAAATATTTCTTCATCTTCTAGAGTGGCATCCACATTTGTGTCAATACAGTCCACTTCATCTCGTCTCCCTATCCTACCTCTGCAACACTTGATTCCATTCCAGTAATATCAGCTTTCCCATCTTGGAGTACATACGTGCTCTCACGTGGGGAAATTCAACTACAAACGATTGGATCCATTTCTTCGATCTTAATTTTCTGAAAAGCTCTTAATCATGCACTCCCAAAAGTCTTATTAATTCATCCTGTTTCAAAATCCATTCTGCAGTGATGACACTTAAAACCTCCAGCATCGTTTACGTTATCTGACATTTTTCTCTCCAATCCTTTAATATGAACTTCATTCATATTATGTTTCCATCTACTGCTAACATAGATGTTGTCTTGTAAATCTCATTTTTCACTGCACATACCCCCATTTAGCTCATAACCGTGTACTCCCAAACATCTTATTAATTCATCCTTTATTCAAATCCATTCTGCAGTGATGACACTTAAACTGTTCTCTCTCTCTCTCTCCTCGACTCTAAGAAAAGTGCCCTCTTCTCTCCCGCTGACTCCCTCCCTCTATATCAGGCACACTTTCTATCTTTAACTTAAATGTTTCTTCGTCTTCTAGCGTAGTATCCACACTTGTGTCAACATCGTCCACTTTATCTCTTCTCTCTATCCTAACCCTGCAACACTTGATTCCACTCTAGCAACATCACCTTTCTCATCTTGGACTACATACATGCTCTCATCTGGGGCAATTCAACAACAAACACTTGAATCCCGTTTTTCATTTAAAGGTTTATAGGTTATTAACACTTTCAAAGCGGCATGACTGGAATTCCAGTCATGCTGCATTGAAATTATTAATCGTCACAAGCGACCTGCTGTCAAATCGCTCGTATACTCACTAGCACAGGCACTAATCCTAATGTGAAAGGATCAAGGGAGGGGTTTACAATGCGTTAACCCATGCCAGGGCGGAATGGGACACTGGGATCCATTTCTTCAAGCTTAATTTTTTCAAAAGTTGATTAACCAATACATCAATCAGCTTCAACTTCTTCAATTTCTGCTCTCTTCCTATCAGGTTTCCCATCAACTTTCACACTGTATCTTCTATAAGGATATACCTTATCTGGAAAAAAAAACAAAGTCATGTACTGAATTTGCAGAAATCCATATAGCAGTCAACTACATAATAATGTTAACTGAATAAATATACACTTCTTATTATAAGGTTTTGTTAACACGACACAACAAAATACAGTAAAACCTCGTTATTTCAAAGTTCCAAGGACCCAAAAAATAGGACTCAGAAGTATCCAGGTTAAAATATACAAACTTTCATAAAAATCTAACCTTCTTATGATCTGCTACTTGGGCAGCAAAATCACAATACATAAACTTATATATCGGTTCTACAAATGAATTGTCCTTACAAGTTAGTATAAACGGTTTATTCAACAGAGCTGAATTGAACACTTAGTTCGCAAACACCACCTCATGTGAAAAACTGGCTCGAGTGCTTATCCCAAATTTTCAACTACATTTCAAGTTACTTTTTTGTTACATTTTGGAAGACGTCCAACCGTTCACAGAAAGATTTCCACTCGCCTATCCAACTGCCAACAAACTTTCTCCTAGATAACAAACCCATAAGTTATTTATTGTAGAACTGCATTATGAAAACTTAAACAAAAAATGAGCGTTGCATTATGACACACTAATTACCAGGAGTAGAGTGAAACTGCTTGTCGGTAAAATAGAATATTGCAACGGCAAGTGAATTTTAGACCTTAAATATGAGTTTAACTTAAAATGCAATAAGAATACTTAATATGCATTAGTTAATAAAAAATTGTAAATAACAAATATTACGGAAATGAGGCAGCGATTTAAATACCTGCGTAAATCTTTGCCTCTCAAAAGGCTGATCTTAAAGCTTCGCTTACCTTCCTTTTGATCAGTTGCCTCAAATCTCGCTCAAAACAGTCACACTGACAATGTGCTGTGAGACAAACTGCTGATTTCACGTTAGTTACAAACTTCATGAGAACACCCAAGTCATACGACAACCAGCTGTAGGAATATTTATTGTGCTCTTATTGTAAGACATTATGGAAAAACCACTAGGTTTTTACTTTTCGCTCATCACTTATTCATGCGAAAAACAAACGCATGACCGTTTTAGAGATGACATTCCGTATAACTTCGTACAAATTTATTTAAAGATTGGTTCAGTAACATAAAACAATATTCCACGGTCTTTTCTGAGGCATATGACTTTCTCATGAGAAACACTTTGCCCAGGTTTGGCAGATCATGAGGACTGAGATAATAGGGGGTCAATGCAACTTCTGTTCATTTCAGCTTGGTTCTCCAATTTCACTATCTGCTTGAGAATGTGGGCATTCACACTAAATCATTTGCTTAAAGGGTCGCACAAAATTTCACAAGAGGTCTAGTGATGCAATGATAAGGCGATTCATTTATTTGCATTATTTGCATCTGCACCGGGCCCGACACTTAAGGCCCTGCACTCTCTTGAAAAGCATTTGCATACTTATAATGTACATGCATTTTTTAAAAAACCTGAAAAAATAATGAAGTGTCACAGCGACAGAGATTGCATTAGTTATTAAAATTTACTATTAACATTTTTTGACATGTAAAAGGCCCCACGTGTACACTTTGCACCGGGCCCCGCAATTTTCCTAGCAGACTCTGGCATCATCTATCACTTTAATTTTATGTTGGCTATTAAACAGGATGATAATATTCCAGTGAGGTGAAAACAGGACATTTTCCATCATTTGTAAGAAGAAAAAAACCAAAAAATTTTCTCATGATTTTCTTAAATGGTGGATTATCACTATCATGACCTATAGCGGAAAAAGGCTTCCCTTAGAACCTGGAACATGTCAGACTACGAACAGAACTCACATTTAAAAGGGAATGTGACTAGCGTCATCAGACCAAATTTACAAGCAAATGAGTTCAGGGAAAACCAGGACAGGATATTATATCCAGAGACCAGGTTCGCTACCTCTAATTTACCAATGACCTGAGATTTTCTAATCTGACAATTAACATTTGTTGTTGATAATCGCCATATTTCCGAGAATCCGACATTTCTAATAATGATATCAGCTACTAGTAGATGGTGCTTGCATTCTGCTAGCATTTCAGCCTACTTTAAACAATGGTGTAAAAACAACCCCTAAAAATTAAATTCCAACTATGTCAGATTTTTCCTGTTGGTTGTGACTGATGACCTTAAATCATGCGTAATATGAAGTCTCTAGGTCATCTGGAAGTGCGTCTTAATCTTTACCCTAATATGGGATGATAATACGGCGAAACAGCCACTAGAAATTGCAATTGTAAGAATATTACATTTTTTTCAATGTTTGTTACAAATGCCAAATATTTCTTCCAAATTTTAATGTTGCATCACCTCTAGAGGTGCATTTATATTGATTTAATTCTTTAAACTTAATGAATTTTTAATGGCCACAACAATAAATTTCATTGTAATTTTCACTGTTAATTGCTGATGGAACACCACTAGAAAAACTAGCAGAAGTGCCCGTTGAATTTCAACAGATTTAGTGAATCTAAAACTTCGACCATGTAGAATGTAAACATCACAGTAATAAGATGGTACACAGCTTTAACCATGGAATAAGGTAATTGGAGTGCGTTGTAATGTAACTTTCGTTTAAGTTTTCATAATGCAGTCCTACAATGAATAACTAAAGTTTGATTTCTCGGAGAAAGCTGGTTCATGGTTGAAAATGGTTGTGCATCTAATGTGACAATTACAATCTGATAAAATGTTATGGCGTGTAATTATAACTTTCGATTTTTCTTAAGTCAACTTATTTCACTCCATTATAGGCCAAAATCCATTTTGGTTAAGTAATTAAGCTGCTTGTTCGAAGAACGGGGTACATATGTCTAAAATGAGGAATTACAAGGAGTTACATATTTTGGAAAAGTTAGAAGTGATTTATGAGGTTGATAAAGGGGTGAAATCCAAAACAGATATTGCTAAACAACATAGTATTCCACTTTCAACATTAATGAAAAATCGTGATGCAATTGAAAAACACGCAGCCAGTGGAAACAACATAGGAAGGAGAAAGAGAGCAAGGGGTGCAAAACACGCTGACGTAGAGAGCGAACTGTCAGAGTACCTTTTATACAAACAGGCAGAAATTAAAGTTAAATTTAAAAAATAATGTCCTCCAATATAACATGTCGTTTCATAAAAAACATCGTGTTATATTCGGGCCAATACGGTAATTGTAAAGTCATCAGCTGTCATAAAAAATATGATCAAGTTATTTTGAGCGAATGTATACTGTATTACAGCCATGTAAAATTGGTGAAACTCCTGAAACTTAAACGCAAATAGCTCAATGGTACCATAAAATTCTATAAAAGATAATTTTTGACCATACTAATGGCACAGAAAATTTTAACAAAGTTGGATAGATATATTTCGTGAAGGTATTTCGCAAGGTATTTTCCAGGCCGTTTTAGTATGCATTTTTGAAATATTTCGGCTGAGTATGCGCGGTTCAATATCTTTCTTCCGAAATCTGGCATAAAAGAGTAACTTGAAATGCACTGTGATATTTGAGATATTCACTCGCGCCTATTTTTCAGTGGTTTTTGTTAATCACAAACTAAGTGTTCATTTCAGCTCTGTTCAAATTCGCCATGTTTACGAACTTGGAAGGCCAATTCATTTGTAGAAGAACGGATACATAGCATTCTATATTGCAATTTTTCTGTCCAAGTAGCAGATTGTAAAAAAAGTTCGATTTTTATGAAAGTTCGGATATCTCGAACTCGGATAATTTCAAGTCATAATTTTTTCGTCCCTTGAACTTCGAAATAACGGGGTTTTACTGTTGATATATTCAGGGTGTCCCAAAATTCCCATCTACGGATGCAACCATGCGAATACTTGCGAAATTTTAAGTCAAAAATGTTCTTTGTAAAAATTTCAGAAAACGTGTTTAAAGTTGGCAATATGTGGCAACACAGTACTGGGAAAGGGTCAGTTACAATGACACTAGGGTCTAAAATGACGACACTAATATGTTTATCATTACTTGCTTGCAATCTTTAAATTCATTAACTTGCCTTCATTTATTTGTTTTGTTTTTATTTCTTTAACTGAAACACTGGATACAGTAAGCAACAAATATTTATATGTGGAAGCACAGGGTGGCCGCAACGCGTGTGGGTGAGGAGAAGCCATCTAATATCATATAAATGTCATTAAATGATTGTTTTATTATTATTTTTTGTTGATAGCCAATACATTGAAGGACCAAAAGCAGCCCCTTTACTGCCCGGGTGGGGATGGATCCAACAGCGGAAACTCTTTACTCATCGTGGTCCACACAACCTGTTTTCTAAAACCGAGTCAGTATACGTCAATTTTAATGGAACAACACCAACAGAATGGTTAGCCGAGATGAACGTAGAAAGTTTTAGAAGTTATGAAGATATCAATTCATATGCAAAAAATGACCATGATGTTATAACAACAGAAGCTCAAATGGACCTAGACATTGTGAGCGAGTTCATGGAAACTGTCGCAAAGAAGAAGATGAAGAAATGGTAGAGGACCACGACAAACCAGTTCCCATGGTTAACGAAGCTATGCAAGCAATAAAAGTGATATCACAGTTTTATGAATCAAAGGAGACTAATAAAAACAATTTAGTATTATTCCTTGCATTGAGGACCTCGAAAAACATTTCAAGTTGGTACATACGACATAAAATATCCGATTATTTTACTAATCATTAAAAATATTTTATTATATTTAATGTACTTGTTATATCATAATATAATATAGTGTTTTAAGGTACTTATTAGACCATAATATAAAATTTATGACAATAAATTTCCAGTCCCTTGAATACCGTTATAACCGACTTCTACTGCATGTTTATTTTCCTTTCATGCGCACAAAGCAGTTCGTAAGTGTAAAAGAACTGATGATTTACTACAAAGAAATGAACTTGAATATAAAGCTTATATTACGATTACTCAAGTGAGGTATGTTTAAAATAATTTTCTATTGTTTAGCTAATATTTCCGAAGGTATATAAGATTGCAAAGTTGAATATTTGAGTGTACATTTCCACAATGTACCCACTTATTCTTCAAAATTTTTTGAAAACATTAAATAAGAGAATAGGGAAATTATAACACAAAATTGAATGCGCTCAAAACTAAAGTAAACACTGCTCTAGCTATATAACGACATGAAAAATAATGCTCTAATTTATCCATGTTTATGGATAAAACTCCACTTGATTAACTCTTCCTTAATGGAAGACGATTAACATTATAACACTAATTTTATTTAAGTAATTATGTAATGTGGGTCTTCTAATTGACGGACGTTGTTCAAAATTATATTGGGATAATATCAATAAGGACCACTTGTACTGAATATAACAACAACCCCTTAAGCAGTTCAAAAGGTGTCTCGACCGACTGAATTTACACCTAGTATTATTATCACTGACATTAATATTATCATTAATTTTATATTTTCAATATCTTTAATAACTTATTAATGCAGCTGATGAATGAACATGAAATATACTAGAATACAACCAAACTTTAAGAATATTTTCTTTTATTACTGTTAAGTTTCATATATAACGTACTTACCACTAGATGCTGTATTTTCCTTGATATTTTCCACTTTGTCTCTCAGTTTCTTAGAAATTTTGAAAAGTCCTTGACTTGCTTCGTCTACCCTAATAATATAAAAACAATCATTAACTAAGACCATCCTTGATTTTGAATGTCACACAATATATAATTTGTCAAAAAATCATTTTACCATTTGAGAGAAACCCCAAAATTCCGTAATTTCAATATTTCTTGCGAACAAAAGATTATTTATTGCATGATAAAAGTGAAAACATTAAAACAAATTATACACACTATGCTTGATTTTACAAATTAAAGTTTTTGTTTTAAAATATTACATTTTTAAGCAGGAAGGCCTGAAATATAGTCATTCGTTAATGTAATTGGAACATATTAATCCAGTGAAAACTAAACTTCATCCACGACGGAAATGCTTCGAGATAAATTGGCAGGAATCCATCACATAGAACAATTTTCGAAATACATATCGGATAGATAACATGCTTACTTTTTTATTACTTTGGTCATGGTTTTACGGAATACCGTAATCTCCGAATGCAAACATCCTCTGTGACAACCAGCGTATATATGTACGTCACACTGATGACTAATTGTAGATCTAGACAATGGAATAAATATTATTCTTCCATGATTAGACCGCGTGGAGGACACCGTCCACCCAAGTCCACCGATGTAGACCGAAGTGAACCATCCCAGTGCAATCTTGAGTATTACGTCTTACGCCGAGGCCAGGTGACACTAGTGTCGCCGAAATCACGGATTTTACATAAATTTCAAAAATAAGGGACGTAAACAGTTTTTGTGACTTTTCCATGTGTGATCTCTGTTGAAATGCTAATGTTTGGACTGCACTGAGATTTCTGCAACTGTGCGTTCTTATCAGGTAGTAATTTGTGATGTTACTCTGCCTTCACTCTGATTAATTATCAGATAGTAATTTGTGATGTTACTGTGCCTTCACTCTGATTGAACATCAGATAGAAATTTGTAAAGTTACTGTGCCTTCTTTCTGAGTGAATATCGGCAAATAATTCCTGATATTTTCGCAAAAACAAGTTTGCAATCTGCTTAAGTGCTACGGTTGTTTTTTACTTGTTATGTGTACATCTAATGAAGCTTAAATAAATCAATATTATTAACCTACAATAATTTTATTTTTTCAATCTCATATTTATATTTAGAATTTTGCGATCAATGATATTAAGCATTTTACGAGGATTAAAATACCTGACATTTTAAACGCGCGCGCGCTTGGTGCGACAGTTGTGTCCTCTGTGCGGATCTAAAGCCGTCACATTAAACTACTTCTTCCACTTATGACTTGCACAAGAGTGAATCATTGTAGTCACTTATGATTGGCTGTTTACTTGGCCGCGAACGCGGATATCAAGCGTTGGTCGCTCATGGTCATTTTTTTATTTTAAATAATTATACGGGAAGCCCCACTTACAAAATGCAATACAAAACAAGAATTAATTAAACAAAAGCATACAAAAATTCAAAAAAAAATGTGATAAGAATTTACTAAAACATAATATCACGAGTACAGCAATTATTAGCTGTTCCTGAAATTAGTCATGGATTTTATGTGTCTAATACTGGTATTGAAGAAATCGATGTTATTAAGAGCTAGAATAGAATTACCAAGTCTCTGCATTCTAGTTAATGGTGCATTATACCTATAATTAGTTGAGTACGCTTTAACGAAAAATGTGTCATCTGATCTAGTACAGTATTGAGGTATCCGAAAATAAATGAATGATAATAATTCTGGGCAACTGATGTCGTTATTATACAGCTTATAAAGTATGACCATGTCCATGATAATATGTCTATGGTACAAAGTTTGCAGATGAAGTTTGTGTAACAAGAAGTCATATGGAGTACTTTTTCCTGAATTTCCCATCTTAAAATTAATAAAGCGTAAAAATTTGTTTTGAATTTTTTCAATCTCTTTGATGTGTACATTATAATATGGAGTCCACACTGTTGAAGCATATTCAATTTTAGATTGCACTAAAGAACAATATAAAATTTTCAATGAATTTATGTTTTTAAAATGATAAGTATTCAGAATTATAATACCTAGCATCTTTAGTGCTTGTTTCTTTATGAAAGTAAGATGAGTCACGAAATTTAAAGAAGAATCACATAAAATCCCCAAATCCTTTACAACTGAGACACGAGAAATTACTCTATTACCAATCTTGTAATCAAACAAAGTAGGATCTTTATGTCTATAAAAAGTAATTGTGTTACATTTTGAAATATTTAACTGCATTAAATTTCTATCACACCAATCCAAGATAACATCAATACCATTTTGAAGGTAATGGTAGTCCAAATAGCTTTTTACAGTAGCATAAATTTTTAGGTCGTCTGCAAATAAGAGAAAATACACTCCAGACAAGTCAGCACCAATGTCATTGATAAATATACTAAAAAGAAAGGGACCCAAATGAGAACCCTGGGGTACCCCTGACGTAACTATAATAGGAGAGGAAACAGAATCTAGTATTTTCACAGACTGAGTTCGAATTGATAAATAACTTTTGAACCAAGAAAATATAGAACCAGTAAAACCAATTGCTTCCAATTTTTTTAATAGAATTGTATGGCTCACTCTATCGAAAGCTTTACTTAAATCCATATAAATGACATCCACTTGCTGACCACTACTGACATTATTAAATATAAAATCCTCGAGCACTAACAGATTGCTACTGGTGTAATGATTATGGGAAAAGCAATGCTGCTCAGGAACGGCAATTACTGACTTCTTGATAAGTCAAAGGAGTGCTCGTTATCCGAACCACGTTTCATTTGGAATATTACACCTCGATGTGATACACCTTTGCCTGCGTCTAATTCCACCGTCTGTTATAATTTATTGACATCGGTACGACACGCGTGGATTGTCCCAGAAGAGATTTATTATGGTATTCTGTAATACCAGGGGCAAAGTAAAAGAAAAAAGGTAAGGTTATTACATATACCGTACTTCGAAAACAGTGTTCTCTGGCGGATTCTTGCCAATTTTTTCATGTCATCCCAATCTTAGATTTCCTTTAGTTTTCAATTGTAGTTTGTGGGACAACTTTTATTTAGAATCAAATGATTATCCATCAGCAAAAATTTTACACAAATCTCTATCGATAAATGGTGTGAAAAGTAAGGCAAGGGATGAATTCAATGTTATTTGCATATTATCGATTAACAAAATTTCTTTTGGCATTAAACCAACAATAATACCCATAATAAATTTATCCTTTATTTGGAATGGATGAAGGATTGACTAAAACACATTGTGCTTAATCGTGCTCCATGCAAAACTCTGTAAAGAATGAATTACTTCAATAGATTTGAGTTAGTTTGAATAAACTTTCGGTGGCAATGTATAAAATATTAGAATATTTACAGAAATTGCGCCAAATTGCTGGAATTAGGGGAGTTTTCAGAACTTTTTTAAATCAACTGCTGGTGGACCCTGTATTGTACGGTCCTATAATATTTTATTACCTAATTGCTTCCCAATAAATACTGAATCATATAACGGTTAGATAAATAGGTTTTGATTATCCCATCAGCTCAAAACGTTCTCCATTTATAAAAATATTGAATGTTGCATGTTTTCGAATATTCAATTAAAACTGCTGTTTCAATAATTTGTTATATACCGTAATGAATTTAAATGTTCTAATTACATTTATGGATGTCTACATTTAAGGCATAAAAACATGATATTTTTGCTTTTTCCAGACGATGATGAGAAACCTGCAAAATTGTATAAGTTGTATAAGTTGGTGATGATTAATGTAACGATGAAGAGATGCCAGTTTCTGATAAAATGAACGTTGGAAAAATGGATATAAATTTGAATATGGGTTTAAATTCTCCAGGTGAGAGGATGTACATACTCCCAGCTGAGAAAACTAACGTCAACGGAGTAGAATGTAGTGTTAATATTTTGAAGAGAGTTGAGGATAATGAGACGAGAGGAAGTGAACTGTGTTGACACGTGTGAATGCCACACTAGGAGATGAAGGAATATTGAAATTATAGATAGAAAGTGAGAGGGACAGAGAACCATATTGTGAGGTATGCAACAAGTGCTTTAGGGTTAAAGACAACCTGAGATCACATATAAGAAAAACCATACCAATGTGATAAGTGTCAAAAGCTGTTTTGTCATAGCAGCACCCTGGAACAGCACTCAAAGCAATCCTACAAAAGGAGAACACTCAAAACAGGGAATAATATATTACATACACTTTCATTACCAACATTACTGTCATTGGTGAGAAAGAATAAAATCAAAATATTTGAAAGAGAAAAATGGAGTTTCGTTCGTACACATAAAACTGAAAAGAAAGTGTATTTATTGAGGTGTATTTATTATTGTAAATTCTTTATAAATTTATAATTATACTACAAGGTAATTTTTTTAATAAATAATTAAGATTTTTTAACACTTCTATCCATTAATAATTGATCAGAATATTAACTAGAAATTTGTTAAGGAACCCTTTGTTGCCTACTGGTTTCTCCAGAAATTTTTCGTCATAATAATAACCGTCATCATATATCACATGCGTAATGCGGGCGTACCAGCAGCTCTTTTTCTACAAAAACAACACGTAATGGCTATAGTTATTGGCACTTAAAGCACCTTCAAAGTTTGAAATTACAGTCAAACCCCAATTTAGTATATCCCCGTCTAATGTTTACCCACATTTAGTGTTAATTTTTCAGTCCATCAACCCCCATACAAACTTATGATTTTCCTCAATTTAGTGTTTTACCCAGGGCATCGAACCGTAATTTTTTTCGCTCCGGTTTTCATTCTGGTTCACCCAAAACACTAAATTTCGGTTCGGTTCCGGTTTCGCTCCGGCAAGCATCAGTGAACCGGTTCGAACCGGTTTTTTTTCGCTCCGACCTTAAAATATTTTTTTTTCATTTTCAAGAATTGATTTATTAAGTAATTTTCTTATTAAATCAAATACATCTTCACTATAAAAGTAGTGATATTTAAAAAACATAAAACGAAAATAAATTATTTAAATGTGAATATTTAGTATGTATCTTATTTATTTAACATTATATTTTGAATTGAATATTTACAAACCATAAATGCGCCGCAAATGATTTCAACATATTAGGAAAGTATAAAGTAAATTATAAATGAGCACGTTTTCTGCGATAGCGTATCCTAAACTTATTATGTTATGCAAAGCATTCATCTCATTTTCTAATTTACTGTGCTTAGTCCTTAGTACATACTAAATTTTATCAATAGCTAAGGAAAAAAATTGCATCCTGATAGAAGGACGGACAGACCTAAGCTAATATGCGCTAAAGCTGGAATGCCTAATTATGAGTTATTAATATTTTTATTTACAAATCGTGCGGTAAAATAAGAGATCGCGTTATCTCAATAGTGCCAGTAAGTCGAGTAAGATATTATGTTATTTTCATTAACAATTTGTAGATCACGTCCACTGCTTGTATTATAGTAAAAACTGTAAATGCACGGCTTAATTTTTTCATTCAGAGATTACTTAAATGGATGAAAAATCTATAAAATATCTATGAGGAAGAAGCCCGTAGAAATTGAGGGCCCGAGAATTCAGAAAGGCTGAGAAATGTTTATTAAGATGATACAAATTTACGATGACTGAATATTTTTAATCACTTACGTAGTGTGAGAACGACGTTAAACTTCATTATTTCATGAAATTGAAATGATAAGTACCGTTTCAAAAAATTATTACTAAGCGAAAGCATGTGATTTTCACCCGGCAGCAAATAAAAAACATCTACGTACGTCTACATATTACCCTGCAATCAAACATGCAAACAAAAAGAAAATAAGACTTATTTGGCCTGTCGTGAACTTTCTTCAGGCGGAGTCTCTAATGTGGGTGTCTGCAGTCGGCAAAATATTTCACTAAAAATAACTAATTCGCATTCATATTTAATTTCTCTTCAGTTTTAAGCAACCAATACGAATATGTGTGCTCATTTTCAGATGCACTCTATAAAATAAATAGAAATTTACTAACCTATAACCAGTGGCGGATCCAAGGGTGGGTGATGGCGGCGATCACCCCCTCCTTGGATAACCCCACTGCACTCCACTGGGCGCTTCCTTAAATTCATTCCGTGCAAAAATCCTCAATTATACGCCCCAGATTAGGTCTGTATAGCAAGGGAAAGAAGGATTCTGATAGGGGTAGGGATTTTCTAAATATAGGGCAGTTGGCAGGAGCGGATTCGATAGGTGGAGGGGCGATCGCCCACCCATTGAGAAGTTTCTGGATCCGCCCCTGCCTATAACAAAGGATAACCGAAGTAAGAATATCTCAAAACCACGACTGCGGAGCGATCCTTCCTGGGTAAGTTTTAGAGAATGACTACCACAATACAAGGCTTCAATGGTTATGGAGAGGGAGTGAAACTATATGGGGACAATGACCTCCAACTTTAAGGAAAATCCAAGTTAAGAATCGGGAAATATTTTTGCCAGGAACACACTCTACGGGGTATGCTCGGGGGAGGGTAGCAAGACAATTAGATACTGTCTTCAAAGTACCGCCCAAGTTCCTTTCCAGTAGCCTCGTTTTACAGGTAATCTCAGCAGGATGTATTGTAGACCCTCTCTCTATGTATTGAGATGCACATGGAAAATCCTACTATTGAGCCAACAGATATTATCACAAAGACACATCCTTCCCAAGGCTGAGGACAATGTGTCTCAAGAAACCCTTTTCTTATTCGGTTTCTAAACGTAAGGCTTTCAGAAAGACTCAAACTATACTTTCGCTCCCACTTTTTATGCGAACCGAAATATATGGAACCAAATAAATAACGGTTTTCGGTTTCGGTTCAGGAAGTAAATTTTTTCTCGGTTCGGGTTCACTCCAGGAAAAATAACGGTTTTTTCTGGTTTTGGTTTTCGGTTCGATGCCCTGGTTGATAATAATTTCAATAATTTTTTGTATTTCATGTCAACTATATAAAAAAGTACCTGAATGCAGAATAGTATTTAGTATTCCGTGGTATGGTTGTAGCTTTATATGTGCCCTTCACTTTATGGTTTAGTTTTACTACTACATCCATGGTTTTTTGTCAAAATGAGTGTGTACCACTCGTACCACTTTAGAAAAACCTATGGTTGTATGTACCTAGCTTCTGCAGTTTCACCATATGTCACCTGTCACAGTCCGCAAATTACCTGCAAGTTTTATAGTTTTCTCAAGTTGTCATAAGTTTCAACAAGTAAGTGTAATAATTGGAAATTGCATTGATTTGTTACGGTTAATTACATTATGTTCCAATTTTATTTAATATGTATTTGTTTGTTATTTAGAAAAATAACATCAACCCGTTCAAACGCACCATGAGTTTATATCGTTTTTCAAGACATCATCATCTCAGTTCCACGTAAGTGAAATCATAAGAAAATTGAAATTAATTTATACTTATCTTAAGTATTAAGTACATAATTCATTCTAATTTTATTGGAATATTAATGTTTGTTTTTTTAGAAAATAACATCAACCTGATCAAAAATCAAAAGCACTACTAAGAATCATCGTCATCGGTTCTAAGTGAAGTCATACGAAAATTGCAATTAAGTTGTTACAGTTAAGTACATTATTTATATGTACTTATTATATGTTAATTAAATTTTTTTTTTTAGAAAATCAAATGTCAACCATGTTACCAACAAGAAAATGATGGGGTTGAAATTGACAAGATGAATTGTCAAAAGAGTATCCTTATATTAAAAATTCTAAACAAGATGGATGTTTTATGTGAAATCTGTATTGGGAACTTTTCTGTGACTTCTTGAAGCAGATGTGATATTACAAGACACAGCTTCTGACAAGCATAGGAAAGCTTTACAGCCTTCTTCTTCATCTGCAAAGATGACTTATTTTCTCCACCACACAGAATTTCGAATGAAAGAAAGAGAATTAGCTATTGCTGAGCTTCTTTTTTCTTTTCACACAATATATCACAATCACAGCTTTCGTTCAATGGACTGTACATCCAAGTTGATTAAAAAATTATTTGAAAGAAAATTCTCATGTGCAAGGATGAAAACTGAAGCTATTGTAAAAAAAAAAAGGTATTAGCACCACGCATTAGAAGAGCTTAAAAAAGAATTGCAGACTCAGCTATATATCTGTGTTTTCTGATGCGGCTAACCATAAAGACAAAACTTTTTCCTACACTCGTTCCAGTGGCGGATTTGGAACCTTGCTGCACTTAGGTCACATTATTTTTCCGCCCACTTAAAATAAATTTCAATAAAATTTATTTAATTTATATATTATACCAGAGGAGTAATCCATTTTTTTCCCGGCTATTTATGGTTATTACCTTGAAAAGCTTTCTTAGGTGGCCACCTATGGTTTTTCATGATTTTGAAGTAATCTTCTTTATACTGAAAAGCCCTCTTTACCATACTATATTGACGGTTTTGCAATTTGGTGAATGAATATACAAAACCGACTGCCCCAAAATCCTTATTGCAAATGCGCCACTGACTCGTTCTTTATTTTGATTCAAAAAGTGGAGTGAAAATTAAAATTCTTGATTTTGTATCGCTACCTGGAGAAACTGCAGAACTTATTAGCAATTCTTTTTTAACATTTCTTGAAGAAAACAATTTACCTAAATAATTAGTTGCATATTGCGCTTATAACGCAAATACTAACTTTGGTGGCAATGTTTGAAAAGGCACTAACAATGTCTTTACTAAACTGAATACTAGTATGGACCAAAAGGTTTTTGGAGTTGGTTGTGCAGCTCATATAGTTCACAACTCAATTCAAACTGCTGCTGATCTTTTATCAGTAGACGTTGAGAATATTATTGTAAAAATTTTAGCCATCTTTTACATATACATTGTAAGAGTAGAGTCGAAAGAATTTTGTGAAGACGCAGAAGTGGAATACCAAGGCCTTTTAGGTTACAGTAAAACCAGATGACTCAGTTTAATGCCTGCAATTGAGAGGATCCTGAAATTATTCAGTCCCTTTAAGTCATTTTTTAATTGATTGTTATGTGTCAAAGAGTAATTGAATTGTTTCTCAAAGATAATAGCTCTGAATTGTGGTTAATGTTTCTCCATAGGCAACAATGTTTGATATGAGTCAAAAATATTGAACAAAATACAAATACAGTGAAACCTCTCTTAAGTGGACACCTCCGTAAAGCGGACACTTACTCTAGGGTCCCAGCCGGAAGCATCACAAATTACACGGTAAGCAACCTCTCCAAAATGGACACACTCCAATACAGATGTGGACACTTTGAAAGGCATCCCTTTTGTACTTACAACCTCCCCATAAAGGACATTCTGGAGGGCTCAAAACAATGTATGCACATATTAATTACTTGGGAACCAATGTACATTTTACGAATTAGACAGCAACAATACTGCCATGAAAGAAAATGCCAGTACAGCCATTGCCTTATCGCCACGATCTTCAGTGAGAAAAGTCATTACCGTCTCCAAATTGGGATTAGCATTTTGGATATTTTGCATCATATGCACAAGTAAGTATTTTTAATATAATATCGTATCATAAAAACAATACAAATATAATAACTGTATTATCATGTAGCTCATTCAGTACTTAAAAACGGTATTCTTGCATATTTTTTCCAAGACAATATTTTTAATTATTGTTATTATAGGAGAGATTTCACAACATTTACATTATAAATGCACAGGCAAAAGAAGTCATCTCTGAAGTCCACCCTAGGTCATTATGAAGAAAGTGAATATGGTACACTCGAGAGTTTTTTTCTGAAGAGAAAGTGAGCTGTTCTCATAGTTTATCTGCAGACGTAAATTTGAAAACTGTTTCAGAGTGGCAAAATAAGTTGCCGTCAATATTCAAACCATACTCGGCGGAAAAAATTTTGAACACAGCTGAAACAGGTTTGTTTTTCCATGCAATCCCAGAAAAAAACATGGCCTTAAAGGGAAAATGTCTGCAGGGAGTGGCGAAGGACCGTTTGACTATACTTTTGTGTACTCATGAAATACCCCTTGTTATTGGCAAATCCATGGTGTTTTAAACGTATCACGCAGACAAATTGAATATCATATGGAATCCAACGATAAATTTTGGATGACTAGAGATATTATGACGGAATGGGTGACCAAGTTAGACAAAAAATGATGCGTGAACGATGAAGGACATGAGGACTAAGATGAAAATACAGAAGATCCAAATTAAAAGAAACATAGACATGCATTAGATTAATTAACAAATTTAAAAGACTTTAAGCAAAAACGAATAGTTTGGTCTGAAACTGGTGACATAATTATACACAATGAAAATGAAGTTGCCAAAATGAAACCTCCCAAGCAAAGCACATCATTTTTTAATATAAACTAATCATTATGTATGTTCATAATTAAGCAAATGCACAATATATTCAATAATAAAAACTGTATATGTAACAAATTACAATTACATATACTTAATTCATTGCTTTTCCTTTGTTTCTTTTTATGTGTATTACGTGCTTATATATTTGTACATTTTATACAAAGTATTAGATTTATTCTCCCCCTTATTAGATGTATTTTTACTCTGCATATTCAATTTGTATGCATTTTATATTTATTATATTCAAACCTCGGATGTTGACCTCTCCAAAAGGGACCTCTATATAGTGGACACTTTATTCTGTCCCACTGGTGTCCGCTTTAGAGGTGTTTCACTGTACTATTATGGAAGTCTCAGAGCAACTTGATATGCTCAAAACAAAATACAGAGAACGTCTTGAATCATGATGTTCCAATTGGTATTAGAAGAGATTTAAGAATCTTAGAAGACGACAGAAGCATTAATAAAAATCGGTTCATCTCCCACAAAAATTTTTTAACTGTATACAACATTTGGAACTGTGGTCATCACAGTTTTTAGAAATGAATACATTTAAGTGGGCAAGCCTTAAACTATATCCTGCCAGGAGCTTGAGGCATCGCTCGAGTATGTAATTTCTAATTTCGAAAAGTCATGGGATAGCTTTTCGATGAAATTTTCTTTGTAAGAAAGTATGCCATTGGTTCCAAAATTGAAGGATGGAATGAGAAAAAAATTCATACGGATGTGAGAAGGGTTGAAATATTTGAGTATTTAGACAGTGTCCCCTATGAAAATGTAAAAAGAATAGTGAAATTTGCTGTTTACCTGAGACAAATGCTGTCACAGCAAGAAAATTTTCAATGGTGAATAAATTATGGACTGCAGAAAAATGCAACTAATAACAGACACCGTAAAGGCCACTCTTATTGTTAAATACAATATGGTCAACTCTTGCCAAGTTTACCAATGTAAAATCAAACAATAATGAATTATTGAAAAAAATTCATTCCACTGAAAAATATATTTCAATTATTCTTTTTATATGTTTTTTGTATATAAGTTTTAAATGTGACTGTATTAACAGTATGTATAGTTGTAAAATAATGAACTAATTAATAAAAAAATGGATTATTTTATCTCCGTTAAAAATGTAGTTTTTAAGACTTCAATATTTATATATTATCAAAGTGTTTTTATTACGTTAAAAATACGGGTTTTATTGTTTTCTTCATTTTGTACTGCATTGAGCTTTTGGAAATCAAGTCACTTTAACTGTACCCATTATTGAAAGTAGGCTGAAATGCTTGCAGAATGCAAGCACCTACTAGCACAAAGGATAAGGACACATTCCAGAAACTCTCCTTATCCCCCTCTAACATGCACTTATTTCATTCCATAAGTCATTTCATGCATTAAATACCAACTCTAAACAATTTACACTAAATATGCTCACTAATAGGAGACAGATGAGGGCATCTCTACGTAACTTTTTCAAAAAATATCAATCAAAAACATTCTATTTATCAAAAGACAATTTTTTTTAACAAGTGATGAGATTTTGAAAATCAATGTTTTGATGGAAAGTTTTAAGGAAACAATTTATATATTATAAATAGAAATAAATATATGAAATACTTTCAGTTGTTTTAAGAATATATTTTTAAAAACAACTGCTTCTAATTTATCCTTTCCACTACAACACATCAATTTAAAAACATTTTCCACATTACAGTCGAGAGCTCGTATTAAAAATTTTAAACATACCTCACGTGAGTAATTGTAAAATAAGCCTTATATTCAAGTTAATTTCTTTTTAGTAAATCATCAGTTCTCTCACATATACGAACCTCTTTGTGGGCATGAAAGGAAAATAAACATTAAGTTCATTTATTTGCTATACATCAATTTTCTATCATTTATTACATTCTGTATGCACAAGAAGGAAATTGTACATCTTTACATACATATTTGTAGTACACATTACTTACTTCAGGTAGTACAGATATTGTTTTTGTTCACAACAATTGATAATTCCGCATAAGAAATTTTCTTATATAGAAATTAATTATGACTTTCTAGTTGGACTTTTCACAAACATTTACTGAATAAATGGTATTAATGGGGAAATTTACACTCAATTTTTCAACATTCCATCTTTTAAACTTTTGGAGATGTTCACACAATAAATTTTTATTGTGTTTTGAGTCTAAATTTTACATATTTAAAAACTCAAACTTGAAGAAATACATTAAATGCTGAATAGTTTTCCATGATACAAGCATTATAACATGAATGTTTAATGATTTTCTAATTGAAATGATAATTTTAAAATTTTACCTTTAATAATTGACTTGTGGGGAATAACTATAGTATATCCATCTACAAATATTTGGTTGTGTTAGCAAAGCCTTTTAAGAAGTATATATTTATTGATTTTACGTTATTATATTGTTAACTGCTATTCGGATTTCTGCCAATTCAGTACATGGCTTTATTATGTTTTATTTTTGCAGATAACATGTATCCTCTTAGAATATGCAGTGTGGACGATGATGGGAACCCTGATACAAAAACAGCTGAAATTGTAGAAGTTGAAGGTGATTCATGTAATGAAACGTCAACTTTTAAAAAGAGGTTGGCCCTACGGTGAGTTAGATGTTACAAAAGTATATATGTAACTCCTTAATCATACAAGGCAAATATTTAGACAAAACACAAAAACAAGAAAGATAAAAGGTGGGCAAGAAAGGAAAAAATATATACAAAGAGGCCAGACTTGCAGGTTTACAGGTTATTAATCATCATCAATCTCTCATACACTAACACAAGCACTAATCCTAAGGTGGAAAGGGTCAAGAGAGGGGTTTAAGAGATGTTAACCCGTGCCAGGGACTCACACTATTACTGGTAGATTTGTGTATCTGTACAATCACTACAGGGACTTACTCAGCAACCACACACATTCGCACAAAGGGGGAAAAAGGGGAAAGGAAATGGGACTTGAAAGTAAATGGGACGTGAGAGGAAATGGAACGTGAAAGGAAATGGGACGTGAAAGGAAATGGGACGTGAAAGGAAATGGGACGTGAAAGGAAATGGGAAGTGAAAGGAAATGGGAAGTGAGAGGAAATGCAACGTGAAAGGAAATGGGACGTGAAAGGAAATGGGACGTGAAAGGAAATGGGACGTGAAAGGAAATGGGACGTGAAAGGAAATGGGACGAGAAAGGAAATGGGACGAGAAAGGAAATGGGACGTGAAAGGAAATGGGACAGGAAAGGAAATAATACCAGATTTACAGTAAGTAATTCTGCGCCACAGACCAGATATCACACACATCTGCAGGTTTGTCTTTTGACAACAACAGGGACCTGTCAGACAGAAACACACGCACTCATGTAACACTAACAACTCCAGATATTTAGTGAAACACTAAATACGTATTTCGAAAGCAAGGCTCTCATCAGTACTAGCGGCTGAAGTGGAATGATGGGGATGTATGTAATGTGTGGTATTTAAATAGAGGCATGTTTGTGTGGAAGTGAGAGGAGGGAGAGGGCTGATGGTTAAAATGTTAAGAGAAGAATGGGGGAGAGCGCCGCGGTCGTTATTCATAATGAGCATTATCCTCGAAACGTGTAATTAGCATTTCACTGAATATCTAGAGTTGTGAGTGTTGCTTGAGTGTGTGTTTCTCTCTGACAGGTCCCTGTTGTTATCAAAAGACAAACCTGCAGTCATCATTTGTGATACCTGATCCCTGGTGTGGAATTACTTCTCGTAAACCTGGTATTGTTCCCTTTAGTTTCCCCCTTTTTTGCTAATTGTACAAACGTGTGTAGTTGCCGAGTAGATCCCTGTCGTGATTGTACAGATTCACTAACCTACCAGCAATGGTGGCACTCGTCTAGGACCAGTGGCCATCATCAACTGGGTGCAGAGTCAACTCACCGCAGAGACTAATGAAATTTTGTTATTACATACAGACTGTATTAGTATATAATAACAATATTATTTATTTATTTTACCAAATTCTATGGGGTGTTAATCATTAAAAATCTGTTTACCTCCCATTACTCACTGGTTTTCTACTTCATATAAATACCGTATATACTCGTGTATATGCCGACTCCATGTATAGTACGACCCCTGATTTTTTGGTGAATAAACCTGATTTTATCATATATCTCTTTTATAGTACGACTCCAGCTTTCTACCGGGGTCGATATATTTCGTTTCGATAGCTCGATGGTTACTAGCGAGATATATCGAACGACCTTGATTTTCCACACCACCATAGAATAGACCGTAAATATCGTAAATAGTATTTCTTGCGAGTACACTAAAATTCGGATAAGTTAAGTATCTTACTCCTAAAACATTTAATAAAAAGTGATATGAATCATGACTGCACAAGATGAAATAAAATCGTAACAATTCTAGTATGTCTGGATTACGTTCCGCGTACGTAATGGTTCCACTCGCTCATCTATTTAATAGGTAGGGATAACGGATAAAAAGAAATTACTTTGTAATATTCCACAGTCTTTATTGTTTCTTCAATCACACACCGACCGGTTTACACTACAAAATCATTCTAATGGTGTTACTAACCGACGTAATACCTTTAGAATGACTTCGTAGTGGAAACCGATCGGTGTGTGATTGAAGAAACAATAAAGACTGTTGAATATTACAAAAATAATTTCTTTTTTCCAAGATGTCGAAATTCCATAAAGTCTACGATACTTTTCGTCCAACTCGTTCCAATCAATCCCTTGTAAAAAGACGCAAACAAAGATGTACATACATAAAATTCAAGAAAGGAAGTGCCCGTAAATCTTCACTTATATCAAGTATTTGTGAATTTGAAGCTGTATATATGAAAAAGATTCTACTCTTCACGAAACAACATAACAACGATAAAGGACCTCACTGTTAACGTTAGCCTACCATTAGAATGCGTGCGGGTGGCATAACTCCACCGAAAATGCCCCTGAAGATACATGAATTTTAAATCCTCAAATGCATTACTCGTGTATAGTACGATCCCCAATTTTTCCAATAAAAATTTGGTCGTAAAAACTCGTACTATACACGAGTATATACGGTATACCTAAAAGATATTATACATACACAATTTCACATTTGGGAATGAAATTCAAAAAATCTACCACAAAACTTAAAGGCAATTTCACTTTCCACTACATCATACTCATTTACAATCCCCATCTTTCTTCCATTGAAATTTCAACTGGTCTCAACTACTACGTAATATTCTATTAAATTTAATGTGACATATTAACTGCTATCGCTTCTACTATGACCATTCTCAGAATGGTAATAGTATACAACAGAGCTGCAAAACACTTCAAATTTTGGGGTGGTTCAGTTCAGTTAAATTTAGTAGAATATTACTTTACTTGCTGAGACCAGTTGCAATTTCTACGGAAGAAAGATGGGGATTGTAAATGAGTGTAATGTAGTGAAAAGTGAAATTGTCTTTAAGTTTTGTGGTGGTATTTTTTAATTTAATCCCCAAATGTGAAATTGTATATGCATTATTTCCCTTAGGTTTATCTATATGAAGTAAAAAAAATGAATAAAGGGAAGTAAACTGAGATTTCCAATGATTAACACCCCGTAGCATTTGGTAAATTAAATCATATTATTATTAACTAAGTTTGCATTTAATAAAATTTCATTAGTCACTGCAGTGAGTTGGCTCTGCATCCAGTCGGCCATCGTCACCTGTCCCATTTCGTCCTGGCATGGGTTAACACATCGTGAACCCCTCCCTTGATCCTTTCACCTTAGGATTAGTGCCTGCTCTAGTGAGTATATGAGCGATTGACAACAGGTCCCTCGTGATGACTAATAACCTGTAAACCTGCATGTGAAAAAATGAATCCAAGTGCTTGTTGCTGAATTGACCCAGCTGAGAGCATGTATGAGAAAGCTGATGTTACTAGAGTGGAATCAAGTGTTGCAGAGTTAGGATAGACACAAGATAAAGTGGACTATGTTGACACAAGTGTGGATAAAACTCTAGAAGACGAATAAACATCGAAGTTAAAGATAGAAAGTGAGCCTGACATAGAGGGAGGGAGTCAGCGGGAGAGAAGAGGGCGCTCCTCTTAGAGTCGAGGAGAAATAGAGAGAGAACAGTTTAAGTGTCATCACTACAGAATGAATTTTGAAACAAAGGATGAATTAATATGTTCGGGAGTACACGGTTATAAGCTAAATGGGGATATAGGCAGTGAAAAATGAGATTTACAAGACAGCATCTATGTTAGCAGTAGATCGAAACATAATATGAATGAAGTTCATATTAAAGGATTGGAGAGAAAAATGTCAGGTAACGTAAACGATGCTGGAGGTTTTAAGTGTCATCACTGCAGAATGGATTTTGAAACAGGATGAATTAATAAGACTTTCGGGAGTGCATGATTAAGAGCTTTTCAGAAAATTAAGCTCGAAGAAATGGATCCAATCGTTTGTAGTTGAATTTCCCCACGTGAGAGCATGTATGTACTCCCAGATGGGAAAGCTGATATTACTGGAGTGGAATCAAGTGTTGCAGAGGTAGGATAGGGAGACGAGATGAAGTGGACTGTATTGACACAAATGTGGATGCCACTCTAGAAGATGAATAAATATTTATGGTAAAGATAGAAAGTGAGAGTGATACAGAGGGAGGGAGTGAGCGGCAGAGAAGAGGGCACTCCTCTTGGAGCAAAGGCGAGAACGGGGGAACGTTTTAAGTGCCATCACTGCAGAATGGATTTTGAAAAAAAGGATGATTAATAAGATGTTTGCGAGTACATGGTTATGAGCTAAATGGGGATATGTGCAGTGAAAAATGAGATTTACAGGACTATTTATGTTAACTGCAGATCTAAACGTAATACAAATGAAGTTCATATTTAAAGGATTGAAGAGGAAAAGGTCAGAGAAAGTAAACGATGCTGGAGGTTGGAGATATGTATGTGAATATGTGGTAAAGGTTACAATAAGACAAGTCAATTGGAAATATATTTAAGAGAACATAGCAGGAGACTTTTGCTTGTGGTATTTACAACAAAGGATTAAGTAAAAATTACACTTTTACAAGACAAGCTCATCAACACAGTTCAAAAACTATATGCATGTAAACATATGCTATGCGATTTACTCAAAATTCTAATCTTATAAGTCATAGGCAAATAAATAGCTATGAAATACCTCATGCATGTGTCATACTTGGTATGAGATTGCTAGAAAAACAACTTACAAGACAAGAGAGTCCAACAGAAGCACCCTCTCACTCCCTCCCTCTGTCTCACTCACTCACTAACCACTTGAGAGGGTGTGCCGTATATTTCGTCATGGCCTGTCGTAAACCATTTGCATATGCCGTATATATCCATCATGCTGTTTTTCGGGACATCTGCTATGGGTATGCTGAAATAGTCCGTCATGAAGCTTATCCGGCATCTAGTTGTGTCCTTCTAGTACAGGTGAAGAAATATTCTCAGAAGATTGAGAAGGATATTTGTGATATTATAGACAAAAGTGATTCCAGTGAAGATTTGGAGGACGTTTATATAAACATTATGTAAGTGACAGTATATATGGGAGGGGGGGAAATTGAATTATTTGAAAAAAAATCTATTTCTCAGAATTAAATACCCAAATGGGAAGGGCTCTTTGAAAAAAAGTACCCACTCAAGTGGTGAATTTCAACATTCCTTCATCTCCTATACTGGCATCCACACTTGTGTCAACACAGTTCACCTTTTCCCATCTCCCTATTCTAACTCTCCATCACTTGATTCCACTCTAGTAACTTCATCTTTCTTATCTTGGAGTACATATATCCTCACACAAGGAGAAATTCAAATACAAACACCTGGATCCATTCCTTCAATCCTCATTTTTTCAAAAGCTCATAACCATACACTCCCAAAAGTCTTATTTATTCATCATCATTTCAAAATCCATTCTGCACTGACGACAATTAAAACCTCCAGCATCATTTACATTATCTGACATCTTCCTCTTCAATCCTTTTATATGTACTTCATTTGTATTACGTTTAGATCTGCAGTTAACATAAATAGTCCTGTAAATCTCATTTTTCACTGCACATATCCCCATTTAGCTCATAACCATCTACTCGCAAACATCTTATTAATCATCCTTTTTTTCAAAATCCATTCTGCAGTGATGACACTTAAAACGTTCCCTCGTTCTCGCCTCTGCTCCAAGAGGAGTGCCCTCTTCTCTGCCGCTCACTCCCTCCCTCTGTATCACTCTCACTTTCTATCTTTACCAAAATATTTCTTCATCTTCTAGAGTGGCATCCACATTTGTGTCAATACAGTCCACTTCATCTCGTCTCCCTATCCTACCTCTGCAACACTTGATTCCATTCCAGTAATATCAGCTTTCCCATCTTGGAGTACATACGTGCTCTCACGTGGGGAAATTCAACTACAAACGATTGGATCCATTTCTTCGATCTTAATTTTCTGAAAAGCTCTTAATCATGCACTCCCAAAAGTCTTATTAATTCATCCTGTTTCAAAATCCATTCTGCAGTGATGACACTTAAAACCTCCAGCATCGTTTACGTTATCTGACATTTTTCTCTCCAATCCTTTAATATGAACTTCATTCATATTATGTTTCCATCTACTGCTAACATAGATGTTGTCTTGTAAATCTCATTTTTCACTGCACATACCCCCATTTAGCTCATAACCGTGTACTCCCAAACATCTTATTAATTCATCCTTTATTCAAATCCATTCTGCAGTGATGACACTTAAACTGTTCTCTCTCTCTCTCTCCTCGACTCTAAGAAAAGTGCCCTCTTCTCTCCCGCTGACTCCCTCCCTCTATATCAGGCACACTTTCTATCTTTAACTTAAATGTTTCTTCGTCTTCTAGCGTAGTATCCACACTTGTGTCAACATCGTCCACTTTATCTCTTCTCTCTATCCTAACCCTGCAACACTTGATTCCACTCTAGCAACATCACCTTTCTCATCTTGGACTACATACATGCTCTCATCTGGGGCAATTCAACAACAAACACTAGAATCCCGTTTTTCATTTAAAGGTTTATAGGTTATTAACACTTTCAAAGCGGCATGACTGGAATTCCAGTCATGCTGCATTGAAATTATTAATCGTCACAAGCGACCTGCTGTCAAATCGCTCGTATACTCACTAGCACAGGCACTAATCCTAATGTGAAAGGATCAAGGGAGGGGTTTACAATGCGTTAACCCATGCCAGGGCGGAATGGGACACTGGGATCCATTTCTTCAAGCTTAATTTTTTCAAAAGTTGATTAACCAATACATCAATCAGCTTCAACTTCTTCAATTTCTGCTCTCTTCCTATCAGGTTTCCCATCAACTTTCACACTGTATCTTCTATAAGGATATACCTTATCTGGAAAAAAAAACAAAGTCATGTACTGAATTTGCAGAAATCCATATAGCAGTCAACTACATAATAATGTTAACTGAATAAATATACACTTCTTATTATAAGGTTTTGTTAACACGACACAACAAAATACAGTAAAACCTCGTTATTTCAAAGTTCCAAGGACCCAAAAAATAGGACTCAGAAGTATCCAGGTTAAAATATACAAACTTTCATAAAAATCTAACCTTCTTATGATCTGCTACTTGGGCAGCAAAATCACAATACATAAACTTATATATCGGTTCTACAAATGAATTGTCCTTACAAGTTAGTATAAACGGTTTATTCAACAGAGCTGAATTGAACACTTAGTTCGCAAACACCACCTCATGTGAAAAACTGGCTCGAGTGCTTATCCCAAATTTTCAACTACATTTCAAGTTACTTTTTTGTTACATTTTGGAAGACGTCCAACCGTTCACAGAAAGATTTCCACTCGCCTATCCAACTGCCAACAAACTTTCTCCTAGATAACAAACCCATAAGTTATTTATTGTAGAACTGCATTATGAAAACTTAAACAAAAAATGAGCGTTGCATTATGACACACTAATTACCAGGAGTAGAGTGAAACTGCTTGTCGGTAAAATAGAATATTGCAACGGCAAGTGAATTTTAGAGCTTAAATATGAGTTTAACTTAAAATGCAATAAGAATACTTAATATGCATTAGTTAATAAAAAATTGTAAATAACAAATATTACGGAAATGAGGCAGCGATTTAAATACCTGCGTAAATCTTTGCCTCTCAAAAGGCTGATCTTAAAGCTTCGCTTACCTTCCTTTTGATCAGTTGCCTCAAATCTCGCTCAAAACAGTCACACTGACAATGTGCTGTGAGACAAACTGCTGATTTCACGTTAGTTACAAACTTCATGAGAACACCCAAGTCATACGACAACCAGCTGTAGGAATATTTATTGTGCTCTTATTGTAAGACATTATGGAAAAACCACTAGGTTTTTACTTTTCGCTCATCACTTATTCATGCGAAAAACAAACGCATGACCGTTTTAGAGATGACATTCCGTATAACTTCGTACAAATTTATTTAAAGATTGGTTCAGTAACATAAAACAATATTCCACGGTCTTTTCTGAGGCATATGACTTTCTCATGAGAAACACTTTGCCCAGGTTTGGCAGATCATGAGGACTGAGATAATAGGGGGTCAATGCAACTTCTGTTCATTTCAGCTTGGTTCTCCAATTTCACTATCTGCTTGAGAATGTGGGCATTCACACTAAATCATTTGCTTAAAGGGTCGCACAAAATTTCACAAGAGGTCTAGTGATGCAATGATAAGGCGATTCATTTATTTGCATTATTTGCATCTGCACCGGGCCCGACACTTAAGGCCCTGCACTCTCTTGAAAAGCATTTGCATACTTATAATGTACATGCATTTTTTAAAAAACCTGAAAAAATAATGAAGTGTCACAGCGACAGAGATTGCATTAGTTATTAAAATTTACTATTAACATTTTTTGACATGTAAAAGGCCCCACGTGTACACTTTGCACCGGGCCCCGCAATTTTCCTAGCAGACTCTGGCATCATCTATCACTTTAATTTTATGTTGGCTATTAAACAGGATGATAATATTCCAGTGAGGTGAAAACAGGACATTTTCCATCATTTGTAAGAAGAAAAAAACCAAAAAATTTTCTCATGATTTTCTTAAATGGTGGATTATCACTATCATGACCTATAGCGGAAAAAGGCTTCCCTTAGAACCTGGAACATGTCAGACTACGAACAGAACTCACATTTAAAAGGGAATGTGACTAGCGTCATCAGACCAAATTTACAAGCAAATGAGTTCAGGGAAAACCAGGACAGGATATTATATCCAGAGACCAGGTTCGCTACCTCTAATTTACCAATGACCTGAGATTTTCTAATCTGACAATTAACATTTGTTGTTGATAATCGCCATATTTCCGAGAATCCGACATTTCTAATAATGATATCAGCTACTAGTAGATGGTGCTTGCATTCTGCTAGCATTTCAGCCTACTTTAAACAATGGTGTAAAAACAACCCCTAAAAATTAAATTCCAACTATGTCAGATTTTTCCTGTTGGTTGTGACTGATGACCTTAAATCATGCGTAATATGAAGTCTCTAGGTCATCTGGAAGTGCGTCTTAATCTTTACCCTAATATGGGATGATAATACGGCGAAACAGCCACTAGAAATTGCAATTGTAAGAATATTACATTTTTTTCAATGTTTGTTACAAATGCCAAATATTTCTTCCAAATTTTAATGTTGCATCACCTCTAGAGGTGCATTTATATTGATTTAATTCTTTAAACTTAATGAATTTTTAATGGCCACAACAATAAATTTCATTGTAATTTTCACTGTTAATTGCTGATGGAACACCACTAGAAAAACTAGCAGAAGTGCCCGTTGAATTTCAACAGATTTAGTGAATCTAAAACTTCGACCATGTAGAATGTAAACATCACAGTAATAAGATGGTACACAGCTTTAACCATGGAATAAGGTAATTGGAGTGCGTTGTAATGTAACTTTCGTTTAAGTTTTCACAATGCAGTCCTACAATGAATAACTAAAGTTTGATTTCTCGGAGAAAGCTGGTTCATGGTTGAAAATGGTTGTGCATCTAATGTGACAATTACAATCTGATAAAATGTTATGGCGTGTAATTATAACTTTCGATTTTTCTTAAGTCAACTTATTTCACTCCATTATAGGCCAAAATCCATTTTGGTTAAGTAATTAAGCTGCTTGTTCGAAGAACGGGGTACATATGTCTAAAATGAGGAATTACAAGGAGTTACATATTTTGGAAAAGTTAGAAGTGATTTATGAGGTTGATAAAGGGGTGAAATCCAAAACAGATATTGCTAAACAACATAGTATTCCACTTTCAACATTAATGAAAAATCGTGATGCAATTGAAAAACACGCAGCCAGTGGAAACAACATAGGAAGGAGAAAGAGAGCAAGGGGTGCAAAACACGCTGACGTAGAGAGCGAACTGTCAGAGTACCTTTTATACAAACAGGCAGAAATTAAAGTTAAATTTAAAAAATAATGTCCTCCAATATAACATGTCGTTTCATAAAAAACATCGTGTTATATTCGGGCCAATACGGTAATTGTAAAGTCATCAGCTGTCATAAAAAATATGATCAAGTTATTTTGAGCGAATGTATACTGTATTACAGCCATGTAAAATTGGTGAAACTCCTGAAACTTAAACGCAAATAGCTCAATGGTACCATAAAATTCTATAAAAGATAATTTTTGACCATACTAATGGCACAGAAAATTTTAACAAAGTTGGATAGATATATTTCGTGAAGGTATTTCGCAAGGTATTTTCCAGGCCGTTTTAGTATGCATTTTTGAAATATTTCGGCTGAGTATGCGCGGTTCAATATCTTTCTTCCGAAATCTGGCATAAAAGAGTAACTTGAAATGCACTGTGATATTTGAGATATTCACTCGCGCCTATTTTTCAGTGGTTTTTGTTAATCACAAACTAAGTGTTCATTTCAGCTCTGTTCAAATTCGCCATGTTTACGAACTTGGAAGGCCAATTCATTTGTAGAAGAACGGATACATAGCATTCTATATTGCAATTTTTCTGTCCAAGTAGCAGATTGTAAAAAAAGTTCGATTTTTATGAAAGTTCGGATATCTCGAACTCGGATAATTTCAAGTCATAATTTTTTCGTCCCTTGAACTTCGAAATAACGGGGTTTTACTGTTGATATATTCAGGGTGTCCCAAAATTCCCATCTACGGATGCAACCATGCGAATACTTGCGAAATTTTAAGTCAAAAATGTTCTTTGTAAAAATTTCAGAAAACGTGTTTAAAGTTGGCAATATGTGGCAACACAGTACTGGGAAAGGGTCAGTTACAATGACACTAGGGTCTAAAATGACGACACTAATATGTTTATCATTACTTGCTTGCAATCTTTAAATTCATTAACTTGCCTTCATTTATTTGTTTTGTTTTTATTTCTTTAACTGAAACACTGGATACAGTAAGCAACAAATATTTATATGTGGAAGCACAGGGTGGCCGCAACGCGTGTGGGTGAGGAGAAGCCATCTAATATCATATAAATGTCATTAAATGATTGTTTTATTATTATTTTTTGTTGATAGCCAATACATTGAAGGACCAAAAGCAGCCCCTTTACTGCCCGGGTGGGGATGGATCCAACAGCGGAAACTCTTTACTCATCGTGGTCCACACAACCTGTTTTCTAAAACCGAGTCAGTATACGTCAATTTTAATGGAACAACACCAACAGAATGGTTAGCCGAGATGAACGTAGAAAGTTTTAGAAGTTATGAAGATATCAATTCATATGCAAAAAATGACCATGATGTTATAACAACAGAAGCTCAAATGGACCTAGACATTGTGAGCGAGTTCATGGAAACTGTCGCAAAGAAGAAGATGAAGAAATGGTAGAGGACCACGACAAACCAGTTCCCATGGTTAACGAAGCTATGCAAGCAATAAAAGTGATATCACAGTTTTATGAATCAAAGGAGACTAATAAAAACAATTTAGTATTATTCCTTGCATTGAGGACCTCGAAAAACATTTCAAGTTGGTACATACGACATAAAATATCCGATTATTTTACTAATCATTAAAAATATTTTATTATATTTAATGTACTTGTTATATCATAATATAATATAGTGTTTTAAGGTACTTATTAGACCATAATATAAAATTTATGACAATAAATTTCCAGTCCCTTGAATACCGTTATAACCGAGTTCTACTGCATGTTTATTTTCCTTTCATGCGCACAAAGCAGTTCGTAAGTGTAAAAGAACTGATGATTTACTACAAAGAAATGAACTTGAATATAAAGCTTATATTACGATTACTCAAGTGAGGTATGTTTAAAATAATTTTCTATTGTTTAGCTAATATTTCCGAAGGTATATAAGATTGCAAAGTTGAATATTTGAGTGTACATTTCCACAATGTACCCACTTATTCTTCAAAATTTTTTGAAAACATTAAATAAGAGAATAGGGAAATTATAACACAAAATTGAATGCGCTCAAAACTAAAGTAAACACTGCTCTAGCTATATAACGACATGAAAAATAATGCTCTAATTTATCCATGTTTATGGATAAAACTCCACTTGATTAACTCTTCCTTAATGGAAGACGATTAACATTATAACACTAATTTTATTTAAGTAATTATGTAATGTGGGTCTTCTAATTGACGGACGTTGTTCAAAATTATATTGGGATAATATCAATAAGGACCACTTGTACTGAATATAACAACAACCCCTTAAGCAGTTCAAAAGGTGTCTCGACCGACTGAATTTACACCTAGTATTATTATCACTGACATTAATATTATCATTAATTTTATATTTTCAATATCTTTAATAACTTATTAATGCAGCTGATGAATGAACATGAAATATACTAGAATACAACCAAACTTTAAGAATATTTTCTTTTATTACTGTTAAGTTTCATATATAACGTACTTACCACTAGATGCTGTATTTTCCTTGATATTTTCCACTTTGTCTCTCAGTTTCTTAGAAATTTTGAAAAGTCCTTGACTTGCTTCGTCTACCCTAATAATATAAAAACAATCATTAACTAAGACCATCCTTGATTTTGAATGTCACACAATATATAATTTGTCAAAAAATCATTTTACCATTTGAGAGAAACCCCAAAATTCCGTAATTTCAATATTTCTTGCGAACAAAAGATTATTTATTGCATGATAAAAGTGAAAACATTAAAACAAATTATACACACTATGCTTGATTTTACAAATTAAAGTTTTTGTTTTAAAATATTACATTTTTAAGCAGGAAGGCCTGAAATATAGTCATCCGTTAATGTAATTGGAACATATTAATCCAGTGAAAACTAAACTTCATCCACGACGGAAATGCTTCGAGATAAATTGGCAGGAATCCATCACATAGAACAATTTTCGAAATACATATAGGATAGATAACATGCTTACTTTGGTCATGGTTTTACGGAATACCGTAATCTCCGAATGCAAACATCCTCTGTGACAACCAGCGTATATATGTACGTCACACTGATGACTAATTGTAGATCTAGACAATGGAATAAATATTATTCTTCCATGATTAGACCGCGTGGAGGACACCGTCCACCCAAGTCCACCGATGTAGACCGAAGTGAACCATCCCAGTGCAATCTTGAGTATTACGTCTTACGCCGAGGCCAGGTGACACTAGTGTCGCCGAAATCACGGATTTTACATAAATTTCAAAAATAAGGGACGTAAACAGTTTTTGTGACTTTTCCATGTGTGATCTCTGTTGAAATGCTAATGTTTGGACTGCACTGAGATTTCTGCAACTGTGCGTTCTTATCAGGTAGTAATTTGTGATGTTACTCTGCCTTCACTCTGATTAATTATCAGATAGTAATTTGTGATGTTACTGTGCCTTCACTCTGATTGAACATCAGATAGAAATTTGTAAAGTTACTGTGCCTTCTTTCTGAGTGAATATCGGCAAATAATTCCTGATATTTTCGCAAAAACAAGTTTGCAATCTGCTTAAGTGCTACGGTTGTTTTTTACTTGTTATGTGTACATCTAATGAAGCTTAAATAAATCAATATTATTAACCTACAATAATTTTATTTTTTCAATCTCATATTTATATTTAGAATTTTGCGATCAATGATATTAAGCATTTTACGAGGATTAAAATACCTGACATTTTAAACGCGCGCGCGCTTGGTGCGACAGTTGTGTCCTCTGTGCGGATCTAAAGCCGTCACATTAAACTACTTCTTCCACTTATGACTTGCACAAGAGTGAATCATTGTAGTCACTTATGATTGGCTGTTTACTTGGCCGCGAACGCGGATATCAAGCGTTGGTCGCTCATGGTCATTTTTTTATTTTAAATAATTATACGGGAAGCCCCACTTACAAAATGCAATACAAAACAAGAATTAATTAAACAAAAGCATACAAAAATTCAAAAAAAAATGTGATAAGAATTTACTAAAACATAATATCACGAGTACAGCAATTATTAGCTGTTCCTGAAATTAGTCATGGATTTTATGTGTCTAATACTGGTATTGAAGAAATCGATGTTATTAAGAGCTAGAATAGAATTACCAAGTCTCTGCATTCTAGTTAATGGTGCATTATACCTATAATTAGTTGAGTACGCTTTAACGAAAAATGTGTCATCTGATCTAGTACAGTATTGAGGTATCCGAAAATAAATGAATGATAATAATTCTGGGCAACTGATGTCGTTATTATACAGCTTATAAAGTATGACCATGTCCATGATAATATGTCTATGGTACAAAGTTTGCAGATGAAGTTTGTGTAACAAGAAGTCATATGGAGTACTTTTTCCTGAATTTCCCATCTTAAAATTAATAAAGCGTAAAAATTTGTTTTGAATTTTTTCAATCTCTTTGATGTGTACATTATAATATGGAGTCCACACTGTTGAAGCATATTCAATTTTAGATTGCACTAAAGAACAATATAAAATTTTCAATGAATTTATGTTTTTAAAATGATAAGTATTCAGAATTATAATACCTAGCATCTTTAGTGCTTGTTTCTTTATGAAAGTAAGATGAGTCACGAAATTTAAAGAAGAATCACATAAAATCCCCAAATCCTTTACAACTGAGACACGAGAAATTACTCTATTACCAATCTTGTAATCAAACAAAGTAGGATCTTTATGTCTATAAAAAGTAATTGTGTTACATTTTGAAATATTTAACTGCATTAAATTTCTATCACACCAATCCAAGATAACATCAATACCATTTTGAAGGTAATGGTAGTCCAAATAGCTTTTTACAGTAGCATAAATTTTTAGGTCGTCTGCAAATAAGAGAAAATACACTCCAGACAAATCAGCACCAATGTCATTGATAAATATACTAAAAAGAAAGGGACCCAAATGAGAACCCTGGGGTACCCCTGACGTAACTATAATAGGAGAGGAAACAGAATCTAGTATTTTCACAGACTGAGTTCGAATTGATAAATAACTTTTGAACCAAGAAAATATAGAACCAGTAAAACCAATTGCTTCCAATTTTTTTAATAGAATTGTATGGCTCACTCTATCGAAAGCTTTACTTAAATCCATATAAATGACATCCACTTGCTGACCACTACTGACATTATTAAATATAAAATCCTCGAGCACTAACAGATTGCTACTGGTGTAATGATTATGGGAAAAGCAATGCTGCTCAGGAACGGCAATTACTGACTTCTTGATAAGTCAAAGGAGTGCTCGTTATCCGAACCACGTTTCATTTGGAATATTACACCTCGATGTGATACACCTTTGCCTGCGTCTAATTCCACCGTCTGTTATAATTTATTGACATCGGTACGACACGCGTGGATTGTCCCAGAAGAGATTTATTATGGTATTCTGTAATACCAGGGGCAAAGTAAAAGAAAAAAGGTAAGGTTATTACATATACCGTACTTCGAAAACAGTGTTCTCTGGCGGATTCTTGCCAATTTTTTCATGTCATCCCAATCTTAGATTTCCTTTAGTTTTCAATTGTAGTTTGTGGGACAACTTTTATTTAGAATCAAATGATTATCCATCAGCAAAAATTTTACACAAATCTCTATCGATAAATGGTGTGAAAAGTAAGGCAAGGGATGAATTCAATGTTATTTGCATATTATCGATTAACAAAATTTCTTTTGGCATTAAACCAACAATAATACCCATAATAAATTTATCCTTTATTTGGAATGGATGAAGGATTGACTAAAACACATTGTGCTTAATCGTGCTCCATGCAAAACTCTGTAAAGAATGAATTACTTCAATAGATTTGAGTTAGTTTGAATAAACTTTCGGTGGCAATGTATAAAATATTAGAATATTTACAGAAATTGCGCCAAATTGCTGGAATTAGGGGAGTTTTCAGAACTTTTTTAAATCAACTGCTGGTGGACCCTGTATTGTACGGTCCTATAATATTTTATTACCTAATTGCTTCCCAATAAATACTGAATCATATAACGGTTAGATAAATAGGTTTTGATTATCCCATCAGCTCAAAACGTTCTCCATTTATAAAAATATTGAATGTTGCATGTTTTCGAATATTCAATTAAAACTGCTGTTTCAATAATTTGTTATATACCGTAATGAATTTAAATGTTCTAATTACATTTATGGATGTCTACATTTAAGGCATAAAAACATGATATTTTTGCTTTTTCCAGACGATGATGAGAAACCTGCAAAATTGTATAAGTTGTATAAGTTGGTGATGATTAATGTAACGATGAAGAGATGCCAGTTTCTGATAAAATGAACGTTGGAAAAATGGATATAAATTTGAATATGGGTTTAAATTCTCCAGGTGAGAGGATGTACATACTCCCAGCTGAGAAAACTAACGTCAACGGAGTAGAATGTAGTGTTAATATTTTGAAGAGAGTTGAGGATAATGAGACGAGAGGAAGTGAACTGTGTTGACACGTGTGAATGCCACACTAGGAGATGAAGGAATATTGAAATTATAGATAGAAAGTGAGAGGGACAGAGAACCATATTGTGAGGTATGCAACAAGTGCTTTAGGGTTAAAGACAACCTGAGATCACATATAAGAAAAACCATACCAATGTGATAAGTGTCAAAAGCTGTTTTGTCATAGCAGCACCCTGGAACAGCACTCAAAGCAATCCTACAAAAGGAGAACACTCAAAACAGGGAATAATATATTACATACACTTTCATTACCAACATTACTGTCATTGGTGAGAAAGAATAAAATCAAAATATTTGAAAAGAGAAAAATGGAGTTTCGTTCGTACACATAAAACTGAAAAGAAAGTGTATTTATTGAGGTGTATTTATTATTGTAAATTCTTTATAAATTTATAATTATACTACAAGGTAATTTTTTTAATAAATAATTAAGATTTTTTAACACTTCTATCCATTAATAATTGATCAGAATATTAACTAGAAATTTGTTAAGGAACCCTTTGTTGCCTACTGGTTTCTCCAGAAATTTTTCGTCATAATAATAACCGTCATCATATATCACATGCGTAATGCGGGCGTACCAGCAGCTCTTTTTCTACAAAAACAACACGTAATGGCTATAGTTATTGGCACTTAAAGCACCTTCAAAGTTTGAAATTACAGTCAAACCCCAATTTAGTATATCCCCGTCTAATGTTTACCCACATTTAGTGTTAATTTTTCAGTCCATCAACCCCCATACAAACTTATGATTTTCCTCAATTTAGTGTTTTACCCAGGGCATCGAACCGTAATTTTTTTCGCTCCGGTTTTCATTCTGGTTCACCCAAAACACTAAATTTTGGTTCGGTTCCGGTTTCGCTCCGGCAAGCATCAGTGAACCGGTTCGAACCGGTTTTTTTTCGCTCCGACCTTAAAATATTTTTTTTTCATTTTCAAGAATTGATTTATTAAGTAATTTTCTTATTAAATCAAATACATCTTCACTATAAAAGTAGTGATATTTAAAAAACATAAAACGAAAATAAATTATTTAAATGTGAATATTTAGTATGTATCTTATTTATTTAACATTATATTTTGAATTGAATATTTACAAACCATAAATGCGCCGCAAATGATTTCAACATATTAGGAAAGTATAAAGTAAATTATAAATGAGCACGTTTTCTGCGATAGCGTATCCTAAACTTATTATGTTATGCAAAGCATTCATCTCATTTTCTAATTTACTGTGCTTAGTCCTTAGTACATACTAAATTTTATCAATAGCTAAGGAAAAAAATTGCATCCTGATAGAAGGACGGACAGACCTAAGCTAATATGCGCTAAAGCTGGAATGCCTAATTATGAGTTATTAATATTTTTATTTACAAATCGTGCGGTAAAATAAGAGATCGCGTTATCTCAATAGTGCCAGTAAGTCGAGTAAGATATTATGTTATTTTCATTAACAATTTGTAGATCACGTCCACTGCTTGTATTATAGTAAAAACTGTAAATGCACGGCTTAATTTTTTCATTCAGAGATTACTTAAATGGATGAAAAATCTATAAAATATCTATGAGGAAGAAGCCCGTAGAAATTGAGGGCCCGAGAATTCAGAAAGGCTGAGAAATGTTTATTAAGCTGATACAAATTTACGATGACTGAATATTTTTAATCACTTACGTAGTGTGAGAACGACGTTAAACTTCATTATTTCATGAAATTGAAATGATAAGTACCGTTTCAAAAAATTATTACTAAGCGAAAGCATGTGATTTTCACCCGGCAGCAAATAAAAAACATCTACGTACGTCTACATATTACCCTGCAATCAAACATGCAAACAAAAAGAAAATAAGACTTATTCGGCCTGTCGTGAACTTTCTTCAGGCGGAGTCTCTAATGTGGGTGTCTGCAGTCGGCAAAATATTTCACTAAAAATAACTAATTCGCATTCATATTTAATTTCTCTTCAGTTTTAAGCAACCAATACGAATATGTGTGCTCATTTTCAGATGCACTCTATAAAATAAATAGAAATTTACTAACCTATAACCAGTGGCGGATCCAAGGGTGGGTGATGGCGGCGATCACCCCCTCCTTGGATAACCCCACTGCACTCCACTGGGCGCTTCCTTAAATTCATTCCGTGCAAAAATCCTCAATTATACGCCCCAGATTAGGTCTGTATAGCAAGGGAAAGAAGGATTCTGATAGGGGTAGGGATTTTCTAAATATAGGGCAGTTGGCAGGAGCGGATTCGATAGGTGGAGGGGCGATCGCCCACCCATTGAGAAGTTTCTGGATCCGCCCCTGCCTATAACAAAGGATAACCGAAGTAAGAATATCTCAAAACCACGACTGCGGAGCGATCCTTCCTGGGTAAGTTTTAGAGAATGACTACCACAATACAAGGCTTCAATGGTTATGGAGAGGGAGTGAAACTATATGGGGACAATGACCTCCAACTTTAAGGAAAATCCAAGTTAAGAATCGGGAAATATTTTTGCCGGGAACACACTCTACGGGGTATGCTCGGGGGAGGGTAGCAAGACAATTAGATACTGTCTTCAAAGTACCGCCCAAGTTCCTTTCCAGTAGCCTCGTTTTACAGGTAATCTCAGCAGGATGTATTGTAGACCCTCTCTCTATGTATTGAGATGCACATGGAAAATCCTACTATTGAGCCAACAGATATTATCACAAAGACACATCCTTCCCAAGGCTGAGGACAATGTGTCTCAAGAAACCCTTTTCTTATTCGGTTTCTAAACGTAAGGCTTTCAGAAAGACTCAAACTATACTTTCGCTCCCACTTTTTATGCGAACCGAAATATATGGAACCAAATAAATAACGGTTTTCGGTTTCGGTTCAGGAAGTAAATTTTTTCTCGGTTCGGGTTCACTCCAGGAAAAATAACGGTTTTTTCTGGTTTTGGTTTTCGGTTCGATGCCCTGGTTGATAATAATTTCAATAATTTTTTTTATTTCATGTCAACTATATAAAAAAGTACCTGAATGCAGAATAGTATTTAGTATTCCGTGGTATGGTTGTAGCTTTATATGTGCCCTTCACTTTATGGTTTAGTTTTACTACTACATCCATGGTTTTTTGTCAAAATGAGTGTGTACCACTCGTACCACTTTAGAAAAACCTATGGTTGTATGTACCTAGCTTCTGCAGTTTCACCATATGTCACCTGTCACAGTCCGCAAATTACCTGCAAGTTTTATAGTTTTCTCAAGTTGTCATAAGTTTCAACAAGTAAGTGTAATAATTGGAAATTGCATTGATTTGTTACGGTTAATTACATTATGTTCCAATTTTATTTAATATGTATTTGTTTGTTATTTAGAAAAATAACATCAACCCGTTCAAACGCACCATGAGTTTATATCGTTTTTCAAGACATCATCATCTCAGTTCCACGTAAGTGAAATCATAAGAAAATTGAAATTAATTTATACTTATCTTAAGTATTAAGTACATAATTCATTCTAATTTTATTGGAATATTAATGTTTGTTTTTTTAGAAAATAACATCAACCTGATCAAAAATCAAAAGCACTACTAAGAATCATCGTCATCGGTTCTAAGTGAAGTCATACGAAAATTGCAATTAAGTTGTTACAGTTAAGTACATTATTTATATGTACTTATTATATGTTAATTAAATTTTTTTTTTTAGAAAATCAAATGTCAACCATGTTACCAACAAGAAAATGATGGGGTTGAAATTGACAAGATGAATTGTCAAAAGAGTATCCTTATATTAAAAATTCTAAACAAGATGGATGTTTTATGTGAAATCTGTATTGGGAACTTTTCTGTGACTTCTTGAAGCAGATGTGATATTACAAGACACAGCTTCTGACAAGCATAGGAAAGCTTTACAGCCTTCTTCTTCATCTGCAAAGATGACTTATTTTCTCCACCACACAGAATTTCGAATGAAAGAAAGAGAATTAGCTATTGCTGAGCTTCTTTTTTCTTTTCACACAATATATCACAATCACAGCTTTCGTTCAATGGACTGTACATCCAAGTTGATTAAAAAATTATTTGAAAGAAAATTCTCATGTGCAAGGATGAAAACTGAAGCTATTGTAAAAAAAAAAAGGTATTAGCACCACGCATTAGAAGAGCTTAAAAAAGAATTGCAGACTCAGCTATATATCTGTGTTTTCTGATGCGGCTAACCATAAAGACAAAACTTTTTCCTACACTCGTTCCAGTGGCGGATTTGGAACCTTGCTGCACTTAGGTCACATTATTTTTCCGCCCACTTAAAATAAATTTCAATAAAATTTATTTAATTTATATATTATACCAGAGGAGTAATCCATTTTTTTCCCGGCTATTTATGGTTATTACCTTGAAAAGCTTTCTTAGGTGGCCACCTATGGTTTTTCATGATTTTGAAGTAATCTTCTTTATACTGAAAAGCCCTCTTTACCATACTATATTGACGGTTTTGCAATTTGGTGAATGAATATACAAAACCGACTGCCCCAAAATCCTTATTGCAAATGCGCCACTGACTAGTTCTTTATTTTGATTCAAAAAGTGGAGTGAAAATTAAAATTCTTGATTTTGTATCGCTACCTGGAGAAACTGCAGAACTTATTAGCAATTCTTTTTTAACATTTCTTGAAGAAAACAATTTACCTAAATAATTAGTTGCATATTGCGCTTATAACGCAAATACTAACTTATACAGCAGTTCAAAAGGTATCTCGACCGACTGAATTTACACCTAGTATTATTATCACTGACATTAATATTATCATTAATTTTATATTTTCAATATCTTTAATAACTTATTAATGCAGCTGATGAATGAACATGAAATATACTAGAATACAACCAAACTTTAAGAATATTTTCTTTTATTACTGTTAAGTTTCATATATAACGTACTTACCACTAGATGCTGTATTTTCCTTGATATTTTCCACTTTGTCTCTCAGTTTCTTAGAAATTTTGAAAAGTCCTTGACTTGCTTCGTCTACCCTAATAATATAAAAACAATCATTAACTAAGACCATCCTTGATTTTGAATGTCACACAATATATAATTTGTCAAAAAATCATTTTACCATTTGAGAGAAACCCCAAAATTCCGTAATTTCAATATTTCTTGCGAACAAAAGATTATTTATTGCATGATAAAAGTGAAAACATTAAAACAAATTATACACACTATGCTTGATTTTACAAATTAAAGTTTTTGTTTTAAAATATTACATTTTTAAGCAGGAAGGCCTGAAATATAGTCATCCGTTAATGTAATTGGAACATATTAATCCAGTGAAAACTAAACTTCATCCACGACGGAAATGCTTCGAGATAAATTGGCAGGAATCCATCACATAGAACAATTTTCGAAATACATATAGGATAGATAACATGCTTACTTTGGTCATGGTTTTACGGAATACCGTAATCTCCGAATGCAAACATCCTCTGTGACAACCAGCGTATATATGTACGTCACACTGATGACTAATTGTAGATCTAGACAATGGAATAAATATTATTCTTCCATGATTAGACCGCGTGGAGGACACCGTCCACCCAAGTCCACCGATGTAGACCGAAGTGAACCATCCCAGTGCAATCTTGAGTATTACGTCTTACGCCGAGGCCAGGTGACACTAGTGTCGCCGAAATCACGGATTTTACATAAATTTCAAAAATAAGGGACGTAAACAGTTTTTGTGACTTTTCCATGTGTGATCTCTGTTGAAATGCTAATGTTTGGACTGCACTGAGATTTCTGCAACTGTGCGTTCTTATCAGGTAGTAATTTGTGATGTTACTCTGCCTTCACTCTGATTAATTATCAGATAGTAATTTGTGATGTTACTGTGCCTTCACTCTGATTGAACATCAGATAGAAATTTGTAAAGTTACTGTGCCTTCTTTCTGAGTGAATATCGGCAAATAATTCCTGATATTTTCGCAAAAACAAGTTTGCAATCTGCTTAAGTGCTACGGTTGTTTTTTACTTGTTATGTGTACATCTAATGAAGCTTAAATAAATCAATATTATTAACCTACAATAATTTTATTTTTTCAATCTCATATTTATATTTAGAATTTTGCGATCAATGATATTAAGCATTTTACGAGGATTAAAATACCTGACATTTTAAACGCGCGTGCGCTTGGTGCGACAGTTGTGTCCTCTGTGCGGATCTAAAGCCGTCACATTAAACTACTTCTTCCACTTATGACTTGCACAAGAGTGAATCATTGTAGTCACTTATGATTGGCTGTTTACTTGGCCGCGAACGCGGATATCAAGCGTTGGTCGCTCATGGTCATTTTTTTATTTTAAATAATTATACGGGAAGCCCCACTTACAAAATGCAATACAAAACAAGAATTAATTAAACAAAAGCATACAAAAATTCAAAAAAAAATGTGATAAGAATTTACTAAAACATAATATCACGAGTACAGCAATTATTAGCTGTTCCTGAAATTAGTCATGGATTTTATGTGTCTAATACTGGTATTGAAGAAATCGATGTTATTAAGAGCTAGAATAGAATTACCAAGTCTCTGCATTCTAGTTAATGGTGCATTATACCTATAATTAGTTGAGTACGCTTTAACGAAAAATGTGTCATCTGATCTAGTACAGTATTGAGGTATCCGAAAATAAATGAATGATAATAATTCTGGGCAACTGATGTCGTTATTATACAGCTTATAAAGTATGACCATGTCCATGATAATATGTCTATGGTACAAAGTTTGCAGATGAAGTTTGTGTAACAAGAAGTCATATGGAGTACTTTTTCCTGAATTTCCCATCTTAAAATTAATAAAGCGTAAAAATTTGTTTTGAATTTTTTCAATCTCTTTGATGTGTACATTATAATATGGAGTCCACACTGTTGAAGCATATTCAATTTTAGATTGCACTAAAGAACAATATAAAATTTTCAATGAATTTATGTTTTTAAAATGATAAGTATTCAGAATTATAATACCTAGCATCTTTAGTGCTTGTTTCTTTATGAAAGTAAGATGAGTCACGAAATTTAAAGAAGAATCACATAAAATCCCCAAATCCTTTACAACTGAGACACGAGAAATTACTCTATTACCAATCTTGTAATCAAACAAAGTAGGATCTTTATGTCTATAAAAAGTAATTGTGTTACATTTTGAAATATTTAACTGCATTAAATTTCTATCACACCAATCCAAGATAACATCAATACCATTTTGAAGGTAATGGTAGTCCAAATAGCTTTTTACAGTAGCATAAATTTTTAGGTCGTCTGCAAATAAGAGAAAATACACTCCAGACAAATCAGCACCAATGTCATTGATAAATATACTAAAAAGAAAGGGACCCAAATGAGAACCCTGGGGTACCCCTGACGTAACTATAATAGGAGAGGAAACAGAATCTAGTATTTTCACAGACTGAGTTCGAATTGATAAATAACTTTTGAACCAAGAAAATATAGAACCAGTAAAACCAATTGCTTCCAATTTTTTTAATAGAATTGTATGGCTCACTCTATCGAAAGCTTTACTTAAATCCATATAAATGACATCCACTTGCTGACCACTACTGACATTATTAAATATAAAATCCTCGAGCACTAACAGATTGCTACTGGTGTAATGATTATGGGAAAAGCAATGCTGCTCAGGAACGGCAATTACTGACTTCTTGATAAGTCAAAGGAGTGCTCGTTATCCGAACCACGTTTCATTTGGAATATTACACCTCGATGTGATACACCTTTGCCTGCGTCTAATTCCACCGTCTGTTATAATTTATTGACATCGGTACGACACGCGTGGATTGTCCCAGAAGAGATTTATTATGGTATTCTGTAATACCAGGGGCAAAGTAAAAGAAAAAAGGTAAGGTTATTACATATACCGTACTTCGAAAACAGTGTTCTCTGGCGGATTCTTGCCAATTTTTTCATGTCATCCCAATCTTAGATTTCCTTTAGTTTTCAATTGTAGTTTGTGGGACAACTTTTATTTAGAATCAAATGATTATCCATCAGCAAAAATTTTACACAAATCTCTATCGATAAATGGTGTGAAAAGTAAGGCAAGGGATGAATTCAATGTTATTTGCATATTATCGATTAACAAAATTTCTTTTGGCATTAAACCAACAATAATACCCATAATAAATTTATCCTTTATTTGGAATGGATGAAGGATTGACTAAAACACATTGTGCTTAATCGTGCTCCATGCAAAACTCTGTAAAGAATGAATTACTTCAATAGATTTGAGTTAGTTTGAATAAACTTTCGGTGGCAATGTATAAAATATTAGAATATTTACAGAAATTGCGCCAAATTGCTGGAATTAGGGGAGTTTTCAGAACTTTTTTAAATCAACTGCTGGTGGACCCTGTATTGTACGGTCCTATAATATTTTATTACCTAATTGCTTCCCAATAAATACTGAATCATATAACGGTTAGATAAATAGGTTTTGATTATCCCATCAGCTCAAAACGTTCTCCATTTATAAAAATATTGAATGTTGCATGTTTTCGAATATTCAATTAAAACTGCTGTTTCAATAATTTGTTATATACCGTAATGAATTTAAATGTTCTAATTACATTTATGGATGTCTACATTTAAGGCATAAAAACATGATATTTTTGCTTTTTCCAGACGATGATGAGAAACCTGCAAAATTGTATAAGTTGTATAAGTTGGTGATGATTAATGTAACGATGAAGAGATGCCAGTTTCTGATAAAATGAACGTTGGAAAAATGGATATAAATTTGAATATGGGTTTAAATTCTCCAGGTGAGAGGATGTACATACTCCCAGCTGAGAAAACTAACGTCAACGGAGTAGAATGTAGTGTTAATATTTTGAAGAGAGTTGAGGATAATGAGACGAGAGGAAGTGAACTGTGTTGACACGTGTGAATGCCACACTAGGAGATGAAGGAATATTGAAATTATAGATAGAAAGTGAGAGGGACAGAGAACCATATTGTGAGGTATGCAACAAGTGCTTTAGGGTTAAAGACAACCTGAGATCACATATAAGAAAAACCATACCAATGTGATAAGTGTCAAAAGCTGTTTTGTCATAGCAGCACCCTGGAACAGCACTCAAAGCAATCCTACAAAAGGAGAACACTCAAAACAGGGAATAATATATTACATACACTTTCATTACCAACATTACTGTCATTGGTGAGAAAGAATAAAATCAAAATATTTGAAAAGAGAAAAATGGAGTTTCGTTCGTACACATAAAACTGAAAAGAAAGTGTATTTATTGAGGTGTATTTATTATTGTAAATTCTTTATAAATTTATAATTATACTACAAGGTAATTTTTTTAATAAATAATTAAGATTTTTTAACACTTCTATCCATTAATAATTGATCAGAATATTAACTAGAAATTTGTTAAGGAACCCTTTGTTGCCTACTGGTTTCTCCAGAAATTTTTCGTCATAATAATAACCGTCATCATATATCACATGCGTAATGCGGGCGTACCAGCAGCTCTTTTTCTACAAAAACAACACGTAATGGCTATAGTTATTGGCACTTAAAGCACCTTCAAAGTTTGAAATTACAGTCAAACCCCAATTTAGTATATCCCCGTCTAATGTTTACCCACATTTAGTGTTAATTTTTCAGTCCATCAACCCCCATACAAACTTATGATTTTCCTCAATTTAGTGTTTTACCCAGGGCATCGAACCGTAATTTTTTTCGCTCCGGTTTTCATTCTGGTTCACCCAAAACACTAAATTTTGGTTCGGTTCCGGTTTCGCTCCGGCAAGCATCAGTGAACCGGTTCGAACCGGTTTTTTTTCGCTCCGACCTTAAAATATTTTTTTTTCATTTTCAAGAATTGATTTATTAAGTAATTTTCTTATTAAATCAAATACATCTTCACTATAAAAGTAGTGATATTTAAAAAACATAAAACGAAAATAAATTATTTAAATGTGAATATTTAGTATGTATCTTATTTATTTAACATCATATTTTGAATTGAATATTTACAAACCATAAATGCGCCGCAAATGATTTCAACATATTAGGAAAGTATAAAGTAAATTATAAATGAGCACGTTTTCTGCGATAGCGTATCCTAAACTTATTATGTTATGCAAAGCATTCATCTCATTTTCTAATTTACTGTGCTTAGTCCTTAGTACATACTAAATTTTATCAATAGCTAAGGAAAAAAATTGCATCCTGATAGAAGGACGGACAGACCTAAGCTAATATGCGCTAAAGCTGGAATGCCTAATTATGAGTTATTAATATTTTTATTTACAAATCGTGCGGTAAAATAAGAGATCGCGTTATCTCAATAGTGCCAGTAAGTCGAGTAAGATATTATGTTATTTTCATTAACAATTTGTAGATCACGTCCACTGCTTGTATTATAGTAAAAACTGTAAATGCACGGCTTAATTTTTTCATTCAGAGATTACTTAAATGGATGAAAAATCTATAAAATATCTATGAGGAAGAAGCCCGTAGAAATTGAGGGCCCGAGAATTCAGAAAGGCTGAGAAATGTTTATTAAGCTGATACAAATTTACGATGACTGAATATTTTTAATCACTTACGTAGTGTGAGAACGACGTTAAACTTCATTATTTCATGAAATTGAAATGATAAGTACCGTTTCAAAAAATTATTACTAAGCGAAAGCATGTGATTTTCACCCGGCAGCAAATAAAAAACATCTACGTACGTCTACATATTACCCTGCAATCAAACATGCAAACAAAAAGAAAATAAGACTTATTCGGCCTGTCGTGAACTTTCTTCAGGCGGAGTCTCTAATGTGGGTGTCTGCAGTCGGCAAAATATTTCACTAAAAATAACTAATTCGCATTCATATTTAATTTCTCTTCAGTTTTAAGCAACCAATACGAATATGTGTGCTCATTTTCAGATGCACTCTATAAAATAAATAGAAATTTACTAACCTATAACCAGTGGCGGATCCAAGGGTGGGTGATGGCGGCGATCACCCCCTCCTTGGATAACCCCACTGCACTCCACTGGGCGCTTCCTTAAATTCATTCCGTGCAAAAATCCTCAATTATACGCCCCAGATTAGGTCTGTATAGCAAGGGAAAGAAGGATTCTGATAGGGGTAGGGATTTTCTAAATATAGGGCAGTTGGCAGGAGCGGATTCGATAGGTGGAGGGGCGATCGCCCACCCATTGAGAAGTTTCTGGATCCGCCCCTGCCTATAACAAAGGATAACCGAAGTAAGAATATCTCAAAACCACGACTGCGGAGCGATCCTTCCTGGGTAAGTTTTAGAGAATGACTACCACAATACAAGGCTTCAATGGTTATGGAGAGGGAGTGAAACTATATGGGGACAATGACCTCCAACTTTAAGGAAAATCCAAGTTAAGAATCGGGAAATATTTTTGCCGGGAACACACTCTACGGGGTATGCTCGGGGGAGGGTAGCAAGACAATTAGATACTGTCTTCAAAGTACCGCCCAAGTTCCTTTCCAGTAGCCTCGTTTTACAGGTAATCTCAGCAGGATGTATTGTAGACCCTCTCTCTATGTATTGAGATGCACATGGAAAATCCTACTATTGAGCCAACAGATATTATCACAAAGACACATCCTTCCCAAGGCTGAGGACAATGTGTCTCAAGAAACCCTTTTCTTATTCGGTTTCTAAACGTAAGGCTTTCAGAAAGACTCAAACTATACTTTCGCTCCCACTTTTTATGCGAACCGAAATATATGGAACCAAATAAATAACGGTTTTCGGTTTCGGTTCAGGAAGTAAATTTTTTCTCGGTTCGGGTTCACTCCAGGAAAAATAACGGTTTTTTCTGGTTTTGGTTTTCGGTTCGATGCCCTGGTTGATAATAATTTCAATAATTTTTTTTATTTCATGTCAACTATATAAAAAAGTACCTGAATGCAGAATAGTATTTAGTATTCCGTGGTATGGTTGTAGCTTTATATGTGCCCTTCACTTTATGGTTTAGTTTTACTACTACATCCATGGTTTTTTGTCAAAATGAGTGTGTACCACTCGTACCACTTTAGAAAAACCTATGGTTGTATGTACCTAGCTTCTGCAGTTTCACCATATGTCACCTGTCACAGTCCGCAAATTACCTGCAAGTTTTATAGTTTTCTCAAGTTGTCATAAGTTTCAACAAGTAAGTGTAATAATTGGAAATTGCATTGATTTGTTACGGTTAATTACATTATGTTCCAATTTTATTTAATATGTATTTGTTTGTTATTTAGAAAAATAACATCAACCCGTTCAAACGCACCATGAGTTTATATCGTTTTTCAAGACATCATCATCTCAGTTCCACGTAAGTGAAATCATAAGAAAATTGAAATTAATTTATACTTATCTTAAGTATTAAGTACATAATTCATTCTAATTTTATTGGAATATTAATGTTTGTTTTTTTAGAAAATAACATCAACCTGATCAAAAATCAAAAGCACTACTAAGAATCATCGTCATCGGTTCTAAGTGAAGTCATACGAAAATTGCAATTAAGTTGTTACAGTTAAGTACATTATTTATATGTACTTATTATATGTTAATTAAATTTTTTTTTTTAGAAAATCAAATGTCAACCATGTTACCAACAAGAAAATGATGGGGTTGAAATTGACAAGATGAATTGTCAAAAGAGTATCCTTATATTAAAAATTCTAAACAAGATGGATGTTTTATGTGAAATCTGTATTGGGAACTTTTCTGTGACTTCTTGAAGCAGATGTGATATTACAAGACACAGCTTCTGACAAGCATAGGAAAGCTTTACAGCCTTCTTCTTCATCTGCAAAGATGACTTATTTTCTCCACCACACAGAATTTCGAATGAAAGAAAGAGAATTAGCTATTGCTGAGCTTCTTTTTTCTTTTCACACAATATATCACAATCACAGCTTTCGTTCAATGGACTGTACATCCAAGTTGATTAAAAAATTATTTGAAAGAAAATTCTCATGTGCAAGGATGAAAACTGAAGCTATTGTAAAAAAAAAAAGGTATTAGCACCACGCATTAGAAGAGCTTAAAAAAGAATTGCAGACTCAGCTATATATCTGTGTTTTCTGATGCGGCTAACCATAAAGACAAAACTTTTTCCTACACTCGTTCCAGTGGCGGATTTGGAACCTTGCTGCACTTAGGTCACATTATTTTTCCGCCCACTTAAAATAAATTTCAATAAAATTTATTTAATTTATATATTATACCAGAGGAGTAATCCATTTTTTTCCCGGCTATTTATGGTTATTACCTTGAAAAGCTTTCTTAGGTGGCCACCTATGGTTTTTCATGATTTTGAAGTAATCTTCTTTATACTGAAAAGCCCTCTTTACCATACTATATTGACGGTTTTGCAATTTGGTGAATGAATATACAAAACCGACTGCCCCAAAATCCTTATTGCAAATGCGCCACTGACTAGTTCTTTATTTTGATTCAAAAAGTGGAGTGAAAATTAAAATTCTTGATTTTGTATCGCTACCTGGAGAAACTGCAGAACTTATTAGCAATTCTTTTTTAACATTTCTTGAAGAAAACAATTTACCTAAATAATTAGTTGCATATTGCGCTTATAACGCAAATACTAACTTATACAGCAGTTCAAAAGGTATCTCGACCGACTGAATTTACACCTAGTATTATTATCACTGACATTAATATTATCATTAATTTTATATTTTCAATATCTTTAATAACTTATTAATGCAGCTGATGAATGAACATGAAATATACTAGAATACAACCAAACTTTAAGAATATTTTCTTTTATTACTGTTAAGTTTCATATATAACGTACTTACCACTAGATGCTGTATTTTCCTTGATATTTTCCACTTTGTCTCTCAGTTTCTTAGAAATTTTGAAAAGTCCTTGACTTGCTTCGTCTACCCTAATAATATAAAAACAATCATTAACTAAGACCATCCTTGATTTTGAATGTCACACAATATATAATTTGTCAAAAAATCATTTTACCATTTGAGAGAAACCCCAAAATTCCGTAATTTCAATATTTCTTGCGAACAAAAGATTATTTATTGCATGATAAAAGTGAAAACATTAAAACAAATTATACACACTATGCTTGATTTTACAAATTAAAGTTTTTGTTTTAAAATATTACATTTTTAAGCAGGAAGGCCTGAAATATAGTCATCCGTTAATGTAATTGGAACATATTAATCCAGTGAAAACTAAACTTCATCCACGACGGAAATGCTTCGAGATAAATTGGCAGGAATCCATCACATAGAACAATTTTCGAAATACATATAGGATAGATAACATGCTTACTTTGGTCATGGTTTTACGGAATACCGTAATCTCCGAATGCAAACATCCTCTGTGACAACCAGCGTATATATGTACGTCACACTGATGACTAATTGTAGATCTAGACAATGGAATAAATATTATTCTTCCATGATTAGACCGCGTGGAGGACACCGTCCACCCAAGTCCACCGATGTAGACCGAAGTGAACCATCCCAGTGCAATCTTGAGTATTACGTCTTACGCCGAGGCCAGGTGACACTAGTGTCGCCGAAATCACGGATTTTACATAAATTTCAAAAATAAGGGACGTAAACAGTTTTTGTGACTTTTCCATGTGTGATCTCTGTTGAAATGCTAATGTTTGGACTGCACTGAGATTTCTGCAACTGTGCGTTCTTATCAGGTAGTAATTTGTGATGTTACTCTGCCTTCACTCTGATTAATTATCAGATAGTAATTTGTGATGTTACTGTGCCTTCACTCTGATTGAACATCAGATAGAAATTTGTAAAGTTACTGTGCCTTCTTTCTGAGTGAATATCGGCAAATAATTCCTGATATTTTCGCAAAAACAAGTTTGCAATCTGCTTAAGTGCTACGGTTGTTTTTTACTTGTTATGTGTACATCTAATGAAGCTTAAATAAATCAATATTATTAACCTACAATAATTTTATTTTTTCAATCTCATATTTATATTTAGAATTTTGCGATCAATGATATTAAGCATTTTACGAGGATTAAAATACCTGACATTTTAAACGCGCGCGCGCTTGGTGCGACAGTTGTGTCCTCTGTGCGGATCTAAAGCCGTCACATTAAACTACTTCTTCCACTTATGACTTGCACAAGAGTGAATCATTGTAGTCACTTATGATTGGCTGTTTACTTGGCCGCGAACGCGGATATCAAGCGTTGGTCGCTCATGGTCATTTTTTTATTTTAAATAATTATACGGGAAGCCCCACTTACAAAATGCAATACAAAACAAGAATTAATTAAACAAAAGCATACAAAAATTCAAAAAAAAATGTGATAAGAATTTACTAAAACATAATATCACGAGTACAGCAATTATTAGCTGTTCCTGAAATTAGTCATGGATTTTATGTGTCTAATACTGGTATTGAAGAAATCGATGTTATTAAGAGCTAGAATAGAATTACCAAGTCTCTGCATTCTAGTTAATGGTGCATTATACCTATAATTAGTTGAGTACGCTTTAACGAAAAATGTGTCATCTGATCTAGTACAGTATTGAGGTATCCGAAAATAAATGAATGATAATAATTCTGGGCAACTGATGTCGTTATTATACAGCTTATAAAGTATGACCATGTCCATGATAATATGTCTATGGTACAAAGTTTGCAGATGAAGTTTGTGTAACAAGAAGTCATATGGAGTACTTTTTCCTGAATTTCCCATCTTAAAATTAATAAAGCGTAAAAATTTGTTTTGAATTTTTTCAATCTCTTTGATGTGTACATTATAATATGGAGTCCACACTGTTGAAGCATATTCAATTTTAGATTGCACTAAAGAACAATATAAAATTTTCAATGAATTTATGTTTTTAAAATGATAAGTATTCAGAATTATAATACCTAGCATCTTTAGTGCTTGTTTCTTTATGAAAGTAAGATGAGTCACGAAATTTAAAGAAGAATCACATAAAATCCCCAAATCCTTTACAACTGAGACACGAGAAATTACTCTATTACCAATCTTGTAATCAAACAAAGTAGGATCTTTATGTCTATAAAAAGTAATTGTGTTACATTTTGAAATATTTAACTGCATTAAATTTCTATCACACCAATCCAAGATAACATCAATACCATTTTGAAGGTAATGGTAGTCCAAATAGCTTTTTACAGTAGCATAAATTTTTAGGTCGTCTGCAAATAAGAGAAAATACACTCCAGACAAATCAGCACCAATGTCATTGATAAATATACTAAAAAGAAAGGGACCCAAATGAGAACCCTGGGGTACCCCTGACGTAACTATAATAGGAGAGGAAACAGAATCTAGTATTTTCACAGACTGAGTTCGAATTGATAAATAACTTTTGAACCAAGAAAATATAGAACCAGTAAAACCAATTGCTTCCAATTTTTTTAATAGAATTGTATGGCTCACTCTATCGAAAGCTTTACTTAAATCCATATAAATGACATCCACTTGCTGACCACTACTGACATTATTAAATATAAAATCCTCGAGCACTAACAGATTGCTACTGGTGTAATGATTATGGGAAAAGCAATGCTGCTCAGGAACGGCAATTACTGACTTCTTGATAAGTCAAAGGAGTGCTCGTTATCCGAACCACGTTTCATTTGGAATATTACACCTCGATGTGATACACCTTTGCCTGCGTCTAATTCCACCGTCTGTTATAATTTATTGACATCGGTACGACACGCGTGGATTGTCCCAGAAGAGATTTATTATGGTATTCTGTAATACCAGGGGCAAAGTAAAAGAAAAAAGGTAAGGTTATTACATATACCGTACTTCGAAAACAGTGTTCTCTGGCGGATTCTTGCCAATTTTTTCATGTCATCCCAATCTTAGATTTCCTTTAGTTTTCAATTGTAGTTTGTGGGACAACTTTTATTTAGAATCAAATGATTATCCATCAGCAAAAATTTTACACAAATCTCTATCGATAAATGGTGTGAAAAGTAAGGCAAGGGATGAATTCAATGTTATTTGCATATTATCGATTAACAAAATTTCTTTTGGCATTAAACCAACAATAATACCCATAATAAATTTATCCTTTATTTGGAATGGATGAAGGATTGACTAAAACACATTGTGCTTAATCGTGCTCCATGCAAAACTCTGTAAAGAATGAATTACTTCAATAGATTTGAGTTAGTTTGAATAAACTTTCGGTGGCAATGTATAAAATATTAGAATATTTACAGAAATTGCGCCAAATTGCTGGAATTAGGGGAGTTTTCAGAACTTTTTTAAATCAACTGCTGGTGGACCCTGTATTGTACGGTCCTATAATATTTTATTACCTAATTGCTTCCCAATAAATACTGAATCATATAACGGTTAGATAAATAGGTTTTGATTATCCCATCAGCTCAAAACGTTCTCCATTTATAAAAATATTGAATGTTGCATGTTTTCGAATATTCAATTAAAACTGCTGTTTCAATAATTTGTTATATACCGTGCTTTAGGGTTAAAGACAACCTGAGATCACATATAAGAAAAACCATACCAATGTGATAAGTGTCAAAAGCTGTTTTGTCATAGCAGCACCCTGGAACAGCACTCAAAGCAATCCTACAAAAGGAGAACACTCAAAACAGGGAATAATATATTACATACACTTTCATTACCAACATTACTGTCATTGGTGAGAAAGAATAAAATCAAAATATTTGAAAAGAGAAAAATGGAGTTTCGTTCGTACACATAAAACTGAAAAGAAAGTGTATTTATTGAGGTGTATTTATTATTGTAAATTCTTTATAAATTTATAATTATACTACAAGGTAATTTTTTTAATAAATAATTAAGATTTTTTAACACTTCTATCCATTAATAATTGATCAGAATATTAACTAGAAATTTGTTAAGGAACCCTTTGTTGCCTACTGGTTTCTCCAGAAATTTTTCGTCATAATAATAACCGTCATCATATATCACATGCGTAATGCGGGCGTACCAGCAGCTCTTTTTCTACAAAAACAGCACGTAATGGCTATAGTTATTGGCACTTAAAGCACCTTCAAAGTTTGAAATTACAGTCAAACCCCAATTTAGTATATCCCCGTCTAATGTTTACCCACATTTAGTGTTAATTTTTCAGTCCATCAACCCCCATACAAACTTATGATTTTCCTCAATTTAGTGTTTTACCCAGGGCATCGAACCGTAATTTTTTTCGCTCCGGTTTTCATTCCGGTTCACCCAAAACACTAAATTTTGGTTCGGTTCCGGTTTCGCTCCGGCAAGCATCAGTGAACCAGTTCGAACCGGTTTTTTTTCGCTCCGACCTTAAAATATTTTTTTTTCATTTTCAAGAATTGATTTATTAAGTAATTTTCTTATTAAATCAAATACATCTTCACTATAAAAGTAGTGATATTTAAAAAACATAAAACGAAAATAAATTATTTAAATGTGAATATTTAGTATGTATCTTATTTATTTAACATTATATTTTGAATTGAATATTTACAAACCATAAATGCGCCGCAAATGATTTCAACATATTAGGAAAGTATAAAGTAAATTATAAATGAGCACGTTTTCTGCGATAGCGTATCCTAAACTTATTATGTTATGCAAAGCATTCATCTCATTTTCTAATTTACTGTGCTTAGTCCTTAGTACATACTAAATTTTATCAATAGCTAAGGAAAAAAATTGCATCCTGATAGAAGGACGGACAGACCTAAGCTAATATGCGCTAAAGCTGGAATGCCTAATTATGAGTTATTAATATTTTTATTTACAAATCGTGCGGTAAAATAAGAGATCGCGTTATCTCAATAGTGCCAGTAAGTCGAGTAAGATATTATGTTATTTTCATTAACAATTTGTAGATCACGTCCACTGCTTGTATTATAGTAAAAACTGTAAATGCACGGCTTAATTTTTTCATTCAGAGATTACTTAAATGGATGAAAAATCTATAAAATATCTATGAGGAAGAAGCCCGTAGAAATTGAGGGCCCGAGAATTCAGAAAGGCTGAGAAATGTTTATTAAGCTGATACAAATTTACGATGACTGAATATTTTTAATCACTTACGTAGTGTGAGAACGACGTTAAACTTCATTATTTCATGAAATTGAAATGATAAGTACCGTTTCAAAAAATTATTACTAAGCGAAAGCATGTGATTTTCACCCGGCAGCAAATAAAAAACATCTACGTACGTCTACATATTACCCTGCAATCAAACATGCAAACAAAAAGAAAATAAGACTTATTCGGCCTGTCGTGAACTTTCTTCAGGCGGAGTCTCTAATGTGGGTGTCTGCAGTCGGCAAAATATTTCACTAAAAATAACTAATTCGCATTCATATTTAATTTCTCTTCAGTTTTAAGCAACCAATACGAATATGTGTGCTCATTTTCAGATGCACTCTATAAAATAAATAGAAATTTACTAACCTATAACCAGTGGCGGATCCAAGGGTGGGTGATGGCGGCGATCACCCCCTCCTTGGATAACCCCACTGCACTCCACTGGGCGCTTCCTTAAATTCATTCCGTGCAAAAATCCTCAATTATACGCCCCAGATTAGGTCTGTATAGCAAGGGAAAGAAGGATTCTGATAGGGGTAGGGATTTTCTAAATATAGGGCAGTTGGCAGGAGCGGATTCGATAGGTGGAGGGGCGATCGCCCACCCATTGAGAAGTTTCTGGATCCGCCCCTGCCTATAACAAAGGATAACCGAAGTAAGAATATCTCAAAACCACGACTGCGGAGCGATCCTTCCTGGGTAAGTTTTAGAGAATGACTACCACAATACAAGGCTTCAATGGTTATGGAGAGGGAGTGAAACTATATGGGGACAATGACCTCCAACTTTAAGGAAAATCCAAGTTAAGAATCGGGAAATATTTTTGCCGGGAACACACTCTACGGGGTATGCTCGGGGGAGGGTAGCAAGACAATTAGATACTGTCTTCAAAGTACCGCCCAAGTTCCTTTCCAGTAGCCTCGTTTTACAGGTAATCTCAGCAGGATGTATTGTAGACCCTCTCTCTATGTATTGAGATGCACATGGAAAATCCTACTATTGAGCCAACAGATATTATCACAAAGACACATCCTTCCCAAGGCTGAGGACAATGTGTCTCAAGAAACCCTTTTCTTATTCGGTTTCTAAACGTAAGGCTTTCAGAAAGACTCAAACTATACTTTCGCTCCCACTTTTTATGCGAACCGAAATATATGGAACCAAATAAATAACGGTTTTCGGTTTCGGTTCAGGAAGTAAATTTTTTCTCGGTTCGGGTTCACTCCAGGAAAAATAACGGTTTTTTCTGGTTTTGGTTTTCGGTTCGATGCCCTGGTTGATAATAATTTCAATAATTTTTTGTATTTCATGTCAACTATATAAAAAAGTACCTGAATGCAGAATAGTATTTAGTATTCCGTGGTATGGTTGTAGCTTTATATGTGCCCTTCACTTTATGGTTTAGTTTTACTACTACATCCATGGTTTTTTGTCAAAATGAGTGTGTACCACTCGTACCACTTTAGAAAAACCTATGGTTGTATGTACCTAGCTTCTGCAGTTTCACCATATGTCACCTGTCACAGTCCGCAAATTACCTGCAAGTTTTATAGTTTTCTCAAGTTGTCATAAGTTTCAACAAGTAAGTGTAATAATTGGAAATTGCATTGATTTGTTACGGTTAATTACATTATGTTCCAATTTTATTTAATATGTATTTGTTTGTTATTTAGAAAAATAACATCAACCCGTTCAAACGCACCATGAGTTTATATCGTTTTTCAAGACATCATCATCTCAGTTCCACGTAAGTGAAATCATAAGAAAATTGAAATTAATTTATACTTATCTTAAGTATTAAGTACATAATTCATTCTAATTTTATTGGAATATTAATGTTTGTTTTTTTAGAAAATAACATCAACCTGATCAAAAATCAAAAGCACTACTAAGAATCATCGTCATCGGTTCTAAGTGAAGTCATACGAAAATTGCAATTAAGTTGTTACAGTTAAGTACATTATTTATATGTACTTAGATGAATTGTCAAAAGAGTATCCTTATATTAAAAATTCTAAACAAGATGGATGTTTTATGTGAAATCTGTATTGGGAACTTTTCTGTGACTTCTTGAAGCAGATGTGATATCACAAGACACAGCTTCTGACAAGCACAGGAAAGCTTTACAGCCTTCTTCTTCATCTGCAAAGATGACTTATTTACTCCACCACACAGAATTTCGAATGAAAGAAAGAGAATTAGCTATTGCTGAGCTTCTTTTTTCTTTTCACACAATATATCACAATCACAGCTTTCGTTCAATGGACTGTACATCCAAGTTGATTAAAAAATTATTTGAAAGAAAATTCTCATGTGCAAGGATGAAAACTGAAGCTATTGTAAAAAAAAAAGGTATTAGCACCACGCATTAGAAGAGCTTAAAAAAGAATTGCAGACTCAGCTATATATCTGTGTTTTCTGATGCGGCTAACCATAAAGACAAAACTTTTTCCTACACTCGTTCCAGTGGCGGATTTGGAACCTTGCTGCACTTAGGTCACATTATTTTTCCGCCCACTTAAAATAAATTTCAATAAAATTTATTTAATTTATATATTATACCAGAGGAGTAATCCATTTTTTTCCCGGCTATTTATGGTTATTACCTTGAAAAGCTTTCTTAGGTGGCCACCTATGGTTTTTCATGATTTTGAAGTAATCTTCTTTATACTGAAAAGCCCTCTTTACCATACTATATTGACGGTTTTGCAATTTGGTGAATGAATATACAAAACCGACTGCCCCAAAATCCTTATTGCAAATGCGCCACTGACTCGTTCTTTATTTTGATTCAAAAAGTGGAGTGAAAATTAAAATTCTTGATTTTGTATCGCTACCTGGAGAAACTGCAGAACTTATTAGCAATTCTTTTTTAACATTTCTTGAAGAAAACAATTTACCTAAATAATTAGTTGCATATTGCGCTTATAACGCAAATACTAACTTTGGTGGCAATGTTTGAAAAGGCACTAACAATGTCTTTACTAAACTGAATACTAGTATGGACCAAAAGGTTTTTGGAGTTGGTTGTGCAGCTCATATAGTTCACAACTCAATTCAAACTGCTGCTGATCTTTTATCAGTAGACGTTGAGAATATTATTGTAAAAATTTTAGCCATCTTTTACATATACATTGTAAGAGTAGAGTCGAAAGAATTTTGTGAAGACGCAGAAGTGGAATACCAAGGCCTTTTAGGTTACAGTAAAACCAGATGACTCAGTTTAATGCCTGCAATTGAGAGGATCCTGAAATTATTCAGTCCCTTTAAGTCATTTTTTAATTGATTGTTATGTGTCAAAGAGTAATTGAATTGTTTCTCAAAGATAATAGCTCTGAATTGTGGTTAATGTTTCTCCATAGGCAACAATGTTTGATATGAGTCAAAAATATTGAACAAAATACAAATACAGTGAAACCTCTCTTAAGTGGACACCTCCGTAAAGCGGACACTTACTCTAGGGTTCCAGCCGGAAGCATCAGAAATTACACGGTAAGCAACCTCTCCAAAATGGACACACTCCAATACAGATGTGGACACTTTGAAAGGCATCCCTTTTGTACTTACAACCTCCCCATAAAGGACATTCTGGAGGGCTCAAAACAATGTATGCACATATTAATTACTTGGGAACCAATGTACATTTTACGAATTAGACAGCAACAATACTGCCATGAAAGAAAATGCCAGTACAGCCATTGCCTTATCGCCACGATCTTCAGTGAGAAAAGTCATTACCGTCTCCAAATTGGGATTAGCATTTTGGATATTTTGCATCATATGCACAAGTAAGTATTTTTAATATAATATCGTATCATAAAAACAATACAAATATAATAACTGTATTATCATGTAGCTCATTCAGTACTTAAAAACGGTATTCTTGCATATTTTTTCCAAGACAATATTTTTAATTATTGTTATTATAGGAGAGATTTCACAACATTTACATTATAAATGCACAGGCAAAAGAAGTCATCTCTGAAGTCCACCCTAGGTCATTATGAAGAAAGTGAATACGGTACACTCGAGAGTTTTTTTCTGAAGAGAAAGTGAGCTGTTCTCATAGTTTATCTGCAGACGTAAATTTGAAAACTGTTTCAGAGTGGCAAAATAAGTTGCCGTCAATATTCAAACCATACTCGGCGGAAAAAATTTTGAACACAGCTGAAACAGGTTTGTTTTTCCATGCAATCCCAGAAAAAAACATGGCCTTAAAGGGAAAATGTCTGCAGGGAGTGGCGAAGGACCGTTTGACTATACTTTTGTGTACTCATGAAATACCCCTTGTTATTGGCAAATCCATGGTGTTTTAAACGTATCACGCAGACAAATTGAATATCATATGGAATCCAACGATAAATTTTGGATGACTAGAGATATTATGACGGAATGGGTGACCAAGTTAGACAAAAAATGATGCGTGAACGATGAAGGACATGAGGACTAAGATGAAAATACAGAAGATCCAAATTAAAAGAAACATAGACATGCATTAGATTAATTAACAAATTTAAAAGACTTTAAGCAAAAACGAATAGTTTGGTCTGAAACTGGTGACATAATTATACACAATGAAAATGAAGTTGCCAAAATGAAACCTTCCAAGCAAAGCACATCATTTTTTAATATAAACTAATCATTATGTATGTTCATAATTAAGCAAATGCACAATATATTCAATAATAAAAACTGTATATGTAACAAATTACAATTACATATACTTAATTCATTGCTTTTCCTTTGTTTCTTGTTATGTGTATTACGTGCTTATATATTTGTACATTTTATACAAAGTATTAGATTTATTCTCTCCCTTATTAGATGTATTTTTACTCTGCATATTCAATTTGTATGCATTTTATATTTATTATATTCAAACCTCGGATGTTGACCTCTCCAAAAGGGACCTCTATATAGTGGACACTTTATTCTGTCCCACTGGTGTCCGCTTTAGAGGTGTTTCACTGTACTATTATGGAAGTCTCAGAGCAACTTGATATGCTCAAAACAAAATACAGAGAACGTCTTGAATCATGATGTTCCAATTGGTATTAGAAGAGATTTAAGAATCTTAGAAGACGACAGAAGCATTAATAAAAATCGGTTCATCTCCCACAAAAATTTTTTAACTGTATACAACATTTGGAACTGTGGTCATCACAGTTTTTAGAAATGAATACATTTAAGTGGGCAAGCCTTAAACTATATCCTGCCAGGAGCTTGAGGCATCGCTCGAGTATGTAATTTCTAATTTCGAAAAGTCATGGGATAGCTTTTCGATGAAATTTTCTTTGTAAGAAAGTATGCCATTGGTTCCAAAATTGAAGGATGGAATGAGAAAAAAATTCATACGGATGTGAGAAGGGTTGAAATATTTGAGTATTTAGACAGTGTCCCCTATGAAAATGTAAAAAGAATAGTGAAATTTGCTGTTTACCTGAGACAAATGCTGTCACAGCAAGAAAATTTTCAATGGTGAATAAATTATGGACTGCAGAAAAATGCAACTAATAACAGACACCGTAAAGGCCACTCTTATTGTTAAATACAATATGGTCAACTCTTGCCAAGTTTACCAATGTAAAATCAAACAATAATGAATTATTGAAAAAAATTCATTCCACTGAAAAATATATTTCAATTATTCTTTTTATATGTTTTTTGTATATAAGTTTTAAATGTGACTGTATTAACAGTATGTATAGTTGTAAAATAATGAACTAATTAATAAAAAAATGGATTATTTTATCTCCGTTAAAAATGTAGTTTTTAAGACTTCAATATTTATATATTATCAAAGTGTTTTTATTACGTTAAAAATACGGGTTTTATTGTTTTCTTCATTTTGTACTGCATTGAGCTTTTGGAAATCAAGTCACTTTAACTGTACCCATTATTGAAAGTAGGCTGAAATGCTTGCAGAATGCAAGCACCTACTAGCACAAAGGATAAGGACACATTCCAGAAACTCTCCTTATCCCCCTCTAACATGCACTTATTTCATTCCATAAGTCATTTCATGCATTAAATACCAACTCTAAACAATTTACACTAAATATGCTCACTAATAGGAGACAGATGAGGGCATCTCTACGTAACTTTTTCAAAAAATATCAATCAAAAACATTCTATTTATCAAAAGACAATTTTTTTTAACAAGTGATGAGATTTTGAAAATCAATGTTTTGATGGAAAGTTTTAAGGAAACAATTTATATATTATAAATAGAAATAAATATATGAAATACTTTCAGTTGTTTTAAGAATATATTTTTAAAAACAACTGCTTCTAATTTATCCTTTCCACTACAACACATCAATTTAAAAACATTTTCCACATTACAGTCGAGAGCTCGTATTAAAAATTTTAAACATACCTCACGTGAGTAATTGTAAAATAAGCCTTATATTCAAGTTAATTTCTTTTTAGTAAATCATCAGTTCTCTCACATATACGAACCTCTTTGTGGGCATGAAAGGAAAATAAACATTAAGTTCATTTATTTGCTATACATCAATTTTCTATCATTTATTACATTCTGTATGCACAAGAAGGAAATTGTACATCTTTACATACATATTTGTAGTACACATTACTTACTTCAGGTAGTACAGATATTGTTTTTGTTCACAACAATTGATAATTCCGCATAAGAAATTTTCTTATATAGAAATTAATTATGACTTTCTAGTTGGACTTTTCACAAACATTTACTGAATAAATGGTATTAATGGGGAAATTTACACTCAATTTTTCAACATTCCATCTTTTAAACTTTTGGAGATGTTCACACAATAAATTTTTATTGTGTTTTGAGTCTAAATTTTACATATTTAAAAACTCAAACTTGAAGAAATACATTAAATGCTGAATAGTTTTCCATGATACAAGCATTATAACATGAATGTTTAATGATTTTCTAATTGAAATGATAATTTTAAAATTTTACCTTTAATAATTGACTTGTGGGGAATAACTATAGTATATCCATCTACAAATATTTGGTTGTGTTAGCAAAGCCTTTTAAGAAGTACATATTTATTGATTTTACGTTATTATATTGTTAACTGCTATTCGGATTTCTGCCAATTCAGTACATGGCTTTATTATGTTTTATTTTTGCAGATAACATGTATCCTCTTAGAATATGCAGTGTGGACGATGATGGGAACCCTGATACAAAAACAGCTGAAATTGTAGAAGTTGAAGGTGATTCATGTAATGAAACGTCAACTTTTAAAAAGAGGTTGGCCCTACGGTGAGTTAGATGTTACAAAAGTATATATGTAACTCCTTAATCATACAAGGCAAATATTTAGACAAAACACAAAAACAAGAAAGATAAAAGGTGGGCAAGAAAGGAAAAAATATATACAAAGAGGCCAGACTTGCAGGTTTACAGGTTATTAATCATCATCAATCTCTCATACACTAACACAAGCACTAATCCTAAGGTGGAAAGGGTCAAGAGAGGGGTTTAAGAGATGTTAACCCGTGCCAGGGACTCACACTATTACTGGTAGATTTGTGTATCTGTACAATCACTACAGGGACTTACTCAGCAACCACACACATTCGCACAAAGGGGGAAAAAGGGGAAAGGAAATGGGACTTGAAAGTAAATGGGACGTGAGAGGAAATGGGACGTGAAAGGAAATGGGACGTGAAAGGAAATGGGACGTGAAAGGAAATGGGACGTGAAAGGAAATGCGACGTGAAAGGAAATGGGACGTGAAAGGAAATGGGACGTGAAAGGAAATGGGACGTGAAAGGAAATGGGACGTGAAAGGAAATGGGACGTGAAAGGAAATGGGACGAGAAAGGAAATGGGACGTGAAAGGAAATGGGACAGGAAAGGAAATAATACCAGATTTACAGTAAGTAATTCTGCGCCACAGACCAGATATCACACACATCTGCAGGTTTGTCTTTTGACAACAACAGGGACCTGTCAGACAGAAACACACGCACTCATGTAACACTAACAACTCCAGATATTTAGTGAAACACTAAATACGTATTTCGAAAGCAAGGCTCTCATCAGTACTAGCGGCTGAAGTGGAATGATGGGGATGTATGTAATGTGTGGTATTTAAATAGAGGCATGTTTGTGTGGAAGTGAGAGGAGGGAGAGGGCTGATGGTTAAAATGTTAAGAGAAGAATGGGGGAGAGCGCCGCGGTCGTTATTCATAATGAGCATTATCCTCGAAACGTGTAATTAGCATTTCACTGAATATCTAGAGTTGTGAGTGTTGCTTGAGTGTGTGTTTCTCTCTGACAGGTCCCTGTTGTTATCAAAAGACAAACCTGCAGTCATCATTTGTGATACCTGATCCCTGGTGTGGAATTACTTCTCGTAAACCTGGTATTGTTCCCTTTAGTTTCCCCCTTTTTTGCTAATTGTACGAACGTGTGTAGTTGCCGAGTAGATCCCTGTCGTGATCGTACAGATTCACTAACCTACCAGCAATGGTGGCACTCGTCTAGGACCAGTGGCCATCATCAACTGGGTGCAGAGTCAACTCACCGCAGAGACTAATGAAATTTTGTTATTACATACAGACTGTATTAGTATATAATAACAATATTATTTATTTATTTTACCAAATTCTATGGGGTGTTAATCATTAAAAATCTGTTTACCTCCCATTACTCACTGGTTTTCTACTTCATATAAATACCGTATATACTCGTGTATATGCCGACTCCATGTATAGTACGACCCCTGATTTTTTGGTGAATAAACCTGATTTTATCATATATCTCTTTTATAGTACGACTCCAGCTTTCTACCGGGGTCGATATATTTCGTTTCGATAGCTCGATGGTTACTAGCGAGATATATCGAACGACCTTGATTTTCCACACCACCATAGAATAGACCGTAAATATCGTAAATAGTATTTCTTGCGAGTACACTAAAATTCGGATAAGTTAAGTATCTTACTCCTAAAACATTTAATAAAAAGTGATATGAATCATGACTGCACAAGATGAAATAAAATCGTAACAATTCTAGTATGTCTGGATTACGTTCCGCGTACGTAATGGTTCCACTCGCTCATCTATTTAATAGGTAGGGATAACGGATAAAAAGAAATTACTTTGTAATATTCCACAGTCTTTATTGTTTCTTCAATCACACACCGACCGGTTTACACTACAAAATCATTCTAATGGTGTTACTAACCGACGTAATACCTTTAGAATGACTTCGTAGTGGAAACCGATCGGTGTGTGATTGAAGAAACAATAAAGACTGTTGAATATTACAAAAATAATTTCTTTTTTCCAAGATGTCGAAATTCCATAAAGTCTACGATACTTTTCGTCCAACTCGTTCCAATCAATCCCTTGTAAAAAGACGCAAACAAAGATGTACATACATAAAATTCAAGAAAGAAAGTGCCCGTAAATCTTCACTTATATCAAGTATTTGTGAATTTGAAGCTGTATATATGAAAAAGATTCTACTCTTCACGAAACAACATAACAACGATAAAGGACCTCACTGTTAACGTTAGCCTACCATTAGAATGCGTGCGGGTGGCATAACTTCACCGAAAACGCCCCTGAAGATATATGAATTTTAAATCCTCAAATGCATTACTCGTGTATAGTACGATCCCCAATTTTTCCAATAAAAATTTGGTCGTAAAAACTCGTACTATACACGAGTATATACGGTATACCTAAAAGATATTATACATACACAATTTCACATTTGGGAATGAAATTCAAAAAATCTACCACAAAACTTAAAGGCAATTTCACTTTCCACTACATCATACTCATTTACAATCCCCATCTTTCTTCCATTGAAATTTCAACTGGTCTCAACTACTACGTAATATTCTATTAAATTTAATGTGACATATTAACTGCTATCGCTTCTACTATGACCATTCTCAGAATGGTAATAGTATACAACAGAGCTGCAAAACACTTCAAATTTTGGGGTGGTTCAGTTCAGTTAAATTTAGTAGAATATTACTTTACTTGCTGAGACCAGTTGCAATTTCTACGGAAGAAAGATGGGGATTGTAAATGAGTGTAATGTAGTGAAAAGTGAAATTGTCTTTAAGTTTTGTGGTGGTATTTTTTAATTTAATCCCCAAATGTGAAATTGTATATGCATTATTTCCCTTAGGTTTATCTATATGAAGTAAAAAAAATGAATAAAGGGAAGTAAACTGAGATTTCCAATGATTAACACCCCGTAGCATTTGGTAAATTAAATCATATTATTATTAACTAAGTTTGCATTTAATAAAATTTCATTAGTCACTGCAGTGAGTTGGCTCTGCATCCAGTCGGCCATCGTCACCTGTCCCATTTCGTCCTGGCATGGGTTAACACATCGTGAACCCCTCCCTTGATCCTTTCACCTTAGGATTAGTGCCTGCTCTAGTGAGTATATGAGCGATTGACAACAGGTCCCTCGTGATGACTAATAACCTGTAAACCTGCATGTGAAAAAATGAATCCAAGTGCTTGTTGCTGAATTGACCCAGCTGAGAGCATGTATGAGAAAGCTGATGTTACTAGAGTGGAATCAAGTGTTGCAGAGTTAGGATAGACACAAGATAAAGTGGACTATGTTGACACAAGTGTGGATAAAACTCTAGAAGACGAAGAAACATCGAAGTTAAAGATAGAAAGTGAGCCTGACATAGAGGGAGGGAGTCAGCGGGAGAGAAGAGGGCGCTCCTCTTAGAGTCGAGGAGAAAGGGAGAGAGAACAGTTTAAGTGTCATCACTACAGAATGAATTTTGAAACAAAGGATGAATTAATATGTTCGGGAGTACACGATTATAAGCTAAATGGGGATATAGGCAGTGAAAAATGAGATTTACAAGACAGCATCTATGTTAGCAGTAGATCGAAACATAATATGAATGAAGTTCATATTAAAGGATTGGAGAGAAAAATGTCAGATAACGTAAACGATGCTGGAGGTTTTAAGTGTCATCACTGCAGAATGGATTTTGAAACAGGATGAATTAATAAGACTTTCGGGAGTGCATGATTAAGAGCTTTTCAGAAAATTAAGCTCGAAGAAATGGATCCAATCGTTTGTAGTTGAATTTCCCCACGTGAGAGCATGTATGTACTCCCAGATGGGAAAGCTGATATTACTGGAGTGGAATCAAGTGTTGCAGAGGTAGGATAGGGAGACGAGATGAAGTGGACTGTATTGACACAAATGTGGATGCCACTCTAGAAGATGAATAAATATTTATGGTAAAGATAGAAAGTGAGAGTGATACAGAGGGAGGGAGTGAGCGGCAGAGAAGAGGGCACTCCTCTTGGAGCAGAGGCGAGAACGGGGGAACGTTTTAAGTGCCATCACTGCAGAATGGATTTTGAAAAAAAGGATGATTAATAAGATGTTTGCGAGTACATGGTTATGAGCTAAATGGGGATATGTGCAGTGAAAAATGAGATTTACAGGACTATTTATGTTAACTGCAGATCTAAACGTAATACAAATGAAGTTCATATTTAAAGGATTGAAGAGGAAAAGGTCAGAGAAAGTAAACGATGCTGGAGGTTGGAGATATGTATGTGAATATGTGGTAAAGGTTACAATAAGACAAGTCAATTGGAAATATATTTAAGAGAACATAGCAGGAGACTTTTGCTTGTGGTATTTACAACAAAGGATTAAGTAAAAATTACACTTTTACAAGACAAGCTCATCAACACAGTTCAAAAACTATATGCATGTAAACATATGCTATGCGATTTACTCAAAATTCTAATCTTATAAGTCATAGGCAAATAAATAGCTATGAAATACCTCATGCATGTGTCATACTTGGTATGAGATTGCTAGAAAAACAACTTACAAGACAAGAGAGTCCAACAGAAGCACCCTCTCACTCCCTCCCTCTGTCTCACTCACTCACTAACCACTTGAGAGGGTGTGCCGTATATTTCGTCATGGCCTGTCGTAAACCATTTGCATATGCCGTATATATCCATCATGCTGTTTTTCGGGACATCTGCTATGGGTATGCTGAAATAGTCCGTCATGAAGCTTATCCGGCATCTAGTTGTGTCCTTCTAGTACAGGTGAAGAAATATTCTCAGAAGATTGAGAAGGATATTTGTGATATTATAGACAAAAGTGATTCCAGTGAAGATTTGGAGGACGTTTATATAAACATTATGTAAGTGACAGTATATATGGGAGGGGGGGAAATTGAATTATTTGAAAAAAAATCTATTTCTCAGAATTAAATACCCAAATGGGAAGGGCTCTTTGAAAAAAAGTACCCACTCAAGTGGTGAATTTCAACATTCCTTCATCTCCTATACTGGCATCCACACTTGTGTCAACACAGTTCACCTTTTCCCATCTCCCTATTCTAACTCTCCATCACTTGATTCCACTCTAGTAACTTCATCTTTCTTATCTTGGAGTACATATATCCTCACACAAGGAGAAATTCAAATACAAACACCTGGATCCATTCCTTCAATCCTCATTTTTTCAAAAGCTCATAACCATACACTCCCAAAAGTCTTATTTATTCATCATCATTTCAAAATCCATTCTGCACTGACGACACTTAAAACCTCCAGCATCATTTACATTATCTGACATCTTCCTCTACAATCCTTTTATATGTACTTCATTTGTATTACGTTTAGATCTGCAGTTAACATAAATAGTCCTGTAAATCTCATTTTTCACTGCACATATCCCCATTTAGCTCATAACCATCTACTCGCAAACATCTTATTAATCATCCTTTTTTTCAAAATCCATTCTGCAGTGATGACACTTAAAACGTTCCCTCGTTCTCGCCTCTGCTCCAAGAGGAGTGCCCTCTTCTCTGCCGCTCACTCCCTCCCTCTGTATCACTCTCACTTTCTATCTTTACCATAAATATTTCTTCATCTTCTAGAGTGGCATCCACATTTGTGTCAATACAGTCCACTTCATCTCGTCTCCCTATCCTACCTCTGCAACACTTGATTCCATTCCAGTAATATCAGCTTTCCCATCTTGGAGTACATACGTGCTCTCACGTGGGGAAATTCAACTACAAACGATTGGATCCATTTCTTCGATCTTAATTTTCTGAAAAGCTCTTAATCATGCACTCCCAAAAGTCTTATTAATTCATCCTGTTTCAAAATCCATTCTGCAGTGATGACACTTAAAACCTCCAGCATCGTTTACGTTATCTGACATTTTTCTCTCCAATCCTTTAATATGAACTTCATTCATATTATGTTTCCATCTACTGCTAACATAGATGTTGTCTTGTAAATCTCATTTTTCACTGCACATACCCCCATTTAGCTCATAACCGTGTACTCCCAAACATCTTATTAATTCATCCTTTATTCAAATCCATTCTGCAGTGATGACACTTAAACTGTTCTCTCTCTCTCTCTCCTCGACTCTAAGAAAAGTGCCCTCTTCTCTCCCGCTGACTCCCTCCCTCTATATCAGGCACACTTTCTATCTTTAACTTAAATGTTTCTTCGTCTTCTAGCGTAGTATCCACACTTGTGTCAACATCGTCCACTTTATCTCTTCTCTCTATCCTAACCCTGCAACACTTGATTCCACTCTAGCAACATCACCTTTCTCATCTTGGACTACATACATGCTCTCATCTGGGGCAATTCAACAACAAACACTTGAATCCCGTTTTTCATTTAAAGGTTTATAGGTTATTAACACTTTCAATGCGGCATGACTGGAATTCCAGTCATGCTGCATTGAAAGTATTAATCGTCACAAGCGACCTGTTGTCAAATCGCTCGTATACTCACTAGCACAGGCACTAATCCTAATGTGAAAGGATCAAGGGAGGGGTTTACAATGCGTTAACCCATGCCAGGGCGGAATGGGACACTGGGATCCATTTCTTCAAGCTTAATTTTTTCAAAAGTTGATTAACCAATACATCAATCAGCTTCAACTTCTTCAATTTCTGCTCTCTTCCTATCAGGTTTCCCATCAACTTTCACACTGTATCTTCTGTAAGGATATACCTTATCTGAAAAAAAAAACAAAGTCATGTACTGAATTTGCAGAAATCCATATAGCAGTCAACTACATAATAATGTTAACTGAATAAATATACACTTCTTATTATAAGGTTTTGTTAACACGACACAACAAAATACAGTAAAACCTCGTTATTTCAAAGTTCCAAGGACCCAAAAAATAGGACTCAGAAGTATCCAGGTTAAAATATACAATCTTTCATAAAAATCTAACCTTCTTATGATCTGCTACTTGGGCAGCAAAATCACAATACATAAACTTATATATCGGTTCTACAAATGAATTGTCCTTACAAGTTAGTATAAACGGTTTATTCAACAGAGCTGAATTGAACACTTAGTTCGCAAACACCACCTCATGTGAAAAACTGGCTCGAGTGCTTATCCCAAATTTTCAACTACATTTCAAGTTACTTTTTTGTTACATTTTGGAAGACGTCCAACCGTTCACAGAAAGATTTCCACTCGCCTATCCAACTGCCAACAAACTTTCTCCTAGATAACAAACCCATAAGTTATTTATTGTAGAACTGCATTATGAAAACTTAAACAAAAAATGAGCGTTGCATTATGACACACTAATTACCAGGAGTAGAGTGAAACTGCTTGTCGGTAAAATAGAATATTGCAACGGCAAGTGAATTTTAGAGCTTAAATATGAGTTTAACTTAAAATGCAATAAGAATACTTAATATGCATTAGTTAATAAAAAATTGTAAATAACAAATATTACGGAAATGAGGCAGCGATTTAAATACCTGCGTAAATCTTTGCCTCTCAAAAGGCTGATCTTAAAGCTTCGCTTACCTTCCTTTTGATCAGTTGCCTCAAATCTCGCTCAAAACAGTCACACTGACAATGTGCTGTGAGACAAACTGCTGATTTCACGTTAGTTACAAACTTCATGAGAACACCCAAGTCATACGACAACCAGCTGTAGGAATATTTATTGTGCTCTTATTGTAAGACATTATGGAAAAACCACTAGGTTTTTACTTTTCGCTCATCACTTATTCATGCGAAAAACAAACGCATGACCGTTTTAGAGATGACATTCCGTATAACTTCGTACAAATTTATTTAAAGATTGGTTCAGTAACATAAAACAATATTCCACGGTCTTTTCTGAGGCATATGACTTTCTCATGAGAAACACTTTGCCCAGGTTTGGCAGATCATGAGGACTGAGATAATAGGGGGTCAATGCAACTTCTGTTCATTTCAGCTTGGTTCTCCAATTTCACTATCTGCTTGAGAATGTGGGCATTCACACTAAATCATTTGCTTAAAGGGTCGCACAAAATTTCACAAGAGGTCTAGTGATGCAATGATAAGGCGATTCATTTATTTGCATTATTTGCATCTGCACCGGGCCCGACACTTAAGGCCCTGCACTCTCTTGAAAAGCATTTGCATACTTATAATGTACATGCATTTTTTAAAAAACCTGAAAAAATAATGAAGTGTCACAGCGACAGAGATTGCATTAGTTATTAAAATTTACTATTAACATTTTTTGACATGTAAAAGGCCCCACGTGTACACTTTGCACCGGGCCCCGCAATTTTCCTAGCAGACTCTGGCATCATCTATCACTTTAATTTTATGTTGGCTATTAAACAGGATGATAATATTCCAGTGAGGTGAAAACAGGACATTTTCCATCATTTGTAAGAAGAAAAAAACCAAAAAATTTTCTCATGATTTTCTTAAATGGTGGATTATCACTATCATGACCTATAGCGGAAAAAGGCTTCCCTTAGAACCTGGAACATGTCAGACTACGAACAGAACTCACATTTAAAAGGGAATGTGACTAGCGTCATCAGACCAAATTTAGAAGCAAATGAGTTCAGGGAAAACCAGGACAGGATATTATATCCAGAGACCAGGTTCGCTACCTCTAATTTACCAATGACCTGAGATTTTCTAATCTGACAATTAACATTTGTTGTTGATAATCGCCATATTTCCGAGAATCCGACATTTCTAATAATGATATCAGCTACTAGTAGATGGTGCTTGCATTCTGCTAGCATTTCAGCCTACTTTAAACAATGGTGTAAAAACAACCCCTAAAAATTAAATTCCAACTATGTCAGATTTTTCCTGTTGGTTGTGACTGATGACCTTAAATCATGCGTAATATGAAGTCTCTAGGTCATCTGGAAGTGCGTCTTAATCTTTACCCTAATATGGGATGATAATACGGCGAAACAGCCACTAGAAATTGCAATTGTAAGAATATTACATTTTTTTCAATGTTTGTTACAAATGCCAAATATTTCTTCCAAATTTTAATGTTGCATCACCTCTAGAGGTGCATTTATATTGATTTAATTCTTTAAACTTAATGAATTTTTAATGGCCACAACAATAAATTTCATTGTAATTTTCACTGTTAATTGCTGATGGAACACCACTAGAAAAACTAGCAGAAGTGCCCGTTGAATTTCAACAGATTTAGTGAATCTAAAACTTCGACCATGTAGAATGTAAACATCACAGTAATAAGATGGTACACAGCTTTAACCATGGAATAAGGTAATTGGAGTGCGTTGTAATGTAACTTTCGTTTAAGTTTTCATAATGCAGTCCTACAATGAATAACTAAAGTTTGATTTCTCGGAAAAAGCTGGTTCATGGTTGAAAATGGTTGTGCATCTAATGTGACAATTACAATCTGATAAAATGTTATGGCGTGTAATTATAACTTTCGATTTTTCTTAAGTCAACTTATTTCACTCCATTATAGGCCAAAATCCATTTTGGTTAAGTAATTAAGCTGCTTGTTCGAAGAACGGGGTACATATGTCTAAAATGAGGAATTACAAGGAGTTACATATTTTGGAAAAGTTAGAAGTGATTTATGAGGTTGATAAAGGGGTGAAATCCAAAACAGATATTGCTAAACAACAGAGTATTCCACTTTCAACATTAATGAAAAATCGTGATGCAATTGAAAAACACGCAGCCAGTGGAAACAACATAGGAAGGAGAAAGAGAGCAAGGGGTGCAAAACACGCTGACGTAGAGAGCGAACTGTCAGAGTACCTTTTATACAAACAGGCAGAAATTAAAGTTAAATTTAAAAAATAATGTCCTCCAATATAACATGTCGTTTCATAAAAAACATCGTGTTATATTCGGGCCAATACGGTAATTGTAAAGTCATCAGCTGTCATAAAAAATATGATCAAGTTATTTTGAGCGAATGTATACTGTATTACAGCCATGTAAAATTGGTGAAACTCCTGAAACTTAAACGCAAATAGCTCAATGGTACCATAAAATTCTATAAAAGATAATTTTTGACCATACTAATGGCACAGAAAATTTTAACAAAGTTGGATAGATATATTTCGTGAAGGTATTTCGCAAGGTATTTTCCAGGCCGTTTTAGTATGCATTTTTGAAATATTTCGGCTGAGTATGCGCGGTTCAATATCTTTCTTCCGAAATCTGGCATAAAAGAGTAACTTGAAATGCACTGTGATATTTGAGATATTCACTCGCGCCTATTTTTCAGTGGTTTTTGTTAATCACAAACTAAGTGTTCATTTCAGCTCTGTTCAAATTCGCCATGTTTACGAACTTGTAAGGCCAATTCATTTGTAGAAGAACGGATACATAGCATTCTATATTGCAATTTTTCTGTCCAAGTAGCAGATTGTAAAAAAAGTTCGATTTTTATGAAAGTTCGGATATCTCGAACTCGGATAATTTCAAGTCATAATTTTTTCGTCCCTTGAACTTCGAAATAACGGGGTTTTACTGTTGATATATTCAGGGTGTCCCAAAATTCCCATCTACGGATGCAACCATGCGAATACTTGCGAAATTTTAAGTCAAAAATGTTCTTTGTAAAAATTTCAGAAAACGTGTTTAAAGTTGGCAATATGTGGCAACACAGTACTGGGAAAGGGTCAGTTACAATGACACTAGGGTCTAAAATGACGACACTAATATGTTTATCATTACTTGCTTGCAATCTTTAAATTCATTAACTTGCCTTCATTTATTTGTTTTGTTTTTATTTCTTTAACTGAAACACTGGATACAGTAAGCAACAAATATTTATATGTGGAAGCACAGGGTGGCCGCAACGCGTGTGGGTGAGGAGAAGCCATCTAATATCATATAAATGTCATTAAATGATTGTTTTATTATTATTTTTTGTTGATAGCCAATACATTGAAGGACCAAAAGCAGCCCCTTTACTGCCCGGGTGGGGATGGATCCAACAGCGGAAACTCTTTACTCATCGTGGTCCACACAACCTGTTTTCTAAAACCGAGTCAGTATACGTCAATTTTAATGAAACAACACCAACAGAATGGTTAGCCGAGATGAACGTGGAAAGTTTTAGAAGTTATGAAGATATCAATTCATATGCAAAAAATGACCATGATGTTATAACAACAGAAGCTCAAATGGACCTAGACATTGTGAGCGAGGTCATGGAAACTGTCGCAAAGAAGAAGATGAAGAAATGGTAGAGGACCACGACAAACCAGTTCCCATGGTTAACGAAGCTATGCAAGCAATAAAAGTGATATCACAGTTTTATGAATCAAAGGAGACTAATAAAAACAATTTAGTATTATTCCTTGCATTGAGGACCTCGAAAAACATTTCAAGTTGGTACATACGACATAAAATATCCGATTATTTTACTAATCATTAAAAATATTTTATTATATTTAATGTACTTGTTATATCATAATATAATATAGTGTTTTAAGGTACTTATTAGACCATAATATAAAATTTATGACAATAAATTTCCAGTCCCTTGAATACCGTTATAACCGAGTTCTACTGCATGTTTATTTTCCTTTCATGCGCACAAAGCAGTTCGTAAGTGTAAAAGAACTGATGATTTACTACAAAGAAATGAACTTGAATATAAAGCTTATATTACGATTACTCAAGTGAGGTATGTTTAAAATAATTTTCTATTGTTTAGCTAATATTTCCGAAGGTATATAAGATTGCAAAGTTGAATATTTGAGTGTACATTTCCACAATGTACCCACTTATTCTTCAAAATTTTTTGAAAACATTAAATAAGAGAATAGGGAAATTATAACACAAAATTGAATGCGCTCAAAACTAAAGTAAACACTGCTCTAGCTATATAACGACATGAAAAATAATGCTCTAATTTATCCATGTTTATGGATAAAACTCCACTTGATTAACTCTTCCTTAATGGAAGACGATTAACATTATAACACTAATTTTATTTAAGTAATTATGTAATGTGGGTCTTCTAATTGACGGACGTTGTTCAAAATTATATTGGGATAATATCAATAAGGACCACTTGTACTGAATATAACAACAACCCCTTAAGCAGTTCAAAAGGTGTCTCGACCGACTGAATTTACACCTAGTATTATTATCACTGACATTAATATTATCATTAATTTTATATTTTCAATATCTTTAATAACTTATTAATGCAGCTGATGAATGAACATGAAATATACTAGAATACAACCAAACTTTAAGAATATTTTCTTTTATTACTGTTAAGTTTCATATATAACGGTAAGGTTACTTACCACTAGATGCTGTATTTTCCTTGATATTTTCCACTTTGTCTCTCAGTTTCTTAGAAATTTTGAAAAGTCCTTGACTTGCTTCGTCTACCCTAATAATATAAAAACAATCATTAACTAAGACCATCCTTGATTTTGAATGTCACACAATATATAATTTGTCAAAAAATCATTTTACCATTTGAGAGAAACCCCAAAATTCCGTAATTTCAATATTTCTTGCGAACAAAAGATTATTTATTGCATGATAAAAGTGAAAACATTAAAACAAATTATACACACTATGCTTGATTTTACAAATTAAAGTTTTTGTTTTAAAATATTACATTTTTAAGCAGGAAGGCCTGAAATATAGTCATCCGTTAATGTAATTGGAACATATTAATCCAGTGAAAACTAAACTTCATCCACGACGGAAATGCTTCGAGATAAATTGGCAGGAATCCATCACATAGAACACTTTTCGAAATACATATAGGATAGATAACATGCTTACTTTTTTATTACTTTGGTCATGGTTTTACGGAATACCATAATCTCCGAATGCAAACATCCTCTGTGACAACCAGCGTATATATGTACGTCACACTGATGACTAATGGTAGATCTAGACAATGGAATAAATATTATTCTTCCATGATTAGACCGCGTGGAGGACACCGTCCACCCAAGTCCACCGATGTAGACCGAAGTGAACCATCCCAGTGCAATCTTGAGTATTACGTCTTACGCCGAGGCCAGGTGACACTAGTGTCGCCGAAATCACGGATTTTACATAAATTTCAAAAATAAGGGACGTAAACAGTTTTTGTGACTTTTCCATGTGTGATCTCTGTTGAAATGCTAATGTTTGGACTGCACTGAGATTTCTGCAACTGTGCGTTCTTATCAGGTAGTAATTTGTGATGTTACTCTGCCTTCACTCTGATTAATTATCAGATAGTAATTTGTGATGTTACTGTGCCTTCACTCTGATTGAACATCAGATAGAAATTTGTAAAGTTACTGTGCCTTCTTTCTGAGTGAATATCGGCAAATAATTCCTGATATTTTCGCAAAAACAAGTTTGCAATCTGCTTAAGTGCTACGGTTGTTTTTTACTTGTTATGTGTACATCTAATGAAGCTTAAATAAATCAATATTATTAACCTACAATAATTTTATTTTTTCAATCTCATATTTATATTTAGAATTTTGCGATCAATGATATTAAGCATTTTACGAGGATTAAAATACCTGACATTTTAAACGCGCGCGCGCTTGGTGCGACAGTTGTGTCCTCTGTGCGGATCTAAAGCCGTCACATTAAACTACTTCTTCCACTTATGACTTGCACAAGAGTGAATCATTGTAGTCACTTATGATTGGCTGTTTACTTGGCCGCGAACGCGGATATCAAGCGTTGGTCGCTCATGGTCATTTTTTTATTTTAAATAATTATACGGGAAGCCCCACTTACAAAATGCAATACAAAACAAGAATTAATTAAACAAAAGCATACAAAAATTCAAAAAAAAATGTGATAAGAATTTACTAAAACATAATATCACGAGTACAGCAATTATTAGCTGTTCCTGAAATTAGTCATGGATTTTATGTGTCTAATACTGGTATTGAAGAAATCGATGTTATCAAGAGCTAGAATAGAATTACCAAGTCTCTGCATTCTAGTTAATGGTGCATTATACCTATAATTAGTTGAGTACGCTTTAACGAAAAATGTGTCATCTGATCTAGTACAGTATTGAGGTATCCGAAAATAAATGAATGATAATAATTCTGGGCAACTGATGTCGTTATTATACAGCTTATAAAGTATGACCATGTCCATGATAATATGTCTATGGTACAAAGTTTGCAGATGAAGTTTGTGTAACAAGAAGTCATATGGAGTACTTTTTCCTGAATTTCCCATCTTAAAATTAATAAAGCGTAAAAATTTGTTTTGAATTTTTTCAATCTCTTTGATATTGCTATTGATCTTATGGGCTGTCTGTATACAACACTGCACTACTTCAAGAATAATTGCTAAAGTATCCACAGTTGAAAAAATAGCTAATTATCTTAGGTATCCCTAATAGCTATATCAAGGTAATGAAAAACTACAACCTTGTTATATCTGTTGGAGATACATTAGCAAAGTTTTCAATATTGGATACTTAAGTGTTGATGAATTTGTTTTCAGCTATAGGACAAGCTCAATAATTCTATAGTGAATTTTGTTACTTTTTTAGTGAGGAAAAGCTAACCTTTATCCTACTATTTTATTTTTTTATATCCTACATCTTATGCAACCCAATCAACAAAAATGTTTTTCCCTGGTAGCAGTTGATAGGCAGGTAGAGCAGATCAGTGTTTCTTAACTACCAGTCTGTGGACCAGTACCGGTCCGCGACTGATTATTTGCCGGTCCGCAAAACTTTTGGTGGAAAGTTTAAGAAAATTTTAAAATGTTTTATATCACTACTAATCTTAGGGTCAATGCTCTATAAAACAGTTTTCTATTTGCTACAGGGTGAAAATCTGTCATATTGTGGCAGCAGATGTTTTAGAGTGCAATAACCGTGCATATTCTGAATTGTTAAATGGTATTTCTGAATTCGGTTGGATGTGATTTTCTGACACTTTTATTGCTATATGGGTTCCATATAATCTTTTGCATAGGAGAGAGTAAAACAAGCACTTGCTGTGAGGCCTACTGGAGACCCATCTTTGAAACTTAAGAAGGAAAGACGGAAATCTCCAGGGCTACCGAGAGGGTTGGGATACCGGGGAAAAATCCCTGGGGCCCCTGAGGGCCCTGGTATTAGGATCGTTCATAAGGTTTTCCTATCGCAATACACGGGTGCAAAGCATGCTGGCAACCGATACCAATGGGTGGCATTTTCTCCCTTTCCCATTTTCTTTTCTCAGATCTCGATTTGGGTTTTCCCACATCTTCCCACTTATTTTCTTTCGCCCCTTAGCACTTCTCCCCTCTAGTCTCATTTTTCTCCCTTCCGGGAAATGCCGTCTTAGGGCTCGGGCCCCCAAGCACTCGGAATGTCGTCGTACAGTCAGTTCTACAGAACAATATTGTTTACACCTAATTTTTTAAGAGCTATGGTAACTTTTCTTTCTTTATTGACTATATTTTATAATGTCGAGGTTGGAATATTTAAATACACTTAATATTGCATATAAGGCCGACAACGATGAATTCCATCGAACTAAACTTTACTAAAAACACATAAATATAAGACTTACTTCACGTCTGATTACCTGAGAGAACTACAATTTTATTTTTAAAATTTAATTGTAATTAAAGTCTTTAATTCTTAAGTTTTCTATGTTGTAATGCAGTGTTTCCCAAAGTGTGGTACGCGTACCACCAGTGGTACGCGAAACGATTCCAAGGGGTACACGGAAGAAAATAAATTACTAAAAATCAGAACATTATTTGCACAACAAAAACTAAAATAATGTCATCTCCAATAATACTTACCATAATATAAATAAAACCCTCTATGAAAATCTCGTAAAACAAAGAGAAATAATTATTTTGTAGGATTTTCCCTGAATTCACAGGAATACCTATGTGTGATTCAAATTGGAGCACATTGTTTGAATTGCACCCAACGCGCCCAAAAACAATTTCGTGGTCATTCAAAGAATTGAATTCGTCAAATAACACAGCGACACATCAATTGTGGAAAAAAAGGAAATGCGAGTGCTAGCGATAACTGACAAAAAATGCAGTCAGATGACTGTATCAGACAACTATGAAGACGAAATTAGTGAACAGTGTGAACCATCTGTGAGTGTGTTGAAAGTATCAGCTGTAAAGAAAACGAAAGTAAATCGCAAATACAATGAAAATTATCTTAAATTGGGATTTTCGTGGACTGGCGATGAGGCTGAACCTATTCCACTTTGTGATTTGTTTTGAGACTCTCACAAATGATAGTATGAAGCCATCCAACCTAAAGTGCCATTTTGTTAGCAAACAAAGAATTCCATGGAAAATGAGTAGAATTCTTCGAAAATAGGCATAAGGACATCCAAAAGTCCCAGAAAAAATGCGCAGTGTTACAGGAGATGAAAATGTCAAAGCATTATGTTGTACTTAATAGCAATGTATGGAGCTGCTGAAGTAATTGGTGAGACACTAGTAAAACCTGCGGCCAAAGTAATGGCGAAAGTGATGTTTGGAGATAAAGCAAGCAAAGCGATTCATAGGGTTCTCCTGTCAAATAACGCTGTTCATCGTAGAATCACAGATTTGGCCCAAAACATAAAGCAGCAATTATTGTTAGGAGTACGACAGAGTCGCTACTATGCACTGCAAGCTGATGAATCCATTGATATTGTGAATCTCTTGTTGTTTGTCAGATATGAGCTGAATGGGTAAGTCCAGGATGACTTTTTGTTCTGCCATACTTTGCCGACACGTACAACAGGGGAAGACCTTTTTAAAGTTATTGATGACTTCATCAAAGACAGTCACTTGGATTGGAGTCAATGTCTTATGATAAGCATGGATGGTGCCAGAGCCATGATCGATTCAAAGAAAGGAGTTGTTGCACGTATTCAAGCCGTTGCATCGGAAGCAAAGTCAGCTCATTGTTATATACACATGGAAGCACTTGCCACCCAGGACATGCATGCAGATCTAAAGAAAGTACTTGATGAAGCTGTTAAAATTATCAGTTCTGTGAAGAGCAGGCCACTGAATGCCCGACTTTTTTCTCAGTTTTGCGAAGAAATGGGCAGTGACTACACAGCTCCTATTTCACACTGAAGTAGTTGGCTATCGAGTGGAAAAGTCCTCACTAATCTGTTTGGGCTGCGAGAATAACTTCGAGTTTTTTTGGATGAAACCTTCAGCCTGCGAGACCGTATGCATGACTGGAAATGGCTATGTAAATTAGCATACCTTGCACATATCTTTGCTCATTTATACAGCCTCAATGTATCCTTGCAAGGCAAGCTCATATCCATATTTCACGTTCAAGGCAAGCAAAACTGGCGTTGTGGAGTAAACGCCTTAACTGTGGCAAATTCGATTCCTTTCCATCCCTTAATGACCTAATGATCAATTCAGCTAAAGAACTCAATGCTGATGCATTGCAAACTATGAAGGAGCACTTGGAAAGCTTGAAAAAAAGGTCTTTGTTAGTACTTCCCTGAACCGGATGGCAGCTTTGTGTGGATAAGGAACCCTTTCCTTGTCAGTTTTCAAACATTGCCAAATAGCATTTCAAATTCAAATGAAGAACATCTTCTGGAGCTCTCCTCAGATAGCTTCCTGAAAACTGCGTTTGAGCAAAAGGCACTGACATTGTTTTGGTTGAGCGTTAGTTCCGAGTGTCCAACCCTATCGGCCAAAGCAGTTAAGTATCTTCTGCTTTTCTCCACTATGTACATGGGTGAGTTGGGATTATCGGCGCTGGTTGGCATTAAAACTATTAAAAAAATCGTCTCATTGATGTGGAGCCGCATCTTCGTCTTAACCTCACCAACATCGAGCCGGATATCCCTGTCACAAACAGTACCTCTTCGTATTGAACAACTTACATATTTCCAGATACATATGTAAATTTGAATTTAATGATTTCACTGGCATTATTAATAAAACTCATAAGCTTCTGTGCACTTTTTTATTTATTTTTTGTTCAATATGTGTATTTTAGAAATAGGCAGTGAATTGTAGAATTTGTTGAAATAATGTTAGATATCGTTAGCAATAATTTCAATACCAAGAGGTGGTATGCCGATAAGGCTGAAGTACCAAAGGTGGTACGTGAATGTTGTAAGTTTGGGAAACACTGTTGTAATGGAATTTCATTGAAGAAAATAATTTTAAAATGTTTCAATTGAAAGTAGTTTGCTAATTCTACTGGTTCTTGGTGGAATGTTCCTACCATTAACTGGTCCATGACATTTTCGGTTGAGAGTCACTGGACTAGATTACTGTTCTTATAATAAATTCAGTAAGTATATTATTCTATCTGTAAATTATGGCTGACATACCCACGTGGATAGATAGCTAGCAGGAAATTTGAGTCGGGAAGTGTATGATTTTAAAAGTTATTTTTTCAACATTTGCTTAATGCAGTATTTTCATGAATGATATTAATTTTCTTTCTAATATTATAATATTAACTATTCACTCTAGGGTTGCCAACCTTGCTGTATTCAAAGGGCTTTTTTCCTTTCCTGTGTGTATCATATTCAGTAACACTTAAATGTTTAATTATGTTTTAATGATTTTACTTTTCCCACAGAAAAGTAGATAAGTAAGAAATTAAGAAATTAAAAAATGAAAAGTGATTTAGGTAGTAATTTTGTTCTTTAAATTTGACTCCATCTTCTAGTACTCTTCCCTTCTGTGGAAAATTTGTCAAAAATCTATTCTTCAGAAATCAGATCTTAAAAACTCAATTACAGTAAACTCCTGATTATCCGGTCTTATGAAGGGTAGAAGAGGCACAAATAATTCAAAAACATGAATAATCCATTACAAATTATTTTTTATTTGCCTATCGTATCACACACTGCTCAACCCATTTTCACATATCACATCGTTTACTTTTCTTTTAACAAATAACCCTTAATCTTGGCTTGATTTGTCATCAAACAGGTGGAAAAATATCCTCACTCATGTATTCTAAGCCTACAGCCACATGAGCGATTTTTATCCCATCCAAGTTCAGATGGGAAAAAACCAGATGTGAAACACTCAGAAAAACCTGACACGAGCAATTTTTTTTGTGTGTGAGTTGAGGGTGGAGCCTCAGGGTGACCGACTGCTAACTTTAGTGAGTTCCACCTCTAGAATTGGTCATGATTATGGTGAATTTGTTTAAAGTAAAATTACGACACTCAATCTTAGCAAATTTCATTACATAAATCATAAATATATAATATTAATCAAATGCACTTAAAATATAATAACATAATTCTTTCCTCCAATTTTTTCTGGGGACATGAAAAAGTTGGTCCGCAGGAAAATTTTTCTTTAGTTGATTTAGAGAGGTGCTCCAGCAAACAAAATGTGCAGAAATATAGAAAATTAATTTTGAGAAAAATTTCCATTCAATAAAGTTTTTAGTTCTCATGATACAGATGGGTAAATAATAGTACACTTTGCACTTACTGAGAACCAGACCTGTGGTTGAGAAGCTGCAACGGAGTCGAGGTGATATAACATCCCACCGTGCCTATGCGAGGAGAATTACCTTGTGTGTTGCAATCCTATTGAGACTGACCTTGAGACTTAGCACTTTTGTTTACCTTTTTAAGATATAATTATTCGCAACCACTTTTATTCAGGGTGGCACCTCGGGAGAAGACGAGGATGCTCAGGATGCAGATGTATCAGAAGGCAGCTGTGTGGGCGATAGAGCAATGGGATTCAGTAATCATCAAAGGCCATGGTCAAGAAACTCGAGAGATTCATGGTCTCCTCCTGTTAGACAGAGGAGTCAAACATTGCACAAGGCTCACTCCCGTCCCTTGGGGCATCCCCTCAATCCATGTTGCCCTCGTGGTTGGAAAAGACCTCGACACTTCTCCACCCCAGTCTCCATCATCTCACATAAGACCAGTCCCAATCCAACTCCAGCGGACAAAGGAAGCTGGCTGATGGGAAGGATAAAAAATATTGTTTTGCCCACTTTTAGTAGAAAGGTATGCATTATTAAGTTTTTAAATGTCAGGATTTTTAGCATCATAGTTTTATGAAGCAGAACTTAAGGTGCTAGAGATTCAGGCTTTATATTTTTGGGTGGGAGTGCTGTAGGCTTTGGAATTTTGGATGCAAGTTTTTAAATGCCATTGTTTATAAGCATAATCAGGACATGTTATTTTTGCATCCTAGGCAAAGTTTGAAAATTATGCCTCCATCTTGATAAAAGTATACAGTACACAATTTTACCTCTCAAGTCAGTGGTTTATTTACAATGCAGAAGTAAAATAAAATATATAAAATATATTTTATAATATAAACTTTCACTTAAAAGTTCAAATTGTCATTTGTTGCACCCTTAAGCGTGCTGAGCCCTAGGCCAGTGCCTTTCTTTCCTATCTGGTTGTAGGAATGGAAATTTTTGTTGTGGATTTTTTAAATAGTAAAATTTATGGTACAGATTCTCTGGTGTCATATTTTATTATTAAAATAATTTATTCAACACAGGTTTTTCCAGTTACATATATTATAATAGATGTAATGACAAACAAATATAACAATTTGCTGTTTGAACCTGTGACCTTTACATTGGGAGCCAGACACACTAACCACCACTCTACCAAGGCCAGCACTATTATTTATTTTTAAATAGTTCATAAACAGCCTTTTACAGTCAGCACAATGATGGCATGAAAGAGTAGTACAAACAGTCATACTCTTGGCAGAATTTGAACTTGCATTGGAAGCCAGATACACTAACCACCCCCTCTGTCAAGGCTAGCACATTTATGTACACAAACATGTATGTCTATCAGTTAGCCACAGAATTATTTTTATTTACTTAAAATGGCTCATAAATAGCCATTACAGGCCTTTTACAATGAGAAGGGCAAGCACAGACACCATGCTCTTGATTGGATTCAAACCTGTAACCATAGCATTGGGAACCACACCTCTACCAAGGCTAGCAATTTCATTTTTTCATAAATTGTGAATGAAACTTTCAACTGAATACATGACATCATACTTCAATTTTTCTGCATGTTTTATATTGTCGTTCTCCTTCATGTCCTAGTTATGACATTGCAAATTGTGGAGTTCAGTGGAATGTACAATTCAGAGACAGCACCCAAAAATATAAACCCTATAAGTCTGACACCTGAAATTGCTCTTCCTAAAGTACTGATGCTCTTATCTCTAGTGATTGAAAATCCAATACCCAAAAATCAGAGTTGGTGTGAGGTACTGGCAATCCAGGCCATTCTTTACCTGTAAATTTTTATAGCAATTTATGTTGCTGAAAAGACTGGCATCTTGATAACATATCAATGATTTTTCCTGGGCATTGTTTTAAAAGTTATCAATCATTTAAAAGAGTAATAAATAAATTAAAAAGTAAGATGAAAATGTCTTCATAAAAGTTAGATGAAGGGGGCACTGGATGGATTCTTGCATAGGACCAGGCGTGCACCCAAAATCTTGGGGGGGAGGACTCAATTCTAACAAAAATATTCCACCAAACATCTGGACAATTTTGGGTCCCCTCAACTACAGGCAGGAGCAGAGGCTTTTCCTGAGTACCTACATATCTGGTTAATACAAACTTAATAGTTTAAGGTTCTTAAGTCAGAAAATTTAGCATTTTGTAGGGGGAGGCTAAGCCTGTCAGCCTCTCTCCCTGGTTGCATGCCTGCATAGGACTGAAAAAATTCTACTTCATGAAATATTGGCTCTATAAAATGTGGCCCCTCTAAATCTGATCACTTTCCAAACTTTTGGTACCCAAACAAATTTCATGTACCCCATAGAATTAGTTCCATTCTTTTAAGTGAAAGGTCTAGACTTCACCTATGCTCTTAATTTTATTTTTGTCTATTCTGTGTGCTTTATAATATTTGAATTAATATTATGTATTTTTGTTTGTTTTTAGGAAGTGAAGAAAGATACATGCAGCTTACCAGCCACACCAGGTAGAGAAAGGCTAAGGAATGAAAATCCCAAAATGCCCGAGGGTGATTGGATTGAAGGATGGAGACTGGTAGGGAGGCAAGCACCAGATGGTGCAGAGGTCAATCAGCGTTGTAGTATTCCTCGCACATTACCAGTTAAAAAGTTTTCTATTACTGAAGAACCAACTGAATTGTTGAATGATCCAAAAATATTCTGGGATGAATCATACGACTGTTTAGGTTATTCTGACCATGCAAATGGTGATAGTGTTCGAAACATTCCCAGAGAGGGTTCATTTGATAGCACATGTTCTGATTTGAGCCTTGATTTCTCGTTGCGGGAAAGTGTAGACACTAGTACAATGGCTTGCATGGAAAAGCTGCAGAAGGAGATTGATCAGCTGAAAACAAATTGCCTTATCATGGATGAGGAGTTTGAAACAATCAAGTGTAATAGAAACCTTCCTGGTATGTCAAGTCTGATGAAGAGCAATATTGCAGATGATGGTGATGCTGCAGCTGCCGTAATAACCAATCCGAGTGAAGAAATTGAGTCGGAGAAGAAGCAGAAAGCTAGGGCATGTTTTGCTGGTTTGTATAGTATGACCACAATAAAAAATAGCACATATTCTGAACTCTCAGATTCCTTTCCTCCACCATGTGGACGAAACAGTGTAGGTTCTGCAGAATCCCTTGAATGGGACTTGCCCAAAGTGACGAGTCCATTGATAGAGGTCAGCAGTATAAGGGAAGAAAAGTCTCCTTTTGATGTTACAGCCACAATGCCTCCTATAGATGAAGTTTCAGTTCGAAATGAAGAAACATCAGTGGCCAAAGTTGTAGAGGGCTTTTCTAGGCCTTTAGCACCTAGTGAAGATGAGGCAATGGTTAGCCTCGAGTGGGATAATGAAGATTTAGTTGAATACCCAGAAGAAGAAATAAGTGAGTGTATTGGAGGAGAAGGACTTCATACTGGAGTCAGTTTGGACATTGAGCTGTCTTATGGTAAAGAACTTGGACTTTCTCAACATTCTGACTCTCAAGTACCAGTTGTTTCAGAGGCAGAGGGTAGTAGTGACACTGTACATTATGCTAGCAGTTGTGCAGAAACAGAAAGGTAAGTCTGGTGTGGTCAACATAATTATATTATAACTTTAATGTATATTTTTTACATCCTTCACTTTTTATTATTCCTCCCAATCAAGTTACCATGGTTGTCCAAAGAAACCTCATGCATATTTCTTATTATTTGCTATATTGATAAGTATTGTGTAAAAAGTTTTATTTTTTCATTTGTCAGTGCTTAGTTTTTCATCAAGGCTTTATGAAAAAATGGTATCAAGCTGTTTTTAGTAAATATTGCTATAAATGAACTCCTGAGTGGATAATCATTGTAATTCTGTTGAAGATAGAACGAGGAGACTACAATGATGGGAATAATATAAAGAAAACTCCTTAACTGTAAAATCGACCAGAGAAGCACTCACTCAGTAAATAGGAGAGAAAAATTAGAAGTTAATGAAAAAATACTTACTGGTTTGCAGGACGATGGCCTTACAGGGACCTGTTGTCAACAAAAACTATGTTTAAAAAAGTAGAAACAAACACAATCAGGATCACAGAAGCTTCTCAGGAAATATACAACTAGATAAGTATTTTGAGAGCTACACTCTCATCTTCAGTAGCTGAAGTCATATGAGTTGTCTATGTCTTGTCTTCTGTATTTATATGTTCTGGGTAAAAGTGAAAGGCTGATAGGGAGGTTGGGGAAAGGACTAACTATTAATGTATAGAGAGGTGAGTAGGGACTGGGTCCTCGGTCATTATTCATAATCGTGTCTCTGTATTTGTTTATGAAAATGCTCTCATAAGCATCTAGTTTCCAGTCAGTTTGTGTTGAATTTAAGTGTCATGTTTTCGATTTTAATGGGGTGATTGTTTTCTTGTATTACATTTCTTTGCTAATAACACTGCCCAGGATCTTAAATTATAGCTAATCCAATAGCTCTTGCTACTTTAAATCTTTGAAACATTTCTCTTTTGATATCTGGCAAACATTGATGTAAACATGAATTCAAATTATTACAAAATTTCAAAGCTCTTCACAATATCAGTCAAACATTCAGGGCTGGCTCAAGAGATTTTGGTACCACAAGCAAATTTCAGTTATGGCACCCCATCAATACATAAATTTTGCATTAAAAAAACAGTTTAATTAAAAAACAAGGCTTTATTCACAGAAAAATAACTTTAAAATAACACCAAGAAATTATAAATTGTGTGATACTTATTTCAATAAAAATGAGGTTGGTTGGAACTACTGCATCGATGTATGCACAGATGGGGCTCAATCAATGGTTGGCAAACTTGATGGTGCAGTAAGTTTTATAAAGAAGGCATAAAAAAATGCAACATCGACACATTGCCTTATTCATAGACAAGCATCTATTGCCAAACGCATGAATAAAGGCAGTGATGCACTTATCTAAAGCTAATGGTACAAATTGCTCTTGGAATAAAATAGAAAGGATGAAATTTATTCTTGATTGCAAAATGCACTTGGGAGTCTATGAATTCTGCAAAGGAAGGATGCAGGGAAAAAAGAAGCAACAAAACGAATGGAATCAAAACCTTATCTTGGAAGTGAAAATGCAAAGGCATTCCGAAAAAAAATGATTAAAAAATATAGGTTGGAATGAAAAGTGAGCTTTATCGTGAATAAATGAGACTCCAACTTTGTGACTGATTACGAACTTCAAGAGCAAGATGAACATCGTCTATTACTTGAAATCATTACAAGTCAAGGACAACTTTTGTTAACACATTGAGTGCTTACGGCTGTTCGAGTGGCCCATTTGATCCCTATGCAATACCTAAGGACCACTCGAGTGGCCAGTGCTCCCCAATGCTTCCTTGTTGCGGCAGGGGGCATAGGCACGGGTTTTAACCTGCCCAAGCATTGCTAGGCATCAGTTGGGCTCTGACCCTCACAGTGGTGTGCTTAGTTTTCAATTTGGTCTGTTATCTTTCTTTCGATTAGTTTTCTTCAAATATTTGAATATCTTCTTTGAACAAGGTAAAATTGAATATTCTTATTGTTCACTTTATATTGTATATATTTTAACTATATTCTTGATAAAGAATGACATTTTAAAGCAATTTACTTTAGAATGAGTGGGCATTCTAAACAGAAATCTGCTGCTCTGAAGCAACGAAGCTCCCATTTTCGAAACTGTAAGTAATCTTTTTTATAGCTGGTGATTAGTGATGTACCAGGTACCCGGCACTTACCCGGCCATATTTTCAGTACCTTGAAATTACCCGAGTAAAAGAAACCCAAAAGATAAATACAATAAAAGCTCAGTTATCCAGCATTTATCCATCCAGAAAGCTCATGCAACTGGAAAATTTGAAAAGTAATTTATTTAGTTCCAAAAGTGACCACCAGATGCTCTATTATCTGTCCTTTGGAAAGGATCAGTTATTTGTGGGGGGTGCTGTGGTGTAGTGAGAGGGCGTTGGCCTGCTATGCTGAGCATACCCAGGTACAAATCCTGCGAAATTAGGGTTTTTTCAGGTTTAGTGGCCCCCTATTTGCATTTTTAGAGGAGAACACGCGAATCAGTGCTCCGTCCTTTGGAAGGGACATAAAGCCATTGGTTCCCTTGGTGTTTCTCATTAAGAGTAGGCTAATGCCTGCACCGGGTTTATCTCCTCCCTTGCTTTGTGATTTAGACTGAGAAGCCTACTAGCGTCGGTAGTTGTTTGAAGTCACAAGGTCCCACAATAACAATCAGTTATTTGTGCTGGTGTATTTATATCATTATATTGTTACCTTATTCATTTGTTATGCCACCAAAGTAGTATAAGATACTTAGTGAGAAATGTAAACGTGTTGTATTGATATTATATATTGATGTTAAAACAGAAACTGGAAATATGTGGAAGACTAGAAATAGGTGAAAATAGTAATGAACTTATGAAGGTGTATAATACTGGCTCGTCAACGATGTATGATATAAAAGCACAAACAGCAAAGTTGAACAAATTTAATGTGGAATCAGAAAATGTGAAAAACACTGAAAACGGCATACTCTTCATACTCCAAAATTTAAGAATTTAAATTGCATGTTGTATGAATAGTTTACGTTAAAACAGTCTGAAGGTGTTTCTATTTCAGGAGTACTGTTAATTGAAAAAGCTAAAGACTTTTTGGTAATTCCTTGTTTTATTTACAGCACTGACGTTAGTATGCATAAATTCCGAACATCTATCAACTGTTACTTCACCTATTGATGTCTGAAAAGGTTCATAAGAATATTCTCGAACACTTTTTCTTATGAAATATATTTATAATCCTAAATCATCTTGTATTTTGAAAAAGTTAACTTATAAATAATCACGAACAGCAATAAGACATACCTAATAAAAATGTATCAAATACTGACAATAAATTTCTTTTTTAACAAGAATACGTGTGGGGTGTCAGGAACACTCCGTGCGAGTACTGACATTCGAAAAATTCACACGAGTACCGCAGGGTTAAAAAATGTACGTTTGCTTATGCAACCAGCAAATTCAAGCAACTGGCATCCTTCAATCTTTGTAGATGCTGGATAACTGAGCTTCTACTGTATTTTGTTCTCAAACAAGAGCCGCAATCAATAAACCGAAAATTTTGAATGTGCCTGAATGAATGCATATGGAAAGAAAAAGAAACCGCAGGAGGGAGGGTCTTGGGATATCCCATATCCTCCTTGGACCTTCTAAAGATTTCCTTGCTCTTGGGCACCTAAATGTCTCCCACTGGCCAACCTCTGATACTCCAGCAGGCTAGTACGGCGGGGGCAATGCAGAGTTTCCTTTGGAGGTATCCTTTCTTAATCATTCTTCTCCCTCCCCCTTTGGTGGAAGGGGTGCATTGCACCTGGACAGAAACCCTCAGGGGCAGCAAATCACAGAGGGAATCAGCTAGAAATATTAGGGGCAGTGAGAACTGCTTTCATCTAGTCGGCAAAGACCCCTACCATGTAACATAGTAATAAAACATTGGAAAAACCACATCCAGCCATCTGTATTCATTAGTATTCTCAGAAGCCGCTTTCGGAAATACCATTCTACCATTCAGAGTAGAGCCCAGTTATTGCCCCTGAACATTCATTTGAAGTCACATTTTCACATATATTTGCCAGCTGCAAACACTAAACATATTAATGGAAAACCAAATGGAAAAACTAAATGAAGGTATTTTCCAAAAATTTGGCACCCCTAAAAATTCGGCATCCCAAGCGGTCGCTTGGTCTGCTTGTATTGTTGAGCCAGCCCTGCAAACATTTGAATTTTCTGGCAGATTGCGTGATGAATTTTTTACTTCCCTTTGCTTTCAGTTTAGCAACATGAGCGTTAATTTTTTAAAAACTTTTCCATTAGATGTTCAGTCAACACTTTCCTTTGTCTTTTTTCTGGCGATGACAATGAATATTCACTGCAAGAATGATGATTTTCAACTGCTTCACTTTCAAGTTCCGGGATATTATCACCTGAACTATTTTCAGACAGGGAATCATTGTCAAAATCAAGACTATAGGTAGTTTCGATTTCAACTCCTCAAATTTCTCCACAAATAAATCAAATATAACTGATTAGGGAATCCAAATACTCGGATTTTGAACTACCTGGGTAATCGAGTAATTCTTTTGTGAAATAACCGAGTATCTGGGGTAATTTAAAAAAATATAATTTAAAAAAAAATTATTTATTTTTTATTCATGAAATAATATTTAAGAAATACAAGGCTATTTAAGGTATACATTTTTAAGTTGCTTCTGATCTTAGTAATGAAGTTTGAAGCTACTGAGAAAACTCTCTAGCTAGCTGTTGAAATAGGTTGAATTGTTGTCAAAGCCTGGAACAATTTTTCTGTGCGATATCCTCTTTTGCCATGATTTCCTTCAATCAATTTTAGTTCCTTGTCCAATGCTGATTTTGTTGAAGTTTCTTTCGGAATAGCCTTAACGGATTGTATTGTTTTCTGCAGCTCACCATACACAGAACTAGCAGAACCTTCATTTTCCGTAGCTGGTTCTTCTTGCTCATTTTCATGTTCATCTTCACCAAACAACCTCTCAAATATATCTTTTGCCAATGATTTGATTACATTTTTTGAAGAATATGTAAAATGATCATTAAAGTGGGAGTTAGGATAATTGCCACTTTGTAAAAAAAGCAACAACGACACAATATCTTTGTTTCATCTTTCATCAGTTCTTTTTTTTTAAGGCATCCATCATTTCAGTAGCGAGATCCGTATCCGCTTGTTGTAATTTATTCAAAAGAAAGATGCAAACTCCTTCAGCTTTCAGTAAATTGCAGTCCTCTTTGCTTAACTCTTTGACAGCAAGCTCAACAGGTTGCAGAACTTCCAATATATTCTTTAAAACATTGATATTTGTATCTTTACATTTTTGCTGGTCGAACTCCATCAAAGCCTTGTTTATGCAGTTATTCAATTTTTAAAAATGATTCACCATAGGAATAATGGAGTTCCATCGAGTCTTGCAATCAAGTAACAATCATAGTTTCATCCCTTCTTGTGCCAGCGCATGCTTTTGAAGAACACTGTTTCTTACAGCAGATTTTTTGAAAAATTTAATAATTTTTCGTGGGCATAAACAAAACTCTCAAGAGAGAATATGCAACTCGATACTCAGTCAAATTACCCAGGTAGTCGAGTACTCGAAAAAGGCTTCCAAATTCTGAGTACCCGGGTACTCGATACTCGAGCTTGGACTCCCTATAACTGATGCAAAAGATTCGTCTTCAATTCCTTTTCCTCATTTCCTTCCACACTTATCTCTGATTTTCCAATTTAAAATGTCCAAAGCATTAATTGGATTGATTATTTTGCTCATTCTCACTGTAAAACAAAAAACCAATGATGAATAATAAATTTATTGAAGAAATTCAATAAAAATAACTGAGTTTTTTATAAAAATAAGAAAACACCAGTTTACTCATGAATACAGTGATAAAATGAAAACAATGAATGAATAAAGTCAACATTGGGAGCAACTACACAATAATGCTCCAAGCTAATATTGTTGGTAGCATCTCAAGTGGCTGGAAAGTGTACTATGTACTGACAAGTCATAAATATTGTTGAATATTCATTTTTGTATTAATATGCAATGTTGTACATTTCCGTATGTTGGCAGCACTAGCCGACAAAATACCTGTTAAAGCAGGCATTGATGTATAGCTAATAATGAGCTGAAATTTGGATCCCTCTGGAAGTTGACATGCATTTACGCACTGAGTGACTATGATTTTCGTATTCCTCAACCCAAAATTAGCCTAGGAAAAATTTTTCATGAAATTGGTCAAGGGTGATTGAGGTTCTTCGCTTATCAGCTGTGCTCTCATTTTTTGTCAGCTAGGTGTTTTTCTCTGTTATGGTTTTTCTAACAGTCTTCTCATTTCCTTCCAAATACCTCCTTAGGATAACATAATATATGGAACCTTTTTCCTTAAAAAAATCCAATCATTTGATATTTCCTCAAGTTCAGTGAATGTTTGTATACCTTTTCCTAGCATTTTAGGTGATGTTTATTTAAATTTATTGATTCAATCAGGTTATCTCGAGTGGAAAGTCATCCAGTTGATAGTCAGATGGCTGACTCAGTGATATCAATGAGCATGCTGTCCTCTCAGTTGTCTACTGATGCTCATTCCAAAGCCTCAAATCTTGAAGCACTTCCATTAGGGTACTGGAGTTCTGAGGAGTCTGGCTATATGGACTGGGATGGCAGATACGAGGGTAATCGGAGTAGTCAGTGGCCATCGCCAGTAGACCAACAGCAGGCAATGAGGTAAGATGCTACAATAAATTTGATAAGAATAGGTTGAACAATTACAGACGACTCCCGAGATTCGACAGTTCGGATTCGACAAATTGGAGATTTCAACGCAGCCGACCGAATTGAGAGCTAGTTTACGTGAAGTAATTTTTGTCCCAACCAACCACGTGAGGTTTTGTTTCAGTGTAGACATAGTTATTTCTGCTCTAATTGTTTGAATTTTTGCTGATTTCACTCTTTTTTCTGTTAATCTTTTATTTAAATTTATTTATTTTATTGATTTATTTATGAATTTATCACTTGACATGATATCTAAAAGGAAATGTAATAGTGATAATGCAAGTGAATCAAATAAAAGAGTGTCGTTCAACTATTAGCACTTATGTGAAACAGAAGGTGAAAATTCTAGAACGTGATAAATTCATATAATTTGATGGCTGGTTTGACAGATTTAAGAGAAGGCATATTTGCATAACCTTAAATTAACTGGTGAGGCTGCAAGTTATTTTGTGCTTTTTAGTAACTTTTATATTAATTTTGCTGCGATATATAGTTGTATGTATAGATAGATGTATGCAGGGATATGCTGCAGACAGCCCAGTCCGGCTCGCATGAGTCGTTTGTAACAAATGACTCGCGCGAGCCGAGATGCGGGAACATATCCCCCGATTATCACATGCAAGTCTATGGAAAAACGGCATTCGACTGTTCGAGATTTGACCACGTTTTCAGGAATGCATCCCTGTCGAATCTTGGGAGTTGCCTGTACTACACCTATTTAACTTAACATTCTCAAAATGTATTACAATAAATGGCCCTGAATGAATTGCTGTCGGGGTTGCATAACATTTGAGAAAAGTTATGAGAGAAATGTCTAACTATAAGGACACGGAATTTAATTGACAATCATTCATTTAATTGAGGCAGCAGTACCAAACTTTATGTATCTGCAATTCTCATCTCACAGCAGCCAATCTTGTTGCATCCCCTTCTTATGGCAACATAAACCCTTCCATTGGCAGCTGCCCTTATCCTGACCCCCTTAACCCCTTCCATCTAGAGTAAAACCTTGTTATTTTGAAGTTCAAGAGACCAAAAAATTATGACTTTGAAGTATCCAGGTTTGAAATATACAAACTTTCATAAAAATCAAACTTTCTTACGATCCACTACTTGGGCAGCACATTTGCAATACAGAATCTTATCTATCAGTTTAACAAATGAATTGGCCTTACAAGTTATTATACATGGTGAATTCAAGCAGAGCTGAAGTGAATACTTAGTTCATGATTCACAAACACCATGGCATGTAAAAAAATAAGCTCTAGTGAATATCCCGAATTTCCCAGTACATTTCTTGTTTCTGTTTTATGCCAAATTTCGGAAGAACTGCACTCCGAGATTTCCACACACCTATCAAATCTCAAACAAACTTTGTCCGAGAGATCAAACTCATAAGTTATTTATTGTAGAACTGTATTATGAAAACTTAAACGAAAAATGAGCATTGCATTATGACACACTAATTACCAGGAGTAGAGTGAAATTACTTGTCGGTAAAACAGAATAGTGCAACAGCCAGTCGATTTGGAGCTTAAATAACCATTTAATTTAAAATGCAATAAGATCACTTAATATGCATCAGTTAATAAAAAGTTGTAAATAACAAATATTACAGAAATGAGGTAGAGATTTAAATATCTTCGTAAATCTTAGGCTCTCAAAAGGCCAATCTTAAAGCTTCGCTTAGCTTCATTTTTATCTGTTGCCTCGAAATCTCGCTCAAAACTATCAAAATGACACTGTGCTGTGTGACAGACTGCTGATTTCAAGGTGATTACAGATGCCACGAGAACGTTCAAGTCATGAGACAACCAGTATTATATTACATTGTTCTCTTGTATGACATTATGGGAAAACTACTAGTTTTTTATTTTTGGCTCTTCACTTATTCTAGGGAAAAACAAATGCATGATCTTTTTAGAGATGACATTTGGCATAACTACATACATTATTAAAAGTAATAGAAATCAATATTCCGCAGTCTTTTCTGGAGTATATCACTTTCTCATGAGAAAAACCTTGCCTAAGTTTGGGAGATCATGAGGATTGAGATAACAGGGGTTATTACAACTTCTGTTCATTTCAGGTTGGTTCTCAAATTTCACTCTCTGATGAAGAATCTGAGCATTCACACTAAATCATTTGTTTTGAGTGACGTACCAAGAGCATAAACAAAACTTCGCAAGAGGTCTAGTGATGCAATGATAAGGTGATTTATTTACTTGTATTTGCATCATCTATGACTTTTATTCCACGTTGACTATTAAATAGGGTGACCATATTCCAAGGAGATGAAAACGGGACATTTCCTGTCATTCGTAAGAAAAAACAGGACAAAATTTTTCCGTGATTTCTTTTAATGATGGATCTGCCACAATCACGATCTATAGCGTAAAAGACAAATACAAACTTCCCTTGCAACCTGGAAGATGCCAGACTAGGACAAAGCTCACAATCAATCCTAATCTGACAATTGCGACTATAATTAACATTTGTTGTTCATTTTATAAGCTCCATATTTTCGAGAATCCTATAGTATAATCTGAATTTTAATTGCAACGTGCTTCAATACGGTTTTTTGACCAAAGCAAGGGGACAACCAGGAAATGGCTAAGAAACGGAACTTTCCCGGCAAAAATGGGAAGTATGGTTACCCTATTATTAAATAAGTAAAAGTCACCTGTTTGGGCTGCTGTATTTCTTGTGTGAGAAATGGGGAATAAAAACATAATGTGATGGTGGGTGTGTGAACCTTCTGCTTACACATACATTAAGGATAGAAGTTTTGAATTAAACGAACTGTTCGTGAGTCACCGGAGCAAATCATGACTTTGAATTTCATTGTAAACTTATTTAGAATAATCTGTACCAAAAAGTCCACAGAATCCTATGGTGTTGGCTAGGGACTGATCTTAGCTTTGAATTACACCATACTATGAATTATCTGGGATTGAAATAACAGGGTTTAACTGCATATAAATTATGAATGAAATAATTTGATAAAATCAGGATTTAAAATCTTTTTTTGTTTTTCAATGACCATCTGTTATAATGATGTCAAAGTTGAATTTGTATTGTTTCCTTTTTTAGATTTTTGGAGAGGGAAGTTGTGTAGCTGAAAGTAGCTGTGATACAAGTGAGCTGTCAACCCCAGCAACTGAAACTTTGCCATCTGATGCATTGAACAGTGTTGATGCTGCAGTGAAAAATGTTGGAGATAGAGTAAAATTATTTGAGTATGCTGTGCGGGAATGGCAGGGTCAAACTCAAAAGGCCCAGACTATTTTAAAGGTTTGTTGCTAGAATAAAGCAAATCATTTAGTGCAACTATAACCTGAGATTCCTAATGCTTGAATATAAAGTAATAATTTCCTCATGGCCTGGGGATGAACTAAAATGTGCGCAATTTGATCAAATTCAGATAAATTTAGGTTTTTTAACTATGTTATCATTCACATAATTCTTGATACAAAAGTAAATCAACAATGTATCATCCACGGAAATTTTTATTACAGCACGACTGATTTTGCTACAGTTGTAGCATCATCCTGGAAGAGACATAGTTGATTTACTTTTGTATCATGAGTAAATTCCATAAAGTGGTGCTGAACTCATTAATGAGACACGTAATTCTTGTACATATCAGTGTTCACTTGAATTGAAACTTTTCAGTTATAAAGCTGACTGAAACATCTCTGCATTTTATTCTGTCTTTAGGGCTATGCTGAAATACCTTCACTTTTGGGTTTGGATTACATTCGTCGAATTCGAGGAGACAACTATTGTGCTGTTAGGGCAACCATATTTCAGACCCTTACGCAAAACATAGCAGTTCCATCAGGTTCAGAAACTTATCAAAAACTTGCTACAGCACATGGAGAAGGTTGTCACTGGTTGCAAGATTGGAGGTTTCCCGGTAGTTTACCCTATTGTAGAAATAATATCCTTTATGGAATGAAAGTGTGCTTGGAAAAGTTGGACAATTTGGTAAGTTAATTGGTCATCTTCTTAAATGAAATAAATCCTCTTCCATCAGTCTTTCAATATAGTATTGTTCAGAATTTTATATCAAAGGAAACTGCATTGAGCATTCACCTTTATATCCAGCTTATCAGATAAACAAAATCTTTGTTTTGCCACTTGTGAAATATTACATTCCAAAGTTTTATTCATAATTCTAAGTGGCTGATTAATGAGTAGATCATGTTCATTCATATATTGATAGTAAATAGATAGTTTTCAGAGTAAGTACAAGAGGGGCTATCTCCCATGATTAAAATTCCAGAATTGTTTTGAGATTCTGTGATTATTTTCCCTCAAGCAATTTGTCTTTTTGGATACAATTCTTCATCTTAAATAATTATGCTAAAATGTTGGCAATTTAAAAAATAAAATTGATCAGGTGCATGCAACACAAATTTGAAAGAATGATAAATCTTTAAAAAGTTGTTCCTCTAGGGATTTTCTTCTACATCATCTATATTGAATTCATCATTGTGTCATTTCTGTAATTGTATCCAACTTTGAAAATAGAAATTAAAACAAATTTGTTGCATTAACAAATTGTTTATGTGTGAAAATTGGCCTAATGGAGTATTTGTGAGAAGATATCATTTTTTTTTAATTTTAAAAATGAAAATGAAGGGAACCATGTGGAATCAATGGGTGGTCAGTCAGTAATGAATTTAGCTGTGGACCAAAGGGAGGCAAAAAAAGTAATTGACTCTGGTCTTGGTGTTGCATGTAATAAGCCTGTGACAAGACTCCAGACTGGAGTGACAAAACCAAAACTTAATTGACTAGTTTATGGTAACGTAAGTTTAGAAAAGAACAATTCTAGAAAAAGTGGAAATATTTTCATGATTAATGCACAAAGAGTAGTATGCCATGCTGATGAAATTGAGTACTTTTTGTATTATAATCAACCGGCAGTGCTGTGCCTAACTGAAACTCATTTGACAGAGGACATTAATGATAGTGAAATTTCAGTGAATGGCTTTATTCTGGTTAGACTTGATACTGTTAGTTGGCACACAGGGGGTGTTATGTTTTATATAAGGAGTGATGTGCCATTTCATATTATTAATTCTTATGTGTTTGAATTGAATTATTGGGTGTTAGTGATTAAAGTTTTCCTGATGGATGAACCTTACTATTTAGCTGGAGTTTATCATTCCCCAAATAGCTCACATAAGGTATTTATGGAATTTTTTATTGAATTGATGGATAGTATGGCTAGGGATGCTAAAGCACAAGTTGTCCTAGGAGTTTTTAATCTAAACTGGCGATCTAATACTGCTTACGTAAAGGCATTAAAAAAGGTTGATAATGACAGTGGACATAAACAAATAGTGAAAGACTGCACACGTATGTTTTTATAGTGAAACCCTAATAGATCTAGTGATTACAGATCTCAGGGAAAGTATCTGTGAAGTGTTAAAAGTTCCTATGACCTTTGACCATAGTATTGTAAAGATTTTCATTCCAAGTAAAATGGTTATAAAATCTTCTTTAATAAGATCCAAAGTTAAAAGTGTTAACGATTTTAAAGATAAGCTTAGAAATGTAGATTATGACTACATGGAATTGAATTTGGATATAAGATATGACATTTTTTACTCTGGTATTTTTCATGTTATGAATGAATTTATGCTTAAAGTTGAAATTAGGTACAGACAGGATAAATATTGGTTTAATGATTTGTTTTAAGTGAAATTAAAGAAAGGAGTAATAGGTACAAGGCATATAGAGAAACCAAAGATGAAAAGGATAGGGAGGAGTATAAAAGGAGTAGGAATATGGTGACAAGTATAATAAGAGAGGAAAAAATTAAAGTGTTATGAGCAAAAAAGTAATTGTTGCAGTAATGACCCTGAATTAATGTGGGAAACTTTGAAATCTTTAATAGGAACTCACAGTGCTGAAGTTTATAATGAAATATATTTTGGGAACAGAAAATTGACAAATAAATTGGAGATAGCAGAAGAATTTAATCGATATTTCATAGAAAGTATCTGTGATATAATTAAATCCATACCTAGCTGTGATCAGGTTGTTGAGGTACAGGTGATAAATGGTCAGCTTAATGATTTTAAACTGATAGATAAAAAGTCTTTAAGTTTAGTATTAGTAGATTTGGCTAATAAATCTAGTCCCAATGAATTAAATGCGTAATAGTTTTTTATTATAGTTTGATGAAATATCAAATTTTTTGATTAATTTGATTAATAGTTCTTTAGAAACTGGGATTGCACCAAGGCTACTGAAAATAGCCGCTATTGTTCCCTGTAGAATGATTAAAGGAACTAAAAATGCAGAAGAGTTTTGACCAATTAATATGCTATGTGCAATAGAAAAGATATTATAAAAGATGATTTATGAACAGCTAGTTGAATATATTACCACTAACAATATAATTAATTTGCATCAGTCAGGTTTCAGAAGTGGACACAATTGTGAAACTGCTATACAGTGTAATCTGCATGATTGGAAAGGATGTATTGATGATGATAAAATGGTATGTGCTATATTCTTAGATTTGAAGAGAGCCTTTGAAACAGGGAATAGAGAAAAACTATTATTTAAATTAAGGAGTTATGCTTTTGGGGGGGAGGGGGGTAATCTTTAAATGGATTCAAAATTATTTAAATGATAGATGTCAGGTGGTTAAATGTAAGAATAGTATTTCCACTAAAAGGAAGGTGGAGACTGGTATACCACAAGGTAGTTTGTTGGGACCTTTGTTGTTTCTTTTGCATATCAATGATTTGGGAAAGTATGTGAATCAATGCCAATATCATCTGTTTGCTGATCACACATTAATTTACCTGTCTGGGAAAAGTGCAAGTGAAGTAATTAATGTTATGAATTCAGAATTGCTAGTGCTAAGTGACTGGTTTAAAGTTAATAAATTAAAACAATGTTGAGAAATCAAATATGATGCTAATAGGTTCTAGTTTGCAGTATCAAAGTTTCAAAACTGGTAGTATAAGGATTGTAATGGATAATTGTGAATTGAAAGTTGTTGACTCTTTTAAGTATCTAGGGGTTGTGATAGATAGAAGATTAAAAGTTGATGAACATTTAAATTTTGTTTGTAAAGAAATTGCTAAGAAATTTAATTTTATCTCAAGAATAAATAAATATTTAAGTTTACATTGCATTACACGTATATATAACTGCATATTATTACCTCTTTTTCATTATAGCAGTGCAATAGAACAAATAAGATCAGACTACAGGTATTACAGAATAGAGGTATGAGACTCATTTTGAAATGTGATAGATATACTAAAATAGATGATATGTTGAGAGCATTAGGATGGATGAATGTAGAAAAGTTAATTGAATATCAGGTACTAGTCTTTATACACAAAATAAAGAGTGGCGTGATGGCTAAATATTTTGAAAACATCTTAAGACCTAATAGGGAAATACATTAATGCAACACTAGGGCAAAGGATAATTTTCATTTATCCTCAGTTAAAAAACAAGCAACCCAGTCATCTGTGTTTTATAAAGGGATTAAACGTTATATTGCATTGAATATGGATTAAAAGTGTGCAAGTATAAAGTCTTTTAAGAGGAAAGTGAAGGAATTATATGTACAAGGGTTATGATGTAAGGCATTTTTTTAGTTACTCAAATGTATTTAAGGAAGGTATATGTACAGGATTTATGATGTAATGTATATCACATCATATATATATATTTTCATTTTACTGTTGTTTGATTTTTATGTTTTTGTACTGGTGTTTGACTTATATGCTGTAATTATTGATTTGGTATTCTCTCATGTATTAAGAATAGCAATGCTAAATAAACATTATTATTATTGTACTGCAATGACATCATATCTCTGACAAATTTCTAATCAGGAAACATAATTTTTTCAATTTTGTAGGCATCAATTCTGGCAATATCTGATGATAAAGAAACTACTTTGGCTGGTTTGTTAAATGCAGATGCTTCCTTAGACCTACATATAGTGGAAGCTGTTAAATTACACATGCTGCTTTGTGCAATGGAACTTCATGATCAAAATACAAGTGGAGCTGAAGTTCCTTTGTTTGCAATACTTATGTTTGCCCGTGATACATCAGAAACACCTAAGGATTTCATGAACAATCACCTGAAGGAGGTTGGATACTCCGGAGGATTGGAACAGGTAATTGAATGAGTTCCTTTTTTGCTAGAATTACTAGTTAATTGTTGTATAAACAATGATGGAAGTATGGCAGCTGCTACTCAAAAACTAAACATATGGCATAAGTACTTTTACATAAATGAAGATATGATTAAATGAATGCATGTTAAATGCAGGTATTTTTCCTTCTATAAATAGCTGTTTGTTGTAAATCATAGGCTAAATTTCTTTCATTCCAATTTAAAAATTTTCCTTAAAAGGGTTCCTTAGCAATTATTTTTAGATATTGAAAACTTCTTGGAGAAACAAGTGACAATATAAGAATCAATTTTTATGAAAAACTATTATATAGGTAATATCTATATATGTATTTTCCACATGATGTATTTTCTACTTTCTCCATATACATAGTATAGAGGAAGTATTGTACTAACGAAAAAAATTGAATTTGAGATTTCAACGGAAGTACATTTTTTGAGGTCCCTAGAACACGTTTTGACTATATTCTTTATAATGTCTGTATCTCTGTATGTGATAGGAATTTTGTGGGCACTCTAACTCAAAAAGTATTTTTCATTTCAGTAGGTACCAAATTTCAAATATAATATTTTCATGATAGTGGAAAGAGTTGATTAGTTTTTGGACAATATAGGTCAGCCAGAAGTGGATGTTTATTCTTATCGTTTTTATATTTTTATTTTCTCCATACGTAGTAATGGGAAAGTATTGTGATCACAAAAAAAATCGATTTTGAGATTTCAACTGAAATACATGTTTTGAGGTCCCTGGAACACGTTTGGACTATTTTCGGAATGATGTCTGTCTGTGTGTGTGTGAGTGTGTGTGTGTGTGTGTGATTGTGGGTGCTCTAACTCAAAAAGTACTTGCCATATCATTACCAAACTCCATATATAACACTTTAGCATGAGCACAAAGAACTGATTAGTTTTTGGACAATACCAGTTAACCGGAGGTCGAGGTTTATTCGAAACCCAATTCGGTTTTTCTGATATTTCTCCATTAAATCCTCATTATTATATATACAATTCTATACAAATGTTATAGAGAATGTAATTTCCTACAACTTTCAATTGAAACAATTTTCCATAGTAGTTATTGTTTAGGAATTATTTATAAACTAGATTTACCTGCGCAGAGCATCTGCACTCTAGTCTAACTTTATTGCTCAGTATCATAAATTTCTTTATACACACAATTTTCAATCGCTTGATTTGCTGATGCAATAATTATATAGTCAAATGATCTTACTCCTGAGAGACCTACGTAAAGTTGACCATGACTAAAAACTGGTTTTGGTAAGTAAAGACAGATTTTGTTAAAAGTCTGACCTTGCGAGTTGTTGATAGTCATAGAAAAAGCTAATCATGTAGGGAATTGCTTACGTTTAAATTTAAAAGGCATGTTAGTGTCTGATGGGATAAGTGGTATTCGGGGTATTAGAACACTTTCTGTATTAACTGAATCTATAACTGATGCTTCGATTATGTTACATTGCAATCGTAAAACTGTGAGTCGCGTCCCATTGCACAGACCTTTAGAGGGTACTAAATTTCTAAATAACATGATCACAGCTCCTGGTTTCAATCTCAGTTTGTGAGGTGGCATTGCAGTTGGCGTTAGATCGTTCAAAAATTCCTCAGGTTATGCAAGTTGATCTTCAGAATGTTCACTCACGATAATGTCTACACTTTCATAAACTACCTCATCTCCATATTCTATAAAAAACATTCTAACTTTTACTGTTGGATTAGATTGTGTTATCCTATGCATTTGATTGTAAGACTCAGCAAACGGACTTATTTGTCGTAACATCGTATCTAATCTCTCCATTACGATTCGTAAACAGCCTTTGTTATTAACCATACGTTTGTTTGTTGCTTCACTCGAATCAAATATATACAGATGTCCATACCCTGGTCTGTTCTGTTCGTTCGTGAACAGTGGAGAAACCTTATGGTAAATTTGTCCATGAATATGAAAACAGTAGGGTCCTATTCCAGGAGGTGCTTTGATTTCGGCACCCATTGAAGCGAAAGCTAAAGCAGCATTGTATTCTCTGATATGTTCTTGATAATTTTTAGCTTCAGGTGAGTTTGTTGTTAATAATTCTTTTAGTAAATCAGGCATTTCAGATAAATCTTCGAGGGAAACTTTTCCGTCGTGACAGCATTTGGTGTATTTTTTAGAAGTGTTGAGTTCATTCGGCCAGTGAAGCACACCACAGTAATTGCAAGTCTGAGTCATATTTCTACAGTTATGTTCTTCAATGGCAACTTCAAGTTGAGAATTGTCTGCATCAGGTGCACTTTCATTTAATCTACGTCGTTTAGCTTGCCTTCTCTTGCGTAGTCGATTTTCTCTCAATTCTTCTTCTTTGTTTTTGATTACGTTGTTCTCGTTGTTGTTCATCTTCAATGGCTCTTCGATCTCTGTCGGCTTGATTTCTTTCAGTTCTTCTTCGATTTGCTTCTTCAACAGATTGATTGGCTTGTTCCGCTCTTCTTCTCGCATTATAATTAGCGTAACGTGTTGCTCTTGAAGCCATTACTTTTATTCTGAGCAAACAATTTAAATATTAATTTACATAATTAATATATAGTTGCATATAAACAGTATCTAAATGGTTTTAACTTTATATTGTATTTCAATGCGATATACAGAAAGTTCCATAATTTTTATGGGCTTACAACTCGTAATGATATATAATGTACAATATAAGATTGTACACAAATTAATTTAAAAAAGTAATATATACTTAATAATAATAATCTTTAATACAGAATTTACAATACAATACTAACATTATGATACAAATATCTGATATGTTTCAGTGACAGCTGTTTATATATCCTATTGCTTAGCGATACAATGTTATTGTGTGCCACGTATTGCCTTAGCGTTTTATATATATAGATAATCGGTTTTTTCGGTTTCCATCAAATATCTCCTTAAAAACGTTGTTATTGGTAATCTTCGTGAGGACCAAAGTTGTAGAGAATAATATTTCTTCCAGGTTTTGTTTGAAACAAATTTTCGTAGAATCATCCTTTCGGAGATATTTTGCTTTCTCTTAATTTACAGTATACAGCGCCGCCACCATGTAGCAGTGAATTCTGTAAACATATTCAAAATATACGTAATTTACGGCAATAAGGACGACTGTATTCTTTTACGATATGAAATAATAATTTTGTCTTATAATGCTATTCATAATAATTTAAATATCTATACCCCAAATATGGAGAAAGTCATGTGTTGGCCACATCAGATTTTTTTTCAAATGACTCCTTTAAAACTCAATATTCATAAATAGTTGTTATTATAAAAGTTGTAGAGAATAAAATTTGCTAAAGGTTTTATTTGAAACATTTTTTCATAAAGCCGATAGTTTAAGAGATACAGTAAACTCCCAGTTATGTGGAATACCCAGGGAATTGGGTTTTCTGGTTAAGTGAATATTCCGGTTGCTTGAGAGTTTTATTGGATAGGCTTCAATAAAGCATTTGGATACCGAAATAAGGAAAAAGGGCAGAATTGTACATTCACCTTGGAATTGCTAACCTGTAGACTAGGTACTCTACTCAATTGTTCTTAAATAATTCCTTGACATTTGAGTAAGTGATGAAACTCAAAGCTACAAGATTCAACATGTTTAATTGCAATATTTTAATATTTAATAACTGCATTACATCCTATGGAATTTCTCGTATGCCTATCACTATTAACGTCTCTTTTGTTCTAATAACAATGCAAGGTAAGGGTTAACTTTGTCTAACCTTTAGGATTTAATGACAAAAAAAATTGCTTCCTTGTCCAAGAAATGGAGAGAAATTATCCAAACCCAACACAATGTATTATCAGAAATTCTTGAGGCAAATTGATATTAAACAAAAGTGAAACGAATAGTGACACACAGTCATGACACCATTACATACAGTGCAGTTAGTAAATATTAAAATAATGCAATTAAACATGTTGGATAGTTATATATTCCTTAACCAACGTTTCTAAAAAGTCACAAAATTTATCAGCAGCTTCTTGGTCAGCCGATTTTTTATCATCCGAAACATCTACATGTCTGATCTTAAAATGTGTTAGCCATCCATCTGAAAATGCATATGTTTCACTAATCTCCATTTGTTCATAAAAGTCTTTGGTCTTTTCAATCAACATTGGTACAGAAATAGGGACTCCCTCGGAACTCTCTATAGAAAACCATTCATAAATACCATTATCCAATTGCTCAAGTTTCGGCTTATGAAGAGTGTGCCAATATTCAACTCTTCCAGTTGTCTCAGAAGATGTAACAAATTTCATTAACTGTGATTTCTATGCCCTTATGTCATAAATACTGGAAGAACCCACATTGAACTCTTTCATTAAAACATTGCAGTTCTCGCTTTTCTCTAAACATTTTATTATATCAAGTTTCTGGGTTAAGGTTAGCATAACCTTTTATTACCTTTAGCACATATAGGAGTTTTAGGAGGCATTTAAAAAGGGTGTGCGAAATATTTTATTTAACACAAACACCGAGTTCAAGAAACATACGCAATTGTGTATTGTGACTGCTGAAAATGCAAATTTTAGTGGTAATATTCCAAATTAGATGTAAACAAAAAATTGACAAAAATGCCAATTTTATCGATAACATAGCTACCAACAAAACAAAAAACAATGGCTTTTAGAGGAAAATAATCCTGTAAGAACTAAAATAGTCATTAATAATCACACCTTAGAACAAGTAAACAATTTCAAATATTTGGGAAGTGATGCATCCTATGACAAAGCTAAAGACATAGAAGAAAAATTGTCAAAATTCTGTAATATCTGCAGAACAATACATAGGCTTTAAGAAATAAAATAGAAAGGAGACACGCATGAAATTTTATAAAACAATAGCTGTTCCAACCCTAGCATATGCGAGTGAAACATGGGTACTAACTACGAAAGTTAAGAATAAGATCCAAGCGTCGGAGATGAAATTTCTGAGGAGTGTTAAAGGATGTACTAGATTAGACAGGAAGAAGAATGATGGTATTAGAAATGAATTAAAGATATACAAATGAGAGGATTAAAGATTATAAAAGAAAATGGTGCGACCACCTGGAAAGGATGACAGAAGAATGAATATCACGGATAGTAAAAACATACAACCCCAAAGGAAGAAGAGACATAGGCAGACCGAGGAAAATATGAGTGCTGGAACAGGCTGATTATCCTAAACTGTAAAGTGAAGAAGAAGAAGAACATTCCGAACTAGATATAATAAAAAAATCGAGAGGCAGGAGATGCCGGTTACTGAAGAATTCCGGCTGCATGAGTGCCGGATAACTGGGAGTTTACTGTATTTTGATTTTTCTTCTAAATTTACATTAAATATGTAGCTAAGTGCTACCATTGTTTCCGCTGCTATGGTAAAACTTTCTAATTGTTGATAGTGGTGCGCACGGCTCCAAGGGTGACATTAATTACTCATAGATATTTTGTTATCCATAGAAATAGCTAACAGTTTTCTTTACTTATTGTTTTTTTTAAATAAGGACTATTGAAAATGTTTTCAAATTATTCTCGAGTGTAATCACTGATAATTATTTCTGAGAATGCTGATGTCGAGAGTAATCATATTCATTGCTCTGTATGGATAGGGTGACCATCAACTTTTTGAGTGAAACCGGGACAAAACATATTTAAAAGGAAATAATCCGGGACAAAGCGAGTATTCCAAAAAAATAAAAACCTGGACAAAAAACGGGACACAGTGAAAATTCGTGTCTTTTTAATTACATGTAATTACGCGTGCCGGAAACCGTTCAGTCGCAACCCGCGGTACGTCACGACATAGTGCAGAGACTTTGTAACACTTGTAATTGATGTTCTGTACACTTGTAAAAGGTATTACTGATTTCCATTCTTCTTCAATGTTACAAAGCGTGACCAAATTCATCAGTGAGAATAATCTTATTAAAAAGAGTTAAACCTTCACAAGTGGATTTAGTAAATAATAGGTAAATACATTTTAATGGCCAATACTTGCTCTGCGGGTGGCTGAAAAAAGGTTCGCAGACTGCCAGGTGCCCATAGGCTGCCGATTGGTTTAGCTGGTTCAGTGTGTGATTGCGTAATAGACAGTAGTGCTGAGTGACCAGATCTTGTACAGCGCCGTATGTAATTTATTTATTCCATATTTCTTCTTTGCATAATATTCTAAACTTGTGAATAAATGTATTATAAATAAACTCGGAAGCCTGAAATTTCTCAGGATATCAGTGTTAATTAATCTCTATGTAATACTAAAAATAATTAAAAAATAATTTAGTTGTAATAAAAATAATTTTTAACCGGGACATATACTAAACCGGACGGGAGGCCGGGACAACATCTCAAATCCGGAACTGTCCCGGTGAAACCGGGACGTATGGTCACCCTATGTAGGGAGAAAGTCATGTGTTGGCCACATCAGATTTTTTATTTTGTGTTGCTATTTATAGTGACAGGTTTGAAAAAACGTTGAAGTCTGTATATAAATTATAATCTCCTTTTATATGGTTTGGCTTAATTCCATTTTTATTTATTTTTATTTTATTTTTTTTAATGATGCATTCCCCACAAAGCCAATTTTAGGCTTGTCTGCAGGTAGGGGGAAAACCCCAAGACGAATCACAACATCTATGCCCAAAGCGGGATTTGAACCCGCGACCTTTGGATTAGAAGGCAGACACACTACCTACCAGTCTAACCTGGCCGGCTTTTATTCAGCTAAAACTTACTATTGTTGGTTACTGGGGTAAATTCATGGAATATTTGTTGTTTGCTACATAATTCAATGCCATGTATGTAATTTTGCTACATCAGGAACAATGGGGTTTCCCTTAATGGCAAAAGCTTTTCACATCAAAGAAACATAAATTTCAGGTTCAGAACAAATTCATGGGAGTTCTGTAGAAGATCACAAGATAGACCTACATGCCAAATTTGAAGATCATAGATACTACAGAACTCATGATATAACAGTGGTTTGTGTTGAAAACATGCAAAAAATGAAGCAAAGTTAAAGTTGTTATAAAATCTAATTACATATAATGATTTTTACATTTATGTAAGGCCACATTCATCATTTGTACTTTATATAGTAATTTGACGACACTTTTCCCTTAATTAGCTTACCACTGTTTAAAAGTTAGCTATGGTGACACATTAAAAGAATTCATGATAATTATATAAGGTTCATTGACAGATTTTAAGGACTAAAAAGCTATAGCAATAGATAATTGATAATATTAAACTTATGACTTACCCAGTCTTAAACGTTGTTAATTTAAATGAAAAAATCTTTACTATTATTTTAACTTAGGATTAAGGCATTTGCTAAATTTGATGATTCACATTTACTTTTTATTACATTAGTAGTAATTTTTTATTTATTATGCATATGATTATAATATAGTCTTTATTGTGTTTCAATGGAAAGTGAAATTTAAATGTTCTTGTATCAAAGCACTATTGAGTTTGGGAATGTATGTACAATATGTGTTGAATATTATTGTATAAAATTGTTAGTGTTGATTGAAATGTGTAAACCCCATTAATCCTCCAGTTAGTTTCTTTGTTCATTGTTTAATACATAATTTGTATGCATGTTTCATAAGGGTTGCATTAATTATTAATTGCATATTATTCTCCCTTCATACCTCAGGAGAAAATGCAATGATTTAACTTTCAGTGTCTTCAATTTATTCTTGTCAACACAGAATAGTCTCATATAGGTATGGTCCAGAGATTATATATATTTTGCTAAATGATTGTTTTCTGTATCTTAAGTAAATAATTTGATAGTAGCCATTACTATTTAATGTATAGTTAACCTCGCTGTGTATTCCTTTCTTTTCCCTGTGGTTTTTAAATGGCCAAAGGATTGGAGAAAAGTGAGTTTGTAGATATTACATTAATTATTATTTTTCTTGATTGAAACATAGCATATTCTAATACTCAAATTTTTTACCTAAATAAATGTTTTCTGTTTCTTTTATATTTGACACAAAATTATTTTTGACATCGTGCTCTCTGGTTATAATGATATTGCTTATATCACGGATACAGATATGTAGCAGGTCTTCTTTATTCCCCATAAATTCTCTTTCATTTTGAAAACATTTTACTGTACTGACTGTAGATTAATGTCAGTACCTAGTTTTGTATATTATTGTTTGCAGCAATCATTAAAGAGAAAATTCTTCTTCATTATAAGCTTAAAAAATTTCTACTTGCCTCTTTAATTGGTTGCATGTACATACCATATTATATTAAAGAGACTTTGTTCATAGTCATATCATTGGAAGTCTTACAAGCATGTTTTGCTATGATTTCCTTGAACTTTATGACATAACCAGGGAGCACTGTATATATTTATTCTCATGAATCACTAGATTTTTTCATTTATAATAACCTTGTAGTGAAATACTATTTGACATAATTATACAATTCATAAAATATTTTAAAAATCAGATTGTAAAAATGATGTGGCAGTATTATTGAACTTACTTGACAGACTTGGAAGAAATTCATCTAAAGTTAACAGTTTCACTGCCAAATTCATCAGATGAAATTGACACTAAAAGGTGTTTAGCGAATGGCAGTTCAAAACAGTAAAATCTCCTTATCTTGTTTATAGCTAGTTAGAAGAAATTTATTTACTAAAATAGATTTAGCTAAAGCACGTCTTAGGAACCTAATATGCAATTCATATCAACATTTGATCTGATAAATTCAGTGACTTAGACTGCTAAAGTTTGAATGTATTTAAATTTTCAAATATTATATAAATATATTTCTAAAATCCTGTCTTAAATAAAAGTAAATAATAGATGAGGCTGTTTAGGAAATTAAATTTTGCATTTTATTTGGCGTAGTAGTGGTCACATATGGCCAACTAAATTTGACCATCACTATGCACAAAGTTATCCCTCTTCTCAATGTATTTATTTGTTGTAGGTTTGTACCCTCCTGAGAGATTCTAGTATACACTTTTAATTACCATGGAAGTTTTTACTTTCTGCCATTGAAAGAAAATAGATAGTTTAAAATGTAGCTCAATGAACTTGTCAAAAAAACTTATCATAACATGGATTTTTAAAAAGATCCAAGTCTATGAATACGTTTGAGGATATTAATTGCTATTAAAAGTTTTAAGTTCCTTGGAATTGATACAATTATTAAAAGCACATCAAGGTAAAGGACTGGAATTTTAAGTATTAAATGAAGTTGGAAGGGAGAAGTAATGCCAGAAAATCATAAATGTAATAAATAACTGAATTAATTGGTTGACTTTTAAATTTTGTATTAGGGAAACATTTTAAGAAGGTTTTACTGTGCAGGTGTTGTTATATATGCTTATAAAACATCATTTATGTTAGATTTTAGGAAGAGTTTTAACCACTCAACTGGGTAGTTTTTTTTCCCAAGTCGCTTCCACAGTGGGTATTTAAATTTGAAGTGAGACTTTTTCTTTTCATTTTCAAATTAAATGAAATTTGCTTTAAAAATTCCAGAATTATCATTACAAATATATATGATATAATACCTCGATAAATAATTTCTTTTAAGTATAGATATTATTGTGTAAAAAAGACATCTAAAATTGTAATGATTTCAAGACAATTACTAGCAGGAAAAACATTCATAAATAGCAGGTTTACCCTTGAGACAAAAGTACATGCAGAGAAAAGTGTGAGCTTTCGCAAGGGAGTGTGAAAAAACCCCGAGTGCCATAAACGGTCATTCCAGATGTGGCGATCACGGAAATGCAACCCGCAACACATATGCAGACCTCCCTTATGAAGACCTGCTTCTCAAAGAAAAAGGAAGACAAGACCATCTATGGCAGTCAGGACGAACTAGAAGAACCAAGCTATAAGTACGAGAAGCTACGGGACAGAAAATCGCGGCGTACCCATAGCAATCAGCCTGAAATTTGCCATGACGTCTAAATCCGTCATACCCAGTACTGGCGCATCCGGCCATGACGTCTATACACGTCATACCCAGATGAGTGGTTAAAGAAGTAGAAGCAGTTTGTTGCCAATCACTTTTGTGTAATTTTTCTTTTACAACCACAAATGATGTAGTGCTTGCATCCTAGATAAATTTTAAAATGATTTTGCATTATGGGAATGAAAATTTTTTGTGCTTTTAGTTGCCATAAATGTGCACATTTGCATTCAAGAATTTTTCTGCTCTGCACAATGTTCTTCCTCTTGTCAATACTAACTTCCTTGTATCACTATGCTTTGTTGTGGACATGTCTTAGACTCTTAAGTCGCTTTTATAAAGGATCTATATAAATGGAGTAGATTTGTATATATGAACAATAATGGTAGAAATTTTCTGACTGATAAGATGCTCTTAGATTGTAAGAAATTTTTCAGTAAACAATTGCAATCAATGTATTTAGACTTGTGTTGTTTACAGGAGCTAAAGCATCTATGTAGAACAATACACTAAACAAGTAAAACAGTTTATTTATCATAGAATCTGACTCAAATGAAATAACAGTTTACATTTAACTACAATACAGGTGACACCCAAGATTTGGCAGGGATGCGTTCCTGAAGACGCGGTCGAATCTTGAGCAGTTGAATGTCAAGCACCGTTATCCCATAAAAATACATGTTATTATTGGGAGATGCGTTCCGGAATCTCAGAAAAAGATTATTGAGTTCGATCTCATATTACATAAAGTTAAAATAGCATTACTAACGTGCTAAGAAAACAATATTAAATCATTAAAAAGCATAAAATAATTTAAGACTAAAGAAAAACGACTTATATAAAAATATTTTCATACATGAAATCTTTTTCAACTGTGCTTATGGGACTTAGTTTATGAATTGAGAAGTTGTAAAATTTGTGTTGGAAGAAGAGGGGTTGTTGACTAGGGGAATGGATAAAATAGTTTCAGCCTTTCAGCTCCAATAATTTTTTTTCTTAGAAAAAGTAGTAAGTGGAAACAAGATATCCTGAATCGCAGTGACGCCTGCTGCACTGGTTGACATTAGCACAAACGATGAAAATAAACTATCATGAATTTTTCTTTTGCTCAAAATTACTTTTTGAAACATTTTCTTTCCATGAATTTTCTTTCAATTTCTTTTAAAAATAAATTTTAAGAAATAAAACTCACAAAATTTATTTGAAAAAATCGTATGAGAGAGAGTATGCGACTCCAAACCCGGAACTGAATGCAAAGGGTACTCCCCAAAGATTTCATTAGTCCTTGTTTGTAAACAGAAAAGATGCTCTGACAGCAAAAGAAATCTAATAAATAGAGACTCCAAAGAGATAAATTCTTGGTCTGCTAGCAGGTAAATATGTGGGAGTTAGCTGATGGGCATAACCCAAACAGTAGAAGTATTCTCATCGAAAATTCATCAGTAGATGCTTTTATAAGTACATCCAGTGGCGGATCCATCCTTGGATAACCCCATTGCACTCCACTGGGTGCTTTCTTAAATTCATTCCATGTAGAATTTCTCAATTATACACCGCAGATTATGTCTCTATAGCAAGGGAAAGAAAGATTCTGATAGGGGTAGGGATTTTCAAAATATAGGGCCGTTGGCAGGGGCAGATTCGATAGGTGGAGGGGTGATCAACCCCCCCTCCCCCCCTTAAGAAGTTATATTCCTTTTTGTTTCATGGAAAATTCGATTGATTCTTTGAACGGAATCACAGAAACTTATGTAGTTATATGGTGTTCCAAATTCGACTGATCGGCTTGGTTGAATAGGTGAGCTTCGGCCGGTCTAAAGTCGAGCTTAGGTTATAATGTATAATGGTCAAATTCTCGAGTTAGTCAAATGTCGAAGTTGAATCTTGGGCGTCGCCTGTATATGTCCCAAGGAAGCAACCAATAATGTGATATTGCACTCTTGATATGAGGAATCACTGGGTGGGCAGTGCACACTACATCCAAGATCAAATGTTTAATATTGAGATTCAATTGTGAAGTTTATATAATCATGCTTATACATGCTTTTCAAAAAATTTATGCGTATAATTTCTTTCGAGAAAGTGATTTTGTGTTTGCAATCTACCAAGAGAAAAGGCTGCTGTTTTTCCTGCTGGTGACACCTCTCATTAGACCAAACCTGTTCTTGCATAGAATTTATGATCAGGTTACACGGGTATCTTCACCCTGGCTAATAAGACTCAGATCAATTTTTTGTGAACTTATTTTCTGTAGCAAAAGTGCAGCTTATCGGCTGGAATATACTGTATTTTTTTCTTATTACTTGGTCTAGCAGTAAAAATCTGAGAACCATTACAATTGCATTCCAAAATTTGTCAAGAGTTTAAATTATATTATAACTCCAAATATTCTTTTCTGTATCAGTTAATGATTTCTGTAATCATTTCTTTTATAAAATCCCTTGACTGAAAATAAGATTCCAGTTTTCCTATTCATCTTTGTATTTCCATTAAGGATTTAAAGTTCTTATTCTTCCAAAAACTTTTAATCTCTGGAATTATTCAAGATAAATGTAGATTGATCTATTAATTTCATACTTCTTACATCCACAAATCATGTCTTTATGAGCAAGTTTCATGTATCTTTTTGTGTGGCATTAATCAATCATATATGTTATTAAATGGGTAAACATGTAAAATACATTTGAAAAAAGGATATCTGTTGCGTTCAACTTTGATCTGGGCTATTTTTTTTAAATTCTCAGTGCTGACCCAACAATGTGATATCATAGTTCTATCCTAATGTTCTCTCCGTCATATGTAATGCATTTATACATCATGCTGCATCTTTTCCTTCATCATATGAGTCATTTGTAGGTTATGGTATAATTCAGAAAGTCCTGTACTCATCCTTGATATGATAGATTCAAAAGAGCTTAAATTTGAACTCGTCACTTTTTGCCAACTTAAAACTGCTTGAGATCCCATTGTGCACTGCTGAATTCCATTTTGTTGTGGGGTATAGTTTCAACATTACCAGCCAATGCTATTCTCAGTAGAGGGGTGATTAGAGTGTCTGGTTCCTAATACTAGTATCTCAGGTTCAAATCCTGCTAAGGGTAGGGTTTTATGTGTTTGCCTTTTTTATCATTATTACACTCATTGTGAAAGGCCAGTAACACTTAGACTTCCTACAATTCAGACTTCCCTGAACTGTATTTACAACGTTTAATGAATTTTATGTCCATCCTTTCTTAGAGAGAAATTTAATGGATGTGCTGTTTAATAGAATTTGACACATTTGTAGCTTCCATCTTGTTTTTGACTGACCAGAGTTGCCATGGTAACACTGTGGTAATTACTTCATTGAGATTAGAAGAGATTGCTTACCTCAGTTTCACACTGCTGTGTCAACTGTAAAAATTTAAGAAAAACTGAGTTTCTCGTCAAAGTTTGATGCACCTCTTATAAATTTAATGTAACAGATACATGATCTCTTAATTAGCTCTTTTTGAATGACTGTACTTGCTTTCTATTGCTAAGCATATGCTTTATTGCCTGAAGTCTTTATCTTGTTTGAATTTATGCTTATTTTATGTGAAGCCATAACTTCATTCATTTGACTGTGCAACATTAAGTTGAACCTCTCTAATCAGGAAAGCTTGGGACCAGAAGTATTCTGTACCATAGAATTTTCCAAAAGTGAATATTTTGTTACTGTAAATACTACCTAAGCTGTAATTTTATGTCTTTAGAAAGATATGTGTCTATGTATGAGGTTTCTCATAAAAACCATTTGGTTTACCTCATTTGGGTAAGAGCAGTGCTATTTTTCTGGAAAAAAGGTGGGGGTACTCTGAAGTGGATGGGTACCTTTTTCCTTATTGTCAACAATTTTGCTGACAGCCAAATTTCCATTCCAAATGTAAACATACAGACAATTCAGCACCATCGGGGAACGCCTAATGTCCTAATGCATAAACAACTAAATCGATTCACCTTTGATTGGAATCTTTAGTTCAGTGAGCAATTGAATCATAAATCTCAAGTGAATGATATAAAGTTCTTCGACTTGAACAATTTGTTCGCAAACGTCCTACCTCTGAGGAGTAACGGGATTGTGACTTAATAATGATTAACAAACTCCTTTACTTTTCTAAAGATTGCTCTTAGAACTTTGGCATTCCATAGCAATAGCACTACAATTTTTATCTTTATAAAAAAAATGGCGGAGGTACGGCATGCCCCCGTGTTCCCCCAGAAAAAAAGCATTAATAATATAATAATTCGACTTTATTTTCAAGGGCGATATTTAGACTATATAGTCCATTCTTACATACAACCCGTTACGACGAACACAAACATCCATGCCCTTGGTGGGATTCGAACCCGCGACCTTAGTATTCAGCGGCACATACTCTAACCATCAAGACCATAGATGAAACTGAGAAATTTAACTATTACAGATGTCAAAAATTCTCTCTGAAGCTGTGGGAACAGAGATTCAGAAAAATGAAATGCCATCTATGCCATATTTGCAAGTCAAGGATGCTTTTCCAGATTAGTCAAAATTCTGGAACAATTCCAAACCAAAGAATTCAGGATTAGAATTGTTCAACAGTATCTCTTGGATTGAAAAATCAACTGACTTTCATGATGAGTAAATAATCTGCAAACGTAGCCTTGAAATTTATAAAAGGGAATTTTTACAAAAAGATTGTGTAAAATGAGGAATTTTTTATTTTACATGAGTGAATTAGTAATCATCAGTGAAATGTCCTCTAATTTGAAGGTGATGCATTATTGCCAAGAAAAAAATATTCTACATGCTTCTGTGAATTGTTATTAAAGGCCTACGTCAAATGGGAGAGTAGATTATTATCATTTTAAGGATATTGTTTAAAATATTTTATGGAATTATTAATGTTTGCTGAATTGTATAATCTTTATTGAGCATTTATTTATTTATGATAAAAATCAAAATTTTCTGAAAAATAATTTCAGTTCTAATGCAGAAGCTTACAGGTCTACCTAAAATGCTTGCTAATCAATTCTATCCTCTCATGCATTGTTTGCATGACATATTGCTTTGTGATTGCTATTTTTGCTAATTTTTTAATCAGAAGTGTAACTAAATATTTGTCTGATTAGGTAAGTTCAAAATGAAAGTAATTTCATAACATAGGTGAATCACCTGATGAAGTTTCATTAACAATTTGTTGAATATTACTAACTGGGTTTATTGAAGTAGTGCATTGTGTTTAAATGTGTACATGCTTTACAAAAACATCCTATTGCAAGCATTTAAATAAAAAATAAAGCATTTCAAATTGTCAAAATTTTATTTTAATATTGCTTAATTTTAGATTGGCTGAGATCTTTTGATTATGCCTTTGCAGTTGTTTTCCTGTTCTGTTTCTTCCCAAAGTGCAGATTTGATTGAAAAACTGAACTGCTTATTTGTAGTAACACATTCACTGCCATGCATTTTCCTGAAGATTATACCCCATCTGGTCAATAAAGAAAGTTGATCCCTCTGCCAAAAAATTTCTATATAATGAAAACTGATTATCTCAATAAAATCAGTGGAATATGTTTTGTATTCCTTTAGTGTGTGGTATATGCCATGGAATTGATTTTCCACTGTAAGCAGCAATAGCGGGAATTTTTATAAAATCTTTTATGTGTTCATCCGATATATATTTATATATTTTGGAATATACCATTTTTTGTTCCCTCAGATCTCTTGAACAAATGATCGGTTTGGAATGAATGTTGCATTGATTGAAAGCTTATGGCTCATAGATGGTTCTTAGACTGAATCAATTTCGTATCTCACCTAGAAGTTAAACTGTGAAAGTTCAAATTTTCCAAAAATCTATTTGGTGTTGAGGCTTTGCCAGTGGGTCTGAGAGTGTTTTGATTGGTTGTCCAGAATTGACGGCTCTGCCTTTAGCAGCAAGAAATTGAACTACTTCATAGTCATAATGTTGATGTTATGCTCTGATGATAGAAACGATAGCGGGAAATACTGATTTCCACCCGAGTTGTCATTTTGATCAATAAATGGCGAGTGAAGTGATAATCGTACGAAAATTTCCACTTGTTTTGCTTATGTCATTTTATACCTCTACAATGCTCACTATTAGTTAAAAAATTGGAACATTTCTATAAAATCATTGATAACTTGTAACCAGATAGAGCAATGCATCCTTTGGGAAAGTATTTTCATATCAAAATTGTATTTCTGATGACCAAGTACATCAAATATCTGGATCGCTTTAAGACAGAGATTAAGGTAAATTATTTTTTACAAAACAAAGAGATTTTATTTTGAATATTTTTAAATTCTTAATTGCTTGTCCTTTACTGTAATCCTGTCAAATATTTCATTCACAAGATCACCTAAATTATAGTTGTCTAAGATCTCTTTTGTATACTTTTTACTTTATTTTACATTTTCACTTGGTCCTTTTCCTGTGGTGGTTGTAAATGCTTGATGATGTGAAAGAAGAAAATTTTTAAAAATCGAAAAACAATAATGCTGATAAATAAATTGATTTTTAATGGAAAGTTGCATAAATTTGATAGAGAACTTTTGGAGAAATAGACAATTCCATGAACATTGATCCAAATGCGTCAATTGATGGTTTTGGCAAAGAGGGACAAATATGTATTACTATGTATAATAATAATAATAATATATTTATTAATCCAGAGATCATTACAATGATATAGAATGCCAATAACAAAGTTAAAATACAATTAGCAAAATATTATACTTTACAGCAAATCAGTCACAAACAAAAAATGAAATGAATCAAGTTGCATGTGAAACAATACAGAAGCTATAATTATTACAGTATGGCAGTGGTCATGTTAAGATAGTTACATTCAGAGCTGTTTTGTTAAATCATAATGTCTTAATGAGTTTAAAAATAGAATGATTGCATTGTAAATATAAATACTGTAAATATATGTAAAATGTAATAACTACATACAATAATTCTGTTAAAACTGATATTGAAGGTGAAGAGAGTGTTGAAGACTTGCTTGAAATCAAATACTCATTTATGCTTTTTTACATTATAAGAGAATCCCTTAAAAAACATGCTAAACTGTAAAATGCATGTTACCATTTTCACTTAGCTACAAGTAACACTCAAAAACTGCTATTAGCATTTTGTTATTTATATATTTATATTAGTTTTGTCACATAAAAAGTTCAATATAGTTGCTAAAGTGATTTATTTTCAGCATTTGCCACTTAAAACTTTTGATGTATCTTGTAGTCTGAATAATATTGTATTTTGCACATTTATTGATTGTTATTTTCAATACATTTCCATAATTTGAAAGATTTTCAACTAAATGAATTGTAACTTACACCCAAGCACTTAATGGAATGTGTTCCTTAAATTTGATGGACTAAATTCATTTAGATATTCCCAAATATTCCACATTCACAATGAAGCATTTGCTTTGTGGAATTAATTATTCCATTAATTGTAAGTGATCCAAGGTTGTGTAGCACAGGACCATTGCATGGAAATCTGCTGTCTTAGGCAAAAAACAAAATGATGCCCTATATCATGACACACAGGTGTGATCCAGTTGTGACACTACTGTAATGCCATTCCTAGAAAAGTGCTGCCTGAGGCAGTCACCTCTTAAATCACCTAATGCAATAGCCATGTGCAGCACATATTTCGTCACAGTTAACTACTAACTTAAGCTATAAAATTTGTGATTATGGTAGTTTTTAGGAAATATTTAATGACTATCTCTTATGTAATATTATTTCTAAGTATTCAAATCACTCCATTTAAATGATCGCAGTTACAGCAGATGCTTTACAATTTATTTTAAGCATGCCAGTATTATTTATATTCTGAATTTTGAAACCTAATTTTAATTAATAGAAAATCATTTGGGTGAAAAAGGTAGGATTATTTTAATCCAGCTTTTTTAAACCAAATTGTTTTTCACTCATACCATATCAGCATGTTCTCGATCAGTTCCACCCTGTGGATAACTGCAGATACTTGGTGATATAAGTCTTCAACAAAAGTCATAGTAATTATCTGCAATGCAATACTCATGATTCTTGCTCTCACACAGCACAAAAGGCAGCTGTTGCATGAGTGCTATATATTTTTGGTGATAGGAATTGAACTTGTATGATTTATTTTCAGTTGATGCATGCTTTTGTTAAAGTAGAATTTTTTATCACTGCCATTAAAGTCATTTTACTTTCCACATGGCTAGGTGGAAATGTTCCTGCTTGGCTACACCCTTGGGATCACCCTTCAAGTAGTAAGGCCATCTTCATATGGAACCAATGAATTTATTTGTTGTTACCCAGATTGGAATGTCGGTGCATGGCCACAGATTGCTCTTATAGCAGAAGATGATCGGCATTACAATGTATTGGTTAAGTAAAACTTTTAATTTTTAAAGTTTAATTTATTGTGAACTGCCTTCATATGATAACACAATGAGCTTTTTCACTGCACTGGACATCTTGTATTCATTATCAAATGATGTTAATTGTTTTATCGTCAATTAGAGGACTCATCTATCATGAAAGAATATAAGGCATAATATGTTGAAGAGGTAATAAGAAGCTTGTGAGGATAATAATATCATAGTGATTTTACTTTGTGTGTGGTTTGTCACTATGGTGGGTAAACCATAAAGAGTGAACAAATTAGGTAAACAAAATGTGATGTGTATTTATGATTGTGAGCATAATAAAAGTGTAGTTTAAATGAGATGAAAATCCAGTCTTATTGCAGAGAAGAAATTTGAGTGGATTAATTTAAATTTTATGTGAGTTCAATTTATTGGAGGGCATTTTTCAATTTCATATAGTATCTTTTGCACTTGAGATGCAGTTTAAAATTAAATAACGTGATTGTGAAGACGGCGTTTGCAAATGTGGTGTCAAGGTAGTTGGAGACTTGTCTGTAGCATGTGTAAAGCCTGTTAGAAGAATCTATATATTTGAAACAAATCTACAGTTTATAGAAATAATGAGTCACTTGTCAGAAAAATACATTTTCTCTAGCTGAAAAGGGAGCTTCTCTTATCAACTGTAAGTCTAAGCTGAATTTTGATTTTCCTAATGTCAGGTTGAATGAGGGAAAATATGTATCAAAAGCTCTTTAAAAGACCTATATACCAAGGAGAATTGGGTTTTAACCTAACTGACCATTTTTAAAGCAGTGCTGTCCTCTGTCTACCCATATTATTGGGTGACTTGGGATACCAAATCATAACTTATTTTAGCATGTTGCTTACCAGCATTTGCCTTTTTATGTTTGAATGAATTGTAATAGCCTACTTTAAAAAATCCAATGGTAACTAAAGTTACAAACTTGGATATTATAACTAAGTGTAACCATTGGCAGTAGACATAAAAAACCTTATCCTATATATGCATAATGTACATTATATTTTTACACTATAAAATAAATTCCTATGGTAAATGTTAAATTCGAATAACATTAAATTTAAATCTTTTGCTTGAGCTTCCAGAGCTAGTCTATTGATAATTCTATCAAGAATAGGTTTGTTTCCAAGATTTTACATATGATTTAAAATTTTTGTTGAAGCATTCGTTGACTGTTAATATCAATGGATTCTGAATGTCTCCCTTTTTCCTATTGATGTAATGACATTGAGTTGGTTAGCCATTATACATTTCTGTTTAATTTGGTGTATTTGAAATTGTGCTAGTACACAAAAATCTACACAATTAGAACAAAATTTTCAGCTACATCCTTGAAAACATTTTTACTGTTGTTTCAAATTGGTTGTTTTATGTAACTTGTTGAAATAACATTTTTAATAGTCATAAAACAAAAGTATGCAATCATTTGTTTATAAATTAATTTAATTTGTAATTATGCTCAAATATAAACATCTGCCACACACTAAGATAGTAATGTAATTTCAATATCTAAATTTATGAGGGATGCACTGTAAATAAAATGATTTGATGTTATTCAACTATGATATTGAAGAGTATAGGGAATTGTATTAAATGATTAGGTGTTTAATATTGATGAAAATAAAAATTTTCATTTACCCAAGAGCAGACAAAAATAACATCTAACTAAACTGAAGCAGTTTTTTCATATATTCATTTGATAATCCAATTCTCTTATTCTGTATCCAATCTTTAGGAGCATGTTACGACTGTCATTTTATTAGGTTATGGATTGTGCTCTTATCAAAAGGTTAGGACAGCCAATCATGGTTCCTTGTGTAATTAAATGTCATAATGACATTGAATTTGTGAATGTTTATAAAAATTCTAATAATTGGAACTTGAGTGATGCACAGTGAAATGCTATTACAACTATCTCCAGTAAAAAGACATTAATATTTACTTATTTCAAAAATTTGTAGGAATGTGTTATCCACTGAAAGTGCCTTATGCACTCTCAATGGAAAACGTTTCATACATTACATAATATAATATCATGTAACTGGTATAATTTATTGAACAGGCATGTTAAACTAAATTAATCCAGCAATATGCATTTTTATAAACTTGGAACTTGTGTAGCAATTAAAATAAATGTTAGTTCAAGCTGTGCACTGCAGCTGATTGGACAAGCATATAAAATTTAGTATTTTTGCATCTTCTAAGCAATGCTCATTGCATTGTAATGGTATTTCACTGTATGTAGATTAAGATAAATGAATTGTTAACAGTGATATTAGTTAATTTCAGCTATTAACGGTGAATTAATGTTTTTAGTCCTACTGTTGTGCAAACAATCCTCATAAAATGGCTGTTATAGATCATCATATTGAAACTTCAATTTTTTTTGCTTATATGCTGCAGGAAAAGTAATTTTGAGAACTTATGAAGGCAGCAAAGAAATTTTAATAGCGGCAACTTACTGCATTGTAACTTTGACAAATCATTCTAATCTTTATTTATTATATTTGTGTATATATATTTCATTATTTCAGGATATCTTATCCCAGAAACTGAAGTAAAAATGGTGATTGCTTATAGCTCAGGGATTTGATAATGGGCCTCCTTTAATGGAGCTAACATTTTGGGGACAATATTGAAAAGAATGTCTGTATTTTGTTGGCACTCGTATTGAGTTTCTTACAGTATTAATAATTTGGCAAAACGATGGTGAATGGTAGATTGGCTTGCTCACAATCATAAGTCAGTGATTTATGGGTTTGAACAGTTGTTGCATTGATTACTTTTATGGATTTGTTGCTGATGCTGCAATTTCGTAATCAAAATGGTGTGTTTTAATAAAAAATATGAAATATTTTTGAGTCTCTAGTGAATGTGTTCAATTGTCGTGGTGATAGCCTTCTCGTTTCATCATACTTTTGACCAAGTGAGGAGGCATTTAGTGCCTGGATTAAAACATTTATCCATGAAATTGTGATTGAGTTAAGTGCCCCAATTTTATTTAGCATCTCTGGATGTTCTTTTGCTGAATAATGGTGTTGGTATTATGCTGCCAATTGTACATAGCAATGTGGTTTCAGAACAAAAAATGAGAGCAGGTGATGAACCAAATGCACCATCATCAAATGTGAAACTTTGTCATGCTGCACATTTCCTATGAAAAAATGGAAAACACTAAATCATATTTGTTTAACTAATATTGTTAAAGCCTTAAAAAGGAATATTTTTTACAATTGTGAGATTTATACGAAGCAGGTGTTGCAATAGCTATTTCTGTAATGTTTGGCCGAGACATGTATTAAAATTATGCTCTAAGTGCCATTTATTTTTGTAATTATTTCATGACTCTCACTTAATATATATCATATATAACTGGTACTTTTTTGTTTATATATTCATCCTTAAAGAAATTATTTGGTCATTAATAGACCATCAGAAACGATGTTTATTTATTATTTAATGCAGCATTTATTTGGATTCCAAAAATACGCATAATTTTGACTGCCTTAAAAAGGAGTATTAAGTTGATTGTAATACAAAACATAAATGTTCTAAACATTTGTCTTGATATTTTCAATACCTCAAGGAGTCTAGTTTTTATTCATTTTTGGTGGAAGACAGCAGAAAAATAAGGTCTTAATGTGAGCATGATGAATAAATAATCTCATCTCATGCTGATCCAGTCTTATTAGAGAGATAATTTTATGCCATAATAGTAATTCATGGATAATTTTGCATAAAACAGCCTGTGTGTGTTCATTACTACATTTGTGGAGCTGTTTGCTGGCAGTATTGATCAAACATTTCTTTTCAAGATAGTAAAATTGATTCTTGTGGTAATTGGGCATTTAAGTAACTGCAGATGATTACGTTGGTTCCAACTGCATTAGACATTTTAGTAGGACTTTAAAAAAATATATATATATACCGTATTCACATGAATCTAAGACGACCTTTTCTTCCAAATTTTCAGCTGTAAATATCAAGAGTCGTCTTACATTCGAATACGAAGTATATTTAAGCATTTAATCAATGGTTTTTACAACAAATGGTATATTAGAGTAAACAATTCACAACAGCAAATTCAAGTACGTACATAAAGAAGTGAAATAAACAAATAGTAATAACAATAAGAAAAACATGACGGGAATAATAATTACTTAGACTAATAATCATCGTCGACGACCATAACACAGACGACGTACTTTCATCTTGCCCGTATGCCCAGCGCAATGTCAAAACAAATGATAGCGGAAATCATTGGGATTCCCCTTTCAAACGACGCACCGCGATTCGCTAAGTGTGACAGTAATTTTGAGTTGTGTATTCTTGATTTAAATGCACAACCCTTAAGTTAAAATGACAGATCATGTTGAAGTACGTGGCACGAGTGCAAAGGGAAAGTTAACAAAGGAATTAGACGGAGCTAAGATACAAATTTTAAGCTGATCTTGATAAATTACGCCGAAAAACTAATAACTGTGATGCGAGTAGAAAGTTCGGTGTATCTGAGGCAAATGTGCGTCGATGGAAACTCTCAAAACAGGAACTAGAAAAAGCCACAAGGAAGTCGCTCAGTGGTCCAAAATAAGGCCGATTTCATGGCATTGAAGAAGAAGTAGTCAAGTTTGTGCGCACCATGAGGAAGAACGGTATGCCTGTTTCGACTGAAAGTATTATACTTAAAGCTAATGAAATTACTAGAGGACTTAATATATCATTGCAAGAATTCAAGGCCAGCAGAAGCTGGTGCGTGAGAATGATGCGACGAAATAATTTTTCTTTACGGCGACGAAATAATTTTTCTTTACGGCGACGAACTTCGCTGTGTCAGAAGACTATGTTGAAAAACTTCTCGCTTACCAGAAATACGTAATTGGACTTAGAAAAACCAATAATTACCTTTTGAGCCAAATAGGAAATGCCGATGAAACTCCGGTTTTCTCCTACATGCCATCTAATTATACTGTGAACGAAAAAGGTGCGAAGTCCGTCCTAATTAAAACTACAGGCAACGAAAAAATGCGAGTCACGGTAATGTTGGCGGTTTTAGCAGATGGGACTAAATTACCACCATATGTGATTCTAAAGCGGAAAACAATGCCTAAGAAACATTTGCCAAGTGGAATAATAGGTGTCAAGAAAAGGGGTGGATGACTAATGAGAGATTGGTTACATGTGGTGTGGAATAGACGGCCAGGAGCTTTACTGAAACAAAGAGCAATGCTTTCACTGGATGCATTCAAGGACACTTATCTCCTGAAATTAAAAACATAATGAGTGCGATGAATATTGATCTTATTGTAATACCTGGAGGAATGAAATCGCAACTTGAAGTTTTAGATGTTGCTGTCAATAAGTGTTTTAAAAATAATTTAAACGTTTTGTATTCTGAGTGGTTACAGAGTGGAACTCACACTTTAACACCAAAAGGAAATCTTAAGAAACCTGAAGTTGCAATGCTCTGCCAATGGATCAAGGCATCGTGGCAACAAATAAATGCAAAAGTAATAGTGAAAGGATTTAAGAAATACTGCTTATCTAATGCCATGGATGGGAGTGAGGATGATGTTTTGTGGGAGACTGATGATGAAGTTGAGAGTGATAAAGATAGTGAGCATGAGGAAAATAGTGAAGGTTGCATAGACAGTGATGATGACTAACACAATAAAATGATTTTATGCAGCACTTGGATTGAAATGTTTTTTTGTTGTCCTGAAATGAGTGTATTCTTTCAATGTATTTACTTTATTTTTAATGTTATCTTAAAATGAATGCTACCATTTAATTTGTTTGAAAACCTGAATGGTTCTATTTGTGATGTGATCTTATGATTTTAAAATGTTAAAAGACAATGACATTCAAGAAAAGTATAAGAGAAAATAAATATTTCACAAGATTTATAATTTTTGTAGTCATGAAGGTCAATTTGAGCTTTTTTCTCTTTTGGAATCATCAAAATGGGGGGTCGTCTTGGATTCGGGTGAATACGGTAGGTACTTTTACTTGAAAACTATGAGCTCTGCTCCTGATATTCTATGCCCAAATCCATTCCATGCTCCACTAGGTGAGTTTTTCATGCAGGTTCACCTAGTGGCTTTTGCCGCAGACCCCATTCTCCTGACAATTATTTGACAAAGTCTTTAAAACTAGATCGTATTGGTGTCTGACTGCACTCACTTCTTACCCCAGCTGGTGCATTTCTTGCCCCTTTGTCCCCTTATCTTTCCTCTCTTCCTGCCAAAATGCAGGTACATTTACCTCCCTTATGGAAGGAAAAACTTTTTAGTGGAAAAAAAATTTTTTGTTCTATTCCATAGCAATCATTTTAAAATGAACTGTCTGAAATGTTTAGCCATGTTCATATTATTGAAGACAGTGACTCACCAAGTTTGGCATGCTGGTATTTTTAAGTAATCTCCCTTGGATCAATTTCATATATTTTGAAATTTACAAAATTATTATTTTTGCTTTACCAAGCAGGCTCTGACAAGAATTTTCTATGACAGTCACTTTACATTATGTAGACATTTTACTACGTAACCAAAAAACATGCCATTGTAACTTCATTAACATATTTTATTTTTCTTATAATTTTTACAATACTTGAACACATCAATTTAAAAAAATCTTGTTAATACTAAAATTACTGAAAAATCTAATTTTATTAAGTCCATTTTAAACTGAACTCTTAAAGCTTGCATCTCTCTTGAATAATTATTATAATTCGCTCCATGAGAGGTCATATTCACAAAAGAATGATATTTTGTCTTCACAGAATATATCACATAGAAGGCCATCATTCATGACACATCCACAGAACTGATTTCCACCAATATTGTTTGGTTCATTTCCATGCCATTTAAGAAAGCCAGTTGCACGTAATGGTTTACCTTATAGATAAAAAAATAATATGTATAGCTTACTTTCACTGTCTCTTTTAGATACATTCTTTACACAGAAATATAGATCACATGCATATTTTCGACTTTAGAAATGGTGATAATTTTTAAGCTGGAAATTAAAATTATAGTGCAATGTATGGTCAAATAATAATAATAATAGCATCTGTTTATAAAAAAACAAAATTCCAAAATTATTTATCCCTGCATCATTTAAAATAATGAAATACAAATTTAGAACTCCCAAGAAACACAATACAGTGAAACCTCGTTACAACGTATGTACTTCATAATTACATATATTTCAAATTAACATACTTTTTTTTAATCCCCATCAATTTTCTCATACAAATACTGTATAAATATTTCAAAGTAACGTACTTCAACTTAATGTACTTTTCAATACTACGTATGAAATGCAGAGGTCCCGAAAAAAGATTTTTGTGGTTTTAGTGTATGCTTTCATCCGTTTAGACTCAACTATAACCAATTCTTGCTCATTCAAGACATTCACACCAATTTTGAAGGCATCTTTTGTCTTTAGTATGAAAAGATTTGCGGAATTCCGTCAAAATCCCAAAAGAAGAAATTTTCCGAGCTGAAAAATTTAGAACCGATCAGTTATCCCTATCGTTATTTTCACAATAGCATTGAGATAAAATCTTAAGTTATAGGAAATATATCTCTTGTTAGACTCATTATCGCCAGTTTCAGTTTGCGCCGGACCTGCAAGAATGCCGATCCCCCACTGAGATGCTTCCAGAAAAAATACTGTACTCCTTATGAGTATATTCAGTATAAAGTACAAAAAGACATGCTCCATAGAGATATGTTGTATTGAGATTTTACTGTACAGTAAACTCCCAGTTATCCAGAATGCCTGGGGAATTGGGTTTTCCGGTTAAGTGAATATTCCCGTTGCTTGAGAGTTTCATTGGATAGGCTTCGATAAAGCGCTTGGATACCAAAATAAGGAACAGATGCAGAATTGTACATTCACCTTGGAATTGCTAACCTGTAGACTAGGTACTCTACTCAATTGTTCTTAAATAATTCCTTGACATTCGAGGAAGTACTAAAACTCAAAAATACAAGTATTCAACACGTTTAATTGCAATATTTTAATATTTAATAACTGCATTACATCCTATGGAATTTCTCGTATACCTATCACTATTAACTTCTCTTTTGTTCTAATAACAACACGTGGTAAGGGTTAACTTTTTCCAACCTTTAGGATTTTACGACAAAAAAATTGTTTCCTTGTCTGAGAAGAGGAGAGAAATTATCTACACCCAATACAATGTATTAGCAGAAATTCTTGAGGCAAATTGATATTAAACAAAAGAGAAGCGAATAGTGACATGCAATTATGACACCATTACATACAGTGCAGTTAGTAAATATGAAAATAATGCAAGTAAACATGTTGGATAGTTATATATTCCTTAACTAGTGTTTCAAAATAGTCGCAAAATTTATCGGAAGCTTATTGGTCGGCCGATTTTTTATTACCCGAAACCTCTAGACATCTGATCTTAAAATGTGTTAGCCATCCATCTGAAAATGCACACTGTTCACTAATCTCCGTTTCTTCATAAAAATGTTTGGCCTTTTCAATCAACATTGGTTCAGAAATAGGGGCTCACTTGGAACGCTTTATAGAAAACCATTCATAAATACCAATATCCAATTGCTCAAGTTTTGGCTTATGAAGAGTGCACCAATATTCAACTCTTCTTGTTGTATCAGAAGACGTAATGAATTTCATTAAGTGTGATTTCTGTGCCTTTATGTAATAAATAGTGGAAGAACCGACATTGAACTCTTTCATTAAAACATTGTGGTTCTCACTTTTCTCTAAATGTTTTATGTCAAGTTTCTGGGTTAAGGTTAGCACAATCCATTTCCTTTTATTACCTTTAGCACATATTGAATTTTAGGAGGCATTTAAAAAGGGCGTGCAAAATATTTTATTTAACACAAACACCAAGTTCAAGAAACATACACAATTGTGTATTGCGACTGCTGAAAATGCAAATTTGATCGGTAACATTTCGAATTAGATGTAAACAAAAAATTGCCGAAAACACCAATTTTATCGGTAACATTCTGATGTAATAAAAAATCGAGAGGCAGGAGATGCCGGTTGCTTGAGAATTCCGGTTGCATGAGTGCCGGATAACTGGGAGTTTATTGTATTATTCTTAAGATTTATCATCAACCTACTAACAAATGTAAACAAGATCATACATACCAAATATTGTAACAAAATCGCGAGCTTTGTTCCGATCGTAGAAACCAATATAGGACCAGGGAGTAACTTCCTTAATATGCCTGGCACATATAGTCTTGAGAACATTTGATTCCTGTTCTGAATTAATGATTGCAAGATGGCCACCCTCTCTTGAGCATATGGATGATGCTTCAGGAAAAGTTACTTTACTTTCATAGTGAAACTTGTAGTAACCAACACCTGGAAACAGCTCATAATCTTCTGGCTTCGGAGGTGGCACTGAAATAAAGTATATTTACCCTTTTTAATTGTAAAATTCAAACTTATCCTGTTTTTTTTCAAGTATTTTTAAAACAAATCACACAAATCAAACTATAAATATCATAGGGAGGGGGAAATCTTGGAAAAATTACAAACGCATGCCTCATGGCTATGTTTTAGGTTTTTATTTTTACCAAAATATTTATTTCACTAAATTATGTTTGGATGCCATTAAATATAAGTGACTTACAAGAATAAAGAAACCCATATTTACCTATTATGGTTCCCTTTAGATGAAATGAATGGATTCCTCCATATTCAGTGTTACTTTGCTTTAAGTCTATTTTCCAGTTTTTTGTTATTCTTGGAGAATCCTTGTTTAAAAGGAATTGAGTGATCCAGTGTCCTGTTTGATTCTTTTGACCAACCATTGAAAATTGAAATGTATGATTAGTTAATTGGACCCCATGTTGATCCTGGCAGGTAATCTGAGCCCATGTTAATTGACACAGGCATGTTGACACCAAAGTAAGAGCTATTATATGAGACATAGCAATTTCCATAATCTCTAATCTGTGATGAGAAGCTTAAAGAATCACAGCTTTTATTATCCACGAAGAAATTGGAAAGGCTTTATATACTAAAACTTTGGCAGAGATTTTTTTCCTTTGCCTGATGTGCTCATGGAAAATGGACATCAATGAGCATTAATCACTGTCGAATTTTGATAAATAATTATCTTTTGCTGCTTTCATTAAGAAATATTATTTTCAAAATAATATTTGGTCATGGTTCATGGTGATGTGTTTAGGTCTATGGTTGAAGTCACATTTAGATGATGTAATTATATAACGGAGGGCACAGTGAAAAGCTTATGTTTTTCTAACAACTACCAAAGTTTTTCTCCTCCTGCAAGTGTAGTACCAAAAATTATTTTAAAATTTAGTGGAATATACAACAAACAATTTGAAGGCTTCCCATATTCCTGAATTCTACAGAAATTTATAAAGAGCATTTTAAGGACAAACACTTTTAGGTAATAATAAAAAAATAAACAAATACTCTAAAAATGTTATTATCCATATACCGTATTCACCTGAATCTAAGACGACCTTTTTTTCCAAATTTTCAGTTGTAAATATCAAGAGTCGTCTTACATTCGAATACGAAGTATATTTAAGCATTTAATCAATGGTTTTTACAACAAATGGTATATTAAACAATTCACAACAGCAAATTCAAGTACGTACATAAAGAAGTGAAATAAACAAATAGTAATAACAATAAGAAAAACATGACGGGAATAATAATTATTTAGACTAATAATCATCCTCGACGATCATAACACAGACGACGTACTTTCATCTTGCACGTAATGCCAACCGCAATGTCAAAACAAATGAGAGCGGAAATCATTGGGATTCCCCTTTCAAACGACGCACCGCGATTCACTAATTGTAAGTGTAACAGTAATTTTGAGTTGTGCATTCTTGATTTAAATGCACAACCCTTAAGTTAAAATGACAGATCATGTTGAAGTACGTGGCACGAGTGCAAAGAGGAAGTTAACAAAGGAATTAGACGGAGCTAAGATACAAATTTTAAGATGATCGTGATAAATTACGCCGAAAAAACTAATAACTGTGATGCGAGTAGAAAGTTCGGTGTATCTGAGGCAAATGTGCGTCGATGGAAACTCTCAAAACAGGAACTAGAAAAAGCCAAAGCCACAAGGAAGTCGCTCAGTGGTCCAAAATTTCATGGCATTGAAGAAGAAGTAGTCAAGTTTGTGCGCACCATGAGGAAGAACGGTATGCCTGTTTCGACTAAAAGTATTATACTTAAAGCTAATTAAATTACTAGAGGACTTAATATATCATTGCAAGAATTCAAGGCCAGCAGAAGTTGGTGCGTGAGAATGATGCGACGAAATAATTTTTCTTTACGGCGACGAACTTCGCTGTGTCAGAAGACTATGTAGAAAAACTTCTCGCTTACCAGAAATACGTAATTGGACTTAGAAAAACCAATAATTACCTTTTGAGCCAAATAGGAAATGCCGATGAAACTCCGGTTTTCTTCTACATGCCATCTAATTATACTGTGAACGAAAAAGGTGCGAAGTCCGTCCTAATTAAAACTACAGGCAACGAAAAAATGCGAGTCACGGTAATGTTGGCGGTTTTAGCAGATGGGACTAAATTACCACCATATGTGATTCTAAAGCGGAAAACAATGCCTAAGAAACATTTGCCAAGTGGAATAATAGGTGTCAAGAAAAGGGGTGGATGACTAATGAGAGATTGGTTACATGTGGTATGGAATAGACGGCCAGGAGCTTTACTGAAACAAAGAGCAATGCTTTCACTGGATGCATTCAAGGACACTTATCTCCTGAAATTAAAAACATAATGAGTGCGATGAATATTGATCTTATTGTAATACCTGGAGGAATGACATCGCAACTTCAAGTTTTAGATGTTGCTGTCAATAAGTGTTTTAAAAATAATTTAAACGTTTTGTATTCTGAGTGGTTACAGAGTGGAACTCACACTTTAACACCAAAAGGAAATCTTAAGAAACCTGAAGTTGCAATGCTCTGCCAATGGATCAAGGCATCGTGGCAACAAATAAATGCAAAAGTAATAGTGAAAGGATTTAAGAAATACTGCTTATCTAATGCCATGGATGGGAGTGAGGATGATGTTTTGTGGGAGACTGATGATGAAGTTGAGAGTGATAAAGATAGTGAGCATGAGGAAAATAGTGAAGGTTGCATAGACAGTGATGATGACTAACACAATAAAATGATTTTATGCAGCACTTGGATTGAAATGTTTTTTTGTTGTCCTGAAATGAGTGTATTCTTTCAATGTATTTACTTTATTTTTAATGTTATCTTAAAATGAATGCTACCATTTAATTTGTTTGAAAACCTGAATGGTTCTATTTGTGATGTGATCTTATGATTTTAAAATGTTAAAAGACAATGACATTCAAGAAAAGTATAAGAGAAAATAAATATTTCACAAGATTTATAATTTTTGTAGTCATGAAGGTCAATTTGAGCTTTTTTCTCTTTTGGAATCATCAAAATGGGGGGTCGTCTTAGATTCAGGGTCGTCTTGGATTCGGGTGAATACGGTATATATATATATATATATATATATATATATATATATATATATATATATATATATAATATTCTTAGAATTTTATTTATGAAACATAATTTATAAGTTACATTTGTTACACTTCATGTATTTGTGGACAAATATAATTTGGAAGTGTCGCTGTGTAACTATTTTTTGCATGTATTTAAATGTGGTTTTTGCAATCTGAAGATTTCATTATTTTGTTATTTAAACTGGCATAACTGTTGTAAGGTCTTTCTGTTCTCTTTAAAACTTGAGTTTATTTAATGACCTCAAATAATTCTCAATACTTAATACAAGTATTAAAGGTTTTTTTAGGCTGAGTGGGTGTAATACTTATAATTTGAAGATGAGGCACTTTAACACAATGAGTTTGTTGTAACTAACACTATTATTTTTACTAATATATTTAATTTAGGTCACGTTTAAAATCTGAAAATTTGACCAATGTGCTTGTCTCTTAAGTGCCCAGTTAGAAGTTAAAATATCTACTTGTGCATCTAAAAAGATTGTACTACCAAACATTGACTGTTAATGTGCATATTAAAATTTTTCATTCTTTTCTCTTATTTTCAAAAATTATAAGTAACTTAACTTGCCACCCCTTAAGTTATAACTATTTTTTTTCATGTGCTGTTTCAGCAAAAAGTTGCATAGTATTTATGAAATTTTCATTCATTGTGAGACATAATGTATTATTTAGTGTTTAGTATTTTGTACTTATGTGAAAGTGTTTGTGGTTATTTTCATTACAGAAAGTATGCTAGTCCATTTTATAGCAAAGAATGAAGCTTACAAATTTCATTAATTGAAGTACTCCTGTATTTGCTTACTTTACTGTATTTCCAAACCTGTTAACGTGAGTATTGGAAATCAGTCAGATTAAGAGATGAAGTAGATATTTAAAGTATGGAAGAGAATTTCTGGTATCAAAAGTGTGGTATATATTTTATAATAGGATTGCAACAGTGTGAACCAATGTGATACGCATAGGCCTCATTTAATTGTACTCTACTTCAATAGTACATGCAAGTATTTGTTGAAGAAACAGCATTTAGTTGAATGTGAATGTGAACTGAAATGCAATTATTATTTTTATCAATAAATAGTAAATTTCAGTACCAAGTTAATTTATTCCTACAATTAACAGCTACATGGAAAAACAGGGCATTAAAATACAGGAAGTGTGGCAGGATCTTCATTGAGATAATATTTGACTTTAATTTAATATGTCTATTTAAATTTATTTGGCAGACATAGCAACTGAATGGGAATAGAATTAAGGTGTTAAACTCAATTCAGTTTTATTACATGTCTTATCTTGAACATGCGCTTCGAGTTTAATGCCTTGTAAAAGGAAAAAAATTTAATTCAAGGAATGCGAAGAAAATCTTCTTTGTAATTTAACTAGCAATAATGAGAGAATTTCTTTGGCTGTATCTCTAGTGGGTAAGGTTGACTCCATAGCTTGCCCATGGTTTGCTGATTCATCCATTGCTGAGAAATAAGAATTAGTCCACTTTAACTGCTCAGTAGTAAATGTCCATAGGCAATTGGAAGGTAATTGCTCCTTCTCTCTCCTTGATTTTACAGTTGAGTGTATGCAGTGGCCAGGACCGGCATGCTGAAAAAGGGTGCCTGAGGCGAGCTAAAGAATCACTGTTCTCAAAAATAATAAGAAAAGGAAAAAAGCAAAAAATATTCTGCCCTAGAAAAATGCCGCCTGGAGCTGTTGCTTCTCCAGCTCACCCCTGGCACTGGCATACACTCAGCTGGTCGGGTGCCCCGATAGAGGCTAAATTTTTTTCAACGAACATGAAATATATATGAAATTTTTAAATTTAGAAATTTTAAGGGGGTGTTGATTCTTACAGCTATTAAATTTAGGTCAATAATAATATTTAAAATTTTAAAGGCATTAAAATTGGAATGATCTTGGGATTTCTGATGGGGCAATTTTGGGAGTCCAAACTGCCCACCATGCTAAACCACTGAGTACATCTCTTCTTTATATAAAGTCAAAAATTTCATCTTCTATCTTTTTTATAACAAGGTAGTCTTAACAATATTTTGAAGTTTCTTATGCAAAACACAAAAGTATTAAGCAGGAAGTCTTTACCCTTTATGAATTGCACTTAGAAGAATATTGACTAAATGCCATACACCTCAGTGTATAAGTTGACCTTTAAAGCTTTAAAAAATTTCAAATTATTAGGGTAGACTTATATGCTATATATAAAAATAAGAACCTTAAACTCCCGGAGGAAAACACGAAAAATGGCTGATGTAGCAGCATTGTCAATCACCATTTTTAACCAGCTTATCTGATGTTTACAATTTAACATTTATTTTCGAAGTTTAAAAATAATAATTAAAATGTTTCAAATTTTTATGCATTAATGAATGAAATAGTTTGCCAAAAAGCTCTGTAGAATATTTAAAATGTAGCTGGTATTATTTAAAATCCATAAACATTTCTACCCTTTGGTATCCACTGCAAACATGGGCACCGGCAGGAGGGGGGGGGGGGGGGGGGGGGGGCAAGCCAGCCCCCCTGGATTTTTGGAGAAAAATCAAAATTTAAAAAAGAAGGAAATATACCAAATATTAATACCAAAATTAAAATTATTAAAAAATATTTATCTTTCTATCCTGAATAAAAAAGCATTTAACAACTTCCTCGACAAAATAAGCAAAGTCGTGAAAATTAAGGCCAATTTTGTAAGCAAATTTTCTGGCTGCCCCCCCCCCCTTGTAAAAGTCCTGGCGGCACCCATGACTGCAAAGAATTCATCAAAACCATTCAGTCTCTCTTTGTTAATGTTAGGACCCCACTCTGGATCAGATGTTAAAAACTTCAGGTTTTTCATTGTCCATCCAAAAGAAAACATCTTCCTCCCTATCCATGTAATTTGACATTCCAGATTTAAAATGATTTTATGACAGTTTGTGTCTGTAGCATTCCAAGATTTGATTAACCATTCACACAAAACCTAAAGCAGTCATGATGGCTACTTCTAACTTTTGTGGTGGTTTTCTTATGTCAATAATCCACTCATTCCACTACCAATTAATCCAGTGGTTTAACTCAAGACATAACTTCCTGGTATAACAGCAATGTCTATGTTATTTCATATCAAGTGCTTCATGCAGTCATCTGTTAGATGGGATATGAAAATGTCCCACCCTAATAAGCCACCTTTATTGTATACTCTACTGAGATGTATATTCCAGACATTGTTAATATTTGATTCCCTTTCAAATTCAAAAACACCTATAAGAAAGTTGATATTGGTATAGATAGAGTAATTCAATCCTTAGATTGGTTTGATTGAGTTGGGAATGTACCCAGATGGTATGGTGGTTTCCCGTTGCCTTCCACACCATTCACACAGAAGGGAAGAGGGAAAACTGACCCCGGCATTAGCCTACTCTTATGAAGAGCTCCATGAGGGCCAACTGCTTAACATCCCTTCTGAAGGATGGATGCTGATTTGTGTGGTCTCCTCAGTTTTTGTTTCCTTGTTGTCTTGTTCTCTTAGTTCGTACACATACAAATAGGGGGCCGTATAACCTCTGAAAAAAAATCCTTTCTCAGGACCTCAACTTCACCTGAAGAAAAACTTTATGAAAAGTTTTTGTTGTGCAATAGGTAGGACAACTTTACAGTGAGTATGTGATTAAACCTGTATTTTTCAAGCCGAAAAATACAAAGTTGGCTGATATGCCATGATATACAGTAAGGAGTTATAATGATCGTCATCAGTGGTAAGAAAGAGAGCCATTTCTACAGTATTTGTGTAACCCTAATCTTGGAGTATCTGATAACATTTGTTGTTGAAAATGCATGCTAATATTTCAGAGTAACAAGAGCAAGAGGTTAAGTAAAAGAACTTTTCACAGTATTAGTTTTTTTGTTATCACTATTTTCATTAGCATTGCAATACAGGTAGTTTTTAATTGTTTTTGCATTTACAAATTTTTTTGTCGTTGGCAAGTTTTGGAGCCTCCTGTATCATGCAATTATCCTGTGCAATGCGAGTTAATTTTTTTAACCTTAAATAGTGTAATAAGAAAATGTATGATGCACAGAATTATACGAATATGTAGAACAAATATATAAAATATTTTGACAAGATGTTCCAAACACATTGTAAATCACTATGGTAAGTAAATTATCATTACTGCATAAAATTACTGACATTCCATACAGTCAATATTTTGATGGGGCAGATTTTCAACCTGGGCCTGCTTCATATCCAAACTGCATTACATGATATTATTCAATTAGAGTAATTAGTCCTTTGTATGGGTTCAACTATCCAACTTCTGAATGCAATTCAACTCTAGTTTTCCCTTAGTATCACAGTGGCACATTATGACTCTTGTACAAATTTATGTTATTGATACTCTAAGAAAGGATCGAAATTCTTACTTTAATCTGTCATCATATGCAATTAATATGATAAGTAATGGATCTTTTCTCAGCCACTTGAATCAATCAGAAAATTGGAAAATATGCTATCAATGCAATGATGGTATGCATGTGTGGACAGGATGCTGACAGAGAGGATGCCAATGGACATAATGACTACAGGATATAATGCTGACACAACATGCTGTCCAAATTCATGTAAACATTAACATTTTTATTAAATTTACTTGTTTCATTTTTTTGTAATTTGATATGTGGAAATGACAAACTAATACTATGGGGAAGGGGGAGTAATGGGGAGGTGGTGAGTGAGCAGGAGGGAGAAGGGTGGTGGAAGCAATCCCCATTAAATATAGGATATATAGATGTTCATCAAGTGCAAATTTCATGTAGATTAAATTGCATTGATGACCTAAGGATGATACAGGGGACGCAGATGTATAAAAGTTGAGAACTGCTGCCCTAGGTCATTTAGGAGCATTTTAAAAATGTTAAATACATTTCTAAAAGACAAAATGCTATATAATTAAAGGGTTAAACTGGTAGGTAGTGCACCTGCCTTCTAACCCAAAGGTCGCAGGTTTGAATCCCGCTTCGGGCACGCATGTTGTGATTCATCTTGATGTTTTTCCTCTACATGCAGACAAGCCTTTGGCTTTGCGGGGAAAGCACCATTAAAAAAAAAGTTCAATTGCTTGATTGATTTCTGCAAGAAAGGATTTGCTCTTTAAATTAGACCGAAAACTACCATAACGTGTTACACATGGAAATATCAAGGAGCATACATGCTTAGTGTCTTTCTTTGTGGTTTTAATTACACATATAAACCAATTTTTGGACATGGAAAATTTTATGTAGATATATCCAGAGCTAAGTCATGTCAGGGTGTGAGTATACAAATAATTGGAAGTGTTACTAAACCAGAAAATAACATAATTAATAATATAGTTTATAATGAAATGCTAAGTGGGTCCCCGTTATTCCCGGGGTTTACATACCAGAAAATGGTCGAGAATACCGGGGAATTTTCCCCCACAAAAATACATTATATAAGGGGAGGTTACGTTCCGATTCGCCACTAAAATCACTCATGTGACGAAAAAAGGGAATTTTCTCCCATAAGATTTCATGTAATAATGGAGATTAGGTTTAAATCGTTGGCACTGTACCCTATAACATCCAAACTAAGAAAACAAATCCGTTTACGGGAGTTCGGGTCGTTAATATACAGGTCAGTACATACACTGAATATTGCATAATATAAATATAAATAACTTAAAATTACATGAATATGAATGAAAACACACACATAAATAATTCACATGCGCACACACAAATAGGACACGCGCACACAGATATTGCGGTATAAACTCGCGAGAATCTCGCAGTGGCGCACACAAGATTCTCTCACGGAGGGGGGGGATCCGAAATATTTGGCAAGCATAAAAGTTGTATGCAAGTTATATCAATGTCGCGTATTGCATTATTAATTATATTTCCATTTAAACAAAGGGGCAAACCGTCTCCTATTCCTCTCTGACGGCGCCCATTAACCCAAATTTAAAATAATTATGTACGTATGTTTCCACAGTTTAGTACAATCACAATTTTCCAAGGGGGTCCGGACCCGGTGGACCTCCCCCGTGTGTGCGCCACCGGAATCTCGGATACGATGTTCACGGAACAATTCCAGAATAAAGTACGTGATGATGGTGCGTAATAACACAGATGGTAAGATGGCGTGTTAGTTCACTTCCATACGCTAGTTGAAATGAATAAAAAAAGTAAAATATAATAACCAAAGACGGCTAGGAAAATCGCGAGACCCGGTGCAAAGTGTGCGCGCGGGGACCCTTACGCGTCAAAAATTTTTAATATTAAATTATAATAACTAAAGCAATCTCTCTCACTACGACACCGATATTTTTTCAAAAATGCGTGTACTTTATAAGTACGACAAAATACTGGTACAGGTATTCTCCTATTTACGTCGTTCCGATTTACATTGTTCCGATAAAATGTCCTGTACAAATATGGGAAACTCTCACTGTTTTACATCATCCGTCGTTTCTACGTCCGATATAACGTCCTTTTAAATCTCGAGCTCGTGAAGATCGTGAAATGCAGGGTAGCAGGTAAAACTCAACAGAGCCAACCAAAGGGACTACCGTAATTTTTCGTATATAAAACGCATTTTTTCAGGAAAATTGATCTAAAAGTTAGGGTGTTCATTATGCATGGTAACAAATTCAAACATTTTATTCCAGGCAGTCAATAACAGTTGTATGTATCTGTATGCATTGTCGCTGATAAAGCATAGTTTTTATTAATGTTCTGTATCGATGGCATTTCTTTTCAAATTTTTGTTTGAAAAGCAAAAATGAGAACTTTTTTCTATTATCCATTGATAGAGATAAAACGTTAAATTTATTTGTAATTAACGTATAAATCTGTTTAAAAAACTTTCGGAGTCGGTATATTATTACAGAAGATATCGCCCTCATCCCTAGGGCCCTAACTCGGACTAACGGAAAATGATTGCTATCCGAAAAGCGAGCCGCTACAATGTATCGAAAGCTTCTCCTTCTTTCAATTTCTAGGCAGATGGAGGATTAGAGTTAATCATTTAATTAGTTAATCCACTTTATAACATATAAATATATGAGAAAATCATGTTCGATTTACGTTGTTTCGATATACGTCGCCGGCTCTAGGAACACATCCCTGATGTAAATCGGAGATTACCTGTATTTCTTAGAGAGCGCGGGGCCCGGTGCAGCCTCAATCAAGCCGGCTCTGATAATGACCAACATAGTAGATTCATTATCAATAGAAAAAAATTAACAATATAGGCCAGAAAAACGGCAATAGTCTGAGTGACGAATAAGCGAAGCAAAAAAACGTGGATAGCGAAATATTGTTCCATAATACATGAATGACGAATAAGTGAAATGACAAAAACCGAATCTGCGAATACTGGGACCCACTGTACTTATCTAAATCCAATACATGGTAAGAACGAAATGACTGCGAGCAAAGGTGGTTTGGTGAGCGGGAGTGAGCAGAGGGCTTAACCCTAGTTGTATAATATAATAGTAGACGGTGTTTGCATTCTGCAAGCATTTCAGCCTACTTTAAATAATGCGGTAAAAGCAGCCCCTAAAACTTATAATTTTAACAACGTCAGATTTTCCCCATTGTTTGTGACTAAAAACCTATAATCATGCCAAATTTGAAGCATCTAGGTCATCTGGAAGTGCATCATATTTGCTACCCTCTTATGGGACAATAATGAGGCAAAATCGCCTCTAAAAATACAATATTAAGAATTTTATATTTTTCCAATGTTTATTTCAAATGCCACTCATTTCTGCCAAACTTAAATGATGTAGCACCTCTAGAAATGCATTAATATTGATTTAATTGTTTAAAATTTATGAAATTTTAACGGTAACAATAATAAATTTTATTGTAATTTCCAATGTTAATTGCAGTTGAAACACCATTCCCTAACTTTCTCATATTTTTCGGCTCTCTAGCTCGAACAAAAGTACATAAACTTTAGTCAATTTGTTTAACATTTATGAATTTTTTACAGCCAAATTAATAAACATTTAAATTTCTATAATCCTGTTTTCGTTATTTCACAAATTCTACTGTTATAAAAAACTTTCAGCATAAAGAAATACCTAAACTATGAAATAGTTGTTTAAATTTTAAGGTTTTTTAATGGCCAAAAAAATTAACGTAATTTTTGATTTTTTCTGTCGGTTTTGCCACTAGACTAAGGTGAACAACCGTCCCAAATTTGGAGGGACTGTCCCTCTTTTTCATCATTCGTCCCTCTTTGTTACTTGTCCCAAATTTTTCCCTCTTTTTGAAAAATTCTTTATTGAAATCTAATATTCTCATTTAAATTGTCCCAGAACACCATTACTGGTCTTACCAAGCATAAGACTTGGGTAACATATTTTGATTTTAAGATATGCAACAGTTTCATTACTGTAGTGATTTAGATGTGTTTTTCCTTTGTATTTTCATTAACATAAATTATAACATATTCTGCTTGGAATGTTTTGCTTTTCTGAAACATTGTAGTCTGAACTGAAATTAAGGCGTGAATATCGTTTCACTTTTCATCTGCCAGGATGAGCGTTGTATTATATACAGAGCGGAGACTAGTCCGACTTACATTGTGCCTTTCCCTTGTTAATATATTTGCTTGTGACGTTTTCTTCGAGCTCTTCAGTCATCAAGCCGTCAGCAATAATTAAGATAATTTGAAACATTTTAAAATTATATGTTTTATGTAAATCATCGAAAATGTTCACATAGATCCAAATAAAATGTAAAAAGTTGTAGATATTTTTAAAATTTCGAATTATACTTGTTGTTCAAATCTCCTTTCACCCTATAAAAGGAAATGAAGTTAATATCCTCAGTGCTTGAGAGGTTACTACGAAGGTTTCAGTTCTACTTCTCACCTAGGATATAAGCGGTTGGGTAAATCCCTGTTCACAACCCATTATATTGGATTCAACAGAATGTGGTAAGCATATATTTTACAATTGTTGGTGAACATTTACCAAATATAGGACATGATTTTTATATTTATTTTGAGATTAAATACTGAGGAAAATTTGAGTTTCACCAGTGAGGGTGGATTTTCAAGCATTTCAGATTAAGCTGAAAAAATACTAAATATTCAAAATTACATCAAATTATTTCTTTGTTACCTTCTGCTTATCTAGTCTTCTTTATATTATAAAATGTGTAGTTCATATAATAACTAGTGGATTGCCCTTCAAAATCGACGGGTCTTTAGGAATATTTAATCAAAAACAGAAAATTTCCATAAACGACTTTAGTTTTCCTTTTCATATTGTCTTTATCCTGTCACAAACTAAAAAATTATTTTCTAATCCAAAACTCAAACATTCTTAGGATCATTATCAACTCCTGTCATTTATTTGGTTATTGCTGTATGTTTGATGATGTTCATAACATACAAATTTAATGGTTATTTTCCTACTTTATTTAAAAAGTAATTAATTTTCCAAAAACCCGTATTTTAAATGGTTTTAAAAGAATTCAGATTGTTATTAATATTCTAAAACTTTTGAATCGGCATGTAGTGATAACGTATCCTAATTCCTGTTATTCCTGCTTAATAAAAAATCGCCACTTCAGGTGACACTGTGAAGGACATTGGCTATTATTATTATTCTGTCAGTCATTTTATTCCTTAATAATGCCATCTTATAATAGTTCTCTCATCACATTATTTTTGTATACATTCACTCACTTTGCATCAATCTTTTGTCATTCGCTGCACCCAGAACAAAAATTCTAAATTAATTCTTTTAGCAGCTTCTTTAGAATTTTGGCGCAATCTATATTTTTGCAGATGTTGTGTCATTTTTACGACATAAAGTTATCATTTTTTTGTTTCACTTTATAGTAAGTCCTGCATCCTAACTTCACAATGTAAAAAATTCATTATGTTCATTATCTCTCAAAACTATCATGCATAAAAAATGTGTCATAGACCAGCGTTTCCCAAACATTTTTGGTTGCACCCCAAGATTCAAATTTTCATCCACCTCACGCCTCAAAATTTAAATTCTCATTCACCTCACCACCCAAACGGTACTCATAGCTTAAGGCTAACTTCCCCACTCAATGGCCTCCCACAACCCATGGTTTTGGAACCCCTGTCATAGAGGATATAGTAGTTCAGAACGGCATGCTAAATAACTATTTAACAGTTATTTCATCTAATGTATTTAGATCATCCATTTATCACGCAACCCATCACATAACTGCGCGTGGTGAAGTAAATATGGTAACAGCACACTAAATGACACGTGCTCCGATGGCCTTGTGTCACCTCCAAGCGTTGTCGACTGGATCAGTTTTACTGTCAGTCGTACAAAGTGATCTGTACAGCATAGACTTTTGTGCCGCGAAAAATGGGTTTTGACCGAGAAGAGCAAGTATTTATTTTAGAGAGTTATTTTTCAGTGAAATCATTTAGACAGTTAAATGATAAAGGTTAAATGTGCAAAAAAATTATTTTAACAACCAATATAAAAAAGCCAAGTGAAGCAAGGCCACTGGGTTGGGGCCACATTAGAGGTTCAGGGACAAAGGCTCTCGTTAAAAATAATTTAAGAATTAAGTTTTTTATTCAGTAGTAGTAGTCTTTCAAGTTTTTATATCAAAATTAGTAATGAAAATTTTCATTGATTGGCAAAAGATTCTTTTCTAACAGTTTCTTCATTTTAACCTTTATTATCTGTATGTGCACTTAAATATTTAAGAGCAATAGGGAAAATTTCCCAAGATTTCATTGTTTACATCAAATTCACAATGAAAAGCCAATTCTAGTATCCAAACTCAAGATAAATTTTTGCTCTCCGTATAAATGTTGTTAATTCTCTTTCTATTGAATTTCGTTTAGGCTTCTGGTTATTCCACTGCCACTTTGCCTTCCACTTGGCAACAGGCATGGCAGTAGTCCTGCAAGTCGGCGAGCCCAGTGAAATGGTTCCAACACCACATGGTTTCCCAACTTGCGGAGATTACGTACCTCGACTTGTTTAACAGTGCATAGGATCATGTAGTTTCTAAAGGCAACAGAAAAACTTAATTTATTTGTACTTAGCAAATTGTCTCTTTGACCCCAAGGAGTAAACAATAAAAGTCACAGATGTGGAGGAAAAGTTTCAGCTGCATCTCCATATGCAACCATAATACATAATTATTCCTACCAAATTGTAACACTTTATTTTTCAATTTTCTTTACCAGGAATGAAAAACTCTCAATTTTAGATCATCAAGAATAAACTTACATAATCTGTTTGCATAAGACAGAGTTTGTGTGATAGCATTCATATCATAATTATGAGTGAAGACATCATGGGCATTCATGCAAATCAGAGCTACTACATATTAGTATTTGTCTATTTCATCTACCATTTATTATTTTTTCAGCGACATACCAATAATATTTGTACAAATTACTGCCTGTATTTATTTTTGTTAGCAAAACGTTATTTATTGTGCTATTTACATGTAAAATGTATGATTTATTAAGATATATATAAAATAATAAAATTTTAGTCAATGTTTTTAATTATTTTATGGTTTTATATTTTTTAAATCATACCAATTGAAAAAGTATATCAGAAATATTTTTACTTCAGGTGATTTGAGAAGCTAACATTTATAAGCATATTGATAAATTCACATAATATCGCATAAATTCTGTGGGCTTCATGGTAGCTATGGATTTGGCCACCATTCTCATGGAAATGAATCTTTCCATCTAAGAAATATACATGTCACAAATACCTATTCATTCATTCTTTTAAAACTTTTTACAATCATCCCTCAACATTTGTGGAGGTTTTCTTCTCTCTATACTTGCTGACACTTTTCTAAAATAATTTTCAAAAACAATTTTCTAGTACACTTTCCCAATCTGTCCCTGGGCCCTAAACAATGATTCGTTGTCAGGTGTATCTGTTTCCAAATGATTCTAAGAAATTGGCCAATGTCATCAAATCACTACCAAATTCTTACTCACCAGGGTGTGGTGAGGTTTCTACTGTCATTTTGATATAGTTTTAGGGCAATTATGTGAGACAATTAACAAGTGCTTTGAAACGTGCATTTCCTGATGTTCTAAAAATAGGCAAAATTGTACCAGTGCACAGAAAAGGTAGCAAAATTGACCCATCTAACCATAGGCAAAAATAACACTAACTTCAGTTTTTTCTAAGATAGTAGAAAAAGGTATTCATTACCTGGTTAATCAACTACAAAACCAAGTTTCACTACATTACCGAGTCCCAATATGGATTTCTGAAAGGAAAATCAATAAATTTGGCAATATATAATTTAATAACAGCTATTTATGATTCAATCTGAATCTACTCTAGGACTATTCTATGATTTTTAGTAAAGCATTTGATACCATGAACCATGATATTTTATTTCATAAGCTGGAAGCCCTAGGTGTCATAGGGGTTGCCTTTACTTTCATGAAACAGTACCTTAAGAATAAGGCTCTTTATGTAGGACTAAAATACCTAGAGAATAATGTTCAAATAAAAGGATGTGATGTATTGTTAATTGATATACCCCAATTTCTTCAAAGTAACAATTTTGTCTTAAGAAAAAGAATACAATATACTGGTCAAGATAGTTCCGAGTGCAACTGATGTTATCTCTGCTTGTAGTAAAGGTAATGAATTAAGCCTTAATAAAGCCAAAGCAAAATTCTTATATATCTATCCACCATAAGTCATTCCTGACAAACTACCATATCTGAAATAGAATGGATTATCTGTCAAGCATGCTGATGCATTGTCATTCCTCGGATTGAGAGTTAATAAAAGTCTTAGTAATTGGGACAGTTTATTGAGTATTTATGACTTTTAAGCATTGTGTGAAACTTGTAATATGACAGTTTCAATTGCCAATAAAGGGTGAAGAGATTTAGAACGACATTTAGAATCATCTAAGCACAGAAAAAATAGTCAAGGAGAACGGGCTCACAGCTCTTCTAAACTTACAAAATTTCTTCTTACTCAAAAAGAAAAATAGAAGAAAATATATTGGCTGCAGAAGCTACTTTAGCATGTCATATAGTGAAACATCACCATACTTACAAATCCTATTATGAAATGAAATATTTTTCAGATTAACCCTTTCTTAAATGCCTCCCCTAAATGAAAATGTACAACTTAATGAGGATCTGTAAAGAACACATAAAACCTTTAAAAGCACCAAAAATGAACATGAAGCATATTGCTCTATTTTTCAAAAACAATATATTTAGCAGTGAAGGGAAAATTAGCTTTGGAGCAGCATTTGAATTCAGCCATGCATAAGAAAAATAGTATATTTGAGAATGAATCATGAAAAATTACTATGTTGTTATTTAAAACAGCAAGGAGGCTGAAATTACTTCTGCTTCTGAGGCCACTTTAAGCATTCATACAGTTTGCCATAATTTCAGTGGATTGCACAAATAAACTACAAGCAAAAGTTTTTGCTGATTCTAAGGTAGGTACTAAAACTTCATCAGCCAGAACTAAGACAGAGGCTATTGTCAACCAAGTAGCAGCACCACACTCACTACACTTAACAAAAAGTAAAATTTAATATGATGTTACATATACTGGAGTCTCTACTGATTGTAGTTTTATCAATATAAATTTTTCCAATAATCATACAGTACTTTCATCATCCTGTCGAAGGACTCGCACAAAGTTAACTGAATTGGTATGTTTTAAATGTATCAGCACAGACAATAGTCAGCTTATATTAAATACCTTAACAACCTATGAATGGACAGAAAACTGTATTGTATTTGCAGGGGGCAACTGTAACACTAATTTTGGCAGTGTAAACAGAAATGGACAAAATGTTTCTGCACTCGTCTTCAGAACTTGGGCACTTGATTAGATTGCCCACATCTTAAATAATTGTTAACGAGATAACCTTTCTGTTTCTGCCAAAAGGAGGCATTTATCAAGGACAAGCTACCATTAATGCTTGCATGACATTTTTTTCAAAAATTTTTATGCTCTTACTATTAAGTGATACGATTAATCGGTAATCATGAAGTTTAGTCACTTTTATTATCCAAGGAGTTCCAAGCTAATGAAGTTTAGTCACTTTTATTATGAAGGAGGTTTTAGCACTCAGGAACACCAAAATTCAATTTTTAAAACATTTATTACTTTTATGTTTAATATAAATTCAAGCGAATCACAAAACTTCCGACTAAACTTCATGATTACCCGATATTCTTCCGCTATCTATTTCTGTGCTATACTTTGAATAAAATCCGTCCTAAGTGGGATAGCAAACCTATTGCACGCAAGACAATTGACGTTAACATGCAACAGAATAAACTTTTTATATTATAATATAATCATAGTTAAATCATAAAATTATTTCTTTTGGATATATTTAAATTGACACATAAGCTAGTCATTTTGTTTCGAATGGAGTAAGTTAGAAAACTTCAATTTCCAAACTTCCAATCATATTGAGTTGAACTTTTTTTTAATAACTCGAAGTAAGATTAACTTATTTCATAGAAAAATGCATCCAAACGCGTTTAACATAATTATATTGCCAAGAAAATGAGCAACCATGCCCTCATCAGGATTCCTTCTTTCGCAGCATATTAATTCTCGAGCGTTTTCTCTCGATGTCTACACACCTACCGCGTTCTCTCCTTTCATACTCTCATACTTTCTTCTTTCGTACGTGATACTTTTCAATCCTTCTCTTTTTCCTATATTCCTCCAGCAGTTTCTTCTTCCGTTTCAATAAATGCCACAAAATATCAGTAGCGTAGATTTATTATTACAGTGTCAGATTTAAAAAAAATCCTAAAACAAAATTGACATTAAATTTTTCATACAAATTGTGTACGCATTCCGATATTCTTTTACTGATTACAGCGCTAATACAGGCAGAAATAGGAAACTTACGTTGTATTTGACGGTGTAGCGGTATGTGGATGGTTTCATCATCGTAATTATTCTGTATTTATTTTACTTCATTAGCCCCAAGAGGAAAATTTGTGGTCAGTGGGTGAAATTTTAAAAATGGAAATCGCTCACGGAAAGGTGAAGTATATTTAATGCTACACATTATGTTGTAAATTACGATGTTTTTCCGAACGTCTGTCAATCCAAATGGCATTCAATTCTGCTTGTAAGCATACAATATTTTTGAAAATGAGCAATACAAATGCCTTAAACCTGTTGTAGTACATGGACCCATTTGTAAGCATTTTATTAAAATAAATATGGAGTAAACCATATATTTATCCTTCCATTTTGTTAATAAAAAGTAAATATGTACTCCTTTTTATTTAGAAAACTCGGTCACCTTAAGATATCCTGTATTCCAATGTAAACAAGATAATCTTAATTTGCAAAAATTACCAGAAGAGTAAAGAAGATAGAAACAAAATCAATGTAATGGGGTATTTCCGTATTGATGTCCATAGAGTTACGCCTTTCTTATGAGTTTGTGCCTGCCATGTTGATCGAGATTCTTCCGCGCCAAGGTAAGAGTATGTTTTTCATAATATTTTTAAAAATTTGAATTAGGATACAGTATTTTATTTTTATTAATTCCTCAGCAATGCTGATGATTTTACGACATTTAATACATTGTCAACAAAAATCATTCTAAGCTCATTAATTCAATAAAACAAACAATTATAACAAAAGTTAGTGTTAATTTAAAAATGGATTCTGAGATCTGAGCTTGTAAATCGTTATGGTAGTTAACAAAGAATCAAACCATAGCTGTAAATGTATTGGTAAAGTTTAGTCATTTGTATTCCCAAAAAGTATTTTGCTTTTGGCTATCACTAATTCAACAAAATTATTGAGCTTGTCCTGTGGCAGAAAAAAAATTCAAGAACAAGCTCTTCAACCCTTTCAGTGCTATTGACAAAACGATTTGTCACTTGCTTAGTCTCACCTCAGCAAATTAGTTTTGCAACATATTATAGCAGTGTGCTTTTACAGAGAATAGCGAAAACTCCTGACTTTAAGAGAATGGTTTTCAAAATGGCACATACTGCCAAAACATTCAGCTCAACATTGAAAGTGTGAAAAAAATACTTATCTCAGATATTTCCAGTATCCCCAACAAGGTTATAAAAAAAACGTACATTTCGGCTAAATTAACCGATGGTGTATTACCACTGAAGATGATTTTTTGTAGCTTAAGTGCACGTTTTTTTTGTAACCTTACTGTGGCTATTGGTGATACTGGAGGCAAGTATTTTTTTAGTGTTTGTTCTTGAATTTGAGTATCACTATTTAAAACTTGGAGTCCCATGAAAAAGTTAATTAAAAATCCATGTGGTTTTAGCATTGCTCCATCAAATTATCTGGTTAAGATTGATAAATAATTTAGCTATGTCAATTACACTTTTCAATGAAGAGGAAGTTCTTATTCTCAGCCAATTAACGTTTGAATGGATTTCAGTGATAGTAGAAAATTTAAGTTGGGAAACTCTGATAAAAGAATAGTTTGGAAATAAAATGACCTATTGTTGTTAATGTTTCAGAGGGCAATGGCTGTTTGAATCAGTGCTTGAAATGGAAAAGGTTACACATCGGAACGCTTGTATTGGTAGTGGAATGGAAATTTTTATAAAACGGAATGCTTTTTATGAGGGACAGCATTTCTAAATGTCTGACGAAATGGAAGGGTATCATCGGTTCGTACGACCAGCCAGAGAGGCATTCCGGTGCATTTTGAGTACTGGTTTGAATATTGACTTGCATTAAATTTACCACTGAGACATGAAGTAGGTTGGGATGATTATTACTGAGATTTGAAAATTATAACTGTACACCTAGACTGAAAAAATGTTATGCGTATATATTCGAGGCATATTTTTAATTATTTATATATCAAACAGTGTCCTGCAAAAGGTTCTCAGGAGATGGTTCAGAATATAATAAAACAATTTTTAATGGTATTGAAACGGTAATGCGATTATTCAGACATAATAAATTCAATAAACATGACTACAGTATATGTTTTTCCTGTTCAATATAAATTTATTTAGTATTCCTTGCTTTTATGCTAGCAATGAGTTAGTATGGCTGTCAATTTTAATTAATTATGTATTTTGATTATTTTTTCAGAATCTGTCAACAGCAGAGGAAAGGAAAGCTGCACTGGAGGTGAAGAAATTTTCAGACTTTTATAAATCTTGTTAGCTTAGAATGCCACATTAAGTGGGGACTAAAATTTGAATGGCATGCAGGTAATAATCTTATTCCAAATATGTTTATTCATAATAATTCCTTCCTCAGGGACCCAGCTATCAGCCTTAATGGTTAGCAGGACAGGTTTGTTGAAACTAGAGTCAAACAAAACACATTGAGATATAAAAATACAATAAAATAATATCTTTAAATATTGTTATCCAAGGACAGTGTGGTGGCTTCAAAAATCCATTTAGATGCCAGTCTTTTTATAAAGAATGTTACTAAGAGTTTGACTTGCTTATAGGTAAATTTTGAACTAGTTGAAAAGAAAGAGTATATCTTAAAATAATATTTAATGAATTAAATGTGCAGTTAACCCTTTCTGTATGCAGTTTACATGGTTTGCAATTCATTTATTGTGATCTAATTTAAAATGCCTCCACACTGACCAATGTTTAGTCAAAAGATGTTGCATTGATTCAAAAGCATCTTTTTCAAATGGGCTTGCCTAAAATCCCATTATTATGAACAAGAGCATCATAGAAGAATGGTAATATAAGCTCCAGCTAGTATTCAGTGCATATGAGACTGACTTTTTTGGAAAATAGATACCATTGAGAACTTAGGCCATTTTTGTGCCTCAATTCTAGCCATAGTTAAATAGTAACTTTAGGATTTGAATTTAAATGTATTGTTATCCTTTTTGGAAATTAACTACAATTTTACAGGAGAATTATGAACATTCAAGTCATCCAGAAAGTGAAGCATTTGTTACATTTGAATATTGCAATTAAGCATTTGATAAGCATTTTGTATTATGTTAGTTTATGCCATCAACATACCTTGCTCATTTTCTTACAACTTGATTTGCCAGTATTTTAGTTCATTGTTTCTCGGTTTCAATTGAATGTTTTGGTCTTTTTCTTAAACTTGATGTAACATTGTAAGGCTAGTTTCATAGATTAAAATTCAACTTTCATGAAACAATCAATGCAGTGAATCATACATATTGAAATGAAAGAATGAGATAAGGATATGTTCTAAGACAGTCATCTGATTTAGGAATTCATACAAAAGAGCTTCAATTCTCTAAGAGAGGTTTTATATCAAGGTGATTGGTGATGGTGGTGTGATTGTGATTTTAAGGTAACTTCAGTTGCTCTTGGGCAACACATTCATTTAAATGGAGCCATTTATACCAAGTTGGCAGAAATGTGATGGTGATGCAACTTGGAAGCGACTTGGCAACTCTAGTCACTGAGTGACTTTTCCTGCCGATTGCCCATGATTCTAGTCACCTGCCAGTCGCCTATTATCACCTTCAAAAATATAGTCACCTAAACTTCCAGTGTCTATAATTTCGCTACCGCTTATGCTGTAAGGAAAGGAAAAGACAATTTTAAAGCCTGAACTTTAGCCTAATAATCTATGCTTGTCAAATTTTGCATACCAAAAATTTTCTTTTCCGAAAGCCACCTAGATAACGGCAGCATAGACATGATATTTCCTAAGTGTAAAAATTTAATTCTTGTATGTGAATGCTGAAACTTTCAACACCGTAATTAAATAAAATAGATATTACTATTATGAATATAGTAGCAGGTTTCTTATTATTAAAAACATTTTCTTTAACATTTTACTTTTTTCTTAAAAACCATACAAATTTAAGTAAATTTTAATAATAATAGTTTTAAATGTAGGGTCCAATACTTCTTTATAAGCCATACTTTTTGTTTTTACCTTTGGGTAAAGTGACAAGTTTTCAGATCAGCTAAACCGATACACTCATTTTTTGCCCCTGGTGTGTAGGCAATTTCAAGAAGGGTGTTTGAATATGATTTCATATTCGTAGAACATTTGAGTAAAGCTTTCCAAAAACGTGTTATTAAAACAGTAATCCCTGTCTCCTTTTTCTTTGCTCATTCGCTAAAACAAGTGAAATTTTTTAGGTTGTTGGTTTAACTCACGACTTAATATAAAAGTGCTATGTGGCAAATTAAAAATATTAAGTAGGTGAATACTAAATCTTCTATCATTCTGCTTACTACGGCGACACTGCCTTCGTAATATGCAGTAAAGGAGTATATTCTCTTCGCTTTAGGACATGTTTGATACTAGGGAAAAATAAATATCATATCACCATCAAAAATCAGTTGCTTTGATATAAATACATTGATGACAGTGATTTGTTGGCAACTTCAGTTGCCGTCAAATCAGATCACTGTCACCAATCACCTTGGTATAAAGCCTCCATAAGAAAAACTTCAAATTTGTATTTAAATAGGCAGAGCTGAGGCATGTATAACAATATATCATACTTCAACATTCTCAGCAGTTCTATTATCAGAATTTAACAAAAATACTTGTACTGTTTCATTTTGTATTTCTCTGTTAGCTAGTTTAATCAAAGACACTATAATATAATTTAAACATTTAATAATTTTGCTTTATAAACTACTTTAATAATAACACAAGTGATTATTCATTAAGTTTAACCCCCCAAGCGCGCAGGACATTTAAATATAATACGTTACGCAGGTCGGAAGAGATTTAGAGAAATTCGCAGTTTTTGTGCGAAATCATATAAAAATTTGTAACTTATTAGATATTTATCGAATTTGACTGAAATTTTTTGAGGTTTTACGTAAAACTATGTATATTTACCTATGTTTTTCACACCATCTTAGTTATTATTATTCGCGTGAAATACCTCTATGAATTCTTTCACTCAATCACGGAAGCCATTTACTCAGTTTTCTTTATTCAAAGTTTACGGAGTACTTCACATCTACTGTTTTATCTTGGATTTCAACTTCTTCCCGTAAGTTTTTCAGAAAAAAAACCTTCAAATAAGGATTCTTACCCCTCAGCGCCGTCCTGTGTACTGGGTACGCCGCGGAGATTGCTAGCTTTCTTTATTTTTTTGACACAGTAAATTTTCTTAAATATGGGTAACCTTCATAATTTTAAAAGAGGAACCTTTGGCCTACCTATTCAAAACTATTGCCATGGTCTTGTTTACATTAGCTGAGACAAGTGGCGAATGAAACACAGTATCCTTCCCCATGTATACAAGAAATGACCATAAGTAGCCAGTACTTGCATCGCAGAGCTCAAAGTCTTGATTCCGAACTTGGAGGACTTCAGAGGGAGATACTGCTTGAAAGATAGACAGCCCTTCCACAATGTTAGGGACTTGTCTATTGAAATTTCCCGTTTCGGAAAAAAAAATTCCTTGAATTTTTCGTTCAGATGTTCAGTAATCGGAAATATTTTTTGTAGCTTTGGAGGACCACGGTAATTATTCTTTTCTTCGTTATTATTGAAATGCAAAAATTTGCAAATAAGCTCAAATCGATCCCTAGTGATGACATCGCCGAAGCCTGGTGTGGATAGAACTCTTTTCGTCGAAAAATAGGAACGAAGCGTGGGCTTCTGCACAATTCCCATCGACATAAAAATTCCCAAAACAGTGTACATTTCCTCCACGGTAACTGGTTTCCACGATAAAACTCTTGATTTCATCGAAAATGTACGCTCACTTGCTTTGATGTATTGGTCAGCATATCATTTACTATGGCACTAACAAATTCCTCATCGAAAAACAATTGAAAAGTACCTACAATGTCAGTCAAACCCTTAGTTGCCTTTTGAGGTCCGTAACCACCAATGAAATTCTCCTTTCGTCCTACGTAATTCTCCGTGCCCTCCCAGAAGTAGTTTTCTACATTATCCTCCTCATGATCACTATCATTATGTGTCAGTGAATCAATTTGAGTACGTTCATCCAAATGATTCTATCACTGTCTGAACTCACGCTTTCTTCCGAATCACTTCCAAGTAGCACTTCCGTCTCCTTGTCAGCACTCTGTATTGCTTGACTATTTTCACTGGTTGAGCACATGATTACTCCTAGTATTTTGAAAATAAGTAAGCAAGTAAACGTAAAATTTACCACAGTAAAGAAAGGCGAATGAAACCTGCCTCTGCACAGTGCAAAGTTTCACTCAGAATGATTTTTTCAGAGCGACGAGAGAACATTTTCCGCACGGTACAAGTGCCAGCATATTTCCCACGCTTTCCATATCGCAAATATCTTGGAAATACAAAATATGATCCTCTAGTCTGTCTCACTCTAGCTATATTTCCTCATGAAATACTAAACCAAGCACATGGCCCAGACCTCCTCTCTCTCCCTCTCAAAGTGATGACACAATATAAAAACATGTCTCAAGAGCGGGATAGATGTCTGATAGCAGACAAATGGGGCCTATATCCTCTTCTTACACCTCACAGTTGCCTTGGTGCAAAGATTTCGTTGAATAGGGGCTTTTTTAGAAGCCAAAATTCCCCAGTTCTCCTATCTACGTGAAAATTTAATCACAAAACTTAACATATAATAAAAGTAAAAAGAAGGAGAGTAAAAATTACAGAATTAAGCACAGTAGGAAGGACAAAGGTTCCTCTTTTAAAATATATAAAGGTTATCCATATCTAAGAAAGTTTACTGTGTCAAAAAAATAAAGAAAGCTAGCGACCTCCGCGACGTTCCCAGTACGCATGATGACCGCATGTGGAGTTTTCGTCCGACGTTCCCAGTACGCATGACGACGCTGATGGGTTAAATGTGATTGGAGGAATTTGAACCAATGCATAAGTGTCATGCAGTGAGATGATGGTGTCTAGATTATATTATAGATAACTAGTTAATCATCCATGCCTGATTTTAGGTGATCTCCTAACAAAAAATAGGCGCTGCTAACCCAAGTCCCTTAATCCCTATTTCTCATTTAATCAAGGTCTTGTCGTTCACTATGTTTCCTTGAGAACTGCAAGGGTTTACTGTATTTTGTAAAATACTCCAATATGAATGTTTCAATTTCAGTTGTACTTGATCAACAGACATGCTAGGAGAAAATGCACAGAAAGACAGTGAGACATTCATGATATGAAGCCATAAGTTGAGAAATTTCTTGAGGGATTTCATGCACACTGCAATTCCTGTATGACATGGTTAATTTACATTTTTCATTCTGAACATTACCATTGCTTCAAATAAAGTAGTGCTGACCAAATTTACACTTAAATACGACTTGTATTTTTTATCAGGATCGATGTAGACAAAATTTATAGTAATTATTTATCTTTGGAAGTGTTAGCTGAATTATTTTTTTATTTTCGTTGGAATTGATTGAAGAATTGTCAAAAAATAGTAAAGTAAAATGACTTGAATTTTCATGAAAATCAGGATTTGGATAAAATTTACCATGGATGGCAAATCTATGGCATGCGTGCCACTTTAGTTATGTGAGATGATTTTGTTTGGCACTCGGCAAAAAATCATTTATTTGCTGTGTACTTAATATTTTTCCATTTCTGACTAAATATAAAAGACTATTTCTAGCGAGATTGCAACTATTTTGATAAATAACTGTATAATAGTAACCTTTTGCCCAGGGTCGAGAAGCTAGTTGCTCCATAATTGTAGTCTGTTCATAAATGATCTTGGGCAATGTATCTTTTTAGATAACTTGAATTTTATGAAATCAATGCATTGTTTTCTGAGCTCTAGTCGGAGAAAAAATGATCATGGTTAAACCATAAAATTATTTCTTTTTGGGTGGATTTTCAATTATTAGTAGGTTAAAGAGAAGCCAAATTTTGTAATTTTGGTATGCAAGCAAAAACTGCCATCACTGGAGTATACCATATTCTCCACAAAGAAAGATGGCATCGAATTTAAGAAAACTCCTATTTAGATAAAAGTCTGAAGGGAATGATCTTAATTTGTACTTTGTGATCTAACTAGCACTAGCTGAGCCCGCGCAAAATTTGCGCGTTTAATTTTAAATTGATTCATAAAAAAATAATGTTTGTAAAATAAGTTGATGTTAATAATTCATATTTTACTCTAACAATGAATTTACACAGTATAGGATACTTAGATAATTGACTCCCAATGTAAGGTTTGAATTTTAGAATCTCACTGAGGGAAAGGCAGTGTGCACATATTAAAAAAATGTTATCCGTATGTAATCATAAATCTGTATTTTATAAGTTATGGTAGAGTAAATTGATGCGGCACAGTAATTAAATTGAAATGATTAGTGATTGGATGATTCTTACGCGACAGGCATAAACTGTAGTGATGTGAAATGAGGAAACAGAAGAATAGAACTGCTAAGACCGGGAGTCAAACTGGGTCTTAACACCTCAAAGAAAGCAAATATTGGAAAAAGAAAGATGTGAACTTCCTGTAATTTACAGGAAATGTCATCCACTTAATCAATCACAAAACATAACTCTTGTAAAATCGACGCCACAAAAAATAATTATTTATCCACTTAAGCCAGGCAAAAGTATTAAAAAAGTAAGTGCTGAAACAATTGACTGTAGAATAATGCGGAGTATAAACTTACCGGGGTTTCGGAAGATTCCTTCTTACCAAAACCTTCGTAATGAAATTGCAGAGTCTTACACGTATTTCCACTGACGGTGATTCTTGGTCGCTTCAGTCACGAAAACAAAAACATTTGGTATTTCCAAAAGGTTGAATACACAGATACAGTATTTAAAAAAATAAATATGCTTTTCTACCACAATCTACGATAAACACGTCCTAGTCACAGAAAATAATCTCACTGAATGTTCTCAAGTTAAATCATTATCTTAATGAATTCATCCATTGTTATATTTATAACAATAAAACTTTAATTAAAGCAAAAATGTAGCGTATAATGATCTTACTAACTTAAGGATTCCATTTTTACGTCAATATGAATGTTTAATCGATGGTAATTGAATCAGAAGCAACAATTAAGGTCGACTTGGCAACGTCCCGAAGGAGAACAAAAAATCGGCAAAATTTCGAAAACAATGGTGTATTTCCGAAAATTTCGACCGTGTAGGGTATAAACATTGAAAGAATAAGATAATTTATAGTTTTAGCCATCGAATAAATCAAAAACGGAGAAAATCGGTCCATATTTACGTATTTTAACGCATGAAGGAAAAAAACCTTGCATTCTGAAAACTTAAAAATCCCGTGTAAACTTATGGGAACATATAATTATCTCCTGGAATCGAACCTGGGACTTTAGGAAATTGAGAATAGTTTTTTAGGGACCTCCTGGCCTATAGAAACAAAATGCAGTTTACTGCAAATCCCTACGGCAAACGGTTTTCGAGATAGAGGGGCGGACGGACAGATGGACACTTCAGAAATTATATATAGGATTAACTGATGTGCATTACTTGTCTCAATGTTTACTCTAATTCTGTCATGTGCAACAGAAAATGAATTGCAAGGCTAAAAGAAGCCTTCGTTCTCATATTCTCTATTGCTCATTTTCTAAATAAACTTGTAATATGCATGTTGAATCTTCTGTATTAGAGTTTAAAAACTGACCAGACCATCATTTGCAGATACCATATAGCAGTGTTTTCCAACATTCTGTAGAATTTCATGGCATCTTCAACTTGAAAAAAGGTTTTATATTTTTATTGGTACAGTGGGTTCAGCTTATTAGAATCAGTGTTTAATTGAATAAGACACTTTATTGAATCAAAACCAAAACCATTTTGTATCTAACGTTTTAAAAAACCTCCCATTATTGGAATCACTTATTTCAGTTTATTGAATCGTGCGGCAATGAATGAATGCAGGGTTGTGTACCTAAAGTTGCGAAATGCTACGGAAAAGCAGATTTTCATCACATCGAGCAGAAATGAAAACCGAAGAGGAGAAAGTTGAGGAAGAGTTCAGTAGATTGAATTTGATAGATGATGACATTGTTGAAGCTCCAATTAACAGATGATGACATTGTCATAACACGAAAAGTGAAATTTGCATTTAAAATTTTATTTGTTATAAACTTTCTTATATTATATTTCTCAAAAATTAGCATAACCATGAAATTTTCATATACGAAAGAGATATGAACTTTATTCTAACCTTTTCTTATTTGCCATAACAAAAATACGCAGACTCCAGATTATTGAATCAGCCATTTAATTGAATCAAATAACGGATTCCCGACTTGATTCTGATGAGCGGAACCCACTGTATCACAATGTTTGGACACATTCATTCCTTATTGCTACATCATCATCAATTTATTAGAGGGAAATTGTTGAATTAATGATCTATACTCATTTCTAAATTGTTAATTTATTTATTTAATCACTTTCCGCTGCTCATCTGTTGGGAAACTGCGATACTGTATAGCACTGAGTAAGAACTCCCTGGATCATTCAAGTGCAGATTAATTTGTCGATCAGGTAACTTCTGCATGGCTTACTGAGAACCGGACCATAACTAGATATTTTATTAACCAGAGCAAACTACTAAATATGTACCCTCTCCCCATTTAAAAAATTATTTTCTATAGTTTATTTAGTTATTATTTTATTATTTATTTTTTGCACCCCTTACTTAGTTGCACCTGGGGCAGATGCCCTGCTTGCTCCCCCGTAGTTACGGTACTGACCAGGAATGTCTATACTGAACATCAGAATGAAACACACTGCATACAATCCAAACCAGCGTTTCCAGTGTATGGTCCACGGACTACTTGTGGTCCATGAAGGTTTTGTTGGTGGTCCGTGGAGGTTTCCAAAATGTAGTTTTTCTTTAGGCCTCACCTCATATTTAGTTGGAACTTTTTTGGGAAAGTTATGCTAATTTTACACTATAACGTATTGAATATTGTTATTAATTAAGTTTGTAAAATTATTTCATATTTTAAAAAATTTCCTGCCCAAATGTTGAAAATATTTCCTTGAATAAAACAAAAATAATCAGGTGATCATCAAACATACTGAAGCATGTGTAATATATTTCAAAATGGTCAAATAAAATACGTAACCAAGTAACTCCTTTTCTTAAACATAGATACAGTAAGTAGGTTAGTGTAAGAAATTAGGTGGTCCGCAGGGCGTGGAAGGGTTGCTGAAGTGGTCCACAGAGTTCAAAAGGTAGGGAAATGCTGATCCAAACCCACATTAACAGTTTTTGAAATGGGTAATAGAAGAAGACAAACAATTTGGAGGGAAATTAAGCAATGCAACAGATGAAATAGAAAAGATAATATAGTACAAGCACTTTAATCCAGTGCCCTTGGGAAATAGGCCATGCCGGACTATGGAATTTTCCTGACTACGGTAGTTGGCCATAATGAAAGGTAAACAAAATCTATGCAGTAATTTTTTGTTTTATGATTTTATTTCACATAACTTTTCAGATTCACTTTGTTCACATCTCATTGTTCATATTTTGTTTTATTACAGTGTCCATTCGGATGGTAAGTAGTTGAAGCAGAGAGAAAAGGGAAAGATATTAACTTGTGGTGACTTTATATTTAAGTGATTAGATTTGAGTTTCCTCCTTCCTATTCTTAGAGGGATTTAGTTTGTTATATGATGTGTATGAAAGAATTTAGTGAGTTTTTAATTTTAAACCGGTATGTCAAACTGGTGGCCTGTGAGCCACGAGTCCATTTCTTTCCCTAACTACAACCCAAAAACTAATTTGATTGAAGTAAAGCACTCAATATTTTATATAAATGCTTTATTTTTGTGAAAAGGACAATATTCTGTCATTGTTACTGAGATCGTATAGAACATGTTTGATAAATTGCTGTTTTTAATGCCAAAAAAGGCGTCCAGTCTTCTAGAATAAATCACTTTTTTCCAAATCTTACTCTCATAATGTAACTGCAATCCTAATGCGGCCCTTCTATAACATCCATCGCTTTAATGAGACCCTGCTATCTCTTCGAGTTTTACATGCCTGATTTAAATGCACGGACATCAGAGTTTAACTCTTAACATTTTGGTCTCAACATTCAATCTCTTCCGGGCCTACGGGCTTCGCCCAGGCAGTATCTATGTGACTGGAATCACGTTTAAAACACTATAGAATTTAAACAAATATTTTTTATACTTTTTAAATAATTGGGAGCGTAATAATTCTTCATGTAAACCCACTAAATATACTGAAATGCAATTTTATTATACTGAGTCAAGTTCTTCGTTAATCGTTTTCCCGGCTTGTTTCTTAGTCCTCTCACTTGGAGACAGGATCAGTCCAAGCTGTAGGTGACCTCTTGAAGTGTTGTTCTTATAGCAGTGTAATTTTACATAAAAATTAGGCTGTCGTAAAGTGACTTGATTTTTCGATTTATATTTATTCCAACTCAATAAATAGGAATTAAAAATTAGAAAGTATTGTTAATTTTGTTTGTCTTTTATTTGTATTGGGCATTTTTAATATTCAATGTTTGTCTTAGTTTTACAATGAATTTGCTTAATTTACTATAGGTAACGATAACGATAAATGCAGTTTTGCCTCATTCAAATATTTTCAATTATTAAATATTGATTTCATTATTTTTTAAGCATTCCAGTAATATTTGAGATTTTGATTGAATTCCGATAAATTCCTGACATTGCAAGAGTTTATAAGCCGGTGTGATTGGGTTGTGAAAAATTCAGAATGCTCTAATATACCCATAGAAGAGGAAGTTCTCATAAGTAGAAAACAAGTTCTGAAAGTGTACAGCGTATTACAAAAGGGTGCGTTTCTTGCAGTGGAATATTTGAAATGTATGATATACATGTTCGTTTTAAAGTTCTTTTTCTTCATCATAAATAATTTTCATCCTATTTAAAAATATTGCATGCACACATAGGGAAATTAAACGTATTTTTTGATATTGTTTATGTTAACAGCAATGAAGTAACCATGCAAGAAATTTTCAAAGTTCAACTCGGACTAAGACATTCTTGTTTGATTTTCTTGATAACGGCTACTCCTACGATAAAAATGTATAGGAAAAGAAACACACTATTTTACTAGTTCTACAAGTTTTATTTGGAAAATATTTTGATATGAGCAATACTTTACGAGATATGACGGAAATTTCATTTTTGTCACCAGTAAAGTGCTACCCCTGATTGGCTTATGTGATTCGTGTTCTTATTATCTTTGTAAGTTGTTAATAACAAATTTCACTAAAATCCGTTCGGTAGAAGTCGAGAACAGACAAACCGAATAGGCGCTCATGCTGGAAGCGAAACGCCCCTAAAAAGCGGACGGCTAAAAATACCTACCTCGGCGTTTTCCTATCTATCATTTCTTTCTGCATGTGCGCGCCTTTGTTTGTAAAACGTTAACAGGGTCTGTGTGATGGCAGTGCCAACGGTGCGACTGAGCCGGGCCCGGTACTTACGGAGGCCTCGCGCTCAAAAAAATCTGTTGTAGTTATTGAGCCCACGCATTTAAAAAAAATCGGGGAAATATCAACACTGCCATAGTGAAAGAGACTGCTTTATTAAAATTTTTTGTCGCGTAAGAGGCTTCGCGCGCTCACTTGGCACCGGGTCCCGCGATTTTCCTATACGGTTCTGGATATCACTTAAATCTCCGATTATGACTGGGATTGTAAATAAATACCCTGCAGCTCCAAGGCATCGAGCGTTTTCGATAAGCCCTGTTTACTCGACTAGTACGTTACTGTGGTTTATTTCTCTTTTAGAGTCCCTATTGAAGTTTTTTCGCGCTTCCTCGGGGTGGCTCTGTTAATCGTAGTGGCAATCCATCATCATAGGCTATATTTTAAAAATGTTATTGCATAATTGTTGAGCTCATTATTTTTATTTAATCATGCGGTAGAATTTGGCGCGTTTTATTAGTTACAGTATCGTCTCAAGTGAACGTAAACTGATCTTAGATTTCCTCGTTTCGACGAGTGATTGTGTCGTTACCTTTCACTTTTATCCGGAACAACATTCGCCAGGCATGATAAACTCGAAGATGCATCAGGGCCTCATTAGGATTACAGATGTTTAATTAGACCCACAGTTGTAAATAAATGAGACTTTTTCTGGAAGATTGTCTGTTTTACAAAAAACCATAATTTAGAAAACGCGTTATACAGTACCATAGTAGCTATGAAAAAATTGTGACCTTTTCACAAAAATGAAGTACCTACCTACAGGAGGTCGCCGAGTTAGGAATGGGTTGCGTTCCAAAAGTTGGTCTTTTGTTCGGAACTCGGAACTGTAGACAGTATTTTATAATTGGTGGTTAGATTCCCAAGTCACACCACAAATGCCTATTTAACCCACAAATCTATATTTGCTCTGAATAATTGTAGAAAACAATCCTGTTGTAGACATTCCCTTTGTCTTTCATTACCCTTCTGATCGTCTGACGTACAAGTAACTTAGAACGTAACGGGCCACTGTGTCTAAGAACACTTCCGCAGAGGGTTGACGCTACACTCCGCCGTGGCAATTAATTCTCGAGAGAAAAACGTACGTGCGTGTTGGCGACTGTATGCCCTATTTATTAAAATACCTTATGGAGCTTCTTTCCTAAGTACGGATGCTCGTAAGTCGGGAACCTGTATTTATGTAAAATCTAACGATTTAGTCGAAACGAAAATTCGCATTCGGCCACTAAGGCATAGAAAGTGCAGCCGGCAGTTCGACATACCCGACTTACGTGAACGACGGAGTGTACTGTAATAGTCTCAAAATTACCCGAGCGACTGCCAAAATAGCCGCATATCAGCCAGATGAGTAGCGGTTTTACGTGAAGGTATTGATTTATAGAGAGAATTGCTACGCAATTATCACTTTCTTACAGCAGAAACGGAAATTCTTCATGAATTTCATTAATATACAGAGAATACGGCAAAGTTTTTCCTGGACTTCAAATGACAAATACAAAATACATGTTTGCATGTTGGTTTGTGTAAGGTGATGCTTCTATATTTTTAAGTTCTAAGTTACCAAAAAGGAACGAAATGATATTCAGTTTCTTCTGAATACCATTAATTCACTTTTTAGCAAATATGGATAGCTTTTTCAAGTAGAAAGAAATCCGTTAAATGTTTTGGAATTGAGAAAAGACATTGGAAACCAATGTACGAGTAAGATATATTCACGTTTCAAAGTAAAGGGGAATTTTTTGAATTGGTTTTATTGTAATAATATCATAAACAAGATTGTTTTTGCTGGTGGAAAAGGTAAAAACACCATACCTTTGTGCGTTATAATTGAAGTGAGAGGAGCGGGTGACCTCTTGTGTTGATTTCTGTTTCTTGTTTCAGATCCATCGTGATGAGCACCGTGGAAGTTGCTGATTTTCTTCCAATCACTGTCGCCCTTCGGTTATTATTTTATACAATTAGGCGAATGCCTAATTTGAAGAGCATTCCAAATGGCTACCGGGCAAATAAAGGGGTCATTTGGATCATAGTATCTTCAACCTGACCAGCCAGCTGTTCTAATAAAAGTTTTGTGTACTGATTTCCTTTTTGTTGCATAAAAAGTGTTATGTTTATTACTTAAATGTTTTAAAACTTTGTAGATTACATCATTATAACTGCATAAATAAAAATGTGTGAAATAATATATTGTCAAAAAAAATTTATTTATTTTTCAATTACCTGTAAGATAGGGTATATTCTCTATTAATAAATTATTTTAAAATATTACTTCACGGCAGGGTTGAGAGAAAGATTTTACAATATAAAGAGAATTAGATAGAAAATATGTTTAATCTTATCAAAACTATGGTTTCTTCGTATTTCGTGACAATTGCCCATCAAGAATGGAAATGGAAGCGTTATTCACTTGTTATGCTAACGCTCCACCGCTGAGCTAGAAAATAACATGGCGTAACTCTCTCCAACAGCGAGAATATTGAATAAGTAAATATGACGTCAAAGGGCGAGGAGAACTGTTACGTCAAGAGGGGGGAGGAGGGGAGCTGCTACGTCAGAGGGGCGGAGGAGGGGGCTGTGACGTCTGATGTAGTGACCTTCACTCTCACTTTCACTTTCACTTTCTTGAAAATTTTGAGGAAAAACCGAAAATTTTGAAAAACCTGTGTAAGTAGACCAAAAACTGCGTTTGACCTTTATTTAACCTTCTCCGACCGCTAATTCACCTCAAATTAGTTCCGATTTCCGCCACCTGCCCAGTAAATGGCGCATGACTAGTTGAAGGCGGTGAATGGGCCAGGTTGTCATTGCGGTATTAGTTATAATAGCCATGGTAGAGGGTTGGCTAATATATCTGGTTACGAATACTAAGCGCGCGAGTTCGAATCATCCTGTGTGACTGGATTTGTTTTCGTGATTACTTTTGTTATATATTAAGATGGTCTCGGCGAACCCATAGTGGACTATAAGTTTTAATTACAGTTATTTCCACTAAATGGAATATTTTAAACGCATTTCTCCAATTTTATATCGCTTATATGCGTGATAAACTTAACGTTTTTAAATCGATTTTCGCCTCCGGTATTTACCCAGAAGAATTTTGGGGATAGAACGTAGAATTGACTCGAAAACTTTAAATACAAGTAGCTTTATTTACAATTTTTATTCATATATACAAATACAGGATTTTAGTAGTATAATACGTATACACAAGTACATAATTACACTCCTGTCACTGCGTCGTAAATCCGTGGAGTCTACAAAATTTCAAGTTGGCGAACCCGTCAGTAAATCGGCCAAACTCCTTCGTTGTTCCCAAGACTGGGTCATTCCCTTCAGGTCCGCTCCACGCGTTTGAACAGCTGACTTCGAGTATTTTCTTCTTGACGCTGCTTATGATGGTTAAGTTTTCGCCCGAAGCACATGGCCGGAAAAATGAAGCAGTGATCTTCGGAACACTCCAAATAGGCGACGACAACCTGGGCCTGTAAAAAAAACAAAGAAAGCATTAACATGGAATTACCGTCATCTTTGTGATCGAAGTCAGTGGCTCTTGACACATGAGTTAAAAATTGCTTTAATCTTGTATTTCTAATTTTATTAATTTCATCGGTGAGAAGGTGCAAAACGATCTTTATTGAGGCGTAATTCGTAAAATACCGCATAACCTGAGACATAGGACTTTAAAATTTTATTGCGAGAATCACCGTAAGAGATTCATTTCCCGTGTTTTTACGTGGCGACCACAAAAATACACATGGTGAATTATGGAATACAAATGAAAAAATTAACAAAGATTAGGCCTAAAACATTTCGAAAAACTGAAATTCAGTAATAAATACCAGAAAATGTACAAAATATAAATATTAATGACAATAATGAACTATTTCGGAGAATTATCTGGGACCGATCAGGAACATATGCACATCGCCGTATACAAAGGACAATACAGCTGAAAGAACTACGTGAAAATCGTGGGACGCACAGTATTTTACACAAACATCCTGCATGCGGAAAACGCTAGATGAGGTGCTAGAATGTTAAAATAAGACTTCGTCGTATAGAATAGCAAAACTATAGTCATTTTTTAAGACCTTTACGCGTGGCATGCATTCCGAGCGCCGATACGGCTGTTTTTTTAGGCGCAGACCTTCCATTCTATAATGCATTATTTAATAAATAGATAAACCGCAAAGAGAAGAGAAATCTGAACTCATTCCAAACCGGAACCCCCGAAATGCTTACCTGGAAGAACTACGATTATACCTTGGCATATGTCGAACTACGCCATCTCTCGCGGCATCTTTTGCGTTTCCGGTAACTATAGCCGGCAAAAACTACGAAAATTGTATGTATGAAGGCATGTTTGGTCGATTCTACATTAAGAGAACGCGTTTGTCAGCGCTCCGTCCTTCGGAAGCGACGTTAAGCAGTTGGTCCTCTTGGTGCTCTTCGTAAAGAGTAGCCTATTGCCGGCACCGGGTTTCTCTAATCTTTTCTGTTTTTGTCCGGTGTGGAAGTCGTTATGGCTATAATAATAATCTTAGAGGTTGGTTAACCAAAAATACATAAAAAAAACAATTAAAGCGTTTTCTTTTTTATATGGATGCTTTACTTTTATGAAAAAGGATACAATGTTCTGTCATTATTAGTGAGGACCAATAAAGCATGTTCTCTAAATTATTGTTTTTAATGCCAAAAATTCCGTCAAATCTTCTAGATTAAATAATTTTTTTCCAAATCTGGCCCTCATTAAGCAACTGTAATTCTAAGGCCCTTCTATAACATCTATAGCTTTAATGTGGCGCTGACGCCTCTTCGAGTTTGACGTGTCTGGTCTATATATACATTCATCTCTCTCGTTCTGAATATCACTTCATTAAAAGAACCGCGTAACAATTGAACGAATTGCCTGAAGTATATACTCCTTACTCCCTTTCCAGGAAGTTAAGGTGACTTCGGGGGCGTACTTCAAAATAGTTATCATATAATTTACGCGAAAATTTATATATATATATACTTATATGTAAATCTGAAATTCTGTTTTCTTTGAACGCTATATAAATCCACACCTTTGAAGATATCATCACGAAACTTAGCATAGGTGTATAATTTTACACTGCGAGTAACATAGACTATATGGCGATACAAAATCTGGAGGTGCTTAATAATTATGTTTATAATTTTGCTTGACTAGCGTGCTGCGCGTGACCTTGGTCTTACGCAGAGAGATACTACGAGCCACGAGTGAGGAGAAGTGGAGGGGAAGGAGTTGCATAAGTCATAAGCGCAGTAGTAAGATAGAGACGTATACAAGTTCGTCCGTAACTTAGTTGGCATAGTTAGAAAAAAATATTGTCAAAGAAGTTAAGGTGAATTTAGGGACGTACTTCAAAATAGTTACTATATAATTTACGCTAAAATGGTCATCATATAAATAAAAGCCTTAGCAAACGTTGTGTGTAATACTTTTTCAAGCTTATTATCTCGCAAACGACTGAACCGAATTTGATGAAAATTTCAGGATAGCATTATAATAGAATAAAAAAACGTTTCAATGTATCCAACTCGAAATCAAAGACCCAGGGGATAATTTCCATTTCCCATAATGTAACACGTAAAAATGGACATTTCGACGTGCAGGCTTTCATTCTTTTTTAGATTAAAATTAGAAATAATAGACCTACAATCTTCGGATATAAACCATTTTGAAGAAACCATTATAAAGTTTCTTATTATTTTAATTTTTTTCCGCATACAGTTCGAAATCGCTCAATTTAAACGTTTAATTCACACAGTTTGAGGAAATCTTTCCATTTTTAACGGAATGTTACCTTGCCTAACTATTCCATTGTTAGACCTCGATATCATATTGTTATGTCAATCCTTATGGGTATAAACGTGCTTTGAATGCTTTTAATACGAGATAGAGGGAGAAAGAGAGTGGGGGAGACGGGGGAGAGATGGGGGAACGATTTTCAAGACAGTTTTTTCTGATGTTAACATGATCTCCCTAAATAGTTTGAACGATCGTATCTTTCCTCCCGTCATTTTTGACGAGCATTACACTAGTATATAATAAAACTCAGATTATCTGAAATAATAAAATTGGGACCAAGACTGATTCGAATAATCAAATTCTGTATATTTGCTTAAGAGAAAGGACTTTGACTTAAAAGTTTTTATTGCCTCAAAAAACATGGAAATAACATGTCTTTTAACAATAGATTTAACAAATAACATTTAACAATTGAACCTCATATTACACATGTATTTAAGGATAACGCCCGCTTAGGCTAGATGTCTCTTCTGGATGGAAAGGCTACATAATTCGAACAGTTTGTAAGCCATCTGGCAGGAGGATGTTTGTCATACACACGGGGAGCTTACCCTGGCATTCGCCCAAAGCCGGAGGGGAAACCCGGAAAACCTTCCGAAGGTTGCCTGCATCTTTCCAACTCGATATTTAATGTAACAAGGGAAAGCGAAAGAAGAAAATTATATATGCATAAAGCTCAGGAGATAACAGAATTAGTCTAAAATATATTTCATTTTATAAAATTTGTAACAGATTAACAAGGGTGAATAGTTTTATAATCGTTATTTTGTCCTAAGATTGCCCGCTTTATCACTTTGCACTTTACACCGCACTCTACACTATTCGTTGCCTATTTCTCTGCGAGTTAAAAACAGTGAGAAAAGAGTCGCAGAGCAAATTACACATTACACTTATTTAAATACTTGCAGTAGTTAAAAGCAGTTGTTTTTTCGAAAACATTTACAAAAGTTTGCCTTTCATTATGTTAAAATCAATGAAGAAAGCATATTTCTTATTTTAGGATTATAACGTCATCATAAGATTACATATATGGTTTAAATCGACGACCTCATAATATAGATTATAAATTCCCATTAAAAGCATTATATCAAAAGACAATACTACAACAAATAAATATCAGCACCTAAGCGTATTTTTTTGTAAAAAATCAGAAACAGATGCCAAAGTGAAACTTTAAGCGCATTAAAAAAAGAGCGCTAAAAATACATACTAAATATTCTTAAGGTGAATTTTTTTCTGTTAACAGTTACTTTTAGACGGATGTAAAATTACACTGCCATCATTTAATAAAGAAGCTTATATATTGTTTGCATCACGTGAGTCAGGACTTTTCATATTTTTCCAGGATCGCCACCTCCGTGAAATGCGAGAGCATCCGCTTTTACAATTGACACGATATTTGTTTATTCGCAGATACGGTATTTTCCCCAGAAACGAAGAGGAAGTGGAGGCTTCCGGATTTTCGAAAGCTAAGAAAATTTAAGCTACGCGTAATCAAGGTTCGAACCTGGCGTGAGCCAATATAAAATGATGCCCATAGGGTTCCCGTTGCTAAAGTTTTCGAATTCAATATATAATAACGTTAATCCACCACTCAAACCGATGAATGAAATAGTAAAAATAACGACTGGCGGATGAATTAGTCGCATAATTTTTGCGTACTATACAATTTCAAGGCTTACTTTAAAGTAGGGGTCTCAAACTCACATTGGTGTGCGGGCCGCATGACGGCTTTCTGACGATTCGCGGGCCGCATTCATTACTTTCCCAGTCTTCACACCTTTTCGTATTCTCTGTATTATATTCACTCTCCATTTTCACAAGAGAGGAATCGCTCTATTACGCGTCTTACAGGCAGTCATTACAAAAATGCCAGATTTGGCGTCGAGGGTTAAGTCATTCTGATACGCAAGAAACTCGCTGGCAGTGGGATAAACATTCTTCAGTAGGTAACTCAACCGTGCAGGCTGATATAAATTGGAATGATTTAATACACTTCTTAGATTCTTTATAAATATTTGCGTGAAATATTTCATAAAAATAGATTTGAGTTCGGGTCGCGTAGTATAAAGTAAATTGCTTCGCGGGCCTCATGCGGCCTGCGAGTTTGAGACACCTGCTTTAAAGCATACATTTTTTATTTGCTGGCGGTTATAGTAGATAGCCACGATTCTACCACTTGAGAAAGAAAATCTTTCGGTTGGTATGGCAATATGTTCTAGGCAAGAGACTCACTCCTCTTCCGTGCAGATTTTCTACCCTCGGCGGGGGTGGGGAACAGATTTTAGTGTTGAAGGGGTGGCAGCTTTCATATCGGAGTTATCGAAGGTGGTTGCAGGGTTCAATATGGACACTGGATATTTCTTTCCCGGATTGAGAGGCCTACCTCCAGGAAGGTGATGATGTGTGGGGAAGAAAAGATAGGTTAAGGATAGCGCAGGATGGGAAGAGAGGCGTGACAGAAAGGAGTGGATGGAGGCATAGTTCACCAAAACCGTAGTTGCCCTCTCGTACAGCGGTTCTCATCTCAACCTTTTGCATCTTATATCCCACCAACCATTTTGTCAAAAAATCCGGGTCCCACGACGATGGCAGGAGAGGTTGAACTTTTGAATAAGGCAGAAGGAGAGGCCGCGGAAGACGAGTTCATGATCCGCGAGGATGAGATCTTGAGAGATTGGCTTTATGAAATCCCTCTAATTAGGAAGGGCTTGTGGTGTGGATGGGAGTTAAGGAGGAATAGTTCATCAAAGATAATTTTGAAACTATACACAAATATTTAACTAAGAATATTAATCTATTTACTATTGAGGTTGTAGTAGGACATTAATACAATCACAGATCTGTTGCTAATTATATCTGAACAATTAATATTCAGCACAGGAAACTTCTTTTGATTTTTATATCAAATGGAAATTGATATAACTTTTAGTTTTAACCAATTCATTTACGAATCTTAAAGCCGGTTCAGACTTAAACTCGGGATTATGGGCGGTTCTCCTCCTTATAAGGACGGGTCTGGTCCACCAAGACATTCTGATCTATACTCCCGTGAGTTCCCTTCGAATAATTTTAAGAAGACATTTAAAAGTTTAAGTTAACTTCTTTATAAGTCCTGAGAAATTAAAACGTAGACTCCGAAAAAAACTGAAGGAATGCCATTGATATTCAGCCTTTTCAGAGATATTTATTGCTGGAGTTCGTTGGGAAAGCGCACCATAGCCTATGGTCCATAGGTCATGGCGTCCCAGACAGCCGTGGATACCTCAGGTCAGGCATTTTAACCGAGTTACTCTAGGTCACAGATGGAAAACTTATGGCGCGCGAGATTTATGTTGGCACGTAACCTATGTATTTATTCACTGTTCCCTTAACATTTTTCCATTCTGACACAGCATAGAACAGTGGTTCTCTGGAGATATTTTGTAGTTGCCGCAACTGCGAGCAATCCCTCGTGGCCGTATCAATGAAATATTACAGAAAATGTAACTATAATCATGTAAAAACTTACACATGCCTTCTAATTCAATGACAACCGTTACTTATTTATCATTAATAAATGTTTTTATTTAAATAATTCCAATTATTGAAATTTTAATGTGACCGCACCGAATTGTTGAGAAAACGAGAGAGACTGTAGTAAGGCAGCCGAGTGCACTCACAAGGAGAGAACACTACTGATCCCCAACTGATTCGGCTGAAACTTCGTAGAGATAATGTTCATGACGCCCGATCAAGGAATATATATATATGTTAGGGCCAATACCCAGCCGTTTTTAGTTTATTAATAAAAATAAGTTAATATTTCCCGAGTCACTACATTAGTATCATACACCGTAAGACAAATCGTGCGTATTGAGGCTGGCGTAGGAGGCAGGGCGCTTGGTTTTAAATTTCAAGATCAGGCGTTCGAGCCCCTTTTCTTCCGAACTTTTTTTAATTTTTTCCCCACGTAAACTAATAAATTGCTATACAATGAAAAATTAAAAATTTTTTAAATAGTTTGGAAGAACAGTGGCTGGAACACCTGATCTTCACATTTAAAACCCCTACACCAGCCTCAATACATACGATGGGTCTTATGGTGTATTACGCTAATGTAGTAACTCGGGAAATATTAACTTATTTTTATTAATAAACTAAAAATGGCTGGGTATTGGCCCTAACATGTACATATATTCCTTGATCGGGCGTCATGAACATTATCTCTACGAAGTTTCAGCCGAATCAGTTGGGGATCAGTAGTGTACTCTCCTTGTCTCGGCTGCCTTACTACAGTTTCTCTCGTTTCTCTACACATCTGTAATCCTTATTAATGCAACTAGGCTCACACATAAATTAAAAATTAGATGAGAATAGGGACGCACGTTATTTTGTAAACACATTATATGGTTATCTTCTCTTCATTGATAATCTAAATAAACGGTTGCATTGACGTCGCCTTTATAGTAGGTTCTGTAAGAAGTTAACACTTGAAGGAAAGCAACTGTTAGTGAGTTCGTCTATAATGGTGCAACGACAATCATTGGAACTAAGCTAAGGTAGATTTAAAAGTTTTTCCCCTTTGAATATACCGTGATATTAAACTAGCATTGAATAAATCTGTGATCACGTAATTGCTCTAATATATTGCTGTAAAATCGCAGAAAATTTAAAAAATACCAAGGGGTAGACCAGTGAAAAGGAGAGCTATTAGCCCAGAGAAAGGAAGAGGAGCCAGAGATCAAATGAAGAGTATCATAGGAAAGAGAGAGAAAGAGATCCGGAAGCTCATAGCATTTCCCGTGAAGATGAGGAGCGGAGAGTACAAAAAAGACAAAGAAATAGGGAAACACGTCAAATGAATAGGGAACAAAGAAGATCTAACCTAGGGCCGAACTATTTAGATTATTTGCATTTCATTTACTTCATTAATTATTCAATAAAAATTATTTCATTAAACCTTCAGTTTATTTAAATCACGTTGAGGATCGGAGATTCGGGGCTGCCCTAGTAATTTTATTAATTTTTGTAATGCTCATTCTGGGAACCAAAAGGGTCCATCGAAAATAACATTATTACTACAACCATCATTTATTATTCATAATTAACAGATTATTTTGCTTTTTTCGTTGAAAGTAAATATCAACAATTCCCATGCTCATGAATGTGCAGCCTCACTATCAGCTCATTTAAGTTCACCCGAGACATCCAGTTTTCGTATCCCGTGACGATGTTTAAAACGAGATAGCCACCAATCAGAAAAAATACATCGCTGATAAAAGTATTTTGCCTTTTCAATTAATAGTGGATCTGTGATTGAGAAACCTTCAAACGTTTCACTTTAAACCACTCGTATAATATAATATAACCGTTAAAGAATTTAACTTCCGGGCGTCCAAGCATAACCTCACACTGCCGTCCTTCTTCTTCACAACCACTAAAGGATTAAGATATGAACTCTGTGCTTTTCGTATTATACCCATGTCCAACATTCTTTTGATTTGCACGTCCACTGCCGCTCGGTAGGCGAAAGGTATCGGATATATGTGTTGCTTAAAGGGCGTATCATCAGTCAAACGTATTCGGTGGACGTAATGCTGGATTAACCCAGGCGAGTCAGAAAATATTTCCTTGAATTCATAGAGTAAGTCAAACAACTTCTGCGATTCTTCCGCGGTTAGGCATTGGGACTTTTTTACCACTTCCCCTATGTCGTCCCTTGTGACTCCAGGAGCGCTAATCCTACTCACAGCGGAATACATCGACGTGAAATTGGAATCCATGTTTCTTTTTACCATTGAATGCTTGTCGACGAACAAAGTCACCTTCTCTTCCTTAAAATCCAAATTTAAATTATACTTGCTCATAAAATCAATCCCTAATATCAAGGGTTTTATCAAATTTCGCACCACCAAACAGATGGTTTCGAAATATAATCCATCAATCTCAAACGTCAATAAGACTTGCTTTGTAATAGGCATAGACTTTTTACTATTTGCACACATAATGTATGTCCTGTTTACGGGCAAGGTAGGGATATTTGGTTCCTTCTCCATAATTTCCGTGCACAGCTCTTCCGAAATGACGGATATTTCGCTACCGGTATCCAATAGCGCGCGACATTTAATCTTCGAGTAACTAATTTCTATTTCAGGACAGAGTCGTTTCATTTTGGTTTCAAACGACTCTTCTTGCATGAGATCATTGTAAGGATCTCCCTCCAACTCTATTGTGCCAAGAAAAGGTAGGTCCGCTTGAAAAAAATCCTTTGGGCTTGGGAACCCCGACAAACCCAAATCCTTTAGTTTCCCTTCCTGACTGGACGTTGTTCCGAAGTCGAAGCCTCGGTTAAATTAGGCATTGGGTCAGGAGTATAAGGTAATGACATAGATGAAAGTGGATGATTCGGAGGGGGTTGGGTATCCGGAGGAGGAGGTGAAGTAGTGGGGGGTGGAAATGAGAAATGCGTTTCCTCACGACACTCCGTCCTTGCACGAGGCGGCCAGGCTCGTCTTCGTTGACTGTTTGTATAATAGGAATCCCTTCGGGGAGAAGTGGTCATATAGTTGACCACGGGTTCGTTTCTTGTGGCTTCCGTGGGATAATTCGGCGCGTTAAGCTGGCCAAGAAGAGAATTCATTTGACCTATGTCCGTTGGTCTCGCGCTATAAAGCAAATTTTGGATATGAGGTGGAAAGTGCTTTATGAGCGTGTAGATTATTTCACAGTCGGGCATAGGTGGTTCCGCTAGGCGAGCCGCTCCAACCATCTCCAAAAAATACTGTTGCATGCTTCTATGACGGGTCGGATTATACCGCCCTGAAGTAATATTTAAGCGATGCTGGAATCGCTGATCGATCCCCCAAAAAAAATTAAGAAATACCTTTTTGAATTCCTCGAAGCTTCCAGGTGGTGGCCACAAGGTTCTTCCCCACAACTCCGCGTCGCCTTCTAACATTTGCAAGGCAATCATGACCTGTTGGAAAGGGGGTATCCCATATAACTCGAAGTAACTCTCTGCTTGAGTGATGAATTGAACCGGGTGCTCAAACTGACGACCCCTATATTTTGGTTTGTAAACGCAATTATTCGGTATTGCGGAACCCATGGCGGAATTGTTCAGAAGGCTTTTCGACTGCATAACATCTAACCTCTTCTTCGATTCCTCAGCTTGGGCCCTAAGCTCCATTATTTCTGACTGATTTTCTGCAATTTTTCCCACAGTTTGAACTAAACGTCCCTCGATGGTTCGACCCATCTCTTCCAATTTTAACGAGGAAGAGGCAATCATCTGGTCGTACTTGGCTTCCAATTCTACCCTAAGAGTTTCTTGAGAGCGGACACATTTCTTACTCTGTTCCATTAAGCGTTCCGCGGTAGTTCGCTCGAGGTTATCGAGTCGCTTATTCAATCTCCCTAGATTTCCGTTTATCTCGCAGCTCATTTTGGCGACATTTAAGTTAGTTTCTTTTGTCCCTGAATTAATTTCAGCCTTCATTTCCCGAAGTTGTTCCATTATTGTCCACATAAAACTTTTTAAATCGGGGCTATCAGAATTCGACCCTTCTTCCGTCGTATTCGGGGTAACGGCTTTAGAACTAGCACCCGACATCGTTCCTAATTCCGGGCCCTCACACTTATCTGGAGTAAAAGATAGGGCTGTGCGAAACAATGTCCCTACATCTGATTCCTCGTCCGAGTCCCTTTTTTTTTCTCTATACGACCGGAAAGCGTCTTTTTCAGCCATTTTACAACAAAAAAATTTACTTTATGAAAAACTCCTAATTACACGTCACTCAAATTAATTATCTAATCGTTCTCACTTAAACTTATGCACTCACGTACAGTCGGGCCCCACGTTGGGCGCCAATGTAGCCGAAAAGGTGAATTTTTTTCGCTTTAAATTTTTTTTTCGTTCGGAGCCGAGCGTGTCGCAAGTGCACAGAAACAGTTCGTGGACGACCAACTATTGTTTAAATTTCACACCCGATTTAATCACTTTTAAGAACTTTCACGCACGGCTGGCACTGACTCGACCGTTGCCCTCTCGCGATCCTGGAGAAGTAGCCTCCTTTAGGCGTCGGAGACGCCTTCTTATATAGGGCGCGGGTGATGCAATGCGTCTTCCACCTCCCCCTTCAGGCAACGTGACTCGCAGGCCACGAACCTGGAAGGTCAAGCTGACGTCGATTTCTGCTTCGTCTTCGGCGCGCCCAAAATCATTTTCAATTTTGTAACTAAGGCTTTAGTGTGGCCAACAGTGCTACAGGTTGAACCTGTACCGCCACAATATATGTATATATACATATATATGTATATATACATACATATATATGTATGTATATATATATATAATAATGATGTTCTAACGGAGATATTTCGGCAGAACCGAATCGGGTTTCAAATAAACCTAAAATTTCGGTTAACCGGTATTGTCTAAAAACTACTCAGCTCCTCATGCTCATACCAAAGTGTTATATTTGAAATTTGGTAACGATATGGCAAGTACTTATAGAGTTAGAGCCCACACAATCACATACAAACACATCATTCCGAAAAGTCTAAACGTGTTCTAGGAACCTCAAAATGTCTATTTCCGTTGAAATCCCATAGTCGATTTTTTTCATGAAAATAATATTTTCTCTATATTACGTATATGGAGAAAGTAAAAATAATGAAAGCATACAGTCGATTTTATTGTTATTTTAATGGGTGATGTAAATGTCTTCCATTGGAATCGAGCCCAGCACTTTTTTTGAGATTTTTTTCGTCACCACTTTATCATATGTGAATCGAGCATTCTTGCCAAATTTAGAGTTTCTATCTCTATTTTCTCTCGAGTTATCGATAGAGGGGGTGGTTAGCAATGTTATGGTCGTGGGTTTGAATCCTGCCGAGGTCATGTCAAAATAAAAATATCATTATTCGCATTTTTTCTAGCGAGCGGGTTTAGCGTTACATCTGACAAACAAACCAACCAACAGATCACGGAAAATATCTATAGAATTTCTGAGCTATATAAGCATAGGGGCATTCGGTGTATGTTTGGTGCAGTAGAGTATATATCGCTTGGCAGAAGAGCGTGGGGAGTTTGATACATCTAGGAAGGAATATGTTATAGCGGCAGTCAATGCAAATTGGGTGGCATAAATCAGGGGGTAATTTCATGTGTTGGGTGGTCTATATCGAAAGAGCAATCAAGTGATTGATGGTCGTATATATATTAGGCCCTAATAATTAGGGGTTTGTTGTGCAAGTTGGGTGGCATATATTCCAGCTGATTTTTTGTGTTTTTGGTGGCACACACACACACGCACACCCTCACACACACACACCCTCACACACATACCGTCTCACACACACATCCTCATACACACCCTCACGCACACACACAACCTCACACACACATACCCTCACACATACACATACCCTCACACACACACACCCTCACACAAACATCATCTCATTCACCCAAAACATTATTTTCTCTCACGCATTTACAGGCAGTTGTTTTCGTTCATTCACTCACGCATACATCCCTCCACATACTCCTTCGTACGTACTGGGATATCAAAAGAAATTTTCTTATTCTATTGTTACCGTAATATCCTCAGGCTATCTTAACCCATCGATACGGCTAAAGCGACCTCATAAATTAACCTAATACATCTCTGAATATTCCATTTTATCTACTTCTAGATACTTCTCAATCTACAACATAGCAGCGAAATTAGTTGAACCATGTTTTCATCATTTTATAATTCCTTTATATCAACCTATAAATCATTCATTGCATTATTTATCCTCTTCTCTGGGCACATTAGCAGGTATAACATGCTCCCATGGCGGCGAGCTCTTATGGGCGCCAAATTTGAAACCCTCGTTCGCTTGCGTGTTTTTGGATATCGTTGTCATCGCCTGGTTGATGTAGGATGGGCTTGGTTGGGCAAATCACAAAATTCGACGCACGATGCGTAGAGGATCCCTCATGTAATTACACATACCTCATATGATGGAAAGGTATTAAAAACGTAAAAACAATGTATCGCAGGAAAATGAATCGCGATTTTAACATAAAACATAAGCCATCAATGTTTTAATTCACATCACTGTTTTCTGACATATTTATTAAACTTCCTTTGCTTTGAGGCCATATTGTATTTTGAAATATATGAAATCGAATAATTTCACCGTTCTTTGACTACACTGCCATCTACATCAATACATGTCATAACGTTATTCATGTAAAGCAAGAGCTCTGAAGGCCTCTTTGCGAGCTCAAGGAGTCTCTACTCGTCATCATCTTCTCTCTCGATCGCTGGAGTTTCTTTGGGATCATTCGAATCTTAGGGATTGCTAGAATATCCATTTAATTGTCAGGAAGTTGCTACCATGCAATTGTTGAAATATGCCGGATGGTGAGACATTTGGTTAGTTAAACAGAAAAACATTTCTTCCTTCAGAACTTCCTATTAGCTAATTACAGGTTTTTTGGAAAGTGCAAATGATTTATTGTATTAGCAATTCCACTTCTTGTTAACAATAAAATACAAAACCAAAAACAAGCTAAGAAAATATGGCAAAAGTAGACATTATAAGAAATATTATAATAATATGTTTTAAGAAATATTAGAAGAAATATTTTTCTCTACAACTTTGGTCCTTACGAAGATTACTAATAACGACGTTTTTAAGGAGACGTTTGATGGAAACCGAAACACCGATTATTTATAAATAATTCTTAAACAATAACAGTTATGAAAATTGATTCAAATGAAAGTTGTAGGAAATTACATTCCCTATAATCTTTGTATAGAATTGTATATACAATAATGATGTTTTAACAAAGAAATATCGCAAAAACCGAATCGGGTTTCGAATAAACCTCGACTTCCGGTTATCCGTCATTGTCGAAAAACTAATCAGTTCTTTATGCTCATGTTAAAGTGTTATATATGAAATTTGGTAAACATATGACACATACTTTTTGAGTTAGAGCGCCCACAATAACATACACACACACACAGACATCATTCCGAAAATAGTCTAAACATGTTCTAGGGACCTCAAAACGTGTATTTACGTTGAAATCTTGAAGTCGATTTTTTTCATGAATACAATACTTTCCCATTACTACGTATGGAGAAAGTAAAAAGCAAAATATCTCCGAAATGATGATTCTACGAAAATTTGTTTCAAACAAAACTTGGAAGAAATATTATTCTCTACAACTTTGGTCCTCACGAAGATTACCAATAATGATGTTTTTAAGGGAAAACCAAAAAACATGTTATTTATAAATAACTCCTAAACAATAACTACAATAGAAAACTGTTAAAAATGAAAGTTGTATGAAATTACATTCTCTATAACTTTTGTATAGAATTGTAAATACAATAATGTTATTTTAACAAAGAAATATTGCAAAAACCGAATCGGGTTTCGAATAAACCTCGACTTCTGGTTACCCGTTATTGTCGAAAAACTAATCAGTTCTTTGTGCTCATGTCAAAGTGTTACATATGAAGTTTGTTAACGATTTGGCATGTACTTTTTGAGTTAGAGCGCCCACAATAACATACACATGCACACAGACATCACTCCGAAAATAGTCCAAACATGTTCTAGGGACTTCAAAACGTGTATTTCCGTTGAAATCTCGAAGTCGATTTTTTTCGTGACTACACCCCTCACCAACCACGGGGGTTAAGTTCCTAAAAAGTACCATGGTTGGCAAAATTGCAGTTGGTAAATACTTAAGTATATTGGAAATTGGGGGTTAGGTTCCACGGTTCGTATTACTATACCATATATTATTGATCACTTACATTACTCACTTATTTCTCACTTAAATACATTATATAAATATTACGAATTCAATAACATGCTGTTCTTTCCTTACGAGCTCTCTGGTTTGGCATAGTCGAAACTCCCGTAGATGAAAAATGTGTGACGAAAAACATTCATCGCCATCTATGCGCTACTAAATGCGAGAAATAGCTTTCCGCTGCATTCTGCTGTTCGGAACTACATATTCTACCCCAGAATGAATTCTTTTTTTAAGAATTTCTTCAAACGTATCACACTTTGCATAAGCCAAACTATTGAGTACAACAATTACCGACTGAAGGATTACAAACGCCCCATAGGTAACGGAGAAATTACGTGCATACTACGACGTACAATCACATCATTTTATACCTACTATGGTCTTCTAATCTTACCCGGCATATTTTTGCATTTAAACAAATATTATTATGCACAAATTCAGAAAAATATTAGTAAACGTTTAATGTATTTAGTATGCTGATATGAATAATACAAAACTAAACATGTCGTGTGGATTTGCGGTGCGCGAAAAGCATGCGTATGCTGATGTGAATAATACACAACTGATCGCCTCGTGTGGAATGTAGAGACTTGTGGCTGGCGAAAAGCGTAATTGTACATTACGGCAACAAAGCAATAGCAAGCAAGTTAGAACACAACATAGCCTTCGTGAGTGAGTGCAGTTGACAAGAAAGTTATACGATGCGCGGGATTATCCTGCTGAATGCAGTGACTTGTGGCGTGTGAAAAGGATACGTAATCGTGTCAGTACGGCAACAATGTAATAGCGAGCAACTTAAAATGACAACAAAGTCTTTGTAAGTGAGTTAAGACAACAACAAAGTCATATTGTATTTAAAAGTTTTCTTGGTCCGAACCGTGGATACGCAAGGGAAATGTCCGCGATTGGGAAGGGGTGGACTCAATATCTAGACCACGTATGGTCAAGGGCCGCAGTTAATAAACCTGCGGTTGGAGAGGGAGAGGTGTACAATACTTTCTGATTACTATGTATGGAGAAAGTAAAAAGGCTTGGAAAATTTTGCTGCAATTCTTGACTATATACCCTGTGAATTAGGATTTTTGTGCTCTTACCAAAATCAAAATTAAGTAAAGCGAATGACTTTTATCTGTCGAAGAGGAACCACGAGTGTGCTTATCGACAATCTGACCAAGAATCAAAGAAATATGCAAAAGCCACCAAGCTCAAATTTCATATTGAAAAGTTAAATATAAATATAATAGGGGCTCTGCCCCTGCTCGCTGTGCTCGCCAATCCCAATGGGGGCTCGGCCCCCAGCCCCCCCGGTGGCGTGCTTCGCATGCTCCCTTCGTCCATTGTGAGCGGGAATGCACAATATATTACTATTACTCCGCCAATCTTTTATCTACGCCAATGTACTAAAGTCACTATTATTTAAGTTATAAAATTATTAGTTTTTCATCGTACTTGTATATATGTATGGGCCAATCCATTGGGACCTCGCTGCCCATCCTTCTCCATCACTGAGGTGAAAATATAACTCTCTATTAGGGATGCACCGAATATCAAAATTGCCGAATAACGAATAAGTAACCGAATTCTGTTACAGCCAAATAAAAAAATACAGAATAAATAACCGAATACTGATAGTGCTGAATACCGAATACAGTACAATCTGGTTAATTCGAAATTCACGGGACCAAAGAAAAAGCATTTCGAATTACGAAGAACCTCTATAATTCGAAATTTACAAAAAAGCGTCATTTACCAAATTTAAAAAATGCAAATATAAATTACAGAAAAACAAAAGAATATGACACCATATTAAAATACAGAAAAAAAGGATGTACTACACATGCATACCTCAAAATATGATGTCGATGAATAAAAGTCAAATTTAGGATTACTCATTTAAACATTGAAACATATATGAACATATAATTAAACCATTAAAATGTTAATAATGTCTTTCACTTATTTCAACTTAAAAGTAAATAAACAAAAGTGTGTAATAAAATATTAATTTAAATTTATTTTAAAAAGTTGGTTATTTTCCCGTTTCAATTTCAAGGCACTCCCTAGCGCAATGTGTTGAGTAATGGCATCAACTTTTTCACAGATATTCATTGGTCCGTCTGGCATCCCAGACACGTACCTTTGAAGGGTATCTTAAGCTTTTAAAACATCCTACTTAGATGGCAATGGCATATCCAACCTAGCATCGACGTTATCCACATCGTCTTCTTCGTCACTATCACTCGCAATGGTTTTCGATTCGTCGATCGTGGGGTCATACTCAACCGACGTAGCCAAGTCATTATCAAAGGAAACAAAGTCTCCAAAACTGACAGGCCCCAATACTGTCGATTACTTCCTCCACTTCTGTACCTTGGAACACTTCTGCCGGCTGCGAAGATAGCCCGATTTTCTTAAAACAGTTGGCGATGGTTTGAGGAGTCACCAATTGCTACGCCAATGACAAGGCCTGGCACGCGTCTAAAATCGTCCATTTTCGTAAATCATCCTGCGAACATCCATTTGTAATTTACACCAAGTATGACAACAATAGTTTTTTTTCTGTAATGACTCTTTAAATTTTGAATGATGCCCTGGTCGAGTGGCCGCAGAACACTGGTTGTGTTCGGCGGAAAATACAGCAACTCAACATTGGGCGTATTTATCTGAGCCACATGCTGAGCAGAACAGTTGTCTAGTGTCAACAAAATTTGACGATTTTCCACTGCCACACGTCTTTGCATTCTTATTAAAAAACTTTTGAATATGTCTGTTGTCATCCACACCTTTTCGTTATGCTCGTAAATTATGGGCAAATAATCACGATTAATACCTTTGAAACAGCGTGGGTTGCCATATTTTCCGATGATTACAAGTTTTTCTTTATTCGACCCATCCATATTTGTGCAGAGCATTTTCTTTGCAGCTATTGAGCTCTCTGTCCTACCTGTCTTTCGGTCTTCATATATATATATATATATATCATTGAGTGCTCATTTATTAAATCAATATATAAGAATAGAGATGGTGAGAGCATTACTGCAAAATATTATATTGACATTTGGGGGCTCCTTAGTGTTCTTTATGGCATTAAGGAGTCCCTAAATTCCAATATAATATATGATAATAATAAACTGCATGGGAAAATCACAAATAACTTTCTTCCATTATAACTACTAACATTAAGACTGCCAAAAACTTTCTGATTGACTACTCCCCAGGTATAAATTACTTGTATTTACTATAATACACAAATTCATCATACAGAGATAAAAAATGCAAACATACTCTAATAATTGATTGAAAAACAGCTTCATTATGAACTTAAATGGCTTATAAATCCATGACATAATTAAACTCGGAGCAAGAATGCTGAAAAAATAAATAATGTTATGATGGTTTAATTGTTCAAAACCTCTTCATAAATAACCACGTCATAGAAAATGGTGCATGCCAAAAACTTTTTGTGTAAGGATTGTACAATGCAATTTAAATCTAAATTTTTGCTAGTAACAATTGAACTAGGGTAAAATTTTGCATCATACTTCAAGAAATTCTTTCAAAAGTGTTGACCTTCTCTTATCTGCAATGTCCATCTGGTTTTCCAGATCACCTCGGTCAGTTGTCTCAGCTCTTTCAATTTTCCATTACAGGTTCTCGATTTCAGCTTCCAATTGAGCTTGCTGGTACTCAAACTACAAAAATAAACAACAAAGGCAATTAAGGAAACTTGAGTGAACAGTTTGAATATAGCAAAAATGTGAAATTACCTGCACTACGTGATTGCAGAAGGGGAGGAAAATTGCCTCGGCTGTTTTTTCAATGCATGATGAAGTGAGAAAATAAAAGTGCTCAAATTGAAACAATGTGCCAAGAAATATAAAGATTAAAAAAATCTTTGTCAAAAATCTTACTCAGTCAAGCAAACAACTGAAAATGAAATGGTAAAAGATTAAATACATTTCAAGAGAAACAAGCCACAGCAAAGTATGTAAACATGTAAAAGGAGGTTTAAGGTTTTATAATTAACCCTTTCACAACCAGAGAAATCTAAGATGGCCCTCTTTGGGAACACTTGAAATGAAATGACTGTATTTTAAATTCTTGTTCGGTAAAGACAATGTATTTCTTTTGTTTCTCTTTTTTCCTGTATTTGCAATGGGTGATTTTCCTTTGTTTTGTGTGTTGTGGAAGTTTGCCACAGGAGGGTGGTGTCGCCCATAAAACTGACCTACGGGTCGAACTATAGTCGATCCCCCATCTGAAGTCTCTTGGCCTACTTAGAGCAAGTAGCCAATCACGAACGTTTCCCCTTCCATCGCCCCTCTCAACTATCGTGCGGGAGAGCAGATGTCGGTGCGCGCTGCCAGCTCTTGCTCAGCTGATATACTACGCAGTTTCTAAATAAAATACTTCCCATCCTTCTTTTTGATCCACAGCAAGGAAATGGCGGTAGAAACGGCAACGCAGTCCGATGCGATCTCTTCGAGAGCAGGAGTGAGACTGGTTTCCTCCCCACTACCTTCCCAAACAAACAGTCTCCTATTGGCTGCTGCTAACTCGTGCACGCCCAGTTTTCGAGGCCATCAGGCTTCCGATGATGGACCGACTATAGACCAGAAGTGAAAGAACCGCCGGGAAGTGAACCATTCCCCTTACCACGGTGCGTGTGCACTAGGGTGGTCCTTATTTTTCGAACTCTGAATTTCTTTGGGGACGCCCCCTAAATTTGTTCCATTTGGTTAGAAAATAAATTGTGTTAAATATTTTTACAATCGGATAACGGGAAAACGTGCCGCACCGCACTTGAACTTTATATATTTCATCATTTTTTGTGGTATTTGGGTCAGTGAAAACGGAGCAATTCCAATTTTGGATTCTAACGGATTGTTTTGATATTATTACCAACACTTTATTAGACATTTTTGGTGATGTGTCTCGAATATTCATATCATCTGCCCAGTAGTTGCCAAGATCCGGCCCGGAAAGTGAGCGCTTGCCATGCAAGTCGCAGCGTGCCGCGGCGCAACTGCTCAAATCAGTCAAATTCACTGCCTCTTATCTCGTCAAATATTTCGCCAGTAGTTTCGAAAAACAAAACTTATTATCATTTTTGGCAGTTCTTTAAGGTTATTTACTTCAATATACCTCATGACTTCCATATTTTGAATAAAAATACGCGAAACTTGAGAAATATTCAGATTTTTTCGTTTCACTTATGTATTATGTCCTCGCGTCGGAATATCTCCATGAAATGTAATAGTGAATAAAAGTTTCAGGCAATCTTCCCTTCTGTGATATTCCTAAAAATTTAGTATACACTTGGCGTCTACATTGTACAATTAAGATACATTGTTTTAAAGAGTGTCTTTGACGAAAAATTTGGAAAATCATCGGGCCCAAATGTTCCCCTCTTCAAAACGTTTCAGGAAGCATGGCCTCCTCAACTTAACGGAAAATTTTAAACCTGGAATGCAAGACTGGCGGGTTCAAGAAGATTTAAAGGACGCGGAAGACGAAATTCTTGCTTTCGCGCTGCAACGTTTACAGGAAAATCACCCCAGGGAAGATTACCGAGAGCTCCTTGAACTGTCATATTTCTGGGAGGGGTTCCTCCTCGAGGATCATTTCGCGTTCCCGGTGCATTTCACCATGCTAGGTGGATGGATAAAGCTATATACTGTCTAAAAATGTTTCTTCTTCGCGATGAATTCTCCTTATCTGCCGAAGAAGAAATTGCACTCCGTGACGTGTGCGTCTTTCTAGTACGTTTGTACGTGGAGGCTTGGATTAGCCGATTGCCATTGAAGCTCCTCGGAGAGATGTACTGTTTTTGAAAAGTCTTTACGAGTACGACAAGACTGATAATGAAATTAGCCGTGTGGCAATGAATAACTTTTGTAACCATTTGTGGTACCTTGCACCAGAAAGTGCACCTCTAGCATTTTTCGACGACAAGGTATCAATAGACACTAAGAAACGAATGGTATTAGCCTTGCAATCAAATGTCAACGAGAATTCAGACGACTCATCCAAAAGATTTACCATACACTCGAAAGATATAATACACTTCGTAGATAAGGGACTTGAACATTTCATTTTTAATGAATCTAGACAATTTTTCAAAAGGTTCAATATTTCAATGACATTTCTCTCTAAGGATCCCCTTATGTGAAAAAATGATCACACCTATAGCGAGGGATTGAAGATTGCGAAACAACTGAAAGTCGTCAACGACGCTGCAGAAAGAGGTGTTAAGATAATGGAGGACTTTAATAAATTATTTGCTAAATGTGAATCTCAAAAACAGTTCGTTTTGAAAGTCGTCGCAGATTACCGGCGTAAATTTCCAGACTGCAACAGAACAACGTTGTCGAAAGAATTTTGAGAAACTCGTTATAATTTAAATATACTCTTAAATTAAACTTCTCTGAAAGGTACTTTACTATTTTAATGATCATAAGACTTTGAGAGAAAATTATTTTAATACATTGAAGTAACAATGTTTTCCCACAAATTGAAAAAGAAGTTTTTAAATAAATAGGAATATAAAAAATTACACATTATTTATACCTTACAAATTCACTTTATTGATTTAACAAAGGTTTCAAACTCTTTCCATTTCAAATATGAAAACTGTTGGCTTCGTACAGTAGTGTAGCTCGATGTTTCGGGCCCCTAGGCAAGAATCGCTGATGGGCCCCCTAAGCGGAAATATTTTAGTAAAAAGATTTTTTTATATATATTTCATCGGTGTTTATTTTTCTCTGTGGTGGGGCCCTCTTGAGAAAGAGGTGAAAACGATAATCTTATGACAGTTCATCAAAGTGACGCTTAACTATAAAAATCGTTGTCTTTCGCTCGTGGGGCCCCTTTTGTTCGAGGGCCCTTAGGCATTGCCTCCTCTTTCTATATGGTAGTTACGCCACTGGCTTCGTAATATAACAGTGAAACGAAAAAATCTGAATATTTCTCAAGTTTCGCGTATTTTTATTCAAAATATGGAAGTCATGAGGTATATTGAAGTAAATAACCTTAAAGAACTGCCAAAAACGATAATAAGTTTTGTTTTTCGAAACTACTGGCAAAATATTTGACGAGATAAGAGGCAGCGAATTTGACTGATTTGAGCAGTTGCGCCGTGGCACGCTGCGACTTGCATGGCAAGCGCTCACTTTCCGGGCCGGATCTTGGCAACTACTGGGCAGATGATATGAATATTCGAGACACATCACCAAAAATGTCTAATAAAGTGTTGGTAATAATATCAAAACAATCCGTTAGAATCCAAAATTGGAATTGCTCCGTTTTCACTGACCCAAATACCACAAAAAATGATGAAATATATAAAGTTCAAGTGCGGTGCGGCACGTTTTCCCGTTATCCGATTGTAAAAATATTTAACACAATTTATTTTCTAACCAAATGGAACAAATTTAGGGGGCGTCCTCAAAGAAATTTAAAAAAAAATTTTTGCCTATAGCTAAGGACTACCCTAGTGTGCACCCTCCTCAAGTCGGCCGGCCTACACAACTCTCTGCAAGTGTGGTGAAGCCTATACACCTCTCTGCTAGTGTGGTCAAGTACTCTTACAAAAACTGTTATTTGTGTATTTTGGTTTTTGGAGACTACCGAAACAATTCTAATAAGATTTTGAACTAGAAAATTATATCTATTTATAATATATTATTATTTTATTTAGTGAGAGTAGTTCTATTCACCGAAGTAAATTTGAAAGCATATTTTGCAGGCAGCATTGAGCAGACAAGTCATGAAAGGATTAATATATCATTTGACATAGTGTACTGAAAATAAGAATGCTCACCAGTTCTTTCCTTGGTCCAGATTCCATATGGTAAGCATATGGGTAGGTGTACTGCAACGTGTACCTACATTTTGCCAACAAAGCAGCAGCATCAAGCAAATACTGCCAATCAATCCATGTCCCTGATGATTTCATAACCTTGGCATGGATTTGATTTTTTATCTTCTGTAGAGTTTGTTCTTCTAGTTTCAAACTTTTGGAATGGTTTTCTCACTGAAACAATGGAAGTAAACCTTTAACACTAGAACGTCGGACAGGACAATTTTGTCCCATTCTGATGTTACGTCCCCTACAGTTTCTGTGATTCCAGTTTAATTTAGTCGAGATTTAGTGACTTTTAATAATTTGAGGGTTGCATTCCACTCTACACTTTTGAACATCCCCCCTCAATATTAAGGATTATAAAACCATTTTACCCTAGAACGGCTGATGGGACAATTTTGTCCCAAAATGAGTTACTTCTTTGTTTCACATTCTCTGTGATATTATTCTTATGCTTTGTAATATTGTTGTAGACTACGGCATGCCCTTTCCCTCCTCCCCCCTCATCTTTCGCCAGCCCAACCCTTCCCCCCTCCCACCTGCTCCTGCAGTGTGGTGCAGGTTAGAACGTGTTCCTGCAGCACTGTTTGCAGGCTAATTTACTAGAGCGTTTCAGTTGAGTACGGTGCAACGCTACATTCTACAGCATCCTTAAGTATGCAATTAGTAATGTAGAGACTACAACGTTCATAAAAATTGAACCTGGTACTGCGACTGTACGACTTTGTCGTATAGGACATTTTTGTCCCGTCCGCCTTTCTAGGGGGTATGCCATGTTCAGACGTTCTTCTGTTAAGCTATGAAGAAGTTTTATATTAACACCTTTTCATGACAGGTTCAAAGACCATCAAAAATAATTTTCTCAATATAATGGCCAGGATATCTCCACTTTTGTTAGTAAGTTTATAGCTATAATGTTAATAAAATCTAGAGTACATGAAAAACTAACATGACTGTTTTATGCAAACCTCAGGACAAATGCATTATAATAATTTACTTAACACATACAGGTTCACCCAATTAAATGTTATAACAGATGTAATAATAAGCACATACAAACATGCAATCAGCCGGATTTGAACTAATGACCCTTGCATTGGGAGCAAGACATACTAACCACCCCTCTACCAAGGCTGGCATTAATTTCACTCGCAAACCAGAATAGGCACAGACCATGATCCTTTAAAATGGTTTGCTAAGTAAGAGTTAACTTACAAATTACATTGTTATATAAGAAGCTGAACTTTTTTATAGACTTGTACTTCATCCTTAGTATCAATAAACATTAAGCGCAAGTTGAAATTAATACTGGAAAACTTTCAGCATAAAATTGTTCCAATTTCAATGAATAAATACCTCAATTTCAAGTAAATATTCAGCTAGTAGGTATTTAAAGATGAAATTGATATTTTCATTGGTACAAGTTACTTAGGGAAACCAATCCTCTATAAATTCAATATATAGGCAGTCCTCAACATCCGTACATAATGCGTTCCTGAAAACGTGTACGGACATCGAATGTACGGATGTCGAACCTAGATTTACATGTTATAGAGGAGGTTCCGTTCCCAGAGAGCCAAAAAATATTATAAAATCTCTAATTATGATATAAATGTTTAGTTTTTTGAGCAGAGGCCTTTCAGACATAATCGTCGATTTTATAATATAGAGAGATAGGGCAAAAAGCAATAAAATATTTAAATAATTGCAAAAATAAACACTGCTGTACAGACAAAGATACTGGCGCAGCGGAAACTGGTGGCAGGCAACCAGCAGCACACGAAATATTCGTTTGTCATTTCGCTGACGCTCGAAAGTCCGAATTTCACGTTACGTAGTGTTATCTAATCATTCACTCTAAGTTGAGGCTGAATCAAAAGTCTGAAGCCCTATCCGCTAGGGCTCCAAAATATCTTGGTTCTGTCTTTGGCAGGGCCAGCTTCAGAGGGTAAGGAAGATAGGCAGTCACCTCAGGTCACACAGTATAGGGGGCGGCAGTTATTGACAATCATCGGAGAGGTGGCAGGTCTTAGGCCAGATCTCTACCAGAAAATCAGTCATGAGGACTTACCTTAGGCAGGGCTACACCAAGCAGGTTTGTGAAGTGAGTGCAGCACAAGGGCGGCATGCTTAAGTTCGATTCAAACTCCCTCTGCATTTCAAATATTTTAGCACTTAAATCCGAAAATGGATGGGGAAACTAGAAATCCAGAGAACCAAAACTTTACCCTCACACTGACTAAATTGGTGGTGCACTGGTGAAACAGTGGCAGTTCCTCTAGTTGGGATGCATTTACTGCCTTCTTCCTGGCTAATCTATCTCACATAAAGTGATCAAACGTACAGCACTTTCATCATCAAAACATACAGCATTTTTTAATTTTCTCTGTCAAAATCATCAAAGTTGATAACAGGGCATCGAACCGTAATTTTTTTCGCTCCGGTTTCCATTCCGGTTCACCCAAAACACTAAATTTTGGTTCGGTTCCGGTTTCGCTCCGGCAAGCATCAGTGAACCGGTTCGAACCGGTTTTTTTTCGCTCCGACCTTAAAATATTTTTTTTTTATTTTCAAGAATTGATTTATTAAGTAATTTTCTTATTAAATCAAATACATCTTCACTATAAAAGTAGTGATATTTAAAAAACATAAAACGAAAATAAATTATTTAAATGTGAATATTTAGTATGTATCTATTTATTTAACATTATATTTTGAATTGAATATTTACAAACCATAAATGCGCCGCAAATGATTTCAACATATTAGGAAAGTATAAAGTAAATTATAAATGAGCACGTTTTCTGCGATAGCGTATCCTAAACTTATTATGTTATGCAAAGCATTCATCTCATTTTCTAATTTACTGTGCTTAGTCCTTAGTACATACTAAATTTTATCAATAGCTAAGGAAAAAAATTGCATCCTGATAGAAGGACGGACAGACCTAAGCTAATATGCGCTAAAGCTGGAATGTCTAATTATGAGTTATTAATATTTTTATTTACAAATCGTGCGGTAAAATAAGAGATCGCGTTATCTCAATAGTGCCAGTAAGTCGAGTAAGATATTATGTTATTTTCATTAACAATTTGTAGATCACGTCCACTGCTTGTATTATAGTAAAAACTGTAAATGCACGGCTTAATTTTTTCATTCAGAGATTACTTAAATGGATGAAAAAATCTATAAAATATCTATGAGGAAGAAGCACTAACAGATTGCTACTGGTGGAATGATTATGGGAAAAGCCATGCTGCTCAGGAACGGCAATTACTGACTTCTTGATAAGTCAAAGGAGTGCTCGTTATCCGAACCACATTTCATTTGGAATATTACACCTCGATGTGATACACCTTTGCCTGCGTCTAATTCCACCGTCTGTTATAATTTATTGACATCGGTACGACACGCGTGGATTGTCCCAGAAGAGATTTATTATGGTATTCTGTAATACCAGGGGCAAAGTAATAGAAAAAAGGTAAGGTTATTACATACACCGTATGTCGAAAACTTGAAAACAGTGTTCTCTGGCGGATTCTTGCCAAGTTTTTCATGTCATCCCAATCTTAGATTTCCTTTAGTTTTCAATTGTAGTTTCGTATCACCACCGTAAGTGGGACAACTTTTATTTAGAATCAAATGATTATCCATCAGCAAAAATTTTACACAAATCTCTATCGATAAATTGTGTGGAAAGTAAGGCAAGGGATGAATTCAATGTTATTTGCATATTATCGATCAACAAAATTTCTTTTGGCATTAAACCAACAATAATACCCATAATAAATTTATCCTTTATTTGGAATGGATGAAGGATTGACTAAAACACATTGTGATTAATCGTGCTCCATGCAAAACTCTGTAAAGAATGAATTACTTCAATAGATTTGAGTTAGTTTGAATAAACTTTCGGTGGCAATGTATAAAATATTAGAATATTTACAGAAATTGCGCCAAATTGCTGGAATTAGGGGAGTTTTCAGAACTTTTTTAAATCAACTGCTGGTGGACCCTGTATTGTACGGTCCTATAATATTTTATTACCTAATTGCTTCCCAATAAATACTGAATCATATAACGGTTAGATAAATAGGTTTTGATTATCCCATCAGCTCAAAACGTTCTCCATTTATAAAAATATTGAATGTTGCATGTTTTCGAATATTCAATTAAAACTGCTGTTTCAATAATTTGTTATATACCGTAATGAATTTAAATGTTCTAATTACATTTATGGATGTCTACATTTAAGGCATAAAAACATGATATTTTTGCTTTTTCCAGACGATGATGAGAAACCTGCAAAATTGTATAAGTTGTATAAGTTGGTGATGATTAATGTAACGATGAAGAGATGCCAGTTTCTGATAAAATGAACGTTGGAAAAATGGATATAAATTTGAATATGGGTTTAAATTCTCCAGGTGAGAAGATGTACATACTCCCAGCTGAGAAAACTAACGTCAACGGAGTAGAATGTAGTGTTAATATTTTGAAGAGAGTTGAGGATAATGAGACGAGAGGAAGTGAACTGTGTTGACACGTGTGAATGCCACACTAGGAGATGAAGGAATATTGAAATTATAGATAGAAAGTGAGAGGGACAGAGAACCATATTGTGAGGTATGCAACAAGTGCTTTAGGGTTAAAGACAACCTGAGATCACATATAAGAAAAACCATACCAATGTGATAAGTGTCAAAAGCTGTTTTGTCATAGCAGCACCCTGGAACAGCACTCAAAGCAATCCTACAAAAGGAGAACACTCAAAACAGGGAATAATATATTACATACACTTTCATTACCAACATTACTGTCATTGGTGAGAAAGAATAAAATCAAAATATTTGAAAAGAGAAAAATGGAGTTTCGTTCATACACATAAAACTGAAAAGAAAGTGTATTTATTGAGGTGTATTTATTATTGTAAATTCTTTATAAATTTATAATTATACTACAAGGTAATTTTTTTAATAAATAATTAAGATTTTTTAACACTTCTATCCATTAATAATTGATCAGAATATTAATTAGAAATTTTTTAAGGAACCCTTTGTTGCCTACTGGTTTCTCCAGAAATTTTTCGTCATAATAATAACCGTCATCATATATCACATGGGTAATGCGGGCATACCAGCAGCTCTTTTTCTACAAAAACAGCACGTAATGGCTATAGTTATTGGCACTTAAAGCACCTTCAAAGTTTGAAATTACAGTCAAACCCCAATTTAGTATATCCCCGTCTAATGTTTACCCACATTTAGTGTTAATTTTTCAGTCCATCAACCCCCATACAAACTTATGATTTTCCTCAATTTAGTGTTTTACCCAGATTTAGTGCAATAAATTTTCAATTGCTTAAGTGAATTTTGTCCTCTATTTAATGACATGCAGCAGCAGGAACCCCCAGGATGCAACTGTTCCTGACACTGCAACAAATTCTAAGGAAGTTATGCGTTAATGCATTTTCACTTGCTGTGGATATAGGTGACTATTAATATCGCCCGCTCTAAAGAAATGCCATAATTTACCAATTATAATATGCACCCATGTTTTCATGAGTGAAATGGGGAAATTGTCTTATCACCCTGTATAATACCCCGTTTTTGTAAAAAATCATTGTAATTTTTCACTCTGTTATTAACGGTATTGAGAGTCCTCACCTTGTCGTCAAGCGAGGTATGTGCAAGGGAGTTTACTAAATAAACGTCCCTATTAAAAGTATAGCCTCACAAATGGCCGGCTTCAGGTGTAAGCAATTGTTTACAGGCATCACTTCACGGGTGGTAAAATCAATATTTTTGAAGTTCATAATTATAAGAATGAAGTATCTGATAATGCAGAGGATATATTTCCAACCTTTTTACTTTCTCAATATCTAGTATAGGGAAAGTATTGTTTTCATGAAAAAAATCAATTTAGACATTTCAACAGAAATACACATTTTGAGGTCCCTAGAACGGTTTAACCATTGATAACAGGGCATCGAACCGTAATTTTTTTCGCTCCGGTTTTCATTCCGGTTCACCCAAAACACTAAATTTTGGTTCGGTTCCGGTTTCGCTCCGGCAAGCATCAGTGAACCGGTTCGAACCGGTTTTTTTTCGCTCCGACCTTAAAATATTTTTTTTTCATTTTCAAGAATTGATTTATTAAGTAATTTTCTTATTAAATCAAATACATCTTCACTATAAAAGTAGTGATATTTAAAAAACATAAAACGAAAATAAATTATTTAAATGTGAATATTTAGTATGTATCTTATTTATTTAACATTATATTTTGAATTGAATATTTACAAACCATAAATGCGCCGCAAATGATTTCAACATATTAGGAAAGTATAAAGTAAATTATAAATGAGCACGTTTTCTGCGATAGCGTATCCTAAACTTATTATGTTATGCAAAGCATTCATCTCATTTTCTAATTTACTGTGCTTAGTCCTTAGTACATACTAAATTTTATCAATAGCTAAGGAAAAAAATTGCATCCTGATAGAAGGACGGACAGACCTAAGCTAATATGCGCTAAAGCTGGAATGCCTAATTATGAGTTATTAATATTTTTATTTACAAATCGTGCGGTAAAATAAGAGATCGCGTTATCTCAATAGTGCCAGTAAGTCGAGTAAGATATTATGTTATTTTCATTAACAATTTGTAGATCACGTCCACTGCTTGTATTATAGTAAAAACTGTAAATGCACGGCTTAATTTTTTCATTCAGAGATTACTTAAATGGATGAAAAATCTATAAAATATCTATGAGGAAGAAGCCCGTAGAAATTGAGGGCCCGAGAATTCAGAAAGGCTGAGAAATGTTTATTAAGATGATACAAATTTACGATGACTGAATATTTTTAATCACTTACGTAGTGTGAGAACGACGTTAAACTTCATTATTTCATGAAATTGAAATGATAAGTACCGTTTCAAAAAATTATTACTAAGCGAAAGCATGTGATTTTCACCCGGCAGCAAATAAAAAACATCTACGTACGTCTACATATTACCCTGCAATCAAACATGCAAACAAAAAGAAAATAAGACTTATTCGGCCTGTCGTGAACTTTCTTCAGGCGGAGTCTCTAATGTGGGTGTCTGCAGTCGGCAAAATATTTCACTAAAAATAACTAATTCGCATTCATATTTAATTTCTCTTCAGTTTTAAGCAACCAATACGAATATGTGTGCTCATTTTCAGATGCACTCTATAAAATAAATAGAAATTTACTAACCTATAACCAGTGGCTGATCCAAGGGTGGGTGATGGCGGCGATCACCCCCTCCTTGGATAACCCCACTGCACTCCACTGGGCGCTTCCTTAAATTCATTCCGTGCAAAAATCCTCAATTATACGCCCCAGATTAGGTCTGTATAGCAAGGGAAAGAAGGATTCTGATAGGGGTAGGGATTTTCTAAATATAGGGCAGTTGGCAGGAGCGGATTCGATAGGTGGAGGGGCGATCGCCCACCCATTGAGAAGTTTCTGGATCCGCCCCTGCCTATAACAAAGGATAACCGAAGTAAGAATATCTCAAAACCACGACTGCGGAGCGATCCTTCCTGGGTAAGTTTTAGAGAATGACTACCACAATACAAGGCTTCAATGGTTATGGAGAGGGAGTGAAACTATATGGGGACAATGACCTCCAACTTTAAGGAAAATCCAAGTTAAGAATCGGGAAATATTTTTGCCGGGAACACACTCTACGGGGTATGCTCGGGGGAGGGTAGCAAGACAATTAGATACTGTCTTCAAAGTACCGCCCAAGTTCCTTTCCAGTAGCCTCGTTTTACAGGTAATCTCAGCAGGATGTATTGTAGACCCTCTCTCTATGTATTGAGATGCACATGGAAAATCCTACTATTGAGCCAACAGATATTATCACAAAGACACATCCTTCCCAAGGCTGAGGACAATGTGTCTCAAGAAACCCTTTTCTTATTCGGTTTCTAAACGTAAGGCTTTCAGAAAGACTCAAACTATACTTTCGCTCCCACTTTTTATGCGAACCGAAATATATGGAACCAAATAAATAACGGTTTTCGGTTTCGGTTCAGGAAGTAAATTTTTTCTCGGTTCGGGTTCACTCCAGGAAAAATAACGGTTTTTTCTGGTTTTGGTTTTCGGTTCGATGCCCTGGTTGATAATAATTTCAATAATTTTTTTTATTTCATGTCAACTATATAAAAAAGTACCTGAATGCAGAATAGTATTTAGTATTCCGTGGTATGGTTGTAGCTTTATATGTGCCCTTCACTTTATGGTTTAGTTTTACTACTACATCCATGGTTTTTTGTCAAAATGAGTGTGTACCACTCGTACCACTTTAGAAAAACCTATGGTTGTATGTACCTAGCTTCTGCAGTTTCACCATATGTCACCTGTCACAGTCCGCAAATTACCTGCAAGTTTTATAGTTTTCTCAAGTTGTCATAAGTTTCAACAAGTAAGTGTAATAATTGGAAATTGCATTGATTTGTTACGGTTAATTACATTATGTTCCAATTTTATTTAATATGTATTTGTTTGTTATTTAGAAAAATAACATCAACCCGTTCAAACGCACCATGAGTTTATATCGTTTTTCAAGACATCATCATCTCAGTTCCACGTAAGTGAAATCATAAGAAAATTGAAATTAATTTATACTTATCTTAAGTATTACGTACATAATTCATTCTAATTTTATTGGAATATTAATGTTTGTTTTTTTAGAAAATAACATCAACCTGATCAAAAATCAAAAGCACTACTAAGAATCATCGTCATCGGTTCTAAGTGAAGTCATACGAAAATTGCAATTAAGTTGTTACAGTTAAGTACATTATTTATATGTACTTATTATATGTTAATTAAATTTTTTTTTTTAGAAAATCAAATGTCAACCATGTTACCAACAAGAAAATGATGGGGTTGAAATTGACAAGATGAATTGTCAAAAGAGTATCCTTATATTAAAAATTCTAAACAAGATGGATGTTTTATGTGAAATCTGTATTGGGAACTTTTCTGTGACTTCTTGAAGCAGATGTGATATTACAAGACACAGCTTCTGACAAGCATAGGAAAGCTTTACAGCCTTCTTCTTCATCTGCAAAGATGACTTATTTTCTCCACCACACAGAATTTCGAATGAAAGAAAGAGAATTAGCTATTGCTGAGCTTCTTTTTTCTTTTCACACAATATATCACAATCACAGCTTTCGTTCAATGGACTGTACATCCAAGTTGATTAAAAAATTATTTGAAAGAAAATTCTCATGTGCAAGGATGAAAACTGAAGCTATTGTAAAAAAAAAAAGGTATTAGCACCACGCATTAGAAGAGCTTAAAAAAGAATTGCAGACTCAGCTATATATCTGTGTTTTCTGATGCGGCTAACCATAAAGACAAAACTTTTTCCTACACTCGTTCCAGTGGCGGATTTGGAACCTTGCTGCACTTAGGTCACATTATTTTTCCGCCCACTTAAAATAAATTTCAATAAAATTTATTTAATTTATATATTATACCAGAGGAGTAATCCATTTTTTTCCCGGCTATTTATGGTTATTACCTTGAAAAGCTTTCTTAGGTGGCCACCTATGGTTTTTCATGATTTTGAAGTAATCTTCTTTATACTGAAAAGCCCTCTTTACCATACTATATTGACGGTTTTGCAATTTGGTGAATGAATATACAAAACCGACTGCCCCAAAATCCTTATTGCAAATGCGCCACTGACTCGTTCTTTATTTTGATTCAAAAAGTGGAGTGAAAATTAAAATTCTTGATTTTGTATCGCTACCTGGAGAAACTGCAGAACTTATTAGCAATTCTTTTTTAACATTTCTTGAAGAAAACAATTTACCTAAATAATTAGTTGCATATTGCGCTTATAACGCAAATACTAACTTTGGTGGCAATGTTTGAAAAGGCACTAACAATGTCTTTACTAAACTGAATACTAGTATGGACCAAAAGGTTTTTGGAGTTGGTTGTGCAGCTCATATAGTTCACAACTCAATTCAAACTGCTGCTGATCTTTTATCAGTAGACGTTGAGAATATTATTGTAAAAATTTTAGCCATCTTTTACATATACATTGTAAGAGTAGAGTCGAAAGAATTTTGTGAAGACGCAGAAGTTGAATACCAAGGCCTTTTAGGTTACAGTAAAACCAGATGACTCAGTTTAATGCCTGCAATTGAGAGGATCCTGAAATTATTCAGTCCCTTTAAGTCATTTTTTAATTGATTGTTATGTGTCAAAGAGTAATTGAATTGTTTCTCAAAGATAATAGCTCTGAATTGTGGTTAATGTTTCTCCATAGGCAACAATGTTTGATATGAGTCAAAAATATTGAACAAAATACAAATACAGTGAAACCTCTCTTAAGTGGACACTTACTCTAGGGTTCCAGCCGGAAGCATCAGAAATTACACGGTAAGCAACCTCTCCAAAATGGACACACTCCAATACAGATGTGGACACTTTGAAAGGCATCCCTTTTGTACTTACAACCTCCCCATAAAGGACATTCTGGAGGGCTCAAAACAATGTATGCACATATTAATTACTTGGGAACCAATGTACATTTTACGAATTAGACAGCAACAATACTGCCATGAAAGAAAATGCCAGTACAGCCATTGCCTTATCGCCACGATCTTCAGTGAGAAAAGTCATTACCGTCTCCAAATTGGGATTAGCATTTTGGATATTTTGCATCATATGCACAAGTAAGTATTTTTAATATAATATCGTATCATAAAAACAATACAAATATAATAACTGTATTATCATGTAGCTCATTCAGTACTTAAAAACGGTATTCTTGCATATTTTTTCCAAGACAATATTTTTAATTATTGTTATTATAGGAGAGATTTCACAACATTTACATTATAAATGCACAGGCAAAAGAAGTCATCTCTGAAGTCCACCCTAGGTCATTATGAAGAAAGTGAATACGGTACACTCGAGAGTTTTTTTCTGAAGAGAAAGTGAGCTGTTCTCATAGTTTATCTGCAGACGTAAATTTGAAAACTGTTTCAGAGTGGCAAAATAAGTTGCCGTCAATATTCAAACCATACTCGGCGGAAAAAATTTTGAACACAGCTGAAACAGGTTTGTTTTTCCATGCAATCCCAGAAAAAAACATGGCCTTAAAGGGAAAATGTCTGCAGGGAGTGGCGAAGGACCGTTTGACTATACTTTTGTGTACTCATGAAATACCCCTTGTTATTGGCAAATCCATGGTGTTTTAAACGTATCACGCAGACAAATTGAATATCATATGGAATCCAACGATAAATTTTGGATGACTAGAGATATTATGACGGAATGGGTGACCAAGTTAGACAAAAAATGATGCGTGAACGATGAAGGACATGAGGACTAAGATGAAAAACAGAAGATCCAAATTAAAAGAAACATAGACATGCATTAGATTAATTAACAAATTTAAAAGACTTTAAGCAAAAACGAATAGTTTGGTCTGAAACTGGTGACATAATTATACACAATGAAAATGAAGTTGCCAAAATGAAACCTCCCAAGCAAAGCACATCATTTTTTAATATAAACTAATCATTATGTATGTTCATAATTAAGCAAATGCACAATATATTCAATAATAAAAACTGTATATGTAACAAATTACAATTACATATACTTAATTCATTGCTTTTCCTTTGTTTCTTGTTATGTGTATTACGTGCTTATATATTTGTACATTTTATACAAAGTATTAGATTTATTCTCCCCCTTATTAGATGTATTTTTACTCTGCATATTCAATTTGTATGCATTTTATATTTATTATATTCAAACCTCGGATGTTGACCTCTCCAAAAGGGACCTCTATATAGTGGACACTTTATTCTGTCCCACTGGTGTCCGCTTTAGAGGTGTTTCACTGTACTATTATGGAAGTCTCAGAGCAACTTGATATGCTCAAAACAAAATACAGAGAACGTCTTGAATCATGATGTTCCAATTGGTATTAGAAGAGATTTAAGAATCTTAGAAGACGACAGAAGCATTAATAAAAATCGGTTCATCTCCCACAAAAATTTTTTAACTGTATACAACATTTGGAACTGTGGTCATCACAGTTTTTAGAAATGAATACATTTAAGTGGGCAAGCCTTAAACTATATCCTGCCAGGAGCTTGAGGCATCGCTCGAGTATGTAATTTCTAATTTCGAAAAGTCATGGGATAGCTTTTCGATGAAATTTTCTTTGTAAGAAAGTATGCCATTGGTTCCAAAATTGAAGGATGGAATGAGAAAAAAATTCATACGGATGTGAGAAGGGTTGAAATATTTGAGTATTTAGACAGTGTCCCCTATGAAAATGTAAAAAGAATAGTGAAATTTGCTGTTTACCTGAGACAAATGCTGTCACAGCAAGAAAATTTTCAATGGTGAATAAATTATGGACTGCAGAAAAATGCAACTAATAACAGACACCGTAAAGGCCACTCTTATTGTTAAATACAATATGGTCAACTCTTGCCAAGTTTACCAATGTAAAATCAAACAATAATGAATTATTGAAAAAAATTCATTCCACTGAAAAATATATTTCAATTATTCTTTTTATATGTTTTTTGTATATAAGTTTTAAATGTGACTGTATTAACAGTATGTATAGTTGTAAAATAATGAACTAATTAATAAAAAAATGGATTATTTTATCTCCGTTAAAAATGTAGTTTTTAAGACTTCAATATTTATATATTATCAAAGTGTTTTTATTACGTTAAAAATACGGGTTTTATTGTTTTCTTCATTTTGTACTGCATTGAGCTTTTGGAAATCAAGTCACTTTAACTGTACCCATTATTGAAAGTAGGCTGAAATGCTTGCAGAATGCAAGCACCTACTAGCACAAAGGATAAGGACACATTCCAGAAACTCTCCTTATCCCCCTCTAACATGCACTTATTTCATTCCATAAGTCATTTCATGCATTAAATACCAACTCTAAACAATTTACACTAAATATGCTCACTAATAGGAGACAGATGAGGGCATCTCTACGTAACTTTTTCAAAAAATATCAATCAAAAACATTCTATTTATCAAAAGACAATTTTTTTTAACAAGTGATGAGATTTTGAAAATCAATGTTTTGATGGAAAGTTTTAAGGAAACAATTTATATATTATAAATAGAAATAAATATATGAAATACTTTCAGTTGTTTTAAGAATATATTTTTAAAAACAACTGCTTCTAATTTATCCTTTCCACTACAACACATCAATTTAAAAACATTTTCCACATTACAGTCGAGAGCTCGTATTAAAAATTTTAAACATACCTCACGTGAGTAATTGTAAAATAAGCCTTATATTCAAGTTAATTTCTTTTTAGTAAATCATCAGTTCTCTCACATATACGAACCTCTTTGTGGGCATGAAAGGAAAATAAACATTAAGTTCATTTATTTGCTATACATTAATTTTCTATCATTTATTACATTCTGTATGCACAAGAAGGAAATTGTACATCTTTACATACATATTTGTAGTACACATTACTTACTTCAGGTAGTACAGATATTGTTTTTGTTCACAACAATTGATAATTCCGCATAAGAAATTTTCTTATATAGAAATTAATTATGACTTTCTAGTTGGACTTTTCACAAACATTTACTGAATAAATGGTATTAATGGGGAAATTTACACTCAATTTTTCAACATTCCATCTTTTAAACTTTTGGAGATGTTCACACAATAAATTTTTATTGTGTTTTGAGTCTAAATTTTACATATTTAAAAACTCAAACTTGAAGAAATACATTAAATGCTGAATAGTTTTCCATGATACAAGCATTATAACATGAATGTTTAATGATTTTCTAATTGAAATGATAATTTTAAAATTTTACCTTTAATAATTGACTTGTGGGGAATAACTATAGTATATCCATCTACAAATATTTGGTTGTGTTAGCAAAGCCTTTTAAGAAGTATATATTTATTGATTTTATGTTATTATATTGTTAACTGCTATTCGGATTTCTGCCAATTCAGTACATGGCTTTATTATGTTTTATTTTTGCAGATAACATGTATCCTCTTAGAATATGCAGTGTGGACGATGATGGGAACCCTGATACAAAAACAGCTGAAATTGTAGAAGTTGAAGGTGATTCATGTAATGAAACGTCAACTTTTAAAAAGAGGTTAGCCCTACGGTGAGTTAGATGTTACAAAAGTATATATGTAACTCCTTAATCATACAAGGCAAATATTTAGACAAAACACAAAAACAAGAAAGATAAAAGGTGGGCAAGAAAGGAAAAAATATATACAAAGAGGCCAGACTTGCAGGTTTACAGGTTATTAATCATCATCAATCTCTCATACACTAACACAAGCACTAATCCTAAGGTGGAAAGGGTCAAGAGAGGGGTTTAAGAGATGTTAACCCGTGCCAGGGACTCACACTATTACTGGTAGATTTGTGTATCTGTACAATCACTACAGGGACTTACTCAGCAACCACACACATTCGCACAAAGGGGGAAAAAGGGGAAAGGAAATGGGACTTGAAAGTAAATGGGACGTGAGAGGAAATGGAACGTGAAAGGAAATGGGAAGTGAAAGGAAATGGGACGTGAAAGGAAATGGGACGTGAAAGGAAATGGGACGTGAAAGGAAATGGGAAGTGAGAGGAAATGGGAAGTGAAAGGAAATGGGAAGTGAGAGGAAATGCGAAGTGAAAGGAAATGGGACGTGAAAGGAAATGGGACGTGAAAGGAAATGGGACGAGAAAGGAAATGGGACGTGAAAGGAAATGGGACAGGAAAGGAAATAATACCAGATTTACAGTAAGTAATTCTGCGCCACAGACCAGATATCACACACATCTGCAGGTTTGTCTTTTGACAACAACAGGGACCTGTCAGACAGAAACACACACACTCATGTAACACTAACAACTCCAGATATTTAGTGAAACACTAAATACGTATTTCAAGAGCAAGGCTCTCATCAGTACTAGCGGCTGAAGTGGAATGATGGGGATGTATGTAATGTGTGGTATTTAAATAGAGGCATGTTTGTGTGGAAGTGAGAGGAGGGAGAGGGCTGATGGTTAAAATGTTAAGAGAAGAATGGGGGAGAGCGCCGCGGTCGTTATTCATAATGAGCATTATCCTCGAAACGTGTAATTAGCATTTCACTGAACATCTAGAGTTGTGAGTGTTGCTTGAGTGTGTGTTTCTCTCTGACAGGTCCCTGTTGTTATCAAAAGACAAACCTGCAGTCATCATTTGTGATACCTGATCCCTGGTGTGGAATTACTTCTCGTAAACCTGGTATTGTTCCCTTTAGTTTCCCCCTTTTTTGCTAATTGTACGAACGTGTGTAGTTGCCGAGTAGATCCCTGTCGTGATCGTACAGATTCACTAACCTACCAGCAATGGTGGCACTCATCTAGGACCAGTGGCCATCATCAACTGGGTGCAGAGTCAACTCACCGCAGAGACTAATGAAATTTTGTTATTACATACAGACTGTATTAGTATATAATAACAATATTATTTATTTATTTTACCAAATTCTATGGGGTGTTAATCATTAAAAATCTGTTTACCTCCCATTACTCACTGGTTTTCTACTTCATATAAATACCGTATATACTCGTGTATATGCCGACTCCATGTATAGTACGACCCCTGATTTTTTGGTGAATAAACCTGATTTTATCATACATCTCTTTTATAGTACGACTCCAGCTTTCTACCGGGGTCGATATATTTCGTTTCGATAGCTCGATGGTTACTAGCGAGATATATCGAACGACCTTGATTTTCCACACCACCATAGAATAGACCGTAAATATCGTAAATAGTATTTCTTGCGAGTACACTAAAATTCGGAAAAGTTAAGTATCTTACTCCTAAAACATTTAATAAAAAGTGATATGAATCATGATTGCACAAGATGAAATAAAATCGTAACAATTCTAGTATGTCTAGATTACGTTCCGCGTACGTAATGGTTCCACTCGCTCATCTATTTAATAGGTAGGGATAATGGATAAAAAGAAATTACTTTGTAATATTCCACAGTCTTTATTGTTTCTTCAATCACACACCGACCGGTTTACACTACAAAATCATTCTAATGGTGTTACTAACCGACGTAATACCTTTAGAATGACTTCGTAGTGGAAACCGATCGGTGTGTGATTGAAGAAACAATAAAGACTGTTGAATATTACAAAAATAATTTCTTTTTTCCAAGATGTCGAAATTCCATAAAGTCTACGATACTTTTCGTCCAACTCGTTCCAATCAATCCCTTGTAAAAAGACGCAACCAACGATGTACATACATAAAATTCAAGAAAGGAAGTGCCCGTAAATCTTCACTTATATCAAGTATTTGTGAATTTGAAGCTGTATATATGAAAAAGATTCTACTCTTCACGAAACAACATAACAACGATAAAGGACCTCACTGTTAACGTTAGCCTACCATTAGAATGCGTGCGGGTGGCACAACTCCACCGAAAATGCCCCTGAAGATACATGAATTTTAAATCCTCAAATGCATTACTCGTGTATAGTACGATCCCCAATTTTTGCAATAAAAATTTGGTCGTAAAAACTCGTACTATACACGAGTATATACGGTATACCTAAAAGATATTATACATACACAATTTCACATTTGGGAATGAAATTCAAAAAATCTACCACAAAACTTAAAGGCAATTTCACTTTCCACTACATCATACTCATTTACAATCCCCATCTTTCTTCCATTGAAATTTCAACTGGTCTCAACTACTACGTAATATTCTATTAAATTTAATGTGACATATTAACTGCTATCGCTTCTACTATGACCATTCTCAGAATGGTAATAGTATACAACAGAGCTGCAAAACACTTCAAATTTTGGGGTGGTTCAGTTCAGTTAAATTTAGTAGAATATTACTTTACTTGCTGAGACCAGTTGCAATTTCTACGGAAGAAAGATGGGGATTGTAAATGAGTGTAATGTAGTGAAAAGTGAAATTGTCTTTAAGTTTTGTGGTGGTATTTTTTAATTTAATCCCCAAATGTGAAATTGTATATGCATTATTTCCCTTAGGTTTATCTATATGAAGTAAAAAAAATGAATAAAGGGAAGTAAACTGAGATTTCCAATGATTAACACCCCGTAGCATTTGGTAAATTAAATCATATTATTATTAACTAAGTTTGCATTTAATAAAATTTCATTAGTCACTGCAGTGAGTTGGCTCTGCATCCAGTCGGCCATCGTCACCTGTCCCATTTCGTCCTGGCATGGGTTAACACATCGTGAACCCCTCCCTTGATCCTTTCACCTTAGGATTAGTGCCTGCTCTAGTGAGTATATGAGCGATTGACAACAGGTCCCTCGTGATGACTAATAACCTGTAAACCTGCATGTGAAAAAATGAATCCAAGTGCTTGTTGCTGAATTGACCCAGCTGAGAGCATGTATGTACTCTAAGATGAGAAAGCTGATGTTACTAGAGTGGAATCAAGTGTTGCAGAGTTAGGATAGACACAAGATAAAGTGGACTATGTTGACACAAGTGTGGATAAAACTCTAGAAGACGAAGAAACATCGAAGTTAAAGATAGAAAGTGAGCCTGACATAGAGGGAGGGAGTCAGCGGGAGAGAAGAGGGCGCTCCTCTTAGAGTCGAGGAGAAAGAGAGAGAGAACAGTTTAAGTGTCATCACTACAGAATGAATTTTGAAACAAAGGATGAATTAATATGTTCGGGAGTACACGGTTATAAGCTAAATGGGGATATAGGCAGTGAAAAATGAGATTTACAAGACAGCATCTATGTTAGCAGTAGATCGAAACATAATATGAATGAAGTTCATATTAAAGGATTGGAGAGAAAAATGTCAGGTAACGTAAACGATGCTGGAGGTTTTAAGTGTCATCACTGCAGAATGGATTTTGAAACAGGATGAATTAATAAGACTTTCGGGAGTGCATGATTAAGAGCTTTTCAGAAAATTAAGCTCGAAGAAATGGATCCAATCGTTTGTAGTTGAATTTCCCCACGTGAGAGCATGTATGTACTCCCAGATGGGAAAGCTGATATTACTGGAGTGGAATCAAGTGTTGCAGAGGTAGGATAGGGAGACGAGATGAAGTGGACTGTATTGACACAAATGTGGATGCCACTCTAGAAGATGAATAAATATTTATGGTAAAGATAGAAAGTGAGAGTGATACAGAGGGAGGGAGTGAGCGGCAGAGAAGAGGGCACTCCTCTTGGAGCAAAGGCGAGAACGGGGGAACGTTTTAAGTGTCATCACTGCAGAATGGATTTTGAAAAAAAGGATGATTAATAAGATGTTTGCGAGTACATGGTTATGAGCTAAATGGGGATATGTGCAGTGAAAAATGAGATTTACAGGACTATTTATGTTAACTGCAGATCTAAACGTAATACAAATGAAGTTCATATTTAAAGGATTGAAGAGGAAAAGGTCATAGAAAGTAAACGATGCTGGAGGTTGGAGATATGTATGTGAATATGTGGTAAAGGTTACAATAAGACAAGTCAATTGGAAATATATTTAAGAGAACATAGCAGGAGACTTTTGCTTGTGGTATTTACAACAAAGGATTAAGTAAAAATTACACTTTTACAAGACAAGCTCATCAACACAGTTCAAAAACTATATGCATGTAAACATATGCTATGCGATTTACTCAAAATTCTAATCTTATAAGTCATAGGCAAATAAATAGCTATGAAATACCTCATGCATGTGTCATACTTGGTATGAGATTGCTAGAAAAACAACTTACAAGACAAGAGAGTCCAACAGAAGCACCCTCTCACTCCCTCCCTCTGTCTCACTCACTCACTAACCACTTGAGAGGGTGTGCCGTATATTTCGTCATGGCCTGTCGTAAACCATTTGCATATGCCGTATATATCCATCATGCTGTTTTTCGGGACATCTGCTATGGGTATGCTGAAATAGTCCGTCATGAAGCTTATCCGGCATCTAGTTGTGTCCTTCTAGTACAGGTGAAGAAATATTCTCAGAAGATTGAGAAGGATATTTGTGATATTATAGACAAAAGTGATTCCAGTGAAGATTTGGAGGACGTTTATATAAACATTATGTAAGTGACAGTATATATGGGAGGGGGGGAAATTGAATTATTTGAAAAAAAATCTATTTCTCAGAATTAAATACCCAAATGGGAAGGGCTCTTTGAAAAAAAGTACCCACTCAAGTGGTGAATTTCAACATTCCTTCATCTCCTATACTGGCATCCACACTTGTGTCAACACAGTTCACCTTTTCCCATCTCCCTATTCTAACTCTCCATCACTTGATTCCACTCTAGTAACTTCATCTTTCTTATCTTGGAGTACATATATCCTCACACAAGGAGAAATTCAAATACAAACACCTGGATCCATTCCTTCAATCCTCATTTTTTCAAAAGCTCATAACCATACACTCCCAAAAGTCTTATTTATTCATCATCATTTCAAAATCCATTCTGCACTGACGACACTTAAAACCTCCAGCATCATTTACATTATCTGACATCTTCCTCTTCAATCCTTTTATATGTACTTCATTTGTATTACGTTTAGATCTGCAGTTAACATAAATAGTCCTGTAAATCTCATTTTTCACTGCACATATCCCCATTTAGCTCATAACCATCTACTCGCAAACATCTTATTAATCATCCTTTTTTTCAAAATCCATTCTGCAGTGATGACACTTAAAACGTTCCCTCGTTCTCGCCTCTGCTCCAAGAGGAGTGCCCTCTTCTCTGCCGCTCACTCCCTCCCTCTGTATCACTCTCACTTTCTATCTTTACCATAAATATTTCTTCATCTTCTAGAGTGGCATCCACATTTGTGTCAATACAGTCCACTTCATCTCGTCTCCCTATCCTACCTCTGCAACACTTGATTCCATTCCAGTAATATCAGCTTTCCCATCTTGGAGTACATACGTGCTCTCACGTGGGGAAATTCAACTACAAACGATTGGATCCATTTCTTCGATCTTAATTTTCTGAAAAGCTCTTAATCATGCACTCCCAAAATTCTTATTAATTCATCCTGTTTCAAAATCCATTCTGCAGTGATGACACTTAAAACCTCCAGCATCGTTTACGTTATCTGACATTTTTCTCTCCAATCCTTTAATATGAACTTCATTCATATTATGTTTCCATCTACTGCTAACATAGATGTTGTCTTGTAAATCTCATTTTTCACTGCACATACCCCCATTTAGCTCATAACCGTGTACTCCCAAACATCTTATTAATTCATCCTTTATTCAAATCCATTCTGCAGTGATGACACTTAAACTGTTCTCTCTCTCTCTCTCCTCGACTCTAAGAAAAGTGCCCTCTTCTCTCCCGCTGACTCCCTCCCTCTATATCAGGCACACTTTCTATCTTTAACTTAAATGTTTCTTCGTCTTCTAGCGTAGTATCCACACTTGTGTCAACATCGTCCACTTTATCTCTTCTCTCTATCCTAACCCTGCAACACTTGATTCCACTCTAGCAACATCACCTTTCTCATCTTGGACTACATACATGCTCTCATCTGGGGCAATTCAACAACAAACACTTGAATCCCGTTTTTCATTTAAAGGTTTATAGGTTATTAACACTTTCAATGCGGCATGACTGGAATTCCAGTCATGCTGCATTGAAAGTATTAATCGTCACAAGCGACCTGTTGTCAAATCGCTCGTATACTCACTAGCACAGGCACTAATCCTAATGTGAAAGGATCAAGGGAGGGGTTTACAATGCGTTAACCCATGCCAGGGCGGAATGGGACACTGGGATCCATTTCTTCAAGCTTAATTTTTTCAAAAGTTGATTAACCAATACATCAATCAGCTTCAACTTCTTCAATTTCTGCTCTCTTCCTATCAGGTTTCCCATCAACTTTCACACTGTATCTTCTGTAAGGATATACCTTATCTGGAAAAAAAAAACAAAGTCATGTACTGAATTTGCAGAAATCCATATAGCAGTCAACTACATAATAATGTTAACTGAATAAATATACACTTCTTATTATAAGGTTTTGTTAACACGACACAACAAAATACAGTAAAACCTCGTTATTTCAAAGTTCCAAGGACCCAAAAAATAGGACTCAGAAGTATCCAGGTTAAAATATACAAACTTTCATAAAAATCTAACCTTCTTATGATCTGCTACTTGGGCAGCAAAATCACAATACATAAACTTATATATCGGTTCTACAAATGAATTGTCCTTACAAGTTAGTATAAACGGTTTATTCAACAGAGCTGAATTGAACACTTAGTTCGCAAACACCACCTCATGTGAAAAACTGGCTCGAGTGCTTATCCCAAATTTTCAACTACATTTCAAGTTACTTTTTTGTTACATTTTGGAAGACGTCCAACCGTTCACAGAAAGATTTCCACTCGCCTATCCAACTGCCAACAAACTTTCTCCTAGATAACAAACCCATAAGTTATTTATTGTAGAACTGCATTATGAAAACTTAAACAAAAAATGAGCGTTGCATTATGACACACTAATTACCAGGAGTAGAGTGAAACTGCTTGTCGGTAAAATAGAATATTGCAACGGCAAGTGAATTTTAGAGCTTAAATATGAGTTTAACTTAAAATGCAATAAGAATACTTAATATGCATTAGTTAATAAAAAATTGTAAATAACAAATATTACGGAAATGAGGCAGCGATTTAAATACCTGCGTAAATCTTTGCCTCTCAAAAGGCTGATCTTAAAGCTTCGCTTACCTTCCTTTTGATCAGTTGCCTCAAATCTCGCTCAAAACAGTCACACTGACAATGTGCTGTGAGACAAACTGCTGATTTCACGTTAGTTACAAACTTCATGAGAACACCCAAGTCATACGACAACCAGCTGTAGGAATATTTATTGTGCTCTTATTGTAAGACATTATGGAAAAACCACTAGGTTTTTACTTTTCGCTCATCACTTATTCATGCGAAAAACAAACGCATGACCGTTTTAGAGATGACATTCCGTATAACTTCGTACAAATTTATTTAAAGATTGGTTCAGTAACATAAAACAATATTCCACGGTCTTTTCTGAGGCATATGACTTTCTCATGAGAAACACTTTGCCCAGGTTTGGCAGATCATGAGGACTGAGATAATAGGGGGTCAATGCAACTTCTGTTCATTTCAGCTTGGTTCTCCAATTTCACTATCTGCTTGAGAATGTGGGCATTCACACTAAATCATTTGCTTAAAGGGTCGCACAAAATTTCACAAGAGGTCTAGTGATGCAATGATAAGGCGATTCATTTATTTGCATTATTTGCATCTGCACCGGGCCCGACACTTAAGGCCCTGCACTCTCTTGAAAAGCATTTGCATACTTATAATGTACATGCATTTTTTAAAAAACCTGAAAAAATAATGAAGTGTCACAGCGACAGAGATTGCATTAGTTATTAAAATTTACTATTAACATTTTTTGACATGTAAAAGGCCCCACGTGTACACTTTGCACCGGGCCCCGCAATTTTCCTAGCAGACTCTGGCATCATCTATCACTTTAATTTTATGTTGGCTATTAAACAGGATGATAATATTCCAGTGAGGTGAAAACAGGACATTTTCCATCATTTGTAAGAAGAAAAAAACCAAAAAATTTTCTCATGATTTTCTTAAATGGTGGATTATCACTATCATGACCTATAGCGGAAAAAGGCTTCCCTTAGAACCTGGAACATGTCAGACTACGAACAGAACTCACATTTAAAAGGGAATGTGACTAGCGTCATCAGACCAAATTTAGAAGCAAATGAGTTCAGGGAAAACCAGGACAGGATATTATATCCAGAGACCAGGTTCGCTACCTCTAATTTACCAATGACCTGAGATTTTCTAATCTGACAATTAACATTTGTTGTTGATAATCGCCATATTTCCGAGAATCCGACATTTCTAATAATGATATCAGCTACTAGTAGATGGTGCTTGCATTCTGCTAGCATTTCAGCCTACTTTAAACAATGGTGTAAAAACAACCCCTAAAAATTAAATTCCAACTATGTCAGATTTTTCCTGTTGGTTGTGACTGATGACCTTAAATCATGCGTAATATGAAGTCTCTAGGTCATCTGGAAGTGCGTCTTAATCTTTACCCTAATATGGGATGATAATACGGCGAAACAGCCACTAGAAATTGCAATTGTAAGAATATTACATTTTTTTCAATGTTTGTTACAAATGCCAAATATTTCTTCCAAATTTTAATGTTGCATCACCTCTAGAGGTGCATTTATATTGATTTAATTCTTTGAACTTAATGAATTTTTAATGGCCACAACAATAAATTTCATTGTAATTTTCAATGTTAATTGCTGATGGAACACCACTAGAAAAACTAGCAGAAGTGCCTGTTGAATTTCAACAGATTTAGTGAATCTAAAACTTCGACCATGTAGAATGTAAACATCACAGTAATAAGATGGTACACAGCTTTAACCATGGAATAAGGTAATTGGAGTGCGTTGTAATGTAACTTTCGTTTAAGTTTTCATAATGCAGTCCTACAATGAATAACTAAAGTTTGATTTCTCGGAGAAAGCTGGTTCATGGTTGAAAATGGTTGTGCATCTAATGTGACAATTACAATCTGATAAAATGTTATGGCGTGTAATTATAACTTTCGATTTTTCTTAAGTCAACTTATTTCACTCCATTATAGGCCAAAATCCATTTTGGTTAAGTAATTAAGCTGCTTGTTCGAAGAACGGGGTACATATGTCTAAAATGAGGAATTACAAGGAGTTACATATTTTGGAAAAGTTAGAAGTGATTTATGAGGTTGATAAAGGGGTGAAATCCAAAACAGATACTGCTAAACAACATAGTATTCCACTTTCAACATTAATGAAAAATCGTGATGCAATTGAAAAACACGCAGCCAGTGGAAACAACATAGGAAGGAGAAAGAGAGCAAGGGGTGCAAAACACGCTGACGTAGAGAGCGAACTGTCAGAGTACCTTTTATACAAACAGGCAGAAATTAAAGTTAAATTTAAAAAATAATGTCCTCCAATATAACATGTCGTTTCATAAAAAACATCGTGTTATATTCGGGCCAATACGGTAATTGTAAAGTCATCAGCTGTCATAAAAAATATGATCAAGTTATTTTGAGCGAATGTATACTGTATTACAGCCATGTAAAATTGGTGAAACTCCTGAAACTTAAACGCAAATAGCTCAATGGTACCATAAAATTCTATAAAAGATAATTTTTGACCATACTAATGGCACAGAAAATTTTAACAAAGTTGGATAGATATATTTCGTGAAGGTATTTCGCAAGGTATTTTCCAGGCCGTTTTAGTATGCATTTTTGAAATATTTCGGCTGAGTATGCGCGGTTCAATATCTTTCTTCCGAAATCTGGCATAAAAGAGTAACTTGAAATGCACTGTGATATTTGAGATATTCACTCGCGCCTATTTTTCAGTGGTTTTTGTTAATCACAAACTAAGTGTTCATTTCAGCTCTGTTCAAATTCGCCATGTTTACGAACTTGGAAGGCCAATTCATTTGTAGAAGAACGGATACATAGCATTCTATATTGCAATTTTTCTGTCCAAGTAGCAGATTGTAAAAAAAGTTCGATTTTTATGAAAGTTCGGATATCTCGAACTCGGATAATTTCAAGTCATAATTTTTTCGTCCCTTGAACTTCGAAATAACGGGGTTTTACTGTTGATATATTCAGGGTGTCCCAAAATTCCCATCTACGGATGCAACCATGCGAATACTTGCGAAATTTTAAGTCAAAAATGTTCTTTGTAAAAATTTCAGAAAACGTGTTTAAAGTTGGCAATATGTGGCAACACAGTACTGGGAAAGGGTCAGTTACAATGACACTAGGGTCTAAAATGACGACACTAATATGTTTATCATTACTTGCTTGCAATCTTTAAATTCATTAACTTGCCTTCATTTATTTGTTTTGTTTTTATTTCTTTAACTGAAACACTGGATACAGTAAGCAACAAATATTTATATGTGGAAGCACAGGGTGGCCGCAACGCGTGTGGGTGAGGAGAAGCCATCTAATATCATATAAATGTCATTAAATGATTGTTTTATTATTATTTTTTGTTGATAGCCAATACATTGAAGGACCAAAAGCAGCCCCTTTACTGCCCGGGTGGGGATGGATCCAACAGCGGAAACTCTTTACTCATCGTGGTCCACACAACCTGTTTTCTAAAACCGAGTCAGTATACGTCAATTTTAATGGAACAACACCAACAGAATGGTTAGCCGAGATGAACGTAGAAAGTTTTAGAAGTTATGAAGATATCAATTCATATGCAAAAAATGACCATGATGTTATAACAACAGAAGCTCAAATGGACCTAGACATTGTGAGCGAGTTCATGGAAACTGTCGCAAAGAAGAAGATGAAGAAATGGTAGAGGACCACGACAAACCAGTTCCCATGGTTAACGAAGCTATGCAAGCAATAAAAGTGATATCACAGTTTTATGAATCAAAGGAGACTAATAAAAACAATTTAGTATTATTCCTTGCATTGAGGACCTCGAAAAACATTTCAAGTTGGTACATACGACATAAAATATCCGATTATTTTACTAATCATTAAAAATATTTTATTATATTTAATGTACTTGTTATATCATAATATAATATAGTGTTTTAAGGTACTTATTAGACCATAATATAAAATTTATGACAATAAATTTCCAGTCCCTTGAATACCGTTATAACCGAGTTCTACTGCATGTTTATTTTCCTTTCATGCGCACAAAGCAGTTCGTAAGTGTAAAAGAACTGATGATTTACTACAAAGAAATGAACTTGAATATAAAGCTTATATTACGATTACTCAAGTGAGGTATGTTTAAAATAATTTTCTATTGTTTAGCTAACATTTCCGAAGGTATATAAGATTGCAAAGTTGAATATTTGAGTGTACATTTCCACAATGTACCCACTTATTCTTCAAAATTTTTTGAAAACATTAAATAAGAGAATAGGGAAATTATAACACAAAATTGAATGCGCTCAAAACTAAAGTAAACACTGCTCTAGCTATATAACGACATGAAAAATAATGCTCTAATTTATCCATGTTTATGGATAAAACTCCACTTGATTAACTCTTCCTTAATGGAAGACGATTAACATTATAACACTAATTTTATTTAAGTAATTATGTAATGTGGGTCTTCTAATTGACGGACGTTGTTCAAAATTATATTGGGATAATATCAATAAGGACCACTTGTACTGAATATAACAACAACCCCTTAAGCAGTTCAAAAGGTGTCTCGACCGACTGAATTTACACCTAGTATTATTATCACTGACATTAATATTATCATTAATTTTATATTTTCAATATCTTTAATAACTTATTAATGCAGCTGATGAATGAACATGAAATATACTAGAATACAACCAAACTTTAAGAATATTTTCTTTTATTACTGTTAAGTTTCATATATAACGGTAAGGTTACTTACCACTAGATGCTGTATTTTCCTTGATATTTTCCACTTTGTCTCTCAGTTTCTTAGAAATTTTGAAAAGTCCTTGACTTGCTTCGTCTACCCTAATAATATAAAAACAATCATTAACTAAGACCATCCTTGATTTTGAATGTCACACAATATATAATTTGTCAAAAAATCATTTTACCATTTGAGAGAAACCCCAAAATTCCGTAATTTCAATATTTCTTGGGAACAAAAGATTATTTATTGCATGATAAAAGTGAAAACATTAAAACAAATTATACACACTATGCTTGATTTTACAAATTAAAGTTTTTGTTTTAAAATATTACATTTTTAAGCAGGAAGGCCTGAAATATAGTCATTCGTTAATGTAATTGGAACATATTAATTCAGTGAAAACTAAACTTCATCCACGACGGAAATGCTTCGAGATAAATTGGCAGGAATCCATCACATAGAACAATTTTCGAAATACATATCGGATAGATAACATGCTTACTTTTTTATTACTTTGGTCATGGTTTTACGGAATACCATAATCTCCGAATGCAAACATCCTCTGTGACAACCAGCGTATATATGTACGTCACACTGATGACTAATTGTAGATCTAGACAATGGAATAAATATTATTCTTCCATCATTAGACCGCGTGGAGGACACCGTCCACCCAAGTCCACCGATGTAGACCGAAGTGAACCATCCCAGTGCAATCTTGAGTATTACGTCTTACGCCGAGGCCAGGTGACACTAGTGTCGCCGAAATCACGGATTTTACATAAATTTCAAAAATAAGGGACGTAAACAGTTTTTGTGACTTTTCCATGTGTGATCTCTGTTGAAATGCTAATGTTTGGACTGCACTGAGATTTCTGCAACTGTGCGTTCTTATCAGGTAGTAATTTGTGATGTTACTCTGCCTTCACTCTGATTAATTATCAGATAGTAATTTGTGATGTTACTGTGCCTTCACTCTGATTGAACATCAGATAGAAATTTGTAAAGTTACTGTGCCTTCTTTCTGAGTGAATATCGGCAAATAATTCCTGATATTTTCGCAAAAACAAGTTTGCAATCTGCTTAAGTGCTACGGTTGTTTTTTACTTGTTATGTGTACATCTAATGAAGCTTAAATAAATCAATATTATTAACCTACAATAATTTTATTTTTTCAATCTCATATTTATATTTAGAATTTTGCGATCAATGATATTAAGCATTTTACGAGGATTAAAATACCTGACATTTTAAACGCGCGCGCGCTTGGTGCGACAGTTGTGTCCTCTGTGCGGATCTAAAGGCGTCAGATTAAACTACTTCTTCCACTTATGACTTGCACAAGAGTGAATCATTGTAGTCACTTATGATTGGCTGTTTACTTGGCCGCGAACGCGGATATCAAGCGTTGGTCGCTCATGGTCATTTTTTTATTTTAAATAATTATACGGGAAGCCCCACTTACAAAATGCAATACAAAACAAGAATTAATTAAACAAAAGCATACAAAAATTCAAAAAAAAATGTGATAAGAATTTACTAAAACATAATATCACGAGTACAGCAATTATTAGCTGTTCCTGAAATTAGTCATGGATTTTATGTGTCTAATACTGGTATTGAAGAAATCGATGTTATTAAGAGCTAGAATAGAATTACCAAGTCTCTGCATTCTAGTTAATGGTGCATTATACCTATAATTAGTTGAGTACGCTTTAACGAAAAATGTATCATCTGATCTAGTACAGTATTGAGGTATCCGAAAATAAATGAATGATAATAATTCTGGGCAACTGATGTCGTTATTATACAGCTTATAAAGTATGACCATGTCCATGATAATATGTCTATGGTACAAAGTTTGCAGATGAAGTTTGTGTAACAAGAAGTCATATGGAGTACTTTTTCCTGAATTTCCCATCTTAAAATTAATAAAGCGTAAAAATTTGTTTTGAATTTTTTCAATCTCTTTGATGTGTACATTATAATATGGAGTCCACACTGTTGAAGCATATTCAATTTTAGATTGCACTAAAGAACAATATAAAATTTTCAATGAATTTATGTTTTTAAAATGATAAGTATTCAGAATTATAATACCTAGCATCTTTAGTGCTTGTTTCTTTATGAAAGTAAGATGAGTCACGAAATTTAAAGAAGAATCACATAAAATCCCCAAATCCTTTACAACTGAGACACGAGAAATTACTCTATTACCAATCTTGTAATCAAACAAAGTAGGATCTTTATGTCTATAAAAAGTAATTGTGTTACATTTTGAAATATTTAACTGCATTAAATTTCTATCACACCAATCCAAGATAACATCAATACCATTTTGAAGGTAATGGTAGTCCAAATAGCTTTTTACAGTAGCATAAATTTTTAGGTCGTCTGCAAATAAGAGAAAATACACTCCAGACAAATCAGCACCAATGTCATTGATAAATATACTAAAAAGAAAGGGACCCAAATGAGAACCCTGGGGTACCCCTGACGTAACTATAATAGGAGAGGAAACAGAATCTAGTATTTTCACAGACTGAGTTCGAATTGATAAATAACTTTTGAACCAAGAAAATATAGAACCAGTAAAACCAATTGCTTCCAATTTTTTTAATAGAATTGTATGGCTCACTCTATCGAAAGCTTTACTTAAATCCATATAAATGACATCCACTTGCTGACCACTACTGACATTATTAAATATAAAATCCTCGAGCACTAACAGATTGCTACTGGTGTAATGATTATGGGAAAAGCAATGCTGCTCAGGAACGGCAATTACTGACTTCTTGATAAGTCAAAGGAGTGCTCGTTATCCGAACCACGTTTCATTTGGAATATTACACCTCGATGTGATACACCTTTGCCTGCGTCTAATTCCAC